>ML675616.1:71818900-71938525 GCA_007922155.1 Mesoclemmys tuberculata
CAAGAGCTTTGATATGGGATTTCTGTTCAGTGTTACCCCTGCTGTCCAGTATTTAAAAGAGGCTTCAACGAAGAATTTCAAGGTGCTTTGGTTGGCTGTCCCATCACATGCTCATAATACTCAGCTCTACCTCTATGTATTATTATAATCAAACTCAAATTCAGCGTTCTTCTTGCTTTATCAGGGTCTTCTCAGAATAGGATATTAGATGAAATCTTGACTTGAGCTTAATCTAGATCAGATATAGTAGTAGTTGGTAGGATTGGGCTATATTTGTTTGTTATTTGTGGGTATACCCACTCCTCATCCTCTTGATTTGCAGTCTCAAGATCCTAATGAATCTTTTATTTACCTTAGCTGCCCTGATAATAGTAAAGCCAGTAGTGCCTTTTACCATTGGCCCCAATGTCTCAACTGGCAGGGACATCTGTGTGAATATTATCATCTTTGCAATTAATTACATTTTCTGTGGCACAAGGAGCAAGAATTCTAAATATATTTCTAGCTTTAAACCACTGCATTAATGCATAGCCTGCACTTGTCATATCTTTAGGCCTGCTGGGAATATTTTTAATGAAGATAAATTATGCCAGCTTCAAACTGTTAAGCAAAAATACTTATTATAACGCATCTGTTTGGCGGCTACTATATGCAGCATAATAATGAGCACTTTTTGCCTTTCTGGATTTACTCTTCTATGCCTCGTGGAACCGAAATATCTTTTAATACTTAAATAAAATGGATACCAAATAAATTCCCAGTGTGCCCTGCATCCTCCAGTCTTGTAACTCATCCAGTGCACTAACTGAAATGAATAATAATAATCTTAATAATAATAAAATCCAATAGCAACAAGTTAAAACTAGCATGATTCAAAAAGAGATAATTAAATTGCTCGATTGTCATGAGGCCAACATAAAAAAAAATAAATGACTCATCTCCCTTCATGTGCACAGACCGTATCACTTATTTATATATTTTTTAAATTTGCCTGGTTTTCATTCTTTGGCCAAATGTTGTTACTTTATAATGTGGTTTAACCACTTAGATGATTTTGTTCAAAGAGTTTGTTTCTAGTTTGATCATTACACCACAAAAAAAGCTGCATAAGCACAAATGTAATTAAGTTGTATGCAAGTGTTGTCTATCATCAAATCTTACTTTATATGAGTGCATCAATTCAAAGATGGCTCCCCCAGAGAGATTAGATATGCTGTGTGGAGGAATGAAGGCATCTTTAGAATGAAAGCTTACTCTTTACACACACACAAACCCATCCACCTACCAAACATAATTTCTTCATGGTTATAGCTGAGAACTAAAAAGGTAAAAAAAAAAATCTCATGTAAAGTTCCAATACCAACCTTATCTTCTGCCCTTCATAGTCCTCATTCTTGATTTTGGCAGCAGGGAGAATTGCTATGAGCTAGTCAGTGGGAGTTTGGGATAGAGGGCATGTCATGAAGGGATGGACTCTGTTACAAAGAACGGGGCCAGAACTGCAAGGTCAGTAAGAATGGCATTTAGGAGTATGTCAAAGAGGACATCACTAGTAGAGTGCCAAAAGGTATTAGAAGCAATTTTTTTCTTACTATATTATGAAAGTCAAATGGGTCTTAGGCTTCTAAGTCATTAAAAGACTTTTTAAAATTTTACCCTAGGCACTTAAGTCCAATCTTCAAAAGGGACTTAAGCCTATATTTTTAAAGATGGTTAGGCATTGCTATGCTTAATGTTGCAGTGCCTAACAGATTTAGGAGTCTAATCTTATTTTCAAAAGGGATGTAGGCACTTAAGAGTCAAATTTCCTCTGACTTTCAAGATGTAGACTCCCAAGTCACTTTTGACAATAGAAAAAAGATTTCTAAGTCACTTAGGTGTCTTTGCGAAATTTACCCATGATCTCAGCGGCCACAACACAAAAAGTCACAGCAGATGGAAGACATGGGAAGGGAGGAAGGTAACATTTTAAAGCCTTTGACAAATTTGTCAGTGGTTTTAAAAATGTAAATGGATTGGTACATTGGGTAGAGATTCAGATTTAAATCAGACAATTTTTCTATTCCCGATATGATGTTCCACATTTGTTGTTTTTAAAGTGATCCTGTAAAGCAAAGCTCTGTAAAATGTAATGGTTTTGCTTCCTACAACTTTTAGTGTAAATTTTAATACTGAGAAAATAGTAGTCCTGCTAATTTAGTCATGCTTTTTGTCTAGGAGTCACTCCTGGTTCCTATGGATGTATTTGTAGTTCATGTTTGCTGGAGTTTTTTGGATGAACAATTTTCAGCCAGTGAGTTGTTTACAAACTGTTCACTTTGATATTCTCCCTGACCTGTTAAATATTTACTTGAGTTTAGTCCATTTGGTCAAATGAGTCAACATTCCATTCCAACATGTGCATTATCCCCCAGCATAAGTTAGAAGTTGCTGCAACTTACAACAGGAGCTAGTTTAACCTCCAGTGGCAGAAAACCACCTGTCCCCCCCAAACAAGGTGCTCCTAGTGCTGTGCTGAAACACTTAGGGATCTTGCCCTTTGTGGTTGTTGTTTTTAAGTATGAACAGAACCCTTGTCATGACATGAACAATTACAAAAAACTAGTTTTAAAATGTAAACATTTCCTGTGGTGGAGAGAAACCAAAGGATGCTAGCTGAGCAAAACTACAAAGCAAAAGAAACTGTAAATAAAAATTAACCAACCAGTATATTTTTCCTGCTTAAGCTGAGCAAAATGTTAGAAGTAGAAAAGCAACATAAATAGTGACATGTAAATTGCGGGCTGGATTGTCCATTTTTGGCACCAATTTTATGCTGCTACAAATCTGCTGAGATCAGTGGAGTTACAGCAGGACTGGACTGGTGAGACAAAGTGAAGAATCAGACCATCAAGGCCAGATCCTCAGTTGGTTGCTCCATTGATGTCAATGAAGTGATGACAAGTTACACCTACTGAAGATATGTCCCCCTCCTCATGCCAGTTTTTAAAGTTATCTTTCTAATTAAGCTACAGTGGTGTTATAAAAATACAAGTAATATTATTTTTATATTGTCCTTTTAAAGTAATGCATTGTTAGTATATTGTTAGAAACTATATAGGAGCAAGTCTGGCAGAGAAATGAACATCAGCAGCTTAAATTTCACATTATTACAAAAGTACGATATCGTGACATGCCTGTGTGTTTTCGCATTCTGTGCTACATTTTCTCAATTTTTTTCCAGGTTAAAGTTTAAAATAGATTCTGCAGGCATTGTAATAGGAGTTTTTTGAGATCATATAAGTGAATGGAAAATTTGCTCCAGTGTGCCTCAGGACTGAATGAGAGATGTTTAAGAACTTTAGCCCAATACCAATACCACGAGATTTCAGGCATGTCTTCAAAAAGTTCTTGAGGTCCTCATGAATTGTTGGCCATGGTTTGATTGTAATCATCAGCTGTGTGTGTGTCTCTCTCCAAATTTTGGGTGGGAGCATGTGTGCCAGAGTGGGCAACCATTGGACAGGTCTTGATTTGTATAGTCCAGTATGATTCTTATTGTGGCATTAATCTGCACATCCCAGAGACTTGGTATCTGAGCTGCCTTCCCAGACTGGTGCACAATTTTCAACTGTTAAATATACCAGTGCAAAATTTGCTGTTCAAGGTGTATGTATATCAGCACGCCACGTTGTGCCCACACGTTTTCAGATGGGGCTAGTTCTTGCTTTTACCTTTTTGCATATGTTTTCCAGATGAGCTTTAAAAGTCAAACTTATATCCAAGGTTACACTATAGTAGTTCAAATAGTGCTCATTTCAGATGTGCTGACTGAATAGTTGCTTGGCAGCTTTGTTGTTTAAGTGTAAAACTATTACCAGGTTTTTGGAGGTGTTGGGGCAGAACTTCCAATGTTGAAAGTATTCTATTATCATCTTGAGGTCGGTGGAGAGCGTGTCATAGATGGTAGTAAGATCTTTGCCTTGTATCCCAAGAGCAATTTATCAGCATAAATGAATTTATGCAAAACTGTGTCAGGTAAATCACTAATCTAGATGTTGAATAGTGAAGGACCCAGTATAGGTCCTTGACGTAGATCATCATTGAGGATGTGTGCTTTGCTTTACCCAGTAAAAAGGACACAGTATCGATGGTTGCTCAACATCGTGGCAAGGAGTCGCATTGTACTATGACATTTGATGACCCTTGATGCCTTGAGCAATAGCCTCGGTCCCCATACCATGTTGTAGGCAGGGGATAAATATATCAGCATCGTTCCAGTTTTTAGAATCCACTGGAAGTGCAAAAAAAGACCCAGAGCAACGAGTCTTAGCGCCTGGGTCAGTTGACTCAGTCTTGCACTATGGGGCTAAAATTAGCACGTTTGGGCTTAGGCTGGAGTCAGGGCTCTGAAACCCAGCAAGGGATGGAGAGTCTTGAAATCTGGGCTGCAGCCCAAGCATCTACACTACTATTTTTAGCCTCATAGTGTGAGTTCAGAAAGCCTGAGTCAATTGACCATGCTCTGAGACTCACTGCAATGACAAGAACCTGGTCTCAGCAGCTTCGTCCCAGTCTAAAACAAGCCTGTTTCTTTGGCAGAGTGGCCTCAAAGACAGAGATGAAATGGGCCAGACAGACCCTCTTCATTAACTTGCAAGTTGTGTTATTGAGCGATAGCTGGTGACATAATTTGGTAGTTTCCCATGTTTGAGGAGGGCAATGACTATTGCCTCATGCCAGATTTTTGGGATTTTCCCCATCTAATGTAGAGCAGTGAATAGATTTGTCAACCATGCTGGTCACTTTGGCCCCAAATTCTTAAGGAATTTGGGATTAACGCCAACCTTGCCAGTAACTTTTCAATTTTTAGTGGCTACAAGGCCCATATTTATGTCTTCTATGGTATATGGAGAGGATAGCAATGAAATGGCAAGGCTTTGTTGGATGTTTAGGAAGAGCTCTTTTTTAACCTGGTCAGTTTTGATCTTTGAATTACAGAGAAGATGTGAGGTGATAGCATTGGCCACCACTTTCAGTAGCCGGTGTTTTACTGAGTCAATGACTACAAGCTTTGTGACTAAAATGGGTCTATCTCATTCCATCTCTTCAGGCAGGCAGAGTTCAGAGACTCTATTATTGCTTTTGCTTTGTCCAGATCATCTCTCTTCTCATACTTTTTGAAGAGTGCATCTGTTTTCAGCCGCCAGCAAGGAGTAGAAACCTTGCAATAGCCAGAGGGAATGTGTTTTGCAGCAGCTTTGATATGAATCTGAACAAAATGGTCATAGGTTTCTGGGATTGACTTGATATGATGTATCCCATCTTTAACATCTGCAGTATATGGAATCCAGATCATGGTGCAAAAATTCCAGCATGGTTTCAGCATTGATTCAATCAGCAAAGCTCCAAAGCCAATATGAGGAATAGTGGGGCAGCACTTGCTGTGAGGAAAGCTTCCAAGCATGTTCATGCAACTTTCAAAGGAACACCGCTATTGTCTTTTCTCAGAAAACAGAGGTCCATGTTGTGTTCCATCTGGTTGAGCAAAAAGTCTTAACAAATTTCATGTTGGTAATCATACCAGGAGATAGACAAATCAAAATCTGGTTATCTTTCGATGATATTTGTTGTGTTAATTGATAACACGTAACAGGAGCACTATGTGAAGATTGTCTAATAACTATGGCTAACACAGGACAACTAATGCCAAATCAGGACACCCTTACAGAACCCAATTCATATATCCTGGTTTTGCATCTCAGGTCTGGCTGGGCACCAGGCTCAGGATGTTTATTTGGCATATTTTACAAGATGCTACTCTCTCTTCTTCTGTTGTTATTGAGAGTTATTTTGAACCTTCTGGGTGCAGCTACTGCTGCAGAAAAAAAAAGACTCCTGCAGTAAAGTTGTTGTTGTAAGTTGACTTTGAGCCTAAAGGAATACAGCTGTGCCCACTCCTGAGATCAGTGTTTTGTGGGACATTGCTACTGAGAATCCCGTGCCTTCAGGTTGAAAGCCTGCTTCTTTTTAAACAGCTTTGTGCTACTGTTTGCTTAGACGATTAAATTCTGAGGACACTTATAGGGCCCCATGCTCATCTTCATGTCTGAGGAAAGCAAGAGATCTGGCTCTATGACATGGTTACTCTCTGTCCCAACCTAGTGCAAGTCCAGTTCTGCAAAGTTGGAGGGATCAGGGGAAATGTACTGCACTCCTCTGGATTCTCTCCCCTTCAAAGCCATGTCTGAAAGTGACACAATGCTGTATTAGCCTCCACTGCTTCAAACTCTGTGCTATGGAACTCTGCTTTGGGGTGGGTTCTCAGACAGCTGCAGTATATGGGGACATTCTGCTCAGAGCCCAAAAGAAGTTGGTAAGGCTGCAAAGCCACATAGATGTTACTTGCCTCCTATGGGCCTTCCTTGATCTGAGAGTTACAGGGATGCAACTCTGACTTTTCTGAGAAAACATCTTCCCTCTGCTGATGAAAGGAGGAGCAGAAAATGCTATGAGCTGAAATGTATTAAATTTCCTCTCTCCTATGTGGGCTGTTTATTTGTAGGGGAGAATGGAGCCCATAGTCTGGGAGCTTGATTTTGATGGTGAAAAGAAATGACATAAAACCAGACATCTCCTGAATTAGGCAATCTGAGGGACTGGAGAAGGAAGGAAGGAATATTAGCTAGACTAAATTATAGCTCTAAACTGAAATTCTGATAAAGAAGAAGCCAGACTGAAAAGAAATATTAGATCTAGAACATCAGGAAATTTTGTTGTCATTTAAAGAACCTTTCGAGAAAAAAATCCATTTTTCCAAATATTTGTTGAAAATTTGCTGTAATTTCACTTTCACTTATAAATCCCTGACAACTGGAAAATTGAGAAAAGGAAGAAAACCTAAACTTCTTGGCAGGATATCTTGAATGGTGTCCTTCTAGCAACCCAGAGTCTCTCCTTGCTGTTTTCAACACCTAGACATCCTTCTGTCATGGTCACAAATCCATTACAGAATTGTTTGAGATAGTGATTTATGAACCAAACATGGACAAATATCTTCCACCTAGTTCCAGACCCACTATAATGTTGTGTGTGCTCAAAAGTTCAATTCAAACTCCTATTGGGTTTTTATTTTTTTGGAGAAGATTCTGATTAAAAAAAAAAAAGGAGCAGAGATGGACAAAAGAAAGTATCTATCTGATTAAAAAGGGGGTAAGTAATGTAACATGGGAAAAAAGACCAGAAAAAAAAGAGAGAGAGATTTTGGTGGGAGAAAAGGAGCAGAGAGGAGAAGAGAGACATTTCTCATTCAATAATAGATATAGTATGTACGTGTATTAGCACCACCTCTTATTAATATAGGGCCCTATAGTGGCAATTATCAGGCTATGTCCAGTTGCTCATAACTTTGCCAAACTTTTATTGATTGGGTTGAAATTTTCCATGTCTGGTGTCTGCCTTAGGTTGATTAGTTTATTTGTTTACTTATTTCATTTATTTATCTATTTGCAAAATTTCAGCCAAAATGGTCCCGTCATTTCTGAGAACAAGGCTAGTGAAAAATATGATGTTTTACCATGTTAAAAAATTCTGGAAATCTTTTGTTTAAGAAGCTCTAGTACTCCCACTCTTTGGAACAGGGGCTTGAAGTTTTGCAGGGGGCTTCGTGTCAGGGATGGGCCTTTTGCCATCTCCCTGAAAGTCCACCCAAATTTGGCCAGATTATAAGGCTTTGAAAAACAGCAGTTCACACATAGTCAGTAGACACTTTCTAGAGCTTTGTGACTAAATTTCCCAAAGATTCCATATGTATTGGTTGTGCTCTAGCCTGGAGTTGAAAATGGACTTGCCCAGGACTATTTAATTAGTAATCCAAAGTGGAACAGCTTCAACAGGAGAGACTGAAAGAGATCCACATCAGAATATCCCATAGCTCAGTGATTAGGACACCCTCGTGAAAAGTGGAAGATCCCTGTTCAAATTCCTTCTCGTCATCAGGCAGAGAGGGGACAGGGGTCTTGAACCAGTCTCCCACATACCATGTGAGTACCTTACCTACTGGTCTAAAAGTTATGAGGCAGGTCCTCCTCCACTGCAACCAAACAACTCAGGTGCCTGATGCCAGGAAACGGTTCCTGGGCTATGAATCCCAAGCAGAGACAAGCATCTACTTGCAGCCTGGACTTAGGTGCCTAATACACAGAGAGAGGCAGAACTTAGCACATATCCCTCTCCTCAGCATCTCACTTAGGCAGACCCCCACCCATCCCCAGTGTGTTGGCTTTTGTGAATCCCTTTCTTAGGCACCTTATCTCTCCCCATTTATTGTATATAGAGCTAAGTGCCTAACTCAGTCTTGTGAATCACAGTGCTTCTCTAGGCTCCTCAAAATTAGGCATAGTGACACTCAGCCAGAGGATGAGAGGCAGACTGAAGCTGCATGAGGCAGGGGTCATGTGGAAAAAATAGTATATTATCATGTAATTAAAGACTGTATCATAATGCATATGCAGTAAAGGGGTAAGTTAGGTTTGCACAGGCAACCTTAATTCTAGCATTTCCTAACTTATGAATGTTTGACTTTGCAACCTTATTAATGTTCTTTTAACATGGTTCTTTACGTGCACTATCTATGTACATACACATATGTTTAAACATTAACTGTGTTCTAGCCACCCACTTGTGCCAGTTTAGATTCAGACATGAGTAGTGATCTGTCCTCTCTCTCGGCTTTCTCTCTAAGAAAAGAAACATCACTCACTGGTCAGCAATGGTAGGTGACCTGTAGAATGGTGCTTTACCAGCAGCAGCATCTTTGTTCACATTATGCATCACAGAAATCTAGCAAAACCTCTCAGAACTGGAACACAAATTAACGTATAGAACACTGAAGAAGCTGGGAATTTTATATACAATTTAAAATGAAACAAGCAGGATTAAAAAAGGAAGAAAAAAGGAATACTGAACATAATACTCTAAAAAGCTTCAATAAAATACAATACAATGCCTAATAGTAGTACAAATGCCATGAACTTTTCTGGGTTACAGGCATCTGGTAAGCAGATCACAAGTAGCTGATGTAATGTGTTTGGTTCATTCATGTTAATAAAAGCCTCATCTGTTATACAAATTTAGATTTTATTTATAGAAGAAAAAAATGCAACTGTTTTGACTTTCTTCCTATGTTCTGTTTGCCAAAGGGTATCTCAAACATTCACAAAAAATCTTCAGGCTAGATGTAAATTCTGGATTCCTGAAATACCATTAGTTCAGAAATCCTCTAAGAGTAGAAGCTCAGATTATAAAAACCTAAAGATTAGACAACTTTTCATTCATCAGAGTTAAGTTATCCATCTCCATGAACTGATTTACCCAGAGCTACAGAATTTGGATAAAAGCAGGTATTAAAATTCAAGAATCTTGTGCAGCCTGTTTTCAGATCATATCCTCGCTCAAAAACAGCCTTAAATTACTTGTTACGGGATATTAGCCTTGGGATGTACATCTGAGAAATAAATAACCCAGTTAAACAAGTCTATGCAAAAGCCAACTGGTTTTCCTGTCACTTTCCCTAAAATATCTGTCCATTTTAAATATTCACCACTAGGAGCGATGTTTCTTAACATTGACTTCATGGTACAGTATAGAAAATACTGCAATCGGCAGAAATTATCAATGAAAGTTCTTATTTCAAAGAGAAGACCTAAGACTACCTGAAAAGCATTTCCATCACCTAGGGTTTATATGACAAAACTAGCTAAAAGATTTCTTATAAGGCCTCTTTGCAAAGAATCAGAAAGATGCTGACTATGACTTTCTTTTGTCTGTTCCACAAACGCACAAACTGCCTATTATTTCTTCCACAACATACTCTGTCCAAGTCTTGAAACTGATATTTTCACACAACCTGCGATGGTATGGTCTAATGGTTTGAACACAAGCATGGAACCCTGGAACTTCTGGCTTCTAATCTTATTTGTGACAATGCATTTACCTCTCTGGATGGTGTAGCTGGCAGCAAAAATTCAAATATTAACGTAAAAAGTTCACACTTTTCTCAAAACAATTCCATTTAAAACAGGGATTATGATACTGATTGCCTTAGTAAAGTGCCTTAAGATCTATAAAGGAAAAGCACTATATAACAGCAAAGTATTATTAATGATATTATCATCATCATTACTATTATTTTCCAACCAGCTCTGCTTGTGGTTAAAGCAGTGGACTGAGGCCTTAGATCTGGGCTCTGTAACAGAGTTCCTACACGCCTTTGGGCCATGATCTTAAGTCACTTGATCACTCTGACTCAATTCCCCTATGTGTAAAATGAGCATAATATTTCTTTTCTTGCACCCTTGGTCTGTTTCCTAATTACACTGAAAGCTCTGAGTGGAAGGAACTGTCTCTTATGAGGTATTTGAAGAACATCTCACATAGTTGGGCTCTGACCATAATTGGGGTGTCTAGGTGCTAGTGTAATACAAATAATACATAATCTCTTCCTTAGTTTTCCAATATGTAAAATGGAAACAATACGTCTTTACCTTGCAGGGATGTTGTGCAAATTGAACAACAAATTTAAGTGCTAAATTCAGGTCTGATGTAAGAGGGTACATTTATTTGAATAAGCACTTTGTACCTGTTAAGTATTAGCATTCTTCCTCTTATTTTTAATCACATTTCCTCTCTCATCCCTTCTCATTACTAGAACTCTTGAAACTGACATCAGCATCTCTCAGTAATTATGGGCATTCCCAGAAGTGCCACCTTTGACTTTTTTCAATTAAATCATAACATGGTGGCCCTCAGATGTTCTGGATGATCATCAGTTGATATCTGTATCTCCGGCACATATTACTATCTCAGTCACTATAAGACTTCAGTTACATTATTTCCACAATTTCAAAAAGAAATGGATTGTAAGAGTATCCCAGCCTTCTCTTCTAAGAAATCAATTCTCCTTTGCTTCCTGACCCAGTGACCCTTTTTCGTCTCTTTCATATTCAGCTTGCAGAATACTAAATATGAACAATGTCTTTTTCAGCCTTGAAGGGTCCTCTAAGACATACAGAGACAAAAACCATATTATTTACAGTGGCCTCAGTGCTCATTAGTGTGGGGGGAAAATATGTATAACGCCGGTTATCAACACTGCTGCAAGAAAATAAGAGAAAAGCAACATTGTGTATAATGCTTATTGAAATGCAAACTGCTTTCTCAGCAATCAAGACTGTACACTGATGCAAATCAGATGCTTACATAATGCTGTTATACTGGAAGTGTGACAAAGAGCTGGAGTGATTAAGATACTCTTTGTGTGTTGACACTATTCTGCCTTTTAACTTAGAGCAGAACATTGACAAATTACCATCTTAAAATGGACCATTCTGGCACTACTCAGAACCAAACACTTCTACACCTAGTACTGATAGCTTACGCTCTAACTATTTTATTTTTTAGACATCAAAGAGAGCATAACAGGAACAAACAAACCTCTTTCAAGTTCACATCTTGGGGTTGCTGTCTAATCTCAGATGTGCATGCATGTGCTAGATTTGATTTTTCTAGCCATGCAGCATGTCACATGGCTAAGATTAGGACCTGGTCTTTAAGAGGCATCCTGATCTATAGCCAGATTCTAACTTAAGGCATGTGTTGTTCATCACTGTGCATCCTAAAAAAAAATATTACATTTATACAGGCCATTCAATGTTAGGTGATGCAAAACAGCTTAGAGTTGATAGTTAACAAGAACATACTTCTTTGTAACAAATATCTGTTGCCAAATCACACGTAAAGTCATCAAGTGCAAGAATAAAAAATCTCATTATTTTATAATATTTAGTTTTCATTCCTAAAGCAAAAAAATGCACTGATATGGATGAAATTATGTCTCTCAAATCTTCTGCTATTGCAGTGAAACTTTGAAAGAACTATCAAAACCAAAAGGGTTAAAGACTTTTTTTTTAGATAAAATGTGCTTTTACTTAGAACACACCCCTTCCATCCCCCCCCACCCCCAATTAAGTCTAGGGCTGGGTCTATACTTACGGTGGCAAATTTGCCACTGTCAGATCGATTGCTCTGGATCGACTGAGTACACTGACTGTGTAGACCCGCTCAGTCGATCCAGCAAGCAATGCAAGAAAACCACCCCCATAAGTGGCATAGTGCTGCATCAAAGGGAACACTGTTTTACATCACTTGCGTATCTCCCGTCAACTGCCGCCAAATCCAGAAGGTAAGTGTAAACCGGGCCTAAGACTCCAAGTGAATCCATGTAATTTCATATAAAGTAATTATCTGCTTTTCAGGCCCAGTAAAAGAGGTCCCCTGTACCCTCTTTTCCTGATTTGACCAGATCACACAGGCAACTGTGGCAGTAGTTAGAAATATTTAACATATATCAGGCATTAGCTGTGCATATAATAGTCTCTTTGGCTATTTTATTGCCATCTTATGTTTTCATGTCCAGTGTTCATATTAAAACTCATTCTCTTTGCCCCTTTAAAACATGACATATATTGGAAAGTGAATAAATACAAAAGGTTTCTGTGCATGTTGGAATCAAATAAGAGAGAATAAAATAGAACAGGCATGACAAAAAAAATTTCTGCCCTTGCTACTTTTTTCAAGTCATGATTCAGAAGAGAATTATCATCCTGATAGAATCACAAATAGGAGGAAATGCAATATCAGGAACTGGAGTCCACAGAAACAAAGTAATGACTCTGATCTTTGGCACATATCTAACTTAAATGGCTCTCAAGTAATCAGGAAAGTTGTTGGGGTGTTCTATTGTTTCACAAATGAAAGAGAGTATTTAATACACATGTAGATACAGAACTTAAATTCTACCTGCAGCCATAAAGTTAAACTGAATATTTCCTACCAAACTGAGTCAGGGGTGGGGCAGAAGAATGTCATTACTAGAGCAGGTCAAGAATTCTCCATTTCAAATGGTCTTTCATGGGAATGTTTTGAGTGTGCTAATTTTTGTTTTTATTTCTGACAGGCAAATTTAAATGAAATACTTTACTTCATATTTCAGTTTGTCAGACCAGATCAACATGTTTTGTTTTGGGTAAGTTCAAGTCTGCCTGAGCTGTCACAGTGCTTCATGGGTGTGTAGTTTGGGTGCCTTCTGTCACCATTCTCCTCTATGCGCTAGATTCCCTGGCTAAACTACATCTCCCATGATGCACCACAGTCTCCCTGTTGAATGAACATTGCATCATAACCCATAACCACACTGTATCCTGTAGTCCAGACGGGAAGCCTGGCCCATAGAAGAGAATGGAGACGTAAGACATCCTATCTACAACTCCCACAAGGTACCATTGCAGCTCAGGGGGATGCAGTTTAGTGTCAAACCAAGCCAAAACCGAATGGTTTCTAATAAAATTTTTTGGCTCTTTCCATTCTGTGAAAAATTTAGTACTTGACTTTTGCCCTGATTTGGGATGAAAACCAGTTTCAAAATATCAGAATTTCCCATTGAATGGAAATCCTGATTTTAAATTACTTCTGGTCATAACAATGGGACCAGATCTACAGGAAAGAGATTGTATAATGTATAAAGCTTATGGACTTACCCCAGGATCCTGGGTTAAGGTCTGAGACTCTTGGATGATGTTGACTACCTGCCACATGTGGGGAACTTTTGTTTTGAGAATTAAACTGTGTTAAGTCCAAAGACTGTTTTCAAAGTTGTTCCTTTTCTGAGCTAAAATTGTTGGGGTTATGTGAGACCAAACAACCTGGGAATTGTGCATGACCTGAAAAGCTATAAATCACAAAATGTGTCTCTGAAAAGGGCTTTTTTCTCATTCTGTTTGGTTTGGTGTTTTAATATCTCCCATTATGTAATATATATATATATATATAATATAATGTATATTCCAATCTACTGGATTTTAAGCTGTGGCTCAGCTATGTAATGATCCTGGATATGGATCCTTGCCTGTTCACTGAATGCCATCTTTGATAAACCTGTTACTGGAGAGAAGGGAATTCTGTCCTATCCAAGAACTGTGGAGAAATATTTCCCGCTTCCTGTCATCACCCTTACCTCCTTACACGTGGAGCAGATATCCTTCCTGCTTAATTATCTGCTTAGCCTGTGCTGATAAGATTTAGTGCCACTTCACTATAAATCAGCATGCCTGACTTTTCTTTTGATCCTACTTACCTCTTCTGCCTTCTTGCTTGCTTGTTTTTGGATCTGGAGGAATTTGACAACAAAATCAAAGGCTTGTAAGTAAAGTTATTACATCCTTGTTATAACTTTCTTCATATTTTCTATCATGTAACCAAAGAGTTGAAAATAGTTTTGTAACTTTCAGTTCTTCTAGCACATGTAAGTTAATAAAGATAGGAGTGAATACCAGGTGTGGCTACTAAGGAGTTAAACAGAAGGTGAGGGAAGAACTCCTTAATCATGGTACCTAATCAGTTAATACACCATGACAGGTATACAGTACATTTCAAAGACAGGCGATAGATACCATGCAAGAGAAAAGGGGATGGCTCGTCACACATAACATAACTGTCACATGAATTTGTGAACCAACAGGATGCTCTATGATTTGGGAGTAAGGATGAATTTTCAAAGCAGTTATACACCCAAACTCTATTACTTAGCACGATATACCCTGCTTCTCATGCATTGGCTCATGACACTGCTATCATAGATACATCGGAATGGTATCTGGTTCTCAAGACAATTTTTGCCATGAAACTGGATTAATCTTTTTTGACTATTTCCATTTTCTTCACACCTTCAAGACCGTCATAAGAACAGGCTCCATTTCTTAATGTGATGTTCAATTCTTATTACTATCTCTGTCCCAAATCTGAAAGTCTGTAATGAAAGTAACTGGCATTGCAGTGTTATAACTCATCCCCTTGACAAAGCCAGAAATGAGAACTGACAATGGCACAAAATGAATCCATTCCCACCACAGCTCCTCAAATTGTAATGGGAAAAGAAGGCAGCACCACATTTACTCATTCCAACAGTGACAGGAATGAGAAATGCTACAAAGACAGATGCTCTGAAATGTGTACAGTCCTCCTGGGAGTCTCAAACAATGGCTTTCCCATTGTGCCTAGGTGGTTTCTCTAGCTGCCCACCTTTTTAACTGAAACATTTAGGAGAAGGAAAACTGTTTCCAACGTCCGTTTAATTAAGGCTTGATCCTGCAAAGCACTAGTGCAGTACTCCTATAAATGCAAGGTTAAAAGCAATAAACAGGACACCGAACATATCCTGCAGTAAGCGCTGCTTCTTGGTTACCAGGTTATTTCTGATACTAAGCTGGGGTAAGATCAAAAGGGGAGGAAGTAGCTAAGAGCCTTATCATTGTTTGTAACACACCTACAAGACTGGGGTCCTGGCCCATGACTAGGGCTCCTAGGCACCGTGGTAATGCAAATTTCCATGACATATCATATGTCATGGATCATATGTAAGGATCATATTTAAGCCCGTGCCTCCATCGTCTTATCCATTCTGTCCTCCCATTCTGGTTTTTGCCCTGCAGTCTTGACTGAGCCAGGTAGGTACCAGGCTTGAAACTTCATGTCAGTGGACTGTACCTATTGTTGCACCCTGAATTCCTCCATGCTGTCTCCTCTCATGCTCTCACCTATCAGGCAACAACTTCACACTCACTGGGACACATTGTACAGTGACTTGAAGGATCAAGGTCCTACTGACCGAAAGGATGGTGCCTCTAAAGAAGACAAGCATAGTTCTTTCAAGTCATAAGCACTGTGTCACTCATATTTCATACAATTGACATATTCTGAATAATGTACATGCCTAAACCCAGAGAATAGCAAATCAACATGCTTCAGATATAAAGTGAGATTCAGGGGACAAGGACCAGGAAGAGCTGTGTTCTGTTCTTGCCTTTGTCCTGTTGTGTGACCTTGGGCAACTCCTTTCACTCCTGTCTTCTCCCATCTCCCCTCCCATACTTTGTGTGTTTACTTACACTGGGAGCTCTCTGGGGCAGGGACTGTCTCTCGCTATGTGTTTGTACAGCACCTAGCACAATGGGATCCCAGTCTCTAGGTGCTACCACAAAACAAAGAATAAATAACATGAGAAGGGGAAATTAAATGCATTTATAAAACATTGGCACCGTGACCATGTTTTCTAATCAAGAAAGCATATGGGCAAATCCACATTACTAAATATGTCTCAGCTTGGACTTGTAGTTAGTAAACAAAGGCACAGAGCCAGTAGCGTGGTGGTGGTGGTGGGGAGGGGGGATACAAAGGCGATAACTAGAGACCTTTCAGAGATGATAGGGAGAGAATGTCTTGAAATATGTCTGAGAAGCAGCAGTGGCAGCGTGATCCCAGCCCGCTGAGAGGAAAGGTGGCTGCCATGTGACTGCTGCTTTGTGAAATTGCTCTGACACAGGGCTGTGCACCACCTGCTCAACTTTGTTTCTTTAGAAAATGACAGAATGCATGACAGGATGCTCTTTGCTACGCTCAGCACTGAAAAGAAATCACTGATGGGAAAACACATACCAGGGAGACAAAGGTGACGCATGAAACTGATACGGACTTGCCAAACAGGCAAACAAATGTTTATAAAACCTTATTGTGAAGAGTCACCAAGAAAGACGTCAGCCGTGAGTTAACTACCCAGCTGTCAGGTTGTCAAGGAGTACCATGTACTGTCCCATAATTGATTCTCTCACTACAATATCCATCTAAGCCTAATAGAAGAATCTTTCTTGTCTTGACTCTTTTCTACCAGGAAAATAATTAATTTTCTCTTGTTTAAAACAAAAACAAAAGGATATATTGTTCCTCCAGCAGATAGATAGTCATAGCTGAATTTCTAGCTATGATCAAACTAGAAATTAACTACAAGTGTAAACCAGGGTCCAGAACTCATATCCTGTCTGATGTTTATTTAATATACACATCTGTAGTAATATAAATGAAAAACAGCTCCACTCAAAGATCCAAATCTTTGAGAGCAAAACCATCTCCCATATAAGAATGCTTGAAATTTTGCCTGAAACTTGACCTGAATTAAAATAAAACATCATCTGAGGTTCAGAAAATTCCAATATTTTAATTGCCACTTGCCTCTTTTCATAGCCAGGGGCATGAGGCAGAAATGCCAAAACTGTGCTGGAAAATTTCTACTGATGTTTATCTGAAATTGTAACTGAATTTGATTTGCCTGTTGAAAAAGGAACAGGGCCAGCACAGACAGGTTAAAAATGAGATAAAAGGGCTACGGTTTGACAGAGGAGTCGATAGGATGTTTCTTTTACCCTACCCTTTACTCTATCTCACCCTATTTTATCCTGAAAGTGGGAAAGGTGAGATGGAGAAGAGGATGGTGCTTGGCTGAGTGGACATAGTTTTCTTTCACCAGCTTCCTAAGTCTTCTACCAAAACTGCTCCTTACAAATCATTTCCCCTGCAACACACGTTTGGGTCCAATATGTCTTCCGAAAGCTAGAATCATGGCTTTTGCAGTCCAATTAACCACTTTGGAAAACATGACAGTTTAAATGTCTTATTGCTCCAGGTGACTGCCTGCTGTGCTTTCTCTGGTACAGCTGGTCCTGAGCAATGCAGCAGTATGCATGTATATTAATTGGAGAGAGGCCAAAGCCTATTATACCTTTAGTTCATGGAAAGGATGCTGCTGCTGTGTGCCCTGGGGTGCAGGGTCACAAGGGCTTTCTGCTGAAATATTGTCCCAAGGTGAATATTTGGGGCCACATGGGTTTAAATAAAAGGTTGCTTGACATTGATTCCAAACTGGGGCTTGCTGTTCTGCCTTGAATATACAAAGTTGGAACGCATCATTGATACCACTGATTTCCGACTAACTGTATATTTTGTGTCAACATGACATTTTAAAACCATACCATCTCAGGTATTTTATCAAATATTTTACCAAATGCTTGTTTTGTGCCTTTTTTGGGGGACTGCTTTTAAATTCAGTCTATAGTAAAACAGATTCTATGAAGAGACCAGAGTGCAGGCATATTGGTAGGGCAGTCAAGGAATACTCACAGGTACAGTCCTGTACCACATTTGGTTTCCCATAATCCTTATTAGTCATTGTGGACTAAATCAGATATTCCCCACCACCTCCAAGCAAACACACAGGACAAGACTACAGGCGCGGCAACAGTAGTTTTGCCTTGTGGAACCTTAAGAGGTAGAGGGAAACGTGAAGAACAAATGTCAGCGCTTTGCACAAAAGAAAAGCATTTAATAAAAAAGTAGTTGGCTGAGAAATCACTGCCAGCTAGATAAGGAGAATGAAAACAATAAGCAGGGAGCTTCCATTAGATAAACACAAAAAGAAATAGAACTCTGTCAGGAAGATGTTGCAGTTGTCATACACACAAAGGAATGCAACCTACATAAGAAGTGTTTTATAGGTTTGTAATGGCATGCAACTGTAATCTATTATTAGGCTTGTAATAGACTTCATTAAAAGCCCTTGGGAGTTACAGCAGAATTAAGAAATTGAACAGGACCATAGTGTGTTGCTGTCACGAAAAAGGAAAATGCATCATTGGGCTGTGCAAGTAGAAGTATTGCATGCAAAACTAGTAAGGTAATTACTTCTCTCTGTTCAGTAATCATGAGACCACATTATATATAGTAAAGATGGTGTTTGCAGATTAGAGGGAGTGCCAAACAGGACAACTAAAATAATAATGTTTGGAGAAAATGACCTAGAAAGAATGGTTAGGGGAGCCAAATATGCAGGCAAATCTAGAGTCTGGAAAAAATACAAACATGATAAGGATTTCCAAGTTTATATATAATAAAGAGGTCACATTTGACAGACTGAGGAATAATGGAGCCAAGTTGCCAATAGAAAATATTAGCTTACATTGTAGGACTAACTTTGTAATCATCAAATGAACTAGGGCAATGGAAAGTGGTTCCAAAGGAAGTAGTGGAAGGGCCATCTCTTGAAATTGTCAAGCCAGAACTTAATGATTTAGAGATCTAACCTCTCCTACAACTGCCTGAGAGATGACTTTCTAGAGATTCCTTCTAGGGTCCAACCCTAGTGATTCTCAGAAGGAACAAGGCCACTCTTCTTCTACATAGCAGGGATGGATTCAGACAATCTGGAACACTACAATCCTCAGTGGGTAGAGCCCTACTGAATTCAAGATCCCTTTTGGTCCATTTCATGGTCATAGGATATTAAAAATAGTAAATTTCATTGTTTCAGATATTTACGTCTGAAATTTCATAGTGTTGTAACCGTGGGGGTCTCAACTCAAAAGGCAACTCTGAGGGGTTGCAAGGCTATTGTATGTGTGGGGGAGGTTGTGGTATTGCCTCCCTTACTTTTGTGTTGCTGCTGGTGGGGTGCTGCCGTCAGAGCTGGGCACCTGGCCAGCAGCCACTGCTCCCCAGCCACCCAGCTCTGAAGGCAGAAGCACAGAAGTGAAGGCAGCATGCTATGTGGGGGGCATTGTCACTTTTTCAGCAGGGATAGGGCTGGTTGCATGGGTAGGTGCCATGGTTAACCCCTCCCCCCCCCCCACACACACATACACACACTCACACACAGCCAGACCAAATCCCCTTTAGCTAGGCCTGGAGCTGTGGAGGGTCAGGTCTGGGGACACCCTCACCAGGGGCTCTTACAGTGTGCCAGGCTCCAGCTGCTACTGGAGCTATGGGGAGGGACTGGACTTCCTCTTCCCCTGCATGAGCCACTCCTGGGACAAGGTCAGACCCACCTCTGGGAACCTCCCTCACGCAGGAAGCTCCGTGGCTGCTGGCTGGGAGCACATCAATGAAGTCAGAGACCCCCTCCTCCAGCAGCAGCGCAGAAATGAGGGTGGCATGGTATGGTATTGCCATCTTTATTTCCGCACTGCTGCTGGGAGGGCACTGCCTTCAGAGCTAGCTGCCCAGTCAGCAGCCATTGCGCTCTGGCTCCCCAGCTCTAAAGGCAACACAGAAGTAACAGTGGCAATAATGCAACCTTCTCCCCCTATAATAGCCTTGTGAGCCACCATGACTCCTTTTTGGATCAGCACCCACAGTTTGAAAAATTACGGTCTCCCCTGTGAAATCTGTATAGCATAGGGTAAAAATACACAAAAGACCAGACGTCACAGGGAAGAACATATTTCATGGTCCATGATGCATTTTTCACGGATGTGAATTTGGTAGGGCCATACATATGGGGCTGTCCCAGCACCACCCTTGTACTAAGGCAAAACTTATGTGCTGTGATTATAACAGTGGTATGGGTATGTCATAAACCATCCACACATGGTCGGGGCCCTACTCCCACTCTTCTTTGGGCATGGAAAAAGAAAGTATAACTTGGCAGGTATGAAAATCTCTCTGTTAAGGTGTAATTAAGTCACTGACACATGTTTGCAAAATTATTTGAGATGCTCACATGCAAGGTTTTGTAAAGTACAAATTATGAATATTTTGTTAACTAGAATGTAAGGATTCTCTTGCTTTTGCACTTAGATGTGGATATTCTGAGACCAATGGTTTAATTTAATTAAAGGCTAAGCCTGCCTCAAGTGAGAGGAGGGGAAAGTTTTATATTTTGATTCTGTATGACTTCCAAGTCCCAGGGCACACTTCCCTTTTGCTCTGTTTTATCTTCACCTCCCTGCCTAATTCCTCTCTTCCTGCATCTTAAACTGAGTTTTGAAATCTAGATAATATGATTCAGAGATTCTAGAAGGCCAGACTGAACCATTGTGAATTTGTATCATCTTCCAGCTGAGTCTCCCAAAATGCTCTACAAATATTAAGCCTAACAGCACCCCATATGTTATTTATACATAATTTACAATGGATAAAGCCAGGCATACAGAGATTAAATGATTAGCCCAGGTTAGACAGCAATATCTTTCAAGCCAACTATAATGGTCCCAACTATTGGAAAGACCCCCAGTCACTCAGTGTGATACTGCAGCAGTTGAAGTCATCTAAGGCCCTCAAGTTAAGCCATTTCCTCCTCTCTTATGGTGTAAATGGGAATGAGCTTTCAATTTGATGGTCATCATCAGAAATTTTAGGACCAATCTATCTATAATCCCAAGCACCTCCTCTATGTACAAATCTAGGCATATCTTACTCTTGGAGTGGGCGAGCCTGTGTTCCATTGTGGAGGGGATGGAAGGGATGTCTTTTCGTGATCTTTCAAACCTGTTGAATTGTACCATTTTAAGTTTATATGCACCACTCACAGCACCAGATGGATGCTTTATAGACAGGAATGAATATAAGAAGTATAAGTTTGGATGAGCATCACATCTCCATCTCTAAAAAGACAATTGCTTCACTAGTTAATTTTTTTGCAGGTACTCCATTATGATCTGTAATGTTGGGGTGGAACTTTGAGGGGAAGAAGAGGCTAAAAAAGACTAAATCAATATAATTCTGCAGTAACCTCAAACCTTTCCATATAACATAAACCTAAATCCCATACCTGATATATGAACCAAAGCTTGACTATAAGTGACACAGCTTGCTGGGGGTGACATTCCAAAAAAAAAAAAAAAGCATCTGTGATTTTCAAAAACAATTTGCACTTTATCTCTCTGAAACCCAGAGATCACACATCAGCCAACACACTGCCAAGTATCAAGAACAAATCAATGTCTGGCCTACCTCCCAAGGTCTGTCCCCTGGTTTTATCATCTCTGGCAATCGAATCAGTGTTGTAAGGGCAGTGCAAAATGGCCAATTTATTGTCGTGCTAGGCTTTGCACACTAGCTAACCTACTGGGGCATGATTTCTTTGAGAGTGATGATGGTAATTAAACAATTTCTGGCACAAACTCTCAAAAGGGTCACCTGATTTCATCCATCATTTGAAGGCCATAAATGTCTCTGGAACAGCAGGATAAAAAGTATCCAGCCATGCACAAAATACAACAGGATGTAATAGCTCAACTTTTTAGATGTTGGAAGCAGAAAGCCATCCTAAGCAGATGCAGGCACAGGAGAGGCATCTAGCCACTGTAAAAGAGTGCCAGATTTTTCCACTCTTTTTAGAGGAGGCCACACATATTGCCAGTAAATGAGAAACAGCTGAAAAGTAAGCTCTATCACTCTGGAACATACTGGCAATATTAATAGCAAGATATATTTTGAAAATGAGACTGTTTCTTCTGCCATGCTGCCAGATGTTTTATCCAAGGTATTTGATAGTAAAAGAATTTATAAAATAAATATAAAAAAAAAGATTCCCAGTTCATTTTTTCTTCACATGAGGACATAAGAAATTGTAGAAGCAGGAAAAGATTATCCCCACCCAAGAATCTGCAGTTTTAGTGCCCAACCCTGATCCTATTGAACTCGGTGGCAACCTCCAATTGAGATCAGTGGAACCAAGATTAGGTCCTTAAAATTTAATCTCAATTTATCACACATACTCGCATATTATGGAATCATAGAAGATTAGGGTTGGGAGGGACCTCAGGCGATCATATGGTCCAACCCCCTGCTCAAAGCATACTTCCATCACCTCCTCCTGTTACAATCTAGAAGTATCTTGAAGCCATTTATAGTTGTGCCTCAATCATTTCCTAGTAATTTATACTGTATTTTAACCCTTCACATCTAGTACCCTATTTACATCTAACTTCCTATTTCTTAGATCTCCACCCTGTAATATCTTACTGGATCCCAGGGTTAAAAGAAAAAAAAATCACGCTAGAGCTTCAGTGCTTGATGTCCAACATGAGTGGCAAAGGAGGGTATGCTGTGCTCTTTTAAAAAGAGTCTAAGGCGAGGTACTGCAGTCTACCATTGGTCATAGTTAATAGGCCCAATTTATCCACACATTGTGGAGGGATTGGTAAGTGGCTCTAAAGCAGTGGAGCCTTAAAGACGGTTCTTCACCTTCTCAGCTGCAAGTCAAATGAAGAATTAGAATCCCTGAAAGGAGAAGCAAGTGAAAGTTCTACAACCTCATTCATGCTGAGTGTAGACCCATACAGACCTGTGTAGACCTGCTCAGTCGATCCAGCAAGCGATGCAGGAAAGCCACCCTGGCAAGTGGCATAGCGCTGGGTGGAAGGGAACACTGTTCCTTTCAGCGCAGTGTGGACAGCGTGTGGAGTAGATGCAGCGAAGTCGACAGGAGATTTACATAACTTGTGTAACTCCCGTCAACAGCCGCCAAATCCAGAAGGTAAGTGTACACTGGGCCTCAATTTTTTGCCCAATATCTGGAATCCCTGGCTCAGAACAGTGAGAAAACCCCTTTATTATGAGAGAAGCAGACACTTATAGTGAAAAATTTTGCATAGTTCAAAACCCAATTTTTGATCAGCCCTGCTCCTTAACCCAGGAAGAGCTTGGAAGAGATTATGCTTTCTGACTCTGCAGGTCCATGCAGAGGGAGATGGGACCATGACCCTGAATCTTTCCCTGGTCCTATCTGTGTGAGATTATGCATGTCTCTGGGCACTCAGGGAAGGAGAAGTTCCTAGGTCTCTTTGAGTAGGCCTGCATGGGTTGGGGAGGGCTGAGGTAAGTGTGGGGAGAAATGTTCCTTGCACAGTCCCTGTCCACCCATTCAAGGATCTATCACAATCTGTCCCTTTATTTACTTTATCAGTGAAAAGCTTTCACATAATACTAGGGGCCCTGACAAACCCACAAATAAAGGGTAACTGTTTGTCATTTATGAGGACTTTTAGTCAAGCTAAAGAAGTATAAGCATTAATTGTTCCAGGAGAAGTTGAGGCACAGTTTTGCCTTCAGTGTTCCCCAAAGCTCAGCAGCCTTAGAAGAGGATTTGAAATAGTTACACAATTAAAAACAAAAAAACAAAAAACCCAGCACTTCAGAAGAACACAGAGTGCTCCAAATAGTCAGGCAAGAGTATATCCCCCCCGCCTGTAGAAGTTTTTCCTTTTAATGCAGAAGGAAATTTTTCCTTTTTTTTACATTCTATAATATTTTAATTTTATGCTCTCTCTTCTGGTTTCCATTCTATTAGTTTTTGATTTGACAAGAAACTTCTCCTGATATCTGAATATAAGTCAGAACCCATCCAGGAAAAGGGCTTACTTATCATATTCATAACCTTAGGGGATTGCAGATTACTTACTACCAATGCATAGAACGATATTTAAAGCAGAGCACAGCTTTAAACAAATATTAGATCTAAAATGTAGGTCACCCTTCATACAGAAGGACAGAGAAAAGATTTGTTCATTTCCTAGTGAAAAGTCATTTTTACTGGTTGACTTGGTAGTTTGAAAATGAAAAGAAAAAGTTAAAATAGAAGTGATGTAAATGATCATGCAGTTAAAAATCAGGAGTGATTTTTCTGCATTAGGCTGGGCAGTGTTCTGATGTCAGGGATCAGAATGATTAAGACAAATAACTGACACTCTTTTCACAATGTTGCTCTTGTAGCCTCATGGGGTCTCAGAACAGAGAGGCAGTCAGGTACACGTTAATGAGGATTGTCTAATAGTTTTCAAATGTCAAAGTGCTTAGCAACCACGGAGGCAGGTCTGTGTATCCAGGGCAGTAACACTGTGAGATATTATGCTAATGTCATACGTGTTTGTTCTGATATAAAACCAAACTGAATGTCCTGACAGAGGCTCTTAATAATCATAAATCACCGCCCTGTGTTATCTAATCAGTGCTCAGATTTCCAGCTTAATTTTTTGTTTCACATTCACTCAGCAGTCGTAGGTAAATCTCTCTCTCTCACACACACACACACAAAATGGTCAGATTTTTTTAAACACAAACCGTCAAAGGCAGAATGACTTGTTACAAACTACTCTTATAATTGCTGAGATTAAAATTGATAAAATGAAGCCTCGTTCATATTATTCAGCACCGTACTCTTCATTGCAGTTGTTAGGCACCTGTGGAGGTACAGTAAGATGGTAACCAAGTCATGGAAGCGATAGATAAATCTGCTTATTGCTGCTCCTGCTGAACTAGATACTCAGCCGCACTGCACCATTCCAGTAGCACAAAGGGAACTTAAAATGCCTAAAGTGCCAGTCCTACCAGCACAATGGCAAAAGAGGCATCCGCTAGGGTGGGAGGTTGTAGCACGTTGCAATCCAGTGACCCTTTACCAGGGCAGCGGTTCTTTAGGGTCTTTTACTAAGTGACACAATTTAGAGAAGCACTGAAGTTGGTGTAAGCTAAACTGAATCTGAACTGGCTCTGGGATGTCCTCAAGACAAAGGAGGCAGAAAGGTGATGGGGGAAAAAATCACACCTGAGAAGGGGACAAAGGTACTGAACATAACTGTGGCAACCGTAGTCAATCTGATGTGTCAAAATTGGTTCTAAGTTCCACCTATGCAGTTCTGTAGAGGTCAAAGAGGTTGCTGCCTGGGAGAAGCTGAGGGAAGTTTGGGCCCATAGGGTATCTTTTTAAAACGGTAATTAGAATCTAACTTGCTAAGTACAAAACCAATATAAAACTACATAAAAACTCAATGAGGTTTAGCACAATCTGGCCAACAAATTGTCAGACAAAGCAATAAAGGCAGCATTAAATGAGCCTCTGGTATCTACATTTTTAATTAACTCTTCAGTACAGTGATGACTCAAAAGAAACATACTTCATGACATTGTGTCTTCCAGTGTCCACAGAACATTGTTTAAAGGGCACAGATTTAATGGGGGAATTAAAATTAAAACAAATGCCAGAAGACTTCACAGAATTCTGTACCCAAATTGAAAAGCCTAACCTCAAAGCATTCTGAGCTTAAAACTGCATTTTGCTACATTTTGCAAGATATCGCTGCATTTGAAGCAACTGGAAAATTAGAATTCATCACACAGGCCTCTAGCTATGGCTGTCAGAAGGCTGCAAAAAGTGGAGCTATATAATAAGCATGAACAATACCAAACTGATACTAAGTGATGAAAAAGAAACATTTTGACTCATGATCGTGCTTTGAAAATTCCAATGTTTCAATTTTAATTCCACCATTAAATCAGTGCTCTTTCAACACTTTTTACTATATCTGATTTATCAGTCCTCATTCCCAAAGGATATAACTTTTATATCTTCATTAAAAAAAAGATCTTACTCCTAATTGACATAATGCATGAGATGTTTCAGGAGCAAGATGGATTTCAAACAGCAATGGTGACTGTAAGACTAATAATAGCACTACTGTAATAATGAGTGTTACCAAGGAGCTGAAATAATTTATTTAAAAAAACTCTGCTTGGGGTAGAATTTCTGCTTTTGGGGTTTTTAGATTTTATTAATTTCTTCTCTTTTTTTTAAATGGGTGGGAATGAATTGGTTAGAATGAGGTTGTTGTGAGTATCATTTTTATTGTGAAAAGGCATTTAAGGCTAGGAGGTGACAAGTGGAATGCACAAATAATCCAGGCATCATTACCATTTCCTTTACTTCTTGAAGTCATTTTGATATTTTAAAATGTGCTTTCTATCAATATTTTTAAAGTTTATAAGACTTTGTAAACTATCCACTTCATCTGAGGTAAAAACGCATGAAACCAAAACCACAAATTAATGATTGTGGGGGAAAAAAATTAAAAGAATAGAGGCCAACACTGAGCAATGTGAAAAAAAATTATAACTCTTATTACAAACGCTTCAGTGCTTTCTGTGGACTCTCTGAGCCTTCTGCCTGCTGCATAGTGGAACCACAGCTGTTCTGTTTCATTTCAAACCTTCCATGCCCACAGAGAGCAGGGCAGGATTCGGCCCAAAATAATTAATTTATTGTTATAGGATGAAATTCAGCTTGGTGTAGATAGTCCACACTAGTGCACTCCTCTACCATGGAGCAGATATGCTTGGTGGTGGAAGTTCTGGGGGGAGGGATGTCCATGGCCACATCCCCGGTTTGCTGAAGAGGTTTCCCAGGTTTCAGTCTAGAATGTTCTGGTGCATGAGCAGGTTGTGAATAGGATGGCGATGTGATCATCTAATCCACAACTATGTGGAGCCAGTGACCTATGGGAAGAAATAGTGATTGCAGAAGCTGTGCCTGAACAGAGCTTGGGATTTGGTGAATTCCATGTCTTCGGAACATCCCTTAAATTAAAATGATGTCTCAAGGGCTAATATACATCCTTCCAACTATAATTCATTGTGGGGAGGTAAAAGGACTATTTGAAGAGAAACCATGTTAATTAATTTAAGATAATTAACTCATTGACCTCAACAGCAACAAAGATAGGACTTGTAACTGCTCTTGGTTTTCTTTTTGATTATAGTGGCCAGGGTTTGTTTGAATGACGAGAGGAAAGTGCTATTAGAAATTGATCACAAACTAAAAGCGCACAAACAGGAGAGGACATTTATATTCATTAAGATGATTATGACATCACAAAATTCTTATATTTTGGACCTGTAGTTGAGCTCCTAACTGATGGCTTAGCTAGGTAAGCCCAAATGGAGGCATTTTGTTCTAAGTTTTATTGGTTCTTATGAAATTTTGTATTTTAAACACACCGTATTTATTTATACCCTAAGGCATCCTTCAAAATGCACACTTTTCCCAGTCTTCTCTCCCCCTTTCAGACCACAAATTTGCATAAAGACGACAAATTAAAATTATGCAACTCCTTTTGGAAGCTAATTCATTCTGCAACTGGTATTTAGAGAAAGATGTGTGTGTTTGTATGCATTTAAAATATAATGTGATCAGGCCACGCACTGTAAGTTCAGCTGATATGACAAGCTATCCTGATGGAAACAGTGAGCAATGTGAAGGACCTTCTGTCAAAAGAAAAGATGGACAATTTAATTCATTTCTGCATTACAAGGAGTTCTGTGATTAGTAATCTGACTTTGAGTGGCAGATCCCAGTTTCCTCCTCCTGTTAGATATTCTTCGGCAATGACAATTGCCTCTAAAACAGTGGTTCCCAACCTTTTTGGCTCGTGGGCCACAGATATCATTTTTACAACCCTGAAGGGCCACGAGTCTCCACCAGCAGCCTCCCTCCCCCGCAACTGCAGCCAGACAGAAGGAGTTCAGGGAGGAGGCTGCCTCCTCACTGATCTCCCATTTCCCTGGCTGCATCAGGAAAACCACATCTGTCATGTAGCCCTGTGCACTCCACCTGGGTCCCTAGGCAGTGGCTCCCTTCTGCAACCAGGTGGATGGAAGATCAGTGCTCCCTTCCCTCTGGCTCCAACAGGGACCCCAGCACCTATGGACCTAGGCAGAGCACTTTGCTGTGCTCCCTGCTACAGCCAGGGGTAGGGGAGTGCTGATATCCCATCCCCTTGGCTGCAGCAAGGAGCCTGCACTGGTTTCTTAGCCCTGCAAAAACATGTTCTGCCTGGGTCCTTAGGCAGTGGTTCTCTTCCGCGGCCGCAGGAGGGGAGCCGTGGGCCACTTTGAAAGCCCCTGCAAGCCACTTTTGGCCCCCGAGCCACAGATTGGGAACCACTGCTCTAAAATGTAAACAGGTAAAAAGATTGCTAATACTGTTACTAAATGACTAAGTATTGCACACACAGCTAGTCCATGCTAAACATCTAATTATTTGTGTTATTTTGCCCTTCCCCTGCCATGCCACCTCCTTCTTTGTTTCATCCTGTGATGCCTTGCCTTTTAGAATGTAAGCTCATTCACTAAGGGCCATATTTTCAAAAGTGCATTTAGGTGCCTAGTGAGATTAACAAAAACACCTATGCAGCTTAGGTGCCTAATAGACGAATGGTGCCTATCCCAGTAGGTACCTATTTGCATCTTCAGACACCTAAATACCTTTGGAAATCTGGCCCCATATGCTTGTACAGTGTGACCCTGAGCTGGTTGAAGCATCTAGGCACAACTGTAATATAAGTGTTGAATAAGAGTATTCAATAACAGAGCCTAGTCTTTTTTAATCAAAAGTGCAGTCAGCATTCTCCTTGTGACCAGTCTCTGTAGTTTATTGGGTGTAAACTTGTCAGCCATATTATGTGAAGGTGAATATTAATGTAAAATAGCGAGACTACTTAAACTTTTCCT
Organism: Mesoclemmys tuberculata; assembly: GCA_007922155.1. Taxonomy (NCBI): domain Eukaryota; kingdom Metazoa; phylum Chordata; order Testudines; family Chelidae; genus Mesoclemmys; species Mesoclemmys tuberculata. Next base: position 71,847,884 of record ML675616.1, read on the forward strand.
TGAGTTTCCAATTCACATCAGACAGTACAGACTCAAGAGTAAAGAATGGCAGGCCCTAATATCCTCTCCCCCACAAACATGGCATGCTACTCTACCTGACTATGCAAAGAAGGTGAAATGCACCCCGGTGTAGACAGCCAGCATAAAGCTTCTGCATCACTAAAGTCTCTGTCAAAATAGGACTTATGTCAGTCTTCAGTGGTCTTCTATTGGTCTGCTGAACAGAACAGAATTTGCAAATTTCATTGCAGAATGAGAAAACTACTAAATTATGGTCAGATTTTACTTCCATTCAATGGCAAAATCCCCATTAATTTCAGTATGAGCAGGATTAGGCCTCTAATTTGAAATAGAGATAATAAAAATAATCAGAATGGAGAAATAATCTGTTCATGTACAGGAAGTTTTCTGGAAGACGGCTATCTTCAGTCACACAAAATTGCTGTACTAAAGAGTAACATGGTGGAGGTTTCTGGAACTACAAATCTGACCTGCATTACATCAATTCCAACCAAGTGGAGAAAGTACTTTTGACTAATTGTTTAAATCTTGCCTTTTTAAATCTACCAATACAAATGATCGCCTTCTCCTAATTTCTGCTTTTGGATACTTGGTTTGAAGTCAGTAATAGAAATATAAAGATATGCATTTCCCACTGAAGAGTCTACTTCTTTAGAATTTGAACAAAGTATATAGGATTACCACCAAGTATTGTTTGCTCTATTATGGTGCATCACAGAGCATGTCACACCAGAGACTCAAAAAGCATAGCACATGAACATTGCTGTTAGTAAACATAGAAAATCCTGTTTGAAATACAGGTCAAACTGAGGATGCTCACTACTCTAAACAATCAACTGTTCTGAGAGACGAATGCTCTGTTCTCCCATTTATCTGAGCTCACTTGGTATGGGGCAGGTGGACATCAGGAAGCTTGTTACTACAGCAGGTTGGAGACACTTTCTCCCTGTACATTTTTTTTTATATTTTTTTGTCAAAAAATGAAAATGCAAAACTTGATTTCCCCCCCCCCCGTTTTGGGGTAAAGAATTGCTAAAACCCAACATTTTTCAGCTAAAAATTGCCTAAACCTGAACCTGATTTTCTGACAAATATTGAATCTTTTTGAGGAAAGCAGACACTGTCCATAAACATTTCTGTTTTGTCCAAAATTCAATTTTTCACTGGAAAAAACAATGTGATGGAAACTTTTCAACTCCTCATACCAAGGCAGCTCCCTGACTCTGTGCTGCCCTGGCTCCAGCATTCGTTACAGCACCTTAGGAGTGACTGACCTGTACCACTTCACCTACCGTGGACAGGTATGGGGCAACTGCTGCAGGAGCTGGCTCTGCTGACTTTATGCCAGGAGGGAGGTTCCTCTCCACAACAGCAATTCGCCCCTGGCCACAGATGACCAGAATCCAGCCATTTTGCTGCACCTAAGAAATGCAAAATGTTTGGAGTGGAACCAAAAATCTATACCAGCAGGTACAACGAATGTCTGCAGATGGTCCAAATTAATAATTCTGGTTTATCTCTGATTAGCTAAGCAGAGTAATGGTTCCTTCAGAGCTACTGAGGTGCAGTTCTGTAATTATGTCATAACTGATCTTTATTGGTCCACTCTCTCAGGATTCCTTCCTTCCGGATTCTTATAAATGAGACTTAGCAATTAGCAAAGTTAATTAATTTCCCCTGAAGATGGTTTGAGTTTGCACTCTGAGACTCTGGGTTTGGAATAACTTCTAATATATTTTCTGAGCTTCAGGGGTAACTAAAATATGATTTATTTAGTTGTTCCAATTCTATGCAGAATTTCCATAATCCCTCTCATTAAAACACAGTCCATGTATTGGAATAAGAAATATACTTCAACCCAAACAACAGATAATGAACGTGTGTGAGGTCATCCACCATGAGCTACCAAAATCCACAAATGAGTGGCTGTTTATCACTAACTCCCTTCTTCCCCGTTAGACTGTTACTTTAGCAGCTAGTGTAACCATGGAGACTGTTCCAACAATTCTTAGGAGCTCTAAACAGGATTGGATGCAAGGACCATCATTCATCTCTCTTGGAAGTGCTGCAGTTGACATTGGGAAGAGGGGGTTAACTGTTGTCAAGGTTCTCTCTTCTAAATGGTTGCCTGAAAATACGCTTCAAAGTTTGAGGCAGTGGACTCTCATCCTGCATGTGGGAGGACTCATGTGCCTGGGCAGAGCTGCATGGATTTCAGTGATATCCCATGAAGGCATAAGGATCCACATATGCGGGTCAGATTGCAAGATCAAGACCTTATTAAATAAATGCAAAAACTCCTGGGGTTTTATTTCTTTGGGCTTCTCACAAATGAGACCCTCTCTCACCCCTTTCTCTGTGTGAAGTACATTCTTTCAGAAACATTTTATAAGAGCTAGCGTAGGAACAAAGAATGAGTATGGAAAGGAAGAATGAATAAGGAGGGAAGAAAATGGGAAACATGAACTTCAAGGTTAGAAAGTGTAACAAAAAAAGTTAAGTCGGGTCTGAATGTTGTCAATCTGCACTTAAACTTAATTTCTATACGTTTAACAGTTAAACTGAATTGATGAAAAAGCACCGAGAATGCTTATTGTTAATCATAACCATCATCCAGGCCAAAACAAATCAGAAATGTAAAGTGGGCATTTCTGATAAAAGAAGAGATTCATAGATACCATTAATTCATTCTAAGCTTCAGCAGTCTTCAGAGGTCAGCATTTCAATTTGCTATAGTTAAGTACTTTATAATAGTTTTTAAACTAAAAGCTATTTACAGTTGCATAGGGCACTGCATAAAAGTCAAGGCCCTGACAGTTACCCAGCTGCTGAACTGAATTTTTCAGTACTATCCTCTTGATGACATCACTGCTACTGTGTATGAACTCTTGTGGACTGAACGATTCTTAAGGTTCATCTTGTAACTCTGAAGTCAGTGGGAGTATGACATTGATATAAATAGGTGTTGGATCAAGCCCTTAGTTCCTGATTCCAGAAACACTCATGCACATGATAAACAACTTGTGTACCGAGTGCCTCCACCGTTTCAATGGCTCTTCTCCCAGGGTTAAGTGTTTGCAGGTATGGCGTTCGGAAGCTGAATGTTTCTCAGGTGGACGATGAGTGTGGCAGCCTTTGGAATGACATCATCCTCACTGCTGTGAAGTATGAATGTAATGTAAAGCATTTCAGAAAAGTGATGCTGAGACTGGCATTTTAAAGTAGTAGAGATTAAAAGCAATGTAATGGAGTGATAAGAGACTAAGTCAGGTTAAGGGTAGTAAATAGACTGCAATTGAGATATGAGTAATTGGGTAATACAGCCAAGAATCCAATTTGTGAAATAAAGATTTGTACGTATCCACTGTCATTTCATCAAGCTCATCCTGAGATGCCTAAAATTGGTTTCCTATTCAAACACTGCAGTTTTATTGAATCTGTGAGAAGGCATTTCACCCAGTGTCACAAAGCATAGGATGCTCTCAAAGAACCATTCATCTGTAAAGTGTCATCTGTACCATTCCTTTACTGCCAAATGCAGTCATACTACTTCATAAAAAGCCCTGCACACCGAAGTATTTCTGCACACCAAAATATTATTACCACACAAACCACTCTCATGCACGAAGAGACAAACACACACTCTTTAGATGGATGGATTTTAAATTAAATATACCTTAAAACTAACTTTACCTTTAGCTCTCACTAAATTGCTGGTCACAGCCATGCAGATCTTCCAGGATTTAGCCCTCCACAGGCATTGCAAACTGAACAATTTGGTTCGTAGAAATGTAACCCCTGCTGTATATCCACTTGGAAGTGAGAGTTCAAGAACTTGAACTTTCAAGGGGAATTCCCGTGAAAAGAAAGGGGGCTCTTTCTATCCTTTCCACACACACATCCAAAATCCCAAGAAGCAAACCTTCAGGTTTCATATTTTCTGGGGGCCCTTCTGACCATCTCTTCTCCCTCCTCCCCCTTCATTCTTCACCCTCTCACTCTCTCCGTTGTGTCTCCCACAAGAGTTTTTGGAAGCCACTCAACAGGGGGCAGCCAGGTCTGGAAAGTCACTTCCCACTACTGTTATGAGGTCTCATGGGTCATTATATTCCTTCATCAGTCACATTTCACTTGGCAGGCAATATTTTTCTATTATAAGCTTTCTTTCTTGAATACATTTTTCATATACTAGAAGGGTGGCTATATGCATACACACTACTAGTGGCAAGAAGTTTATCTAAATTAAATTTAGAGGTCTTTTGATGAGGGTTTGATTTTACTGAATTGCTAGAATGTGGCGTTAAATAATGTCTCCTCTGTTTTGCAGCTGGCTAAAACATTGTCAAATTAAATCCTTCAGGAATCATAGAGCTTATACTTAATAAGATTTAATTATTTTACAACTTATCTCTTTCACATTAGTGATCCTGCTATATTTGCAGTGTCCAAGGGAGCAATGTGTGTGTTGAATTATGGAATATAACTCCAGTTTAGAAATACAAGGTCAAAATACAGGCAAAAGTAATTTAGAACAACTAAATTGCTTGATGTAATAGTTTGGCTTGATATCCTTTAAGAGGAGGCTTTACATAAGTCAAAGGACTTAAGAGAAATATGCAAATCAAAATCCTACCACTTTCCTAAATCCTTTTAATACACCAATTAATCTCAGTAATGACCTAGTTTTTGGAACCTTTACTGAGCTCAGCCATTTAATCACATTACCTAGTGTGCCCTGTGCAAACTTTGAAAGGAGAAAATGTGCATGCAAATACAATCCTGCTAAAATTTAGCTGAAGCTCTGGAAAAACAAAATAGCTCTTCAAAGAAAAGAGTAGGACCCAGTGTTGTGCCATATAGTTCCTCTCTAAACCACAATGCTATACATTTTTACAGTATGCAGAAGAGCTTTGTCCATTACAAAGCAAGGATGCTGATGCCCAAGCTGCCAACTTACCCCAATGAATGTTGGAGAACATCAAGGGAGGACCCTGGTTCAGAATCATAGAGGTGTTGACCAGTAAACACTGCGCAGATTCAAAAGGTTTGGGACTTTTCTGCCTATCCAGCCAACTATCCTCTGCTAAACTGCTGTTTTCCTGTCTGAAATAAATAAACCACACAGCTGAAAGATGGAGAGGATATTTTGGAAAAGTGAATGGGAGCAAAGGATTTTGTGTGGGCTTTGAAACTGTGAGGGAGGAGGATAATGAACTAAAAAACAAAGTCCATGCCTTGTCATTGTTTTGTTACTGCTTCGGGGAAAAGACAATCCTCCCTGATTCAGAAGAAAATTCTTTAATAAGGGAGTTCCTTGCAAAGACGACTTGCAGGATCAGCCTCAATTATCGGACCAGCTAGACAAAAACATTACATGTCCTCCACTACAAACTGAAGCCAGATATTGTAGACTAACATTTGCTTGCCTTGGTTTGCTTTGCCAACACGTAGGAATTCTGTACATCATGTGATAGGAAATCTATTCAAATAACTCAATATAGTAGATGGTATTTTAATGGCATAAGGCTCTTTTAAAGCAAAGTTCAAACAAAACATTTAATAAAGAAGTGCAGCACTAACATTTTATGACCTGTGTTGAAATGATGAGAATGATCCTAAGGGCATGTTTCAAAAGGGGTAGATTCTCTAATGCTCAGTGCACATAAGAATGAAAAGGGGCATCACAGAGCCCCGATTCAGAGGTTCAGCCCCAACATCACTTAGACCTGTCGAAGTCCCTTTGAGCCAATGGCTCATCAGGCTGACACAGTTAAGGCACATCAGTTTCACAGCCAATTGCATACAAAGGAGCAATGTTGCCAGCATCACCTCCTATTACCTTACCCAATGGGTCAAATACCCATTTCACAGGTAGGTGAACTGGAGGGGTCCTGTCAGGATAAGCTTGAGCAAGACTCAAACCCATAATCTTCAGGATTGTAGTAGAAAAAATGCTTACCCACTCAGCCACCATGCCTCTGTGCTAGGATCTTAATGGAACCTTTGCCAGTGGAGAATTGGTAAAATAGAACAGAACTTAGCCACTTCCTTCTCTGCACCTGACATGACTTCTCCCAACCTTAAAATGCCCCCTGTGCTAGAGTTGGAAGGCAGAGGCACTGCAGCAACAGAGATAACTCCCTATTGATGTATCTTACACCAGAGCAATTCCCTGCTGGTTATGTGTGGCTGAATTACATCCCCTTTACACCAACTGCCTGGCATGAAGGGGCTGGAACTGAGCTTGAGATTCAAGCTATAGCCACAATTATTAGAAAGGGCTGTATCACTGCCTACCTGGAAAACTAGCAACCTACCAAATGCGTCAGGAATATTTTCAGATAAGCTTATAATACAATATTTTTAGGTTCTGTTTATAGAGTATCAAATCTTCTCTATTTACCTAACATTAACCAAGGTTTCGGAAATGTTACTACAATACCTCAGTTCTTAAATATAATAAATATTATTATAATGTTAATGTCAAAAATAATGTTAGCACAATTAGTACCTCAATTCTTAAAAACCTTTAAATAACATTTTTTTAATACTTCTCTGCTCAAACCAAACCTATGCTCTTTTACCTGAATAATCCATAGCCCTCCTATGTCAAAAAAAGTTTTTAAAGACCATTATTTAACTTTAAAAGTGTTTGTAACTTTGTGCCTTGAAAATAACGCCATAGAGTGAAAAACGAATTGCACCAACATGAACTGGATATGAAAACAGATATTAATGTATGCACTCTATCCACAGAGTCACAAAAGATAAAAGCATCTGTTAGTGCTGCGGGGCCTGAAAGGGTATGACAGGTACAGCACATGCTCGAATAACTAGACACAAGAAGCCTGAGCAGAATGGTAACTCTGATGATAAATTAAAAAACAGGGGCAGATCCTCAGCTAGCGTGTATAAGTAGCTCCATTGACTTCAGTGGAGTCATGCCAGCTTACCCCAGCTGAGAATCTGGGTCACAGACTTCAATAGTGGTGATACCAATAGTGTTCTAAAGCCATTTAATAGCGTTTTATGAAAATTACTGTGCAAAGGAACTTAGGCATGGTGTGGCTGAGAATTTCCATTCCCGACTTGCTGGTGCCTAGAAAATCACTGGGATTTGCAAACCCTGAGTTAGGCACCTAGGCAGTCTATACAACGAATGGGGAGAGAGAGGTGCCTTAGACTGGATTTACAAAAGCCAGCATGCTAGATAGCTTCTCACCTAAGCTAGCCAGAGGGAGATGCCAAGAGGAGGCAAGCGTGCAAGCTCTACCCCCTCTCTCAGCAACTGGCATCTAAGGTCAGACAGCAGGGAGGTGCCTCGCCCTGTGCGGGATTCTCCGCTGCAAACCTATTGTTGGAGTTAAGCACCTATGCCATTCTGCAAGAAGTCAGAGGGATGCAGCTTTTAACTTCTAGCCCAGTGGTTAGAATACTCACCTGGAACGCGGGAGAAGTTCAAGTATTTCCTCTGCCTGAAGGGGAGAAGGGATTTAAACATGGGTCTGGAAAGTACCGTAACCACTCAGCTGTCAGATATTCTGAGTGCCGCTTTCTCAGTCTCTCGGGTCGAAGCACTTGCACTATGGATAATAATACAAAAACAGTTGGAGCAAGGGGAGTGGATCCTGGCTGTCCCATCTCCCAGGGGAAGGTTCTAACGACCAGGCTACAAAGTCATTTTCATGCTTGTGTGCTCTCTTTCTTGCCCTCTGCCCCCATCTCTCAATCATTCTTTCATTATGTAACCCAGTGGAACAGCTTCAACAGGAGAGACTGAGGGAGTCCCTAATCAGAATATCCTATAGCCCAGTGGTTGGGGTAGTCACCCAAAAAAGTGGCCAAGCCCTATTCAAATCCCTTCTCCCCCTCAAGTGGAGGGGACAAGTATCAGAGATCTCCCATATCCCAGGTAAGTACCCTAACAACTGGCCTAAAAGTTACAAGGGAGGTTCTCCACACTCCCAGCAGTTTTGTGTAAGCTTACCTGTAGCGAACCAGTCCAGTGGGTGAAGTCTGAGCATGCTTACTGGATCAGGCCATGCAGGCAAGAGAGGTGGAGGAACATCTGCCCTCCTCTGGTATGTGCATCACGCTGGGGCATAGGCATCTTGATGCTTGGCATGGGTCTGCAGTTCACAGGCTCAAGGCACAAACAGGACATTTCTACTGCAAACAAGTAGCTGCTACTGAGCAATTTTAGGCATCTACAGGGTTCCAGGGCAGCGGTGTGGGGTTTTTGTGAATCCCAGTGGGGCTTGAATCTGGGATTTAGCCACCTAAATGTTTTTTGTGAAGTCTACCAGATTTAATTGAGAATGATAGCCCTTCTATAGGTTTTTTGAACCATCCTATAGAATTCTCTAGAAGAGAATAGATAATTCTCCATTAAATTGCATAGGATGGTTCAAAACCCTATAGAAAAGTTATCATTGTGTATTACATTCTGCAGGACATTTACATAAGAAGTGACTGATTCAGCTGATACCTTTCTCTTTTGAGGGGCATATGTCTTAGTTTTCAGATTTTTGTCATTCATATAATTATACTTCTATGAATCTCTACACTTAACTTGGACAAATTTATGTTCATAATTGTTTAATGTCATTGCATTTTAATCTTAAGGTCACATTTTTGGCCCATATGTCAATGATTATAGAAACTGACTGAAAAATACCTTTGGACAAGGAATGACTATGCAAAAGAAAAAAAAAGTTACTCTTTTTCTAGCTGTTATGGTCACACTGTAACTTTCAGGTGGACCAATCTATAAAATAAGAATGCAGAATCCTCAAAAACTACTTAAGCAATTATTTTGATTATTAGTCAAAACAACAACTCTACACGTGTTTTAGATATTATTTCTTTACAGTCAATCACAGGTTTATTATGGGACTAAAACTATTCCTTTTTATGCATGTGAAACCACCATAGACTTGAATGGGAGACACATAAGCACATGTGGGCAGAACTAATTCCATAGAAATCTAAGGATATGTTTTTCAGAGCAGTGTATAAAATATTTTACTAGACTCCCATTAACATCAATGAAATGGTATGAATGTTCCTCTACAAAGATGAAGAGATCCTCCTTGCTGGGGTTATCTAGAAAGGTTGTATAAATTTACCTAGCTTGTTGATGCAAAGCTAAGTGGATTTTATCAAAGACAGCACCTATTGTTCAACTTTTTTTTCTCTAAAATGTAGTATAAATCATTTACATTCCCTAGTTTGAAGTGAGAGGAGAAATATGGTTTGTACAGGGTGTAACATGAGATGGTCTGATAAACATTCCAATATCTGTATGGAAAACTAGAATGCCTAACAAGTGCTTAAATTAGTCTGCACAATTGTCTGTCCTATATAAGGCATTATCAGCTCTAGTAAGTCATTCTTGAAAAGGATTTCATGCACCCCGCTAGTGCTGTTCAAACAATTGTCTTCTCTGTACTTATTCCTTGGACTATAAGCAAGTCATCTCTCTGAAACCAGGATTGTGATCTTTTTCCAGATGCTGGAGTCCCAAATGGTTTTGAAATCCATGGAAAAGGACAAAAGTTTCACAAGCTCATGTCTCACCACAAGTGTATCCCGTCACCCACTCTGGAGGACAGAGCGTGGGTTGGAGCAGATCTGGGAGGTCAAGGGGTATGCCAAAGTCAGAGAGTCTGGGATCTGCAGAGAGCAGATCTTGAAGACCAGACCTCCCTGCCAGTCTAGGCCTCCAATCCTGCCCACAGTTTTAACTTCCACTACTCTCATGCTTCCACTTTGAAGTAAAAAAATGGTGGAGTAGAGGAATTTCTGCAGTTCTTAGTCATAATTATGTGTAGCAATAATACTTAAATGATCCTTAACATGAAGTGCTCCTGACTGATTTCAAAGAGCACAGGCTGCATAGAGTAGCTGTTCCCTCTATTGTTCTCTCCTAGACGGGCTCCATACTCACAATACCATGAAGAACTGAACTTGACTCCAGTGACTATGCTGGGAAGAGAGGGGACTATACAGTGGGGGGTACCAGACCTGGCCAAAAAAACAGAACACATTTTTGTGAACAAAAATAATTATATTTTTTTTTCTGAAAAAAATCAAACTTTAAAAAATTTCAATGAAGTCTAGAGGGGAACATATCACATAGCTGCCTCTATGTACCCCTCCTCCAATCCTCTTCCATGGAAGTGGGAGCATTCCGTTCTCATCTGAACTACAAGACAGAGAGGAGTACATGGTAGTCTCAGAGAATAGAAGTCTCCATTGTGGGGTGGCACACTTAAGGTTTTTCCTCCTAAAATGTTGACACAGTTGGGATAGGCCCTTCTTTAAATGATACTTAGGAGTTAGATGTGGGCATTTTCAGATGCTGTGGAGACTGGACGGCAGGATGGAAACTCCAAAAGATGTTTACTGGCTTATGTTAAAATGGTTTTCAATTAGCTTATGTAATAAGTAGGGCATGCTGCTTGCTGAGGATACGGATACAGCAGATAACAAATGGCTGTTTAATTTGCTGTCCACAGCATCATCCTATCAAAAATTGGGGGAGGGGGGAAACATCTATTATGCACATTATGAATCACCAGAACTCCATGGTGTCTGTTATTTATATTTTTATATTACAGTAGCCCCTAACGACCCAAATCAGGATCAGTGCCCCATTGCTCCAGGCACTGTCCAGACAAATATAAGAGATGAACCTGTGCTGAAGAGCTTACAATCTGAACAGACAAAGACAGACAGTGGATGGTGGGAAGAAGAGCTATAATGTACAAATGTAGGTTGGCAAACAACATGTTAGTTCAAACGGCTTTTTTAATATTTTTTGAGAGTGTGTGGGGGGGAATCTTCAATTTGTGTTTATACATGTATACATTAGAGCCCCAGTTCTGAATATACTTAGTCACATGCGTGACTTTATACACATGAATATTCCCAATTAAGTCAATGTGAGCATGCATGTACATAAGGTTCAGTACATACATAAATGTTTGTGGTATCAGGGCCAAATGTAAAAAATGGGGCAGTGGGGGGATGAGGGATGATGGGGTTAGTTCATAGAAGCCCAAAGGAGGAAACAAGTTACTGAATAGTACAGACAGCTATAGAGTATCAGTTTGCTAAAACAAATGTCATTGTTTTCCCTTTCAGTCATGCACTGGAAGTTCACAAATGCCAGGTGTAATGAAACAGAATGCAACCAAATCATGCTGTATTTGGGAGATTTCATATATAGTGGCTGCTTCTGTAGCTTAACTCACACATTTAATGGGAAAAAGATATATATACACACAGAGATACAATATTTTACTTACTGTTCAGTTAGAGCTGTGTGAATAACTGATTTTTTAGTTTTTGCTGGCAATTCCAAAAAGATCAAAAACAAATTTTGTTTCAGGTCAAACCAAAGAAATTTTTTTTTCAAAATATTTAGTGAATCAAAAACATTGGAAAAGTTCATTTTGATGTTGAGTATTTTTTGATTTTTTAAAAGAAAAGGAAAAGAAATGAAGGGCTGGATTCACAATATAGAGGTGGAGGTCATATGCACCGTATCTCACTGGCTAGGGTACTTAGCTGGTGGGAAGAAGAACTGAGTTCCAATCCCTGCTCCAGAGGATGGATTCAAATCTGGCTCTTCCACCCCCAGATGGGTGCTCTCACTGTTGGATGTATGGGATACTCTTATTCCTTAGTGAGATGTGACAAAGGGCAGAGAAGAGATACTTATTTTATCCTGTCTACTTTCTAGCAGCCTTTCTAAACAGCAGCAAAATCTGCTACCACAGCATAGCGGGTTCTGTGTATCCTCATCAAGAGGAGCCATTTGCGAATCAAAATATGTCTAGCATAGGAAGAAACAGATGGTTGGTAGAGCAGGCGTCAGTCTGCTACCAATCAATAATGTGCAGCCAGTTGCTATATGATTCTAATAGAATCTGTGGGAACAAGATGTGTGTGTTGGCTCATAATTCAGACAGATATGATTCAGATATAGAAAGAAGAAACGAAAAATCAATATTGGGAAATCTCATCTGTGGTTGCCATCTGCAAACTCTGAAGATTGAGCTTTCTGTAACTTGAAACATTAATCTTGATGATCTGCAGGGTCTAGGGAGGAAGGAAAGGAAACACTGGATTACAGAATAAGACCTCTTAACAATTTCATCATGCCCCACTTTCCATGTCTCTCAAATAAAAATTCAGATGGTGAGCACAAAGGTGAGCATCTTTTCAATACTTTGGACTTAAAGAATATATTCAGATTGTTCAAAAAATTATTCTGCTAGCTCAGGAGCAAAATGAAAGCCAGATCACTATGGTAACCCCAATGTAAAAGGAATTAATTGGGAACATTCTTCTGAAAAGTCAAAAATGAAGATATGGTGATATGAAGATATGGTCATCCTTGTGTCCCCCTACCCACTTCCATAAGAAGCAAACAGCTGTCTGTGGCTACAGCATTTTTCCCAAACACACATGCACAAATACTAGGAAGGCCACACTTACCCTGTTCATAATTTAGTACAAAACAAGTCATAATGGCCGTTTGTAGAAAGAATTACTACAGCCACTGCAGCTTAATACAGAAAAGAGATTAATGCATTCAGTACAACCAACTGTAATTTAAGGGTTAAAAGGGCAGAAGGACTAAAGTTGTAAACAACTCAAACCCCATTTTGAGTGAAAATGATTCAGTGCCTGGAAGGAAATACAAAGGAAAAAGAGAAGCTGAATACTGTAAATGATGATTTTTTTTTAAACATGCTATTGCATCAAGACTGCACACTACTTATATCTGAAATTCTCTTCATTTGACAAAGGCTTAGTCAACCTCTCCAGATTTGTGTTATAAATGGTAGAAAAATCATGCTGATTTCCAAAGCTGTTTGAACGCTTAGTTTAATTCTGTTTTTCTGGTTTATGTCTTAATCAAATAAATCTGGTTGGAAGTTAGCCAAGGGACACAGCTGGTGCAAATGATAGAAAATCAAGGAATATAATTTTCCTGACACACAAAGACTAAACATTGTAGGGTAAGTGTGCCTAGTCTGTAGTGAAAGAGGGTAACAGAGAAGGACAAACTAACTAAACAGCTTTTAGATTGAGAGGAGAGCACCTCCACTGTTGTGTTCATAATACAATGTTAAAGCTGGCTTGGAAAGATGAAAAGAATCATGTGTATTCTCATTAGAATTTCTAGGCCAGTGCTTTCCAACCTGTGGTCTGTGGACTCCCAGGGGTCTGCAGACTATGTTTAAGATTTCCAAAAGGGTCCACACCTCCATGCAAAAAGTTTTAGGTCCCGCAAATGAAAACAGGTTAAAAATGATGGTGCTAGGCCATAGGCTGGCAAGGGAATAAAATATTGCCAAGTATTTTCCACATGTGAAACCTGCCCTAGCACACAGCTGCAACAGGTGTTCTGTAAAGATTAGCAAAACATTAAGAACAGCATGGTGCTTCCTAACTATTTTTGTGGTTGCCTGATGGCTGCTATGTAAGAACAAGGATTTTCTACCTTGCACAGGGCAGCAGAAAACCTACAGTTGGCCCTGTGTGTGACTATGAAGAGAAAACTCATGGGGCCCTTTCTTACGTGTAATGCACTTTATTAAATAATAGAAGTCTCAGGTTAAAGGGTAATGCTGTTTAAGGCCAGATAGGTGCACCAGGTTATTTAGTCTGACCTGGATTCTACTGGCCGCCCAGCCAGCCCCCACCAAGACAACAGCCAGAACCAGACCAAAGTATTATAGCCCTCAGCATCATTCAGTTTTGCTCACCAGGGACAAATCCTAGAAACCATACTCAGCCAAAACTCTCACTGAAGTAAACAGAAGTCATGCCGGAGTTAGGCCTCCAGGATTTGACCAAAGGGTTCCCGTTAAACAAAAATGCCACCTTTTTAATGATCTTTCATTTCATTTTAGAGCTTGACATCAGAGCTTGTTGAATGCTGCAATCTCTATTCTGCAGGTGGTCAGTGGATTTATCAGAGAGCTAACAGGCAGGTACATTTTGTGTAGTTTAAACAAAGTCAAAGTCACATTCCCATTTGCCCCGTTCTGTCCTGCAGCTTTTGGCCAATGAACCGCATGAGAGCCGTGCAGAACCTCACCACCTCAGCAGGAAAACTACATTTCCCACAGGCCACAGGTGCGCTAGCGAACGCACCTACTGCTACTCTCCTTTCAGAGGATTCAGAACATGCTCCCCTGCGCAGCTAGCCAGCTGCGCCGACTGTTACAGAGGGAACACAGCTATAACCACTTTGGGGCAGCTAGCGCCCCAGCAGGTGTTGGCAGGGAGTACTCTCTGCATTCAGGATCATGCAGAGACAGCAGTAGATTCTTCTTATTATTATTAATTACACGTCTGTACAGCGCCTAGCACCATGGGGCCCTGATGGGGGTCCCTGGGTGCTATTATAATTATTATTCATTAGCACATTGGCACTCAGGGACCCCCATCAGGGCCCCATGGTGTCTGGCACTGTGCAAATACATACAAAAGATGCATCTGTGTAATACAGTATAAGAAATTTTGTCCAGCCTCAGTCCACGATGAGGAGTGACACCATGTGCAGCCATATAGGAGCCAACCAGTCACCCATTTTGAATTTTCACACTGCATTCAAGTGGCAATTTCCAAATGTTTATGTCTAGGAGACTGTAACACAAGTCTGTATTTATGAAATGATTCCTATAATGGCTCGATGGATTAATAAATATTTCTAAGCTTTATTTGAGCACCAGGTAATTCATAGAAATACCACTAACCCTCCTCCATTCCCATTGAGCTGCACTCCCTTGTCTCAAGGACAAGGTTTCTTTCAGCAACTGACCAGGAAAACTCAGTCAAAATGCTCCTTTGTCCTTCCAATTACAGGTAATGATGTTTAATTCTTTCCTGGAATTAGAATAGAGATGGCGCTCGTTAATTTCTTCCTACCTAAACAACACCCTCTTCAAGTTCTCCACTTTCTAGAGCTTCAGAAGAGCAATCGGACCCCACGGTACTTCAGCAAGTACTTAACTAGAGCAGATCAGGAAATGTGTGTTCCACAACATTTTTTGATGAAAACAAAAATGACCAGGAACCGGTTAAGGTCCCTTGACAGGGCTGAGAACATGTAGGGAGGGGGCATGTTCTTTCCATTCACCCTCAGGCTTATAGTACATCAGGGGCCATTGATGTCTGTTGAGATCAGTGCTAGCACAACCCTGCCAAGTGTGTGTGGTTTTCACCTGATTTAAATAATAGTTTTAAACAAAGTTCCTCCACATATAACTGCATTATGGTATCTGTGTCTCATTGCTTCTATCTCTACCTCAAGGAAAACTCTTTACATTGTGGACTGTCTTAATTCTAATAGGATTTTACCTGTGTTATTATATTTGGTTGTTCCACAGAGTTTTATTTTCAGGGCATGCCTGTCCACTAATATATCTGGGATCAACTTCTTGCCCACATCACACTTTTCTTTCCTGTCTTGCAATAATGTAACTCACACAGACCTGTGTCAAAAGTACTAATTAACTGAGACAAGTTAATCCTGCAAAATCAAAGGCAAGGAAATCCCTTCTTCTTCAACTCTTATTTCACAAGTGGATGAGACTCCATACTATCATTATTTTTATTACAATTAATAATAATAACTATTATTAATGCAGTAGCATCTTGGAGCCTCAGCTAGGTCCTTTTGCTAAGGACTGTACACATCTATAGTAAAAGACAGTCACTACCCTGAAGAGCTTACAATCTAAAACGGGACTTTTCTGCCTACCCCCGTCTCCCTCTCCCTCTCACACACACCAGGATTCTTTTTAATTATATAGACCTCATTATAAAAACAAAACAATTTAAAATAAAAACTTAGACATTACCAAGTATGGAAATGATTAGTTAAGGATGATAGCTATCCTATTAATTACTAGAGCAACCATAACTATAAATTAAATTGTTTTCTGCATGGAAATTTCCTACTTTTTAAAATCCATTCCTAAATAAATATATAGAGACCTGAAACTTAAAATCATGTTGTGTAAAAAAACGTAGGCACACTTATTTTATGCACTTAAACATGTGCCTAACAAAGCGTATGGGTAGAAAGGAACTGTCCAAGTAACTGAAATTATGGAAATAAATTGGAGGTCCTTCCTGGAGTAGTGTGCAGGAGGAGTGTAACTGCAACTCTTTGGTTCCAATACTATTCTTGGCCTGCCAATGACACATGCCTTGCTATTCCCTGTTAATTGGAAAAGTTTTTAAAAAGGAAAATATAGTCCATTTTCTTGGTTTTTTCCCCCTCCTAACCATGCTAAATCCCAATCAGTAGAAGAAAGACACCAACCATAAACTGAAAAGATCAATAATGATAAACTAATATTTCTCAATACACCTATCAGATTTCCTAACCCTTTCTGATCATGGCACGATGTCATCACTCTGTAGCTTTGGCCTATTTTCTGCATAGCATACGGTGGGTGGATTTCATGAAAATAAACATCTTACATAACTGCCCGGCTGTGCACTCAGCCTTTTTCTTGTTTCAAGATTTTCCTAGCATGAATTCCACAAGTACAATTAAAGTTTGCCAAATTTCATCTGCAAAATCTGTTAGGGTATTTAAACAGATTAAAAGACACAGCTGATGTGCTCTATCATCCTTTCTCCTCTGTAATCACCACAGCTTTGTACTGGGAGAGAGAAACAAAGAGGCAGGTTAAAACTGAAATCATTCTCTTGGAAAGAGAACTTAAATAGAAGATTGTGGGTCAGAGAGATTGTACTACTGGCATTATGTAAACCAAACCTTTTCAGTATCTGTTCACAGAGAACACAAGAGACCCACCATAGACTAGAGTCACAAGATACATTGACCTGGTAGATTGTGGTGTTCTGTTAATAGTAAAGACAAAGAGGGATTGTTTTACATATTGTAATTATTAACACAGGCTACTGGCTCTCCTCTGTTTTATTGCTCCATGTAATTGTTTCGTTTAAATATGAGCTTTTATTTATATGTACCAGGATGGTATAGGCTCTCTCAGTGGCGAATGAGGAAGAAGTATATGAAAAAATTATCTTTAACGAAAAAGATTAAAAGGAGAAAATTCCCAAAATAGGAAAAAAAGGAACTACCATTATCCAGTTTAAAGAGTTTAGAAAACCATATGCTAAATGCTTTCACAGACAAACAGGAAAGTTTGTGCATTGTGGGTGGGATTTTCAGAAGCATTTAGCATTGTCTTCTTTTCCTACTGAAGTAAATGGGAGTTTTACCATTGACTTAAATGGGAGGGGAGCTGGGCCACTGTTGAGTGCTTCAGAAAACAGCATTGCCAGTTCCAAACTTTCAAAACCATGGAATTGGTTTAAACATCATGAGGTTTTTTAAAAAAAATAATAAATTTAGGGTACTTTTTCCTTGTCTTGCCTTAGACTTAATCACCACCTCCCTAAATAGTTCTTCCCAGTCAAGGTGATTGGTTTTTTATTCAATTATCCATTGTTCTTGGCTATTGAAGTTAGTTCATGCTCTTATGCTTCTTTTAAAATTTCTCCTATCAATATCCTTGCAATGAAATATAAATTACTGACATGCCCCAGGATCTCTGTAGGAGCCCTCTTCTGGCTATTCAGTTCAGCTCTCTCTTGAGAAGAGGTCATGGGGCCCATTTCTTCATTCTGTTATACCAGTTTTACCTTTATGTCCACTGATTTTAATGGCATCTTCCTAGCAGTGAACTGGTACAACAGAGGAAAGAGTGAGGCCCACAGTTTCCAACCCAGAATAATTACACTCTTCCTCTTTATTAAAAAAGAACTAATTTGCATGTGATGCAACCAATTGTGTAACTTATCTCTGTATTTTAATAAATAAATCATTCTTAAACCCACATAATTTAATTTACCCTACTGCAAACATGCCTGCAATAAAATGGCCACTATGCTACAGAACTACTTTTACCAAATGCCAGGCTTAGTGTCAGGGTTCATACCACTTTCCCAGGTTTAACAAGCTCAAACTTCCAATCCTCTGTGCAACATGGCATGCACCAACCTACAAAGGAGATGTGTAAGTGTTTTCTCTCTCCCTGGCCAACCCAATCCATAAAAAAACATATAATCAACCTACATCAAGTAACAAAACAAGGTATCTTTTACCCATTGTAATAGAGCCCAAGGCCAAGAACCCAAGGACATGTTTAGTTTCACCTCAGGTATGCAGTGTCCTTGTCCTCTTTGTATCAGAGGGCAAGTGAAACTGGGATGTGGCTTATAACTTACCTGCAGCAGGTGCATTTGCTAGTGGAGCCTGGACCCTCCCTCTTCATCAGGCTCTGACCTAGGGCCCTATGAGAGTCAATAGTGCCCGGCACCTTGGAGTGCTCTCAAAGCTACCCTCCCCGGGTCAACTCCTACCTTCTGTCTCTCCCTCCATTGCTCCAAGTCCAAAATAAGGTAACAAAAGAAAAAGAAAAGACAATTAAACCTTCAGCCCCAACTGGGCTCAGAGTACAATCCTATTCCCCACAGGGAGGCTTTTTTGGCATGCTTGTCCAGGAGACTTCAGGGTAAGTATCTCTTCCTCCCCATTTCTGAGCTCACTTGCTCCCTTTTAAGCTTCCTCTGCAGTTCGAGCATGCTCTGTAGGTCTGTAGGGGCAGAGGCTACCTGGGCCCAGTATTGTCTTTTGGCCCCTGCATAGGGTTTGCGCACCTCATCACACCAATCAATACATTGTTCACCAGCTCTCACTGAGGAGCATGATTCATTGTTTAGTTGACCTCTCAAATATTTACATTTCCCAAGAAATAACTCCTCCTGTATTTGACCTTCTTAAAGGTACAGGCTTTTTAAGCCACTTTTCCCCCAATAGCCTTCCATCTTTGTGTAAACTATCCCCAACCTAGCCTAAATGGCTTATTGTAACAGAGGATCTCAGTGGTCATTTTTAAGACACCTCTCCCCTAACATCGTCTCTTCCCATTTCCTTCTTTTTCTTCCTTTATAAATTAATTTACCATATTGGTAACATTAAGGATCATATTTTGAAAGGAGGCATAATTCAACCTCTAAATTAACACCCACATACCAATTTTTCAGGCTACCCAAATCTTACATTTGCATACACTAATAAGGATTTAACAGGCAAACTATCTAATTTGCATGCACACATCCATTAGTGTTTTTTTATGCCTGAAGATTTGTTCATGCACATTTAAAAACGACTTTTGAATATTTTCCCTCAAACATTTAACACCCATAAAAGCAAGAACATCCCACTCTGACTTTGAATAAAGTATATTCAATGTGCTGGACTTAAGCTATGTGGCCTTTTGTAATGTTACTGAAAGACATGAGGCTAAAGACCAACATCAAATGAGAACATATCCTTAGAATTCTGGGTTGGCAGTGACACTCCGTTCTTAACTCATGTTTAAATTTAAAAGAGCAGGATAAATTAAAGCTAATGAAATTATATAAAATTAAATTATTGCCCAGGGCTCTAAAATAGGTTCACTCTTTATTAAAATAAACTAACTCTATGTTTAATTTTCATTCAGAATCTTCACATATTGCGGACATTACGCTGCCTACATGCTGGGTTTGAAATCACCAACAGACAAAGAGTATGTGTGCTATGAATATGGGGCCAGATCCACAACTTCGTTAGATTGAAATCAAGAGGAGTTGCAGCAGTGGGGAATCAAGCCTATAAGCAGCAAATAGTCTAAAACTCTCAACAATGTGAAAAGACTAAATTATTCTTAAGATTGGACTTCTCAAATAAAATGAACTTGAAGTAAGAATTTCTGAAATAGCATGGAGCTGAACTTGAAAAGTATGCATTGTGGAGCAACTGGTGTCATATTTAAAGATTGATAAGAGAATGGCTTTCAATTTCCTGGGTCATAAGTGTGCTATTGATGGCAGGGTCATGCTGTATCTTTGTTGGATATGATCTCAGAGAACCTCCTATTCTACAGTGAATTAACAGGTCACCGAGTTGGAACAGGGGTAAAAGCTTAGACAGCAGGAGTGTGGCAAAGCCAGTGATTAACTTTTCTTTGCCGTAGACTGACACTAAAAATGTAGCCACTCCTCCTCAAGACAGGAATTGCTACCTTCTCCCAGATCCTGCATGACATTAACTATAAGCAAAAATGCATTGGTCACATAATTTAGGTGATCAGAAAGCATCCAGTCATCACAAACAGTATCCAAAACACCCACTCAAGTCCAAATGACTTAAAAACAGAAACTCTTCATGAATGTAATTTGTGTAGACTTTTTTTTTCTTGATGGCTGGATATTTCCTTTTGTGTATTGCTGCCCAAAGTCTTGTCCCATACATCTTATAAACATGGCACTAAATAAAACTCAGGTTGTAAAGGAAGGTACTTTAAAGAAAAGCCCATACCTGAATGTGTGAGAGTCAATCATAACATTGTGTTTTTCTGCTTCAAATACATTTGGGTACCCTTTTCAATGCCTTAAAATTGGGAGGCCTCAGCTGCAAGATGCTGTGTGCAATGTTCATCCCCCTGCCATGTGACCCAAATACTTACACCTTGAGAACTGGGAATGGTATGTTTGGAGGTTACAGATAACATGTCCTGAACTGATGTGTGTGTTCATGAAGGAAATAGTGGATTGAGGTTTCCCCATGAAGAAAATAGTGGATAGAGATTTCCCTTTAAACGGGAAGGGGAAAACTATGATGTGCTCCAACCAGTCATGATAAAGGGAGAGACTTGAAACAGTTCATATTCCACCCCCATGTGGCGGTGCAGCGTGAGCAGTAAACATCACACACATTTTGGTAGGGTCCCTTAAAGCTATAGTTTTGTGAGCATTGACTGAACATCCCCTGTTGATACAAAAGGTACTCTCTCTCCAGAAACAAAATTAGCAGGCCCCAGGAATTATGGTTAGCTACATCCTGAGAGTAAGCCTACTCCTGTACTATACTAACTTTCACACCAATGATATCTTTAGGGGGATAAAACTGCCTTCAAGTGCCCTGCTTCAATCTGCTAGGTTCCCTTTTGATTCGGTTCTAAGGGGAAGAGGGACCTGCCAGCATTAAAACTGAATTTCAGGGATATAACTATGGGAAAAGTGATGTCAGAGAGCACATCCTCAAAAATTCAGCTCTGCTAAGGCAACCAAAAGCTCAGAGCTGGCAGATTGAATCATTTGATTTTACAGGTGCTGAACAATCATAGCTCCAGTTGAAGTCAACAGCAGCTGCAGATGTTCAGCATCTATGAAAATAATAACCCTTATGTTAAAGTATGAAACAGCATCATTAAATCTGACCTGCTTGCCAGTATGTTCAATGACAAAAGGGGAAAAATTAATCATCCTGAATGCTGAAATCAAAACTAATACAATAGAACTCTTGAACACCTAATGGGAAATTATATTATTATTGATTGTCTTGGAGTTTAGTCAAAGGTAATCCTACATGTACGTTAATGCTGGACTGGTTGCCAAGAGAAATGATATGTTGTGGGGACATTTGTAAACGCTACGCACCCAGGCCTTATCCAATCACAACTGATACATACTGTGCATGATTTATGAGAGCCGCCAGTTAAAAATTGGATGCCAAATTGAATTTGTTGCTTAACCCAGCTGTATGTATATGTATAAAAATGACAAATACAAAATATGTCAGAAAGGAAAGGAAAAACCAATCCAGAGGGTTAACAAGATTTAATATATCACCTCTCACTTCTCCAATTACTACTCAAGAAAGGCCACAAAATGAAAAGAAAGAAAAAAAACCCCTGGGACTCAGACTTTGACAGTTCTCTATTCCTTATGGTGATAGCACACATAGGAACTTCTGAAGATACAGGCAGAAGGTGAAAACAGATTCGCATTATTCCTCTGGGAAAAAAAATGGGGATGTCACTGTTAGACGGAGTACAACATATCTTTACTCTCCTTCCATAAATATCCACCATTATGGGCCTGATCCAACACCCATTCAGATCAATGGAAAGACAAATATTGACTTCTATGGGTTTGGACCAGGCCCTTGAGTGAAGATCCACTCTGCAGGACCTAAGTATATTAGAAGATATTTCTTTAATTGTTTCTGCCTGTATTACAGGTCTCACACAAACATTTTCAAAGCAGAGGCAATTGAAAAATTTTCAGTGGAAGGCTTTGTTCATAAGTTTCTTCTAGCTCCCCAGCCAATTAACTACCACCATTAATCAGTTTGATAGAAAGAAGGGAAAAAACAACCTTAAGAGTGAGATTCTGTACTGCATAGCTAAGCCATCTTTCCACCATCCCGATCCTGAACCATCCCAGGGACTGGAGCCTAAAGACCTTTCATCAGCCTTCCTGTGCTGTCCTATGGACCACAGCACTGCCTCAAAACAACCCGCTCTCAAAACAACCCTGCCTCTAACATGACAGCCTGGGAGGAGTCTGCCAATGGTAACCTAATGGCTGTCTTCACAGTGCCTGTGTCAGGGAACTCCTCCCCCTCCAGAACCACAGCTTTTAGGGCCCCTTTACATCACCTGCCCTTTACCCAGCGTAAAGGGGCTGGAATGGGGGTAAGAATCTCACACAAAGTCTCCAACTTAAAATTAAGTAATATTTTACATTATTTTCTTCTCTCTGTCTTCTTCCCCCTCCTCCCTCATTACTCAACAACTCAGAACTTGAAGCCAGCAGAGAGGAACTAACACCCTTTAGATTCCATTCGACTGTTGGGCCACAGAGGAAACTACTCTACATAGGAAGTGAAAAAACCTCACCCAATTACATGTGATGCTATACAAAAAGAGTTTTCCCTGAAGCCTAGTAGGGCTCGAGTGAAATTGCTTGAGTTGCACTGATTACACCTTCCAGCCCCCTTGGGAAGTATCCCATGCAGGAGTAGCATCTGTGATACAAACCTTTTGTGGAGGAATTTTGAAGCTTGCAATCACATGACTAATTCAAGCCCATGGAAGGGTTTATGTTACATTCTCTCAACCTAACTATGATCTTGATCCACTTCAATAAGTTCCTGACTCTAAGCATGAGTAGTTCCATTGATAGTCATGTTATTACTCATGTGCTTAAAGTTCATCACATGTGTAAGTGACTTGCTGGATCAGGATCTGGAACCAGTTACAACTGGTGCCATTTTGCTTGCTGTTTTAATGTAATTTTGTTTAGTTTCTCATTTGAAGTTGTTTCTAAAAAAGCGTCATGAAGCGCCACAGCCATGTCTCATCCATGGGAGAAAAATGTGGTTCGATAGCTCAAAAAACTCCCCAGATACTCTCTCCTAAACCTTCCACCTACTCATAAGTGTTTGAAAATAGACTTGTTTTTTCTTTCCAGGTTCATAACAAAGAACAGAAAATAAATAACTAAAATCCACTATGGTTTTGGCACTCAAGGATGTCAGCTGGGTTACCAATGGATTCAATGCTGCTGCACCTGGGTTTGCATTTGCATACAATCCCCATATTTCTCTAGTTCTGAAGAGGGCCCACAGTGCCAGGCTCTTCCCATTCAATGCTTTCATTTTTTCCCTGGCACTAATCAAACAAATATGAGACTTTCTTCAGTTTCTCATTTAGTGTGTAGGGGTGAACTTCTGGCTTTTTCTCTGAATATCTGTATTCACTAGCATACTTTTTTTAATTGCCCACAATGATTGACAGTTAAAATAAAGGTATTCTGCAGTGTATATTTCTTATTCATGCAACTGTTGAAGAAAAAAAAACACACGGCTGCTAATTGGAGAGATGAGTAGTAGTAACTGCAAGCACAATTTACCACTCTGATGAAAGCGTTAGAAGGAGTGATATTAAAATATATTAAAGATAGAAAGTGTCCTGATGAAAGCGTTAGAAGGAGTGATATTACTTTTAATATATATCATTAACATTTGGTTATTTTGAAAAGAAAATCTCCTAAAACACCATGACTACAACTCCAGGCTCTTTATCAGGCATATTTTTAAAGCTACTGTTTGAAATTTCTCAGACATCACTCCAAGCTCTTTTCAGCATCAACTCCCTGCACAAGCCTCAACAAGCTGCACTTTAGTATTCGTTCCCACAGTCCCTCCACCAGTTTTGTGAAATGTCACATCATTTGCATAATGGATTAGGTGTGATTCTTTCCTTATAAAATAAACATAGGCACATCCTGCAGAAATACAATTATTTATATAGAATCCAACATGGGCTGGGCCCTTATGGCTCTTGACCAATCTGAAAATGTGTCGATCACAATTGGGTGTGCTGGTTTGGATAAAATTAGAAATTCTCACCCTGCCACCCAAAACTCAAACCAAACCTGATTTTAAACTATTTCTCTTCGTTCTTTGTCATTTCTACATTAAAAGACAAGACCAGGAGTGAAAGTGCCAAAGCAGTCTGTGAAGGCTGTTCCTCTAGTATTTTCAGCCTGCCTAAAAATCAAAATGATGGGGACTTCACTCTCCATTGGTTACCACAGCATTACAGCAATATAACTCAGTGGGCATATCCTGTACTATGATGGAGACTCAGAAGATCTGCGTTTAATGCTTGGCTCTGCCACAGACTTCTGTCGTGTTAACCTGGGAAAGTCACTTGGGGCAGAATTCACAAAGGTACTTAAGTGCTTAACTGCCACTGAAATCATTGTGAAGTGGGTACCTAAATATCTTTGTGAATCCCACTCGTGACCTCACTCTGTCCCAGTTCCCTGTCTGTAAAATAGCAACGCCACTATTCCCTTTCTTCCACCCTTTATCTATCTGGTCTATTTAGATTGTAGTAAACCCTTCTGGTCAAGGCTGTCTCTTACTATGCTTTTGTGTGAGGTATAGCATCTCATTTGGGACTTCTAGATGTTATCGTAATTGAAATAATAAATAATCATTTGACCTTACTCTGAAGTTTGTTCTAACTTTGCCCATAAACACTGATATTTTTGTCTACCGAAACATGTAAATAGTCCTCAACATTCCTTCGCAAAGCATTTACAATACAATCCTTTTATATTATTATTTAGAAATAGTTTTATTCTGTTACCAAAGTGCCCCTGATTTTAATGCTTCTTTCCCTGATATTTTTTCCTAGTTTTACAGTTTGGTTTTCTGAGTCACTAGGTTGAGCTACGTGGGAGCAGTCAGAGGAGATTTAGTTCTTCTATATTAGCTGTGTGATATTTATTAGTAAATTTCCCTACACTGCTGGATGACATATGATCAATTGAAGCCACAATCTTTTTAGATTTTGTTATTGTTCAGCTATTGCCCCTTCACAGATTGTGGCTGCAACGGAAGTTAAATTCATAACCAACCCTTCAACATTTTAGGACAGGGGCCAAGAAAATTTAGATCTTTGAACTTCCTGGAAGATCTGGCAGTGCTTTGTTCTCTCAAGCTTAAAAAAGAAAAGCTTAAAAACGTGAAGCAAGAACAACCTAAAGACTCAGAAAGCAAAGAAAAAGAACCAAAAAATTATTATTTAAAAAAAAATCTCGAGTTTTGGGCCTGACGTGTGATTTTTTAAAGTATGGTGTTGTCAGTACTGGATAAGACTAATTTGTTTATCATGTGGGCAGTGAAATATTTACGACGTTATTAACTATTCATTTCCTTTGAATCTTTGTGCCTTGTAAATTATGAGATAAGGAAGTGCATTGTTGTCACTCAGCAACATTAGTTTATTATTGAAATTTTTGTTTAATCTTTGCATTTGCCATTTGAAAAAAATGTCTTGTGTGACTGCATGCAAGCCACACGTTTTAAAATTATAAATACATTTCATGTAATATGTCACCAAATTATTTAATTAATGGTTATGTGAGGCTGTGTAAGATGCTAAGGGTTTCTGTGGACCTCTGTCTCATTCAAACACTTGATAATGTTGGAGAAAGGGGTAAGCAGGAAAGATTAGTTACAGTAGAATGTAAGTTGTCATACAGGGTTAAAACAAAACAAAACAACAACTCTCCATGTGTAAGCAAAGCAGTTATATTTTTTAACCTTCAAGAAGAAGTGTGAGAAATGTGAGAAGTAATTGCCATGATAGCACATTAGCATAATGTTCTATACAGTGTTATTTTTCACTGAATATGAAAGTTAGAATTTCATAAATTAACGGTGGCTTGTCTCAGACACACCAAAAAGCTGAAAATTGATCATGTTTGTCTGAACTCAAATACTAACCAGGCCAAAAAGTTCTTGTAGTTTTGGGAATGCTATAGCAGACTAATTATGGACATTTATATGAGGCTTTAAAAGGGGCAGGACCCTCCTATTAGGATCCATTTGTGTGCCTTGAGGAAACATATTAGTCATTCTAGATTTCCCATCAGTATTCAGACAAGCATAAAAACCCTAGGCAACTGTGCTATAAACAGTATGGGCCAGATTCTTAGCTGGTGTAAATCAGCATAGATCCATTGAGGTTGTGGAAGCTATGTTTATTTACACTGGCTGAGAATCCAGCCCCATGAATCTATGGCTCCCGTAAAATCTTGTACAATGAACATGGAAAAGTTGTCAGGGAGAAAGCTTTACATGAACTATTCTTGCACATTGTAGTCCAGTTTATTACCTCATGGTTTGGAGAATTAGCAAATCACTCATAAGGATCAGGAGGGATGTTTTCCCTCTATAGACTTAAACATGTGACAAAGGTCACAAAGCTACAATGTACAGCCTGTAAGTGGACTGCAGCGCCTCTGTGGTGGCCCAGTCTACCCACATGTTATAAATGGCAAGATTATGGCAGGCTTTCATTTTTAATGAAACATTGGCTGCTGCCAGGGGCATGAAAATGGACCAAAGCTTTAAACTAGTGTATCAATGCCTGGGTTTCTCTGTCAAACTGCATTAATTTAGATACGTTCAAAAGTAAACTGTTTTTGACCTGTCATTTGCTAGTTACCTTATTGTAATCACTTCATTGTTTCTGATGACTAATTTTGTTTTGACTTAGCCATTTCTTCCTCACCAGCTGGCTAGAGAGAAGCTTGCTAAAGTCACCAACTGGGTACAAATCCCCTCCTCAAAATCCTTTCCTACACATCTCTGATTGCAGGATTTCTTATTAATGTGTTCCTTAAAAGCTTCAAAACGAAGATGCTGAAAGCAATGAAAGAAGAACGGGTGAGAGTTACATGCTAAAAAGAGAAAAACCAAAGATTATTTAAAAAACGTATTGTGTAAAGTAAAACAAAGTCTAGGCCACACCAAGGTAAGATGATTTCTTAAGTCCCCTTGTTATGCTTTCATCCATTTCCCCATCAGAACCACTGAACTTCGAGATCAGCTAATGCATATGTGCAGGTTTAACTGAAACACTTTTTAAATTAATGTAACCAACAAATAATACAAAGAACTGGTGGTGTGTTTTTGACACAGCGCAAGACAAAAAGAAATCAAATATACTTCAATTGCTTCTGTATTAAATTCATTTTTATATTATTATTGCGGCCTAAGTGGGCTAGAGAACATTTACATTGTTCTCATTAGCAGTGAGTATCCCTGATTGTCCCAAAGGGCAGTGGTTCCCAACCTTTTTGAGTGAAAATCCCACTAGTTAACACTAGGTAAAACACGCTCCCCTTTCACTCCCCTCCTCAACAGCAATAAACACACACAACCGTGAACCGCCCATTCAGGTAGGCTAGACGCCAGCCCTGCCCTTTCCACTTGAAGCCCCTTCAATCCCCTCTCCCATCAGAGTCCTGCCCCAGACAGCCCGAGGGCCAGGTTGGCTGAGTGGGCCCAGTCAGTGCCAGAGCACCCAGAGCCCATGCTCCAGCACTGCCCCAACTCACCCTGTCCCCAGGCTGGCTGGCCCATTCCCCAGCACTGCCTCCCCAAGCACCAGCCCATCCTCCCCCACTACTGCCAAAGTGCCAGTCCCAGGCCAGCAGCAGCGCTGACCCAACCCAGCTCCCCAGCCACATTCCCGGGCCCTGGCCCCCACAGTGCCAAGTCAGCCAGTCCAAGCTCCAGCCTCCGCAACAGTTTCTCGACCCACCCAGCCCCAGCCCTGGCCCCTGCTGTGCTGACTTGGCCCAGCCACAGCCTCTGCAACACCAGCTTGGCCCACCCAGGCCCCAGCCCCCAGAGCACCATCTTGGCCCACCCAAGCCCCAGCCACCACAGCATCAACTTGGCCCAGCTGGCCCAGGCCCCTCAGCACCAGGATTTCACCCCCATTTCCCACTTCAGTGCCCGAGCTATTAAACGATGTTACATCTTACTGGAGCTATCCTGATTTACACTAGCTGAACCTCTGGCCCAGATTTTTTTCAGGTCTGGACAAAAGATTTTGCTTTTGTCTTCTTATGCAAACTGGTTCATACGCAAGTCTAAAAATTAGGTGTAGATGTGAGATGTAGGCCTTACACTGGTAAAACAACCACTGACAAAAAATTTTTCCTGAGGAAGGCAATCAAGATTTGGCCCTAATTGAAAAGAAACTGCATCCATCAGTACAAAAAATAAACAGCTGGAAGCTCTGTGCATTTTACCTGATAGATGATAACCTAAAATGAAAGTACCAGGTGATGGCTTCATAAAAATGTTCTGTAGAAACAAGGTGCAAACCTTTTCAAAGCATATTATTGATTTTTCGTAAGTGGTTGACAGAGAGAGGCATTAAAAAGATGGTTTTAAATGTGTGCAGGACAATGTGCGTATTTGGAAGGCAATTGAAGGCCCTGCTTGGATATTGCACGTTCAAAGTGTTTTAAGTAGTTAATTAATTATGTAAATGAAAGGAGAAACCACTTCAATAGTCACCATATAAAATAAATGCAACAAGGACATGTATTGTTCAACACTATTGATTGGGGCTCTCATTGCATGTGTGTGTATATATATATATATATATATATATATTTATTGGAGGAGGATGATAGGCTTTTCTTTTCCATTACAATTGTTTTTGTTGAGAAATATATAGTGAGGTTTATTAAATGTTCTGAATAACTCTAACAATGGGCACCCAAAGAAAAGTCTCCAGGGATGCAGTATCTTCCTCAAACTAGAAAAGACTGAGACATATGTCCTAGAGTCTTTCATTATGAATAGCTCTGGCTGAAAAATTCTCAACAGAACAGTTTTCTATCAGATAAGGCAGTATTGTCAAAATCAAAACATTTTCTGGGAAAGTGTTGATTTTAATTAAGTTTTTTAGGGAACAAGTCCAAATGAATCATTTTGATTTTCCTTGTTTTGTTCTGATAATCTTAAAGTGTTTCATTTCATTAAGGTAAAAATGTTTTTGTTTTGTTCTCTCATTTTGATTCATTTAGTTTGGTTTTTTATATTTCATTTTTTATTTTATACAGGTATATAATTTATTATATTTATATATGATATGCAATATTGTATATATTGTAATGTTTTGACATTGTCAAAACTAAAAGGTCTTACCTCAACAAAATGAAATGTTTCAAGGATACCACTCAAATTTTTTTGAATTTTCTCTAATGGGAAATTTCTGACTGGAAAAAAAAATTTCAAATTGTTGGAATTTTCTACAGAAAGGAAATTCCACTTTCTGAATAGGTCTAATTATGACTTCAGGTATATCTTCATTATATTTGAATCAGACATAAAAAAATAAGTCTGACAGTTTATCAAGATAGTAGAACACTGGGTTTTTACAGTGAAAATAGCTCTGTGGAACCTACTTAATCATACAAAGAGACTCCTCCATAATCAGTAAATGTCGTTGGAGCCCCAGGCCAGTTGACAAATTTATTGACAGAACAATAAATAAATAAATGCCTTATGAAAGGTGAAGAATGAGCAGTTTTGGAGACTGTAGTGAATGATTCCTCATCCCATCCCATTAATGTGGCCTGAAGGAGTCAACTTTAGATGTAAGAGAGAAGTTTAGTTTCAAAGTCTGTTCAAAGCTTGACCTCTCTGCTGAGATTTCTAACAAGGTTGGCCAATTAGTGCAGTGGTTCTGTTAGAAGGGGGTTTGGTCACTAGGAACTGTCTATCAACACTATCTCATTTAATAAAGGCCACCTAATAGTCACATCTATTAGATTGCAATAATTGTGAGTTACCATTAAATAGGGCTGGATTCAAACTGACTATTTTGAAATGAAAGTGACTAACTTCTGAGCCATAAAGTTTATCCAAAAGAACACCCTTCCAATCAGGGTTTTATTTTTTTCTAATTATTTAGTTATCAGAGCTTTCTTTTATTTTCTATGTATGTTTTAGGTGTTCTTGGTTTCAGTCACATTTCTTAAAACCTGCTTTATAAATATACTGTGTCTCCAGTGATAAGTGCTTCACTCATTACTTAGATTGGATTTGTGGGATTTCAACTAGCAAAAATGCTAATTCAGAACAAATTGTTATTTTTTTCCCCTCAGGGCAAACTTAACCCTTGGAAGTGTAGCTCTTCTGAATACATCTACACCTGCAATACAATAAAGAGAGGATATCTGTATTCAGTATTGCCTTCTAATCAGTCATGCAGAAATGTTTCTAATTTCAAGAAATGTTTAAAATTATTAAAGTCAATGAAGTATATTGTAACTAGGGCAGAATGAAATGTATCTAACACACACACATATATTCCATATGACATATCACATGATCATGATTTCTTATTATTCATGAGCCCGCTGGTTCATTTTTCACAAATATTTGGTTGAACCCAGCTGATTCATAAAAAAAATGTTCACAAAACTCTGATCTTGTTCCCATTAAAATCCATAGGAAAACTTCCATTGATTCATCAATGCTGGATCAAGTCCAAATAGTAGACATTTCATGAACTCTATTTCTCATCAAAATGAATTTTCATTTCAATATTCATACTGAAAGTGGTCTAATGGACATTTTGAAAATTCTTTCTTGGTGGAATGATTGAAAAAGGAAAGAATTTTGGGTAGAGGTGAGGGGGGAGGTGATGGGGGGGAAGGAGTTAATTGGACTAACAAGGGCTTGTAAAATACACCCTTTGCAAATGGCATTGTGAACAACTATGGAATTACTCCAAAGGGGTAACTGTGTTAGTCTGTATACAGCAACAACAATGAGAATCCTGTAGCACCTTAAAGACTAACAAATTTATGTGGGCATAAGCTTGTGTGTGCTGCAACCCACTTTGTCAGATGCCAGGACACACTGTAGCTGACTTGAAAACTGTCATGCTTCTACAAAAAAACCTCAAAACAGACTTCAGCGAGAAACTGCAGAACTGGAATCATATGTAAACTTGATACAATCCAACTGGATCTGAATAGGGACTTGGAATGGTTATCTCATTACAAGAAGTAATTGTCACTGTTCACACATTTTCACCTTCTAATCAACAGTTGTGAACAGGCCTCATCTACTCTAACTGAATTGACTTTGTTAGCACTTGCCCCCCCATTGTTATTTCTTACCCTTGGATGTGTGTATACATACACACACCTCCTACCTTTGGTTTCCATTTCATGCATCTGATGGAGTGGGTTGTAGCCCACGAAAGCTTATGCCTGCAGAAATTTGTTAGTCTTTAAGGTGCTACAGGATTCTCACTGTTTTTATGAAATTACTACTGACTTCAGATGACTGTGGCAAAGAAACAGTAAGACAATAGGAAAGCAGTAGATTCAAGAAATGTAAAGACTAAAACGATAAAATAAATACCCAATGCAATGCTTTACACCAGTGAGAAATGTCCTGGAAGCCCCTGGTTGGAGAGTTGCCACTAGTGCAGTTAGGTTCACAGTTACAAAGGTGTTTGACGTCCTAAAGATGCAGATACGCACCTATTGGGATTAACAAAAGTGCCTAAGTGAGTTAGGCATCTCAGTCCCATTGATTTTCACAGTGTGTGCTTATATATACACACATGTATTTTTAGCTGCCTTGATACCTTTGTACATCTGGCCCTTTGAGTTTTATCGACTGAAGTCAATGGGAGCTGGATGAAGCCATTTATGTAAGATGAACAAGGGCAAATATACTTTGTATAAAAAGCACCACCCAACTACATGCAGATGTCAAACTGAAACAATAGAAGTTGTGATACTCTTCCTAGCTCCACACACAAATTAACTCTACTCACAAATAATGCCAATATGAGACACCTTTCTCAATAGATTATGCAAATGTCCAAAATATGACCATATGTTCATTCTTCCTCAGACTTCACTAACTAGAGTTTGAATACACCCTCCTGGGATTTTTAAGCTTAGCTTTCCTTTGGTGGGGCTGCGATATTCAGCTAAACTACATGGCCTAGACATCTTCATTATGGGAAATAAAAATAAATGGTGGTATCCACTACTGGCATCAAAATGAGTGGTCATTCACAGTAGGTTGTGCAGATCTTCTTAATAAGATACTTCCTCTGTGCACTGAAATAATAAACAACATTGGCATTTAAGGTCTCACCATTGGGCGTCTGAGTTAGAAGAAACAGCTGAATCGTTGTCTTTTTTAATTCCTTGGAAGAGACCATATTAATGTATATCTTAATAACTCTAATAGCAATGACTCCTGAAAGCTTGTACTAGGAAAAACAGTCAAGAAATAATCAGAAAAATGATAAATCCTTCAAGTATTTATTTCTTACAACTATGCATATTTGTTTAATAGCATGGATGCTAACCGTTACTGTTTATATGAAATGCCTGCACTTCAGAAGAATCTTTTTGGCATAATGTCTTTAAGCCACAATCCTACAAAGATTTGTGCATGTACTTAAGGTTACATGGTCCAGGCCTGATTCGTAATTCCACTAAGGACTCTTTACAACTTTCTGATGGTGAAAAAGGGCTTTAAAAAGAGTGTAAATAAAATTTACACCTACTTTAACACCAATTTATGCTGCCAGAGCATTGTAAGGTTTCCCTTGAGCAAATGAGATCCAGCCCTTGTGAGTACGCCCATTGATTTCAATGGGGTGACGCACAGTGGGTAGAGTTAAACATGCATCTAAATCTTAACAGGATCAGTGCCGTATAGGAACTATCAAGTCTCTGACCTCTAGCTTTTATTGGCAGAAACGCAAAGAGAATGCTTGGCAGTTATATCCTCTCAGTCTTCATGTGCAATATCATATAATGAGTTATTGTTCCCCGTCTTTAATTATTAGGAATTGTACTGTCACTGGATCTTTGCCAGTTGAAGCGATTAGTGTCGATTCTGAAGTCTCTTATGTATGGTCAATGGTTGATACCTTTAATATGAAAAGCTTTGTTAGTTTGCTTTCGAGTATGGATTACCTCTATCTTGGCCTAGCTAGCTGCGCATGTTGGAGGTAATTCTCCCCATCTGTGACTCTTTACGATACATTAAACACACCTTTTTCATCTGCATTTCCATTACAGTTAATCACATTGTGGAAGAGATTACACTAAATGTATTATCAAGACCCAAACATTAACCAAATGTCACTCAGATTTGTCAGTGGACAATGGGTTGAATCCAGTGACATGTTTTTAATAGACTTTGGGCTTTCAAGTCAGTAACAGCTCTACCTCCTTCACCCAGCAATACAAGCAACTGCTGTCAATCCAAACAGCTTAGATCAAGCTCTTTTATGTGATCAGAATTGTAATTATTTTAATTTGAATATTAATTTATTTTTTAAAGCAGTCTTTCTGGATCTGTGCTCCATCTGGCATGGTTTCATGTATCCTGATAATATTTTATCTGTGGTCTAATGATGAACAATGGGTGTGTTTACATATATTGAAATAACAACATTTAATAGCCGGAGATTTTCCATTTCACAATTACTGAAGTAAACTACCAGACATGTAAGTGTTAATCTATTAATTTCATTATCTGATTTGGCATTCTTTGGAATACAGCTTTACAATAGAAAGGTCAGGAAAGTCAAAGAGGGCACAGACCAGATGCAGATTTTTAAATGATCATTTCTTCCCTTGTAATTTAAATAAAATATTGCACATGTATGGGAGGAACAATTTGAACTAATCATAAGTTGATGAGTTCTCAATGAACTGGAACCATTCAGAAAAAAAGATCTAAATGTCATTGTGGATAGTTCATGGTGGGAACACCTGCTCATCCACAGCAGTAGTAAGAAAAAAAATCAAACAAACAAGACAATCTAGGTCAACCCTCCTCTCCCACCATCCCCTTAAAGTTGCAAAGTAGGGTTATACTAGCTTCAGTGGTTTCTGCCAGACATCTATCCCAGCCAATAACAGCACAGTTTTTCCCTAGCTATATCAAGCATTTCTGAGCAGAGAGATTTGGTTGGTAAGGTCCCAAGTAGCTGCAGTAGCTTAAATGTGTGACCTTTACTTGTGTTTCTCAGACTTTTCCTGTTGGAGGAAAAAGGCTAATGGACAAATAAAATAAGATTAAAAAAAATAAACCTTAGCTATCTCAGCATTTGATGTATAAAATCTGAAGTAAAACCTTTCATTTTAATACATACAAAGATATAGTATACAAATATAATAAGAGGCCCGTACAGTTCATGTTTAAGTCTTACACAAATAAATCCAGTATTCTGCCAATATTGATAGAGCCAGAATTTCTATACAAAAGAATCAGCCCATTTGTTCTAGTTAAACTGTAAAAATAACCATTACATAGTACAGAGGTTACCATTGTTCTTCCATGTGCTAAATGCTAGCTTGCTTTTAAAGGATTTGCAGCAACCTATTTATAGGTTTGAGAAATACACAACTTGGCAAGTTCTGACCAGGTATTTTCAATAAATCAGGAAAGGGATGCCAATAAGAATGTGAATGTCAAGATATCGTACCTTCCAACAATCCCTAACAAAGAAGTAGCAGATTGTACATTTGCATAAATTTTCATATACTGGCACAAACCATAAAAAGCACCTGCCTTGCCCAGTTACAGTTAGCATGTAACGAAAACAAAACTCAAAGAAGAAAGATAATTGCATAACTTTATG
Source organism: Mesoclemmys tuberculata (assembly GCA_007922155.1). Classification (NCBI taxonomy): domain Eukaryota; kingdom Metazoa; phylum Chordata; order Testudines; family Chelidae; genus Mesoclemmys; species Mesoclemmys tuberculata. The sequence continues at coordinate 71,882,824 of ML675616.1, forward strand.
GGCACCTAACGTGCTTCTGATACATGCCATAAAATTAGGTAGAGATACACAGGAGTAGAGGGGCGGAGGGAATTTTCATACCATGTTTCCAGTGTAGGTAGAATGAACACTCTCACCACCATCTTCCACAGAAGAAGCTGAGGCTTCAGACCCCACCATCTGGTGCACTGTGGAAATGGAAGGTCTTTGTAAAAGCTAATATTAGTAAGTATTCTTGATTTGAATGTTTAATATTGTTGCTGATCTCGAATTTCCTCTCACAGGCATCACAAATGTTTCTCTTCCCCTATATTCTCCACACCGGTGCTCTTAACGTCATCATCCTTTTACCATTAGCACTGCCACGCAGTACTTGAAAGATCGAAGTGACGCCAACCCTGGAAACTCCAGGCAGGTGTGGAGGAAGGCTATATCTTTTTTCAGGGCATGTTGGGAATTGTGTGTGCATTAAGAGGGAGATGTACTTCATTCTGTGCCCTCAACACTGTGGAATGCTATACTGGATCTTGCACTTGCTTTCTAGCCAAAGGACATTGATTTTTGGGTTCAGAAAGTTAATAATGCTAGTCTTTATGGGTGAACATGATTTTATTATTATGTCTCTTGTATTACTTCTCATGCTCAGGCAACAAAAACGTTTTGGTCTCCTAACACTAAACTGTAGAACTGGTTAATGCTATAAAATGTAAGATGCAAATATTTTCATATTAATATGAAATGTTTACATTCCTGTTCTTGATGGGATCCTGGGATCGCTGGGAATGTTAAACGTGAATGCATCATGTTATTTAGCAGAAATGGTGCTTCAACCAAAAATTAATTAAAAAAATTCAATTCATTATTCACTACTTGTCATTTGTATTCTTCCAGTTAAAGAGTTTCAGTTATCCAGTCAGGAACCAAAACAATACTACATGGGCGAGGTGACAAAGTCAATAGTCCACAAGCATCACATAGATTGAAATCTGTGCGCAAACTATTTGGCAAATAGTTTTCTACATTTGCACAAATTGAGATCAATTTGCTAATGATTTGCAAACTGAAGAAAAGTGCTTTTTTATGTTGGATAATTTATTTGCTATGAATAATTCCATCAGCTCTATACAGCAGCGATCTGGTTAATGTATCAGTTTAAATATATGGAAATGTTTTGCATCTGTGACACAAAATATTTGCAAGTTTAAAAGAAAAAGGGGGAACATTTGCTATTTTGACTTAGCTAAGCTCGAAGAGTTGAAAAGCAAAGCCTATTACCCTAAAGAAAGCATATTTCCAAAACATGTCCATGATATTTATTTTATTAATATGCAGTTCATTATCACGCCTCTTGTTAATTCTAGCAGAACCCTCACTACTCATGGAAAAGAAAAGAGTCAGGTGGCATGCAGCTGCTTGTGTCTCTGATCTAGGTCTGCTGAACAGTCTTAAACAATTAGCTTAATTTTTATAATTAGTTTTGATCTGTGACTTGGAGTCTGTGGAATATTAGGAACTGTTTCAACAGGCATCCATAAAAGCAGTAAGTAGTGTTATAGCTGGAGCATATGCCTGAATTAATTCTCCCTCAGAAAACCTGGAATCAATACTATCAGCCAGAAACATGTTGTGTCCTGTATTTTTTCCATTATCTTTAAATTGTATTTTATGAACCCTAGGTAGTGTGATGTGGAGTCTAATGAAGGGAAGAGGAATAATTTGCAGGGCTGACGTGATGCACTGTGAAGACATACAAGATACACTCAATGTTTCTTTCATAGACCTGAGAACAAAAGGGTTGGGTTTTTTTTTTTGAGTTACGGTGGTGATATTGAAACAACCTGCTAACACCCAATGAATAATATTCCAGCAAATGTTTTTCATCACAGAAAAGAAATTGGAGATAAAGCACATATCCAAGAGATATATAGAAAAATAATTCAACAACAAAGCAGCAGTCCCAAAAGTAAAGAAATAGGACAGAACAATTTATCAATTATTAGTTACATATACCAACAGATCAAGTTAACAACCTATACATCTAACAATGCAGTGCACTCCCCACTATGGCCTTGGGGCAAACGAGAGCCTATTCGTCCACTGCAACCTTTCTATTTATAATACCAGCCACAAACTGAGAGGTAATGACCATTATATGCATGCCACAATATCATATCATCGACAGTAAAGAAACTGTCATGACTCTGAGATTTGAAGAGGTCAAAGAATGAAGAATGGTTTAAGATATTTTACATGAATAAATCCTTTAAACAGGGCTAGTCAAACACAGGAAAACAATTTTTGGGGGAAATCTAGTTTTTTCTTAAATTTGAAATTTAATTTTTTTTATTTTTTTCCTGTCCTATAGTCAGGCCAAAGATTTTTTTGTGTGTGTGAATTTTATTGTAATTTTCCCAAATATTTTTCTTTGTGTTTTGTTTTAATTTCAAATGCTGAAATTTGAGAAATTTTAATCAGCTCTACTATCTTAATGTTACTGTGCTCAAAACATGCCCAGGAGGCCTTGCCTCATATACCAATATACTACCACCCATTTCTCCCGATAGGCTCTGGTTCCCCATTCACCACCAGCAGTCTCTAAAGATGCTTAAAGATAAAGTGAACTCTGACCTTTCTCTCCCAACATCTTCTCTGGAAGGCCAACTGATTGCTCCTTGCCAGGGCCCAATCATAATTTTTTCAGGCCCAGTACAAACTTGTAACGTGGGACCCCTCCCTCACACATACCTGTGGGGGTTCCAATGTGGGCCTGGCCCTGGTAAAGTCTACTCTTCCCCCGCCCCCATATGGGGCCCTGCTCCTTGTCCTAAATTGTGGAGGCCAGCTGATAGGCCTTCAGAACAATTTTATATTTTATCTACAAATTAATCTGTCCTAGAAATGACCTCTCAACTGGCAGTCAAATCATCTAGTGTACATCAATAAAAGATTTTAATCTATCTCCAAATATGAACTCCAGCATATAATATGCTTTGCTGGGAACACTAACCAATTTACTTTGGAGTGGGGGCCTTGCTCACCACCAGCTCTGATGACATGCATCATTTGAAAATAGGAATGATCATATAAAAAAGAGCATTAGTCCATATCATCCAGCCACTGTTATTCCTTTCAGAGTAGCCTATAAAAGACCATCACGGCAAGATAAAAACATCCCATGGTGAGACAGACATTTAAAAGTTGGAACTGTACGTGCTATTATTATGATAATGACGACAGCACATAAGGACCCAATAAGTTTGGGGGCACAAGGATAATGTAAATACACTAGATTTATAATCTAAGGCCCTGATCTAACAAAAACTAAACCACGCACCTGCAAAGAGCCCCACTGTCTTTAGAGGCCCTCCTGCACAGAATCAGATACAAGTTCAGGGCTGATAAAGACAAGTGACAAGAAAGGGAGGGAAAAGAACAATCAAATATCTACAATTTTAATATATGCACATACATTTGAGCATGTTTTTCTGATGTGATAAATATATAAAGAAAGTGCTAAATCCCCCCCATCTGTGATCTTTAAAAGAATTATTTTTTCGCTAGAAATCAGTGGTATTATCAGAAATCGGTGATATTGCTTTGTCACCAAAGCAAGTGCTGCTCATCACCCAGGCCCCATCAGAGCACATTGTTCTAACTAAGAATGAGAAAATGTAGAACACCCAGCCCATGCCATCACACAAAGCTCATACCAAAACAAACACCTCAGCATTTCCTGATTTTAGGTTGCAAGCCGACATAGTGTAATAAAAGGCTATTCTCAGTATTTCACAGCCTAGAAGTACTAGAGACTTCACTGGAAAGTGTGTCTTTGAGAGATCTTTAGTCTGGATTATAGAAATCTCTTGAATTTTGGATGCTTATCCAAACTGAATCTGCAAACCCTTTATGGTTATCCCAGAACCATGTTATATTATCTTCTAAAAGCTCCTTTGAGGCTGTCTAAGAATTGCTGGACTTCATTTTAATGGTCTTCTTTCCACCCATGCTGAATTAATACTTATAGCTGGGCTGGTACCTAGGAAATAAATTACAAGCTTGTGGGATATAACTCCCCTTCCCTATTCCCCTTCTCCGTCTTCCTTTCTCCTTTTTCTTTCCCTGTGGAGTATTGAAAATTGTGTTAAAATTATAAATTATCACTTTAAATTCTCAGAGGTTTTTTTGGCCCTGTCTCTGTAGGGAAGCATGTGATTGGGGTGTAACAGCAGCAGCAGTCAGTCTGCAAAGAGCCAGCCTAAAGAAAGATGGGGTGAGTTATGCCTCTCTGCCTTAGGGATCAGCTTTCTTTCTCTCTATCCCCCACCCCCTTTTGGTTCTTGTGTGTTAAGGTTCTGAATTTTAACAAATAAAGTATTGTTACGCTGCAACCTTCCAGCAAGGTTTTATGTTTTTATCTAACTGCACTGTTTTGTATGCCATGAATGTAACAGTTTCTGCCTCCTCTCTTTCATCTCTCCCCTCAGTCATGGGCGCTTGCATAGTGCAGCTATAAGAAAGCGACATGATCACACAGCTTCAGCAGATCTGATAGCGATATCTTCCAATAGAGCAGGTATTGTTTCAGAGACAGATAGACAAATGTACCATACTATTACATAGGGTCAAATTGTTGTATTTTGGCACAGCCCTGCATAGCAGGTGACACAGTGAGGAGTTCCACCATCATCAATGGTAATATTGGAAGGCACTGTGTCTCTTTATGCTTACTGGAGCATCTCTGCTGCATCACCCTTTAGGTAAGTCAACATGTACTTCTCCATTCCCTGTCTCAATCCCTTCTTTCATTTCCCATTTTGGGATGGCTCCTGTCTCCTAGGACACTACTCCCTGAACTCAGAAGAGTGCCAGAAAGACCTCGGTTATAGCTGTTCCTTGTGCAGGGGAGGGAACGCTCCATATACCTGACCTTGCCCACTTGCATATCCATATACTGTGGCTACACACAATGGGGCCGAGAGTTTACCAACAACTAGGACAGATTTGCGCACACACGTAACTTATTGCACCAGACAATGCTTTGTGGATTTAAAATGCAAAGCATTTTCTCAGTGCTATACATGGCTGAAATTTAGTACTAAATATTATGTTAATACTATCTAAGTCATCCCAGGATGCAAAATATATTACACACAAAAAAATACATCTAAAATATTATAAAGGTTGCAAGTCAAATACTCCCAATTTAGGAAAGGTTGCCTGTGCAAATTTAATTTTCCCCTTTACCCTCCATACATACGCATTATGACACACAGGCACAAATCATGAGCACCTAATTCACAAAACTCCCCCGCAATTCACAAAACTCCCACTGAGCCCTGTAGTCATCTAAACTCACTTGGCACCTAAGTTTTTTCAGTAAAAAGTTCCCTAAATGCCTACATTTCTGCCTCATACGTGCACACTGCTACTTCCTCCTAGGTGTCTGGTGTAACTTCCACCTAAGCAACTTCCACCAGAGCAATTCACAAGCCAAGGGAGGATAGGCATTGCTTAATTTTTGTGCAGGGCCTGATCTGGTAGGCATACTCAGAGGCTGCCTATTGGATTAGGCAAATTTACATAAAGTGGCCAGGGAGAGGCAGGCGGACCGCCCCTGTAACTTTTAGCCCAGTGGTTAGGGTACTCACCTGGCCTATGGGAGACGCCAAATTCAGGTCCTCCGTTCACATGAAGAGGAGGAATCTGAACATGGATCTTATCGTATCCCAGTGGTGTGCTCTGACCATTGGGATGTGGAATAGTCTGATTTTGGGGTCTGAGTCTACCCTGGTGAAACTGTTCCAGAGTCATTTGGGCCAGAGAAAGAGAGCGAGAGAAAGAGAGAGAATGACTCCATAACTTGGTGGTTAGAGCATTGTCATGCTTGGTCTCTCTCTCTCTCTGGCTCTATGACTCTAATTATTTAAACCAAAGTGGAACAGCTTCAACAGGAGAGACTGAGGGAGCCCCACATCAGAACATCCTATTGCCCGATAGTCAGAGAATTCATTTGAGACGTGGCAGAGCTCTGTTCAAATCCCTTTGCTTCATCAGGCACAGGGGGCTTAAAGATCTGAGGGAATTCTTCTACCCCCACCCCCTTGCAAAAAACGCCTTAAGCACCTAACTTCTGAAAGAGTTCCCATTTATGCTTTCTCAGAAGATATCGGTACCTTCCTGCAGCTCGGACTTAGGTGGCAACCTCTGTGAGGGGGCGAAGTTTAGCACACCCTTGTCATCAACCTCTCCCACTGGTTATCTGGCTTGTGTGGCTTGCATTCTTAGCCACATCTCCCCAGTCACATCACAGAGACCGTAGGCACCTAACTCAGGCTTTGTGTATTGCATTGGGTTCTTTTGATTTTCTTTTGATTTACCTAGAGTGAAATGAAAGTGCCTAGTCTTTCATTACATGATCACAGACTGTATTTTCCATAGGACCTGTGCCTCATTCAGTGCAGACATTGGACTGTCCTCATTTCATGAGCTGCTAGTCAATATTTTGTTTTCTCCTCTTGTTTAGAGTGTGGCCTCAGGCCTGATTTACTCCACATTACTCAAACCCTGCTCTGAAAACATAATTATTTATTGCCTCATGAGTTTTTATATGGTGGTCATCTGTGATTCCTCTCATACCTGTGCCTCACAGGATGCTTCACAAATAAATTAACAACACCCCCGGGAGACAAGGCTTTGATACTATCCCCATTTTACAGGTGAGGAGCTGAGGCACCAAGAGATTTAGGTCAAAAGTGTCCAGTAATTCTGGGGGCCCAATCTGAAATATCTAGGACCCAATTTTTCAAAGCATTACATAGTGCTCTATATGTCGAAAGTACAACTCCCATTGACTTCCTTTGCAATGTAAGTGCTCAGCACTTCTACAAATCAGTCTCCAGGGTCCCAAGTTGGGTGCCCAGACAATGATGAATTTACAATTAGTGACCACCTATGAAAAGCTTGGTGTAAGTGAGTTCCCAAGCTTCACGTCAGAACTCTGGCAAAGATGGAATCCAATACTCCAGGGCAGCTTTCAGCAATCTTAAGTGTCTTAACCATGAGACCATCCTGTCTCTTCCTGCCACCCCATCTCATTCACTACACACCTTCCCATTTCTGCAACAAATGAAGAGGAGGTCCTATAGATAACAATCTCCTGCCCTACACAGCCTTGCTCCATCCCCAAAGCAGGTCCAATCTGTATGCTGAATGATTTTTTTTTTTAAAGCAAACTGAAAAAACAGCAAGTATATCATGTGGCCTCGTATTGACACGCATACGGCTCATCAGCAGGATTGGAACCATTAGATCCACTGCATAGACCTCTGCCACTTGAGCTGATAGAGTAACTGGTAGTAATAGTAGGTTGTCATCCTCTATGTGGACCAGCACTAGAGGGGAGCAGACCAAACCCTTTACCAGTGAATTTCACAGATATTTGCTAACAGGAGCGGAATGGTGAGACTTAGAAATCATCAATTCCATTCAGGCTGTGAACAGGAGTACACTTCAGTGGTACAGACCCTTCTACCCGTTCGCTCCAAGCTTCACTCCTTCTTCCTCATTCCCTTCAACCAGTCCCAGACTGCCCCAGCTCCTGGTCTCCAGTCTTTCTTCCCAGCCAGTATCAGTTCTGCTCCTTCTGGCTCCTTGTCTGATCCCCCCACTTCTTTCCCCCGCCCCAGTGTTTCCCAATGTCAGTCTTCTTGCCCAGTCCCAGCTGCTCCACGTCTCGCATGCCAGTTCCTCAGCTGAATTCGGTCTCTCCCCTCCACTAACTCCGAGCCCCCATTCCCCTAAGATCCCAGTCTCCTTGCTCACTCAGTTCCTGCCTCCTCTAAGATCAAACGAGATGAAGTATTGGTCCCTTATGGCATTAAAAAAATAAATCAATCTATGAATCGTCCCTCCACCCAGCTCCCAATCCATGACTCCTTGCCCAGCCAGTCCCAGGCTACGCCCAGGCCCAGCTTTCCTCTTCCCCTCTCCGCCACCAGCCCAAGTCCAGGCTGAGTGGTGTCTGTCCCCAGGTTCTTTGTCCGAGTCTATTCCCCTGCCCCAGATCTGTCTCTTGTCTCCTCTGCCTTTGAATTGGATGGCTTTCTCCTTCATGCTGCCTGGGTGGCATTACTGAGGGCACAAGAGGAGACAGGCTCATTGCTTTCAGTTCCAGTGCACAGGCCCATTGCAGCCCGCAGCAGTCCCGAGCTGCAATTGCAGGGAAAATCTTGAACCACCTCAGGCTGAAGCATGCCTAGTACAGATGGATGTGTCGGTTTTTAGCTCTGAACATCTAGCAAGTCTCTACCGAGCACATGCAAACTGCAGTTTTTCAAAGCTTACATCATGGCCAAATTTGGGTGGATTTTCATGGGGATGGCAAAAGGCACATCCTTGTCACAAAACTTTCTCCTCCCCCAACCCCTGCCAAATTTCAAGTCCCTACTCCTGAACTTGGAAGCTCTAGAGCTTCTCAAATAAAAGCTCCCGAGAATCTACTAACATGGGCAAAGCCATGTATTTTTCACCAGCCTCATTTTCTAAAAGGACTAAACTTCAGAAAAATTCAGTCTGAGGCAGACCCCAGGCATGGAAAATTTCAGTTCAATCAGGCAAAATTATAAGCACCTGAAAACGGGGATCTTATAATGGGAAACATCAGGCAAGCTTAATAATAGGTGGTGCTACCTGCCTAACTTATAATACAGACTGTGAGGCGCTCAGATACTATGGTCATAGAGGTCATATAAGTAGATAGCACGTCATGTCAATACACAGAGGGTCTAACTGCGGACCCTGCTATGTCCCCCCTAGTCCATACCAGCAGTGTACAGGAGCAGTACAGGGGACAGAGCTGTCCTTGGGGAATTCCTCCAGCACAGGGGCAGAATACACACACAGTTCCACTCATTGTTCCCAAACCAGGGGTTTTCTGGGGAGCAAGCCCAAGGGCAGAGAGGGAGTGGCTTGGCAACATCCTTTATTCTGTAGATCACCTCCTACCCAGGCTCCTGATGAAATTTAAAACCACCCTTGTGCCTCCTCCCCTTCCTCAGCTGCTCGTTCTGTGCTGTGCCTCGGAGGAGGCGCAGACCACAACCTGGGCCACACTACAGTTTCCATTCACTCCGAACACTGCAGCTCGCAATTATGTATTCTGCAGCCTCTATACCCTGTCACCTAGTTTAATGCATCCTATTGTCAGAAGACTCATCCAGAAACTCCCATTTGGCTTCTGAATACCGTAATGAAGAAAAATCCATAAAAATACCAAAAGTGTCATTCTGATGTATGAGGCCGCAACAAAATAGTAGGCAGCTCCTGAGCAACCCTCTGATCACACCAGGGTGTTAGTTAGTTATTTTGGCCCATATATGTATTAGTATATCCCTAACTCTCAATTCTGAAGAACAACAATGGAAAAAAGCAATGCACCAATGCAAATAGCAAGGGAGCTGATTCCCCATTGCATCATTCCAGGTCATCTTTAAAATGGGTGTCATTCCTGAAATCAGGATAGTCGCACTGGAGTAAAACAGCAATGGTGAATCAGGCCCTAGGGTTTTAGCTCTGATTTCTAAGTCCCAGCAACAGCATAGTAGGTTAACATTGCAATGCCAATATTTTATTTTTATTTTTGAGGTCCTTATGGACGCTTGACATATATTCAAGCAAATGTTATTTTTAATCTGATCTTAAATGATGTTCAGCTTCATCTGTGCAGTGAACAACAGTACTTCAAGCACTTGTCTGCTCTTTCTGTTTCTCATAAGGATGTGATTGTGGTATGGTAGAGCAGACGTTTTACAGTGTTGGGGACTGAAGCTTTTGTCTCTGGTTGGGGGGTAAAAAAAAAAACAACCTCTTAAGACCTCCCCCTGTTTCAGTAATTGAAGAGCTGCCAAATACAAAGAAACCCTTGGCAATTAAGATAAGGTAACTCTCTTGGTACTTTAAATTACATTATTTTGGTTGGGGTTTTTCTCTTTGATCAACTGCATGTTGTTTTCTTCCAGTATCCTCTTTGCTCAAAGTTTTCTTTACTGGGGTCTAATTTGCTGTCTCTGAATTTGCAGATTTGTTCCTTTTTAAATTTCAATTTTTAGGACATACCAAGAATTCATTTATTCCTACTTACAACTTCCAAAAATCCAATCAAAAGGACACATTTTCCCATGATTCTAGCTTAAAGCTGATCAAGTTATTTTCTTTGATAAGGATGCTGAGGCTTTATATGCATTGTCTTTTTAGACTTCTTTGGTAGGACTCCTCTGACTCAAGCTAGATTTATTACTCCCCCTGTGGGATAAAAGTGGAAATTTGACCAACAAAATGCTGATTCGTCAAAACAAACTTTTTCCGGGAACATCCTGGGTTTAATAAAAACTTTCGTTGGGAAAGGTTTCTCAGGTCCTGGATGGACTGTCTGTTCCAACGGGGCAGGAAGAGAGAGCTCACACATGTTCAGTAGCTTGATGATTATAGCATCCACCTGGGATGTGAGAATATAGGGTTCAAGTTTTTCTGTGTTTTTTTGTTTGTTTTTTTTAAGACAAAAGTTCAAAAGATCTCGGTTTCCACAGGACAAAATGGGAACAGTTTCCAAAACCATGAAAATTTCCATGGAATAGGAAAACCTTTTCCTCCCCATCTCTACTCCCAGAAACATAATTAGCCATGTTAACCTTCCCTTCCATCTTCTGGCTAGGAAGTTGCTTACACAAAATCAGAGCAAATGAATGATTAAGCAGCAAATCCAGTGTGGCCAACTCTCACAATTTTATCATGAGTGTTGTAATATTTGATAGTTTTCTTAAAGGCCAAGCTCCTGAAGTCCTGTAAATATGTGAAACTCTCAGATGTGACCCGAGGGGACCCTAAAGACACCAAACCAGAAATCAAAGATTCACTGATTTCTCCTTTTTAAATATCATGATTTTTAAAGCTAATTTCATAATTATTTTGTGTCTGACTCATGTTTTTTGAAGGTTTGGATTTATCAATACTAGAAATCCTCACTACAAGCCTCTCAAAGCCACAATATCTCCCCTGTTGTTTTGGTAATTTATGCTAAGCAGTTCTCCCATTTCTAATTAAAATAGGTATGCACTGCACAGTAATTGTGGCCAAATCATAAAGAATAATCAGTTTTATTAGTTTTCTTTTTATTTGGACTTTGTGGTAATAATTTCCTGAACATTTTTTTTTGTATTTTTAAGAAAGGTTTATGAAGCCATAAAACTATTTAGTACAAATTCATTAAAATTATATCAGCATCATAACAATACCTAACAATTAAAATATCCAAGGACAGTAGAAACTGCAAAATAAGCAAGTATCTGCCACCAAACGCAATAAATTGATTTTGGAGTGAGTGGTTTGCAAGTCTTTCTGCTCTTATCAATACTACATATTAGTGCTTTCTGACCATGTAACTCATTCTTTGGCCTCCTCTTTGCTGGGTAAATGTCAATAGAAAGAATCATTTCAGCATTATTGTTTTTTGCCAACTATAAATAACATATTGCTATTACTAGGTGCTTATTTAACTGAGAGAGGACTGCAGGCAAGCATGGACAAATGAGGAAGGTCAATGATTGAATGACACAGATTACTCTGTATAAAGTAATTAAATTGACCCTACGTTGTGATTATTTTTTTTTTCCCCTTTAGATGAGTCTATCCGCCATGTATCTTCCACATACAGTGATGGGCACTTATTCTCCACTCTTGGAGTACAAGTTGATTAACCACAAAGAAATCTAAAGAAAGGTTTAGGTTGAGCTGAGGTAGTGGTTCTCAAATTTATTTTTATATATTATGTTCCATTTCCTCAGCTTGGTCTCAAACCTACAAGCAATTACTGATCACTCTGGCCCTAATCTTACAAAGCACACAAAGTTTCATAAGCACACACTTAACTTTTAGCGTGTGAGTAATTCCATTGCTTTCCATATGTGCTTAAGTGCTTTGTGGATTTGGTTCAGAGCAGGGTTTCTCAAACTGCGGGTTGTGACCCCTCAGAGAGTTGCAAGGTTATGGGGGGGGGTGTTGCAAGCTATCAGCCCCCAGACATGCCAGTAAGGATGCCATGGCATAGAAGGGAGGTCTCCACTTTTGTGGGGGGTTTGTCACAGCCTGAAATATTTTCAAAGGGGATTCCAGCAAAACAGGTTGAGAACCCCTGGTTCAGAGTGTTCAGAACATTGTAGGATTGAGCCCAAGAGGACATAATATATTACTTTAACCTTTAGTTGAGTAAAACTTGAATAGTCATTCTTTAAAAAAAAAAAAGAAATAATAATTTTTAGATTCTGCAAGAATTTGTTCACCTTTAAGTTTCTACTGCAAACCTTTCAATTCATTGCAAATCTTGCAGACAGTTAAATTCAGTGACATTAAAAAAAACCCTCTGCATATTATTGCCCAAGAAGTGGATCTATTAACAGTTCCATATAGGTTAACATTAGAACAATTATAGGGGAAAGATCCTGACTGAAATTTGTTTGATTTTTTAATTTATTTTACTATTTGAAACACTTTGGCCCAGATCTTCAAAAGATATTTAGGCACCTAACTCCTACTAAAATCAATGGGAATATGTAAGCACCTTTGAAGATCTGGGCCTTTCAGTTTTTAATTTAAGGTCTCCTGGTGAATATGAATATCCCAAAGTGTAACTTTTAAAATTTTTTTTTACATACACCATTTAAAAATACAAAGAGGAGGATCCTCAGGTGGTGTAAATTGTCCTAGCATCGCTGAACCCAGTGGAGCTACAGCAATTTACTGGCTTCTGCTAGCAAGCTCTATGCTCATGCTTACTTCTGTGGTAGTTGTAACATCACCCAGATAATTCATGCTACTGTATTTTATGAAGCAAAAAGCAGGGAAACCTAACTTCAGGGGAAACCTAATATTAGATAAAGGTAAATAAAAAATGTTGGGAACTCAGAAAATTAGCATGTAACAAATTCATTTAAGAAGTACAATCCCGTAATAATTTCAATAATTAGCTTTGAAATTGCTCACCATTGGATTCTGCACAAATGTATTTTCCCAGTTATAATTTTGTAAAAGCATGAAAAATCCAGTTATTGAAGTAGGCTTTAAAATATAGAGAATACTGTATTCTAAATTATTTTATGTCTGTGAATAATAGAGGTATATAAAACCTTTCCATTAAAAAAAAATAAAAATAAATCCACAGGCTTAAATGACTGAAGACCTAGATGATAAATCTCATTTAAGATAATGCATTTTGGGGATTGCTGGCTTATTTACTGATTTGCTGAGCCAAAAGATTATTCTCAAGAGAATAATTTTTTTTCCACAGAAGAACTTAAGAGTTAGAGAAAGTAGTATTTAGAACAACATCTTCTACACTATAGCAAGAAGCTGGCTTTCACTTGGCCATACTTTAAATCAGCCCAGCTGCTCCTATCACTTGGGAGCCAGACTGGAGGAGGATACCAATTTTTATTTTTTGAAGTGACATCATTAGCCCACCTCAGGCACAGCAGACCCTGAGAACCTTCTAGGTGTCTTTAAACTTTACCCTTACCATACTGAATTGGGAGCTCTCTTTGGATTCCTAATTTAGCCCTGGCCTACACTCACCTGGAGATTCGGCAGCAGTCGACGGGAGTTACACAAGCTATGCAGAGCCACTTCAATAACTCATTGACTGCTGTGCTTCCCTTCTGCATGCTGTCTTCACTGCATTGCACTGAGCTGACGGGAACCACATTCCTGTCAATGCAGCGCTACGCCACTTGGAGGGGGCAGATTTACTGTGTCGACTTACTTCATGTCTACACTGACCGCTCAATCGACCCAGAAAGATCTATCTGACAACGGTGACTTTGTGGCCGTCAGTCTAGACATACCGAGTTTCCTTATTAGCCGTAAAACCACAAGGGTTAAGCTGTTGGTGTGCTGAGACCGCCGCCTATCATGCTGACTAGCATTGCCTCATTGTTTCTTTGTGCTACCTCTCTGAATCCACCTGTTCTCCCTTGGCTTAGGCTATGTCTTTACAAGTGCTACAGCAACTGTGCTGCTGTAGCTACACTGCTGTAGTATGGACACTAGAGCGACAGGGGTTTTTCCTCGCAAGGCGGTCGGTAGGTAGGTAGATAGATAGATAGGTAGAAGACTTCTTCCATCAATCTAGCTGCATCTACAGTGGGGGTGGGGGGGTGAGGTCAACCTAACTCCTCACACAATATGAAATATTTTACAGCCCTGAGTGATGTAGCTAGGTCATCCTAAGTTTTAGGTGTAAACCAGACCTTGTACGTAGATTGTAAGCTTTTTGGTGCAGGGACTGCCTTTCTGTTCTGTGTCTGCACAGCACCGGCAACAGTGGGCTCCTGGTCCATGACACGGGCGCTTAGGCACTATGAGAACACAAATAATCATGTTTAATGATTCATAGGCACTGCTGGGCACTTGAACTATATTGGAGGAAAGCGGAGACTTGAAATAGACTGTTCTAATGATAGGTGTTTGTTTTTTCAATACAGCTTCTCATGGTCTCCTGCTATCTGGCAGCAGCATCACCAACTTTTGTGTTCACTAAAAATGGTCACCATGTCCCGCTGTTGTCAGTGGGACTGAAGCCAGGCTACTCTCAGTTAAGATGGCTGTCATTTCCATGCAACCTGCAGAAGTGGAACTCAGGCCTCCATCTTTCATAGGGACAGTGGGACTGAAATCGCTGTTTTCTCAAAGGAGATGACCGCTCTCACAGTTTCTCTGGCTTGAACGGTGGACAGGAAACCATGGGTGGATGAGGAACTCCAGGTGAAGCAGGAAGGCAGTAGGCAGTGCTTGAGAAGGTATGGGCAGAAATGAGACAAACTAATGCTGGGAGAAGGAGAACGTAAGATTCAGAGAACATATTATACAGGATAGACAGAATGGAGGGCTTGTTCACAACAAGCTGGTGTGTAAATCCACCCTTCGTTAGCCTGATGTGCACTAAGTGTCTGTGTGGACTCTGAAGCTATACATTAAAAGTTCCCTAGTGCACTTTGATCTACTGCTGTTTGAAATGGGACTATATTGAAGCATGCTAGTGAACTGTTAGCGCAGGGCAGGAGGGTCCACATAGCCACTTAGTGCGTGGCAGGCTAGTGCAGGGTAGATTTACACCCCAGTTTGCCACAAACTAGGGCTATAGCTACACTAGAGAGCTTACAGTGGCACAGCAGCACCGATGCAGCTGTAAGCTCTCTAGAGTAGCCGCTCTAAGCCGAGGAGAGAGAGCTCTCCTGTCAACTTAATTAATCCACCCCAATGAGTGGCGGTAGGTATGCCGGTGGGAGAAGCTGGCCACACTGGTACTGAAATAAATATTATTTATGGTCACTCGGGGTGGCTTATTCACACCCCTGAGACACATATGTTATGCCAACATAAGTGTAGTGTAGACATAGCCTAAGTGTTCATGTAGGCAAGCCCTGAGACACAGTAACAAACTGAGCCAAGTCAGAAAAAGCAATGCATTACCCAACTAAATTTGATGCAGAAAACTGAGTGATGCCATGACGATGACAAGCAATGTAAATTATTCATTTTGTGCTTTTAGTGCCCTAAGCACGTGCAGCCTCTCACCCACAAGTTAAAGGTTCCCGCTTTATGGAGAAATTTTAATTCTAAATTTAAAAAAAAAATCTTCCAACGTTTCTACTGAAGACACAAACATAGTAAACTGTCAGATTTGCAGGCAAATAAACGTGCATGTAGATATTAGTATGAACAGATCGTGATGTCTAGCGGACATAAGAGCTAAATAATATTTTAAGGACAGGGAATTCAAATCTCGATAAGATTGTGCTTCATTACCATTTGTTTCTTCCCCATCAATTCATTTTTTTACTTTTTTCTTAGCCCTAGTCTACACTTACCTGGCAATTCGACTACATGGAGTAGCTTGCATAACTCCCATCGACTGTTGTACTTCCCTTCAGTGTGGTGTCTTCACTGCACTGCACTTCACTTCCCGTCGACGCAGTGCTACACCACTTGGGAGGGTGGTTTTACAGTGTCGTCTTCTGGATCGATTGAGTGGGTCTTCATTGACTGCTCAATCAATCCAGAAAGGTCAATCTGACAGTGGCAATTTTGCAGCAGTCAGTGTAGACATACCCTTAGATACAGGAAAAATTAAAAAACCTGATGAAGAACATTTCCAGAGCAAAAAAGCCAGAGTACAAAAAGAATGGCTTAGACATACAAAGATGTGATACACCATTTTTTTGAAAAATGATCATTTTAGGAAAAAGATAGTATCATTGTCTGGAATTTATAAACCCCTGCTGAGGAGCTACATCTGTCTCAGTACTTTTGGGTATCTCATCACCATAATATATCTAAGCACCTCATAGTCATTAATGTATTTTGTCCTCAATATATCCCTGTGCAGCTGGGAAGCATGATCTCTATTTTATGGATGAGAGCTATGGCACAGAGTAGATTAGGTGATTTGCCCAAATTCACACAGAAAATCTATATATAAGCCAAGAATCAAACCCAGGTCTCTTGAGATCCAATCCAATATAACCCACTACACCATCTGGCCTACCCAGTAGGGATAGAAACCAAGACCTCACTCATGCAATGGACCCACCAACCGAGAGCTTGTTGTAAAATTGGGGCCCAAATTAGACCTAAATATATTGTCTACACAGAGATACTCAGGGAAATTAGTCCAAATTAACTACAGATATGTATTTAAAGTGGATTAGTTAAACTGCATTCACTTCCAAAGTGAATTAAACTACATTGAATTAAGTCCACTTGAATTCTGAATACGAGCATCCACCCCAGCACCTGTAGTTAAATTGGATTAATTTTTCTGAGTGTCCCTGTGTAGGTGAGCCCATCCATAACTTGAGCATGTAAGCAGCAATGTTTTTCTAACGTGACTGGTTTTGTATCTATCATATCTTTCTATGGCTGAACTTTAATTTTTTCTAATTTGACTTTAAACACTCCCTCTTCCTCCCTCATCCCCCGCAACACACACACACACACAAAATGTTCTGGATCTGAAAATCATATACTAGAATACCGACATTGTCCATCTGTGTAAATCTCACAAATATGTGTATACACTGAGTAGAATAAAAAATGTCACATATTTTGTCCTGCTGTGCCACCTACACTTGAGAGATTTTAAATACTTCCACTATCAATTTTATTTATAATTAAAAACAAAAACAAAAAAAACACACCTTACACAGCTGGTATGCAATATCAGAGAACTTAAGACTCGCTCATTCAGCTTTGTTCTCTGTAGCTGAATGACTGAACTTTTGCACCATCGACCAGTGTTTGCCTTCAGTACTGAAATGCTGCTTTCCAGTGTTTGTTTTTGCATACAGGGCAAATGAAAAAAAATTAAATTAAAAAAAAAAAGAGTCAGTGTGTTGAATCGCCTTAATTTAACTGCAGAGGCTAGCAACAATGTCACATTTCAGTGAGAAAATGAATACTTGGCTAAAAACTTTCCCCTGCTATGGATCATCTCAGACAGATGTGCTTTCTATTCATTTTTAGTCTAATTGAAACAGATTCACTGACAGCAACCACAGCAGGACTTCTCTTTTTCCAGCTTTTCCATACAACACAAAATAGATGTCTCTCTAGATAGGAGGGTGGATGATGCCAACAATACCTATAACCTCTGTGACCTTAAAATATATCCCTGTATATTACACTTTCAAGAAGGCAGAATATTTTCCCCCTAAATATTTCTTTAAATTCACACCATTCCCTTTCCCCCACCTTTCTCCTGTTAGTTTTACCACACAACTGAAAAGGATAGCTCTAGATTACTGAGTTTTTTGTTTTGTTTTAACCAAAATCCATTTTTTAAACTGTTCTACGAGTTTTTAAAAGTAATTCTCCAGCTCAATGGCAATAAAAAATAATGAATCTTATCTTGCTTTGTAACTAACAGCACTCAAAAGCATTATGCAACTCTTCTCAAGTCATAACGATTCCAGGGAGACCAGACAAGAGTGAGGAGTCTGGTTTCTTTCGCTTCCATTGTCATTCTTTACAAAGGGGTCTGTTCATAGACTCAGACTCTAAGGTCAGAAGGGACCATTATAATGATCTAGTCTGACCTCCTGCACAACACAGGCCACAGAACCTCACCCTCCCACTCCTGTAATAGACCCCTGATCTTTGGTTGAGTTTTTAAAGTCCTCAAATCATGGTTTAAAGACTTCAAGGTACAGATAATCCACCAGCAAGTGAGCCATGCCTCATGCTATAGAGGAAGGTGCAGAACCCCCAGAGCCTCTGCCAATCCTGCCTTGGGGAAAATTGCTTCCCAACCCCAAAGATGGTGATCAATTAAATCCTGAGCATGTGGGCAAGATTCGCCAGCCAGACACCCAAGAAAGAATTCTCTGTTGATTTTAATGGTAAGCAAACACCTTAGTGGGTATGATATTTTGGAAATTCTTATCCTGTCCCATACACAGACTCTCCATTTGTGGCTCACAGTAAGTGTTTGGTATCTCTGATTTTAAAAATATTACAGGCCCAATGCATCCCAGGGGTAACTCCACTGAAATAAATGGCCCACTAGGGCCATGGGCCTGCTTCCATGGAAGTCAGTCTCTTTGTACCTTGGCTTTGTCCTTTTATTCTAAAATACACACACATTTAAAAAACATCATCTTGGTTTTTTGTTAAATTACACCTTTCGTACTAGTAGTGTAATGCTCATTACCACATATTGGTCACGAGATCTTATTTGCAACTAGATACCTCTGGCACATGTAGCTTGTAATAACCTTTTCTGCTATTCGCCAGATACATGTTAAACCATGACACATCGTTGTTAGTGTGCAAAAGGAAACAAAACAAAATAAAAGCTTGAAAACCATGAGGCTGAAGCTTTACCGTTACTTCTTTAAAAGGGTCATCCAATTCATAGCAGCCACATGATGTGTACTGTGTATGTAAAATAGGGACAACAGTGTATTTTTGTATTTTGCCAATTCTTTTAAAAAAAACAACAGTTAAAAAAGCTCTGCTGTTTCCTAGTTTCAATTCTCTGGTGTCTATTTCAGTACTGATAAAGTTCACATCTTAAACCATTACTAAAGATAGGTAAGTATTTCTTTACTGAATTGTTCAGACTGGGTATCAACAGTTGGCTTACAGGGCCACTATAATGAGGAGCTTTTTATGTTTTAATCTCTTTGTTTTTCTCTTACCACTTTAATTATCTTTCTGCAGAATGAAATACGTTAGATAGGTCCAACGCTGTCTCACAGCAAATACATATTGTATTAATGTAAGACACCACTGAAAACTGACTATGTCCAGAGATACCTAGAATTTCAATAATCTAAAATCAGTGGCCTGTAGCATTACGGCCCCGCACATTAAATGTTTTGGTATGAATAGGTGAAGATTGTTACTGGGTAACACCTGACAGTTGAAGTGTGATGTAGGAAGAAATATATTTTTATGACGTCTTATAGTATATGCAATAGTCAGCTGTGCTGGGGAACTTCCCAATGGTCTTCACTGCTTGCCAGAAGTCAGCAGAAAATTACAAGAAACGACTTAATTACTCTGTGTTAAGGTCCAGATTCACAAAGATATTTAGGCTCCTAACTTAAATTGCAATCAATGGATGTTAAGAGACTAAATATCTTTGTGGATCTGGGCTTAAGAGCCATGAGTCTGTCACCCTTATGTTGAGTAGCAACTTATTCCATGAGTATCACCTAATAACGTCAGTTCATGGAGTTGTGTGGTAAAACTGTTCATGGAGTAAGGTACTGTTCTTAGACCAACATACTATTCAGACAATATTTGGATTCCATAAAATTAAGATCAGACTTTCTGTCCATTAACAGCTTAGTGGCCACAGGCTTTTTACAGCTGCATAATACCCCAGTAATAAAACACTCAAAGACGACAGCTTTAGTGAGGTCTCCATTGAGGAATGCATAGGGCACTCTGTCAAAAACAAGTGGCTAGATATCACAATCAGACCTAGTCTCTCAAACAAAAAAGGCTACCAAATGACAAGAGTGAGGCTTGTCCTCCATGTTTGACTTTGAGTGTAGTACCGAAAAATAAAACAGTTGATATAGATTTGTCAAACTAAAATCATCTGGCTTGTGTGACAATAACCAAAAAGAAATAGAAATAGCAAGACATAAGCCTATCTCTGCTTCTTTTTGCTCCTAGGTTGTATTTTTCTCTCTCACTCTTGTCTGTGTGGTTTTTTTGGATTGTAAACCTTTGAGGGCAGGGGTTGTATTTTCCTATAATTTTGTACAGTGCCAGGCATAATCCTAAGAGAGTCTCTGGTCTTAATTATAACATAAATTAACAGTATTTGAAAGACATAATTGCTATACATAGCACTCACTGCCACTTCAAATCCACCCTCCCTCTTAACTTTGTTACCCAATGTCACCTTCGGGTTTAAGTGCATCTTTCCCACAGCTATGGATCAATTTCACTGAATCAACATATTCTGAAACTGAAATTGAGCAAGAAGCAGAGTCAATGAGGTAATTTTCCAAAAGTGCAATTCACATAAAGTGGCAGCACACTAGCTAACATTCCCATGGATTCTTTTTCATGACTACACCCACGCCTAGAGGGGCAAAGTGTTCAGTTCAGAAATGACAATGCAAAGATAGGCCTTTGACACAATCAAGATGAACAGAGTCAGTTTTCAAATGTCTGGCACTCCAGAGATTAGATTATGCTGTTTTGTAGAGTGTGGGGTAAGTGTTAAGAACAACACTTAAAAGAAAAGATGTCACTAAAAGCATGCCCTTGCCTCACTGTATTAGCACTGCAGACAGAGGGTTTATTAATATCACTGGCATGCAAGTTTGGTAAGCAGGAGGCAGAAAATTTGTCCACTGATGTTAAATACTTAGACACTTTTACTAGGGTGGGTTGAAAAAATTGATGGAACAGTGTTCTGTCAGAAATAACAATTTTATCAAAATATTTTACAGAAACATCAATTTTGATGACTTTTTTGAAAATTTTGATGGGAAAATTTCAAGTTGAAATATCCAGATTAATCAAAATGAAATGGAAAAATAAACTGAAACAACATATTCTATTTCACATCAGTTCTAGCATCATGTTTCCTACAAAACATGAGGAAAAAAATTGCTTAGACACTGCAGATGACCGACTAGTCAGACTTGTCACATATTCCTCTGCAAGGCCCAAGCATAATTTTTTCAGGCCCAGTACAAACTTTTAACTAGGACCCCTTCCCACACACATACCACAATCCCTCATCCCACACATACAATCTCATGAGCCATGAAAAAAGTTTGAATTCTGAAATTACTGTTACATATTCTACATTTCCGAAAAATGTCC
Source organism: Mesoclemmys tuberculata (assembly GCA_007922155.1). NCBI lineage: Eukaryota > Metazoa > Chordata > Testudines > Chelidae > Mesoclemmys > Mesoclemmys tuberculata. The sequence continues at coordinate 71,904,202 of ML675616.1, forward strand.
CTCCTCCCGCTTTGCTATGTTTAACATAACACCCAGCCCAGGAGTCCTACAAGATTGCTGACTATTTTGTAACTTTTTGGTCATTATGAAGGTATTATATCCTGTCAATGTCTTGATTTTTTTATTCCAATAGACCAGTGTGACTTCAGACATTTTATAATTAGGCCAATTAACTTTAAAGCTTTATTTTCCGGGCCTTTTTCATTGCAAACCCATGAATTAGACCTAATTATTCTTCCAACTGATAGCAGTTTCACAAAGTTATGCCTCTTGGTGCCCAGGATTTTTTCTGCATGTTGTGCAAAGTAAAATGTGGAGATAGGCTCAAACCAAAACTCTGACCCAGAATTCAAACACCCAAACAAAACAGTATCTCCAGATCTGCATACTTACAACCTGAAGGATTCTATATCAAGATCTAAATTCTCTCAATGTGTGCGGTGTTTTGATTTAGGAAACTACAGGGAAATGTAGAACAAAGCAAATAATTGATTTTTTAGTTCAGTTAGATCAAAAAATAAATCCATTTGTTTTGAACGGAAACAGATTTTTTTTCTTGAGAAAACAAAAAAACGGAAAAAAATTCTGTTTGAGTTGAATGAAACATTTCCAATTGTTATTTTGACTTGATATTTCCTAAATGAAATGTTGATTGAAAACAAAGTCAGAATGGTTTATTTGGGAATTGTCAAAATGAAGTGTTTCAACATTTCTGAAAAAATTTGCCAAATTTGTTAATAGTTTCAGTGCCCCCAAAAGGCATTTTTTAGCTAATTTGCTATTTGCAAAAGAACATACTGTTCTAGTAAGAGATTTATGCAGGAATCAGGGACATTGGATGTGGAGTTTTTATTTAAGCCAATTTCTATTAACAACATCATGGAAGCTTTCCCCCACTTTTAGCAGCCAGGTCACTTAATACGTTTTGGTTTGTTCTTTTACTTTGGGATTAATTACTGTGCCTGCCCACTATTTATTTTTCAAAACATAGCGATATGTATCATTACTTTCAAAACTTTCAATACATTAAAATACACTTTCAAACGTTATCAATACTTTGAACAATGTAGATGTGACAGTGGTAAAGTCCTGTGGAAATCAGCATGTCTTATTGCTTAATAGCAGTGTCATATGCCCTGTATTAAGGCTGAAATTTAAACTAACGAACACAAGAAAATTTAAAGTCACAACTGACAATTGGGCCAAGTGCACCTTTCACTGTTTGAGTAATTCCAGTGTTTGTTTGCATTTAACTCAAACTATTCTACTTACAGTAAATTTGTAATAGTCTATAAATAAAAGCAACTACTAGAACCTTTTGACTATTTAGTCACAGACTTTCAGTAGAATAGTTCAGGGAAAAGTGATGGTCTAACGCAAATTTTTGTCTAATGTTTTAACAAACCTAAATGAGTTTAAAGTGTATAAATGACACATTCCATTTCAACTTTGTTCACTCTGAAGAATTTAAGCAGTATATATATAACAATGGCTCTTGTGGAATCAAAACAGTTTTTTCCTCAATAGATCATGATGGTGATTATGTATTATAAATAATGCCAAAATTAACACACCTCCCTACCAAGATAGCGTGTTGCAAAAACACATTTTGTTCTTTTAGGTAACTAATGTGACTCAAAATACTGTTAGGAGAATTCAAAACACCTACTGTGTTTTTTTCACATATATTACAAAAATGAATGGGTTTATTTTAATATAAATATAACACATTCTTTTAACTATGAAATTTCTATAATACTGCAGTACAAAGAAAAACATGGCTATTTGGTGATAATTACATTTAAGAAACATTGTGACATAAATCAACAAAAGCCAGAAAAATTAGTTAAAACAGGACATGCATTTTAACTACAGAATTTCCTGACTTGTTTTTTTCCATCTCATTCTTAATGTTATCTGAATGTTGTTTCAGTCTGGGAATTGAATTTTCTTTTAATTTGAGCAGATCATATATTCATTTGTGGGCTCTCTATCTTCATCAATCAATGTTTTATACCAGGCAGCTTCCTCTGCTCACAAAAGATAACCATGGATTATGTCATGGCTCAATTCCCCATTGCCTAACCAAGAAAATGAGTTTGCACATGTCAGAAGGATCATTTACAAATAGGAGTGGGATGCTATTATATCACTTCCATCTGCTGTAGGATGATTCCATTTGCAGAAATCAATCCCCCTGGAAGAGGATTTCTTAGCTACTGTGTATCCTGGAGAGGTATTTGAGAGAGGAGTGTACTTTCTGACTGGTTAAAAATATGGGGATACCATGGATATTGCCTCTGGAAAGCCAAGATTTTTTCCTCTTCTTACTTTTGGTCCCTAAACTGGAAAAGTGAACTAGGATTGAGTAAATGGCCCTTACTCCACATAAAATTGGATTGCAACACACTGGAGCTGAAGAAAACAACCATTGGTCCTAACAGATGTGGGAGGGCCAACGCACCAATGGGTCTGTAGATTATGTAATAGTGGAGTGGCGTCCTGCTCCCCTTATCCTGCATATGGGGTCTGTGTTGTGCATTAACCCATAGGCAGGCCCCTGGTTGTGAGTATCATTCACATTGCTCTGTGCTCCATTGTAGGATCTTGGGGAATGATCATGCAATCCCTGCTGCCACACCGTTCTCATCCATGCCAACAGTGTCATTTACTTCAAATGAAATATTAACTGAGGGAGGGTAGGCTACCGTAATATAACTATGTCCAACAGAGACCTGAGCATGATATTGGTGGGATGGTCCTGGATTATGGTTGGAACAAGTCTAAGAAGGAAGCCAAAGACTTGATACATGGACCAGATATCAGAGGACCTTAGAGAGACCAATATGCATGATAGCCAGGTGTACAATCATGAGTTTTGGAAGAAGAGTTTAAAAGTCGCCAACCCCAGCTAGGGAAATGGTGTAGGAGGAGGAGGAGGACAATGACTATTCATATGCAGGACTACTCACCAGAGCATTAGGTGTTGCAGAATCACCCCCTGTTGCTGATGTCAGATGAGTGGTGCACTGAGGCTGCAGATTTCCCAGATGTGGGTTTTTGTCCACCTGGTTTCCATTGCTGTGGTGCAAATACGGCCAGATTTTCAAATGCGCTCAGCACTCAGAGTTGGGAACAGATTTTCTAAAAAGCACAGATCTCCTTTTGATACCTAGATAATGTGACCATGTTTTTAGAAGTGCTTTAACATTCAGCAGCTCTCATTGTGGAAAATCTGCCCACTTATTCAGATGCATAAATGGGACTTTGTTGTGTATAGGAATTGGGTAATATGCTGTTAAATAGTTTGGAAGCTCTCTAGTGGGTCTCCATCTTTTATTTCTGTAGCTACCAGAACACTGCCAGAGCAGCAGCACACATTTGTACTTAGGCATTGTATATTTGTATATAGTTAGAAAACATGGCTATTTGGAACCCAACAGTGTCCATGTTGTTTCCACATATTCTTAATGTAGTGTAGACAGTAAAGACTTGTGGAGTTCATTTGAACATCTGTCCCTCATTAATTATGGAGTTAGACCTTTATATACCCACAAACATTGTCTCAGCATATCCTCTGCTAGCTCACCTGTGTGGATTCTAAACAGATATTCAAGGTCAGTGACAACAACTGTCTTGTCTACAGAAATGTATTAAAGCAGTCTCAGAACAATAAGAAAATTCTCTTGAATGCAAAGCAGTAATTACTGTCAACATTTTGGCTTTGATATTTTGACAATCAATTATGGAAAAACTTTTGCTTTTGTTTTTACAACGTCTATTTTAGCTGTCACATTTCACCACTCTACTTAGTGTACATTGTGTTACATGTGATCACATCATGAAGCCTAATGCAATAAAACGTGACCTGCTGCAACTGGACAAGAAGCAATGTAGAAAAAGCTAACACCATGTTAATTACTGGCCAACACCCATTGGCTGCAGTGTCTCTGGCACTACCATCGTTAAATTGATCACTAACCCATGGTAGCCAGATACTAAACACAAAACTATCTCAAAATCGCATGGCAGGGACTAATACAGGTAGTAAGTATTTTCCTGAAGGGTTCAGACTAATATAAAAAGCTTCTCAATAATATCCCATGAACATGCACTTTATCCTCTTTCATCCTATGTTGCACTTTTTATGTTCTTTTCTGACAGTTTCAGCAAAGTGCAAATTCAGTGGAACAAGCTTTAAAAAAAAATTGGATTCAATCAAAATAAAACCCTGAAAGTGAGTTATTATAGCAAACATCTTCATCATAAATCTTGAGAAAGTTATAATTTATTTTTCTTAAAAAATAAATATTTTATGACAGTTTAAATTTGCACCTGACATCATTATACTTTATAGCAAGTGAGAATGGATAACAAATTAAACCGATGGACCTTCATTAAAGATAAAATTACTCTACAAGAGCCATCCTGAATCAATTAATCATAGTGTAATATGACTTCAGCTTTCTGATACTCCCAAAATCAAAAGTCACCATTTTCATCATTTTTCATTTCAGTAAATGTGACCACTATTGTTTAAAATTGATTAAATACACAATTGTAGTCACATTAATTACTTTCTTAATCTTCTTCTGTGAGCATTCAATTGAAAACTACAGTTGTTAAAACTATCACATAACAAAACCCATGTATTCTTTAATCTTTTTCTCTGCATTTTTAAGATAATCTGAAGCAAGGAAAACAGATACAGATTTACACTCTCTATATTGACAATAGTAGTAGTAAAGTAACCATATTTTAAAACACAGTTAAGTAATATTTCAGTTATAGTTATCATACATTGTATGGTATGTAGAAAGGATGAGCATGTCTCCCCATCAAAGGGCCTGATGGAAAGCTCATTTAAGTCAGTGACAGTCTTCTATTTCTTTCAATGGGCTTTGAATTAGGCTCCAAAAATGTCTGGCTTATCATTCAAACAAAAAGGCATATTTTCCACTTTTACAGGGATCTCTCACATCAGAGCTGACTCTTATGATTATGTGTAATATACAGCATGTTTGCTGACCAGGATCTGTATTTGCAGATACATTTAGAGCCTGATCCAGCTTCATTGAAGTCAGTAGGAATCTTTCCATTGTCTTCAGTGCAGGTTGGATCAGACCCTTACTAAATCTAAGTGAACATTGACTTATTTTTAGCTCAACTCCCACCTCTGCTGAAAACACACCCACTATTTGCAGGCCAAATTAAAAACTTATTTTAATTTAAAGAGATGCTGAGATAAATTTTATGCTTCCCACTTTGAGACTAGTATTTTGGAAAACTATTTTCATTTTATACGTTTTATTAGGCAAAGGGATGGTGACAGTTTAAGGCACAGGTGGCGTGTGAGTCTTCCATTTCCAGAGGCTTACACACGAGCGCCGGAAGCTCTCTTGAAGTGGGAGGGGGCCATTGGTGCCCTCTTGATGGTGATGCCATCAAGCAATAGGAACTACCATATCTGCCATATTTGGTGTAATTGTTCAAAATGTGGGAGTACTCTTAAAAACCAGAATTAACCCAGATTCACTGTTGACCATTCTGGGGTTGAGTGCAGCTGAACTCTAACACAGAAGAGTATGCATGTAAATTCATACATTTATTATTTGCTCATACAGTTACACTCGCAGAAGAAGATGGGAAAACACATCTGAGACAAGATATATAAAACAGAATACAAAGGGATGCGCTATATGTGCTAGATTAATGAACATCTGATTTATGACAAGAAGTATGTAAATAACAAACAAAACTCCTATGAACAAAGAGATATGGACGACTATTACTGGTGACATCTGCCAGACAAACTGTACCCTTTTCTCATTCTGGAAGAGAATGAAAAGTTAAAAACATTAACATGAACTCAGAGACCTAATTGTTTGTGTAAAATAATGATATTAAACAACTTCACTGTAACATATGTGCCTGGGTAGATATGTATGCAAAAGCAATGGCATGACAGTTTTTAATAAAAGTGTATTAATATGAAGAAAAATGATTAGGGACAGATTTTGTACTACAACTCTGAATGAAGTCTCTCTCACAGTGGGTGGGATACTTTCTATGCCCTGTACACCACCACAACAGCATATATAGGCTAGGATGGGAGCTAGAATTGGTTCTTTTGGGGTCTTCAGTATTACATACAGGTAGGTCTTCTAGGTTTCTTACACAATGGAAGGATTTAGCAGGCTTCCAAATTAGCCACAAGAGAAATAGAAAGGCTCAGGGAAATTTTTCAATGTCATTTGTAATTTCCTCCATTTCCAGAAGTGGATTTCTTTTTCTCTCAGAACAGACATGATAGTAAGGAACATTTCCAAGTAATAACCATGCAGATAATTTGCAACAATAGAAAAAGAAAAAGTTACTGCCGCCACACAAGACCACTCTGTCTTTCAAATGTTGACATTCAGTCAGATGTTTAAGCTATGTCCATTCAGACTGGTTGGGTTCTCACCTCCCCATCTCTCATTTCCAATCTATTTTTGTCATCCCCTTAGGGAACAGAATTTTTGCTTTGGATGTTTGAGAGTCAGTGTGGCCTACTGGGGAGAGCACTGGAGTTGGATTCAGAGACTTTTGTTTTATGCCTGGCTCTTTCCCAGGTCTACTGGGTGACCATGGGCAAGTCAATTCCCCATCTGTAAAATACTGACCTCCTTTGTAAAAACACTTTGAGATCTGCTGATGGAAAGTGCTATATAAGAGCTAGATATTATTATTTCTTTTATTGAAGTACTATGCCACATTTTATTTGCCATGTAATGGTACCGTGGCAAATTACAGGATACCAAATCATTTGGGACAGCTATTCCACAGCCAAAGGTAAAATTCACTTTTTGAATTATGCAATTATAAGAACCTACCTCATTTTGCCTCTCTCTCGACTCCTTTCAATCTGTAAACTGGTAACATTTCATAACGCATATCATCATCTCTCTCCACTATAGTGCTTTACAGCTGGGCAAGAAGGTGCATATAACTCTTCAGTAGAGCATCTTTACAACAGAAGATATGCTATCATTATAAAAACTCGTTTGTGAGTCAAGAACATAATATTATGCATATACATTTTATGACACAGTGGCCATGGCAATTCATCTTTGGGGAGTTAAGGAGTACTTTATGCCTGTCAGATTCAGCAACTGCTGGCTTACAACATCCCAAATATTCTCAGGTACAGTAAGGCTCTTTATTTTGTTCCTACTTGCTCAAAACCAGCCAAAGGGCATCTGTGGGAATAAACTGTTACCAGTTCTCATGCTGAAGACAAGTGTGCAGCAATTGCTCTTGTTGTTATGTAAGGATGTGGGGTGTTGGGGAGGCTGCAAAGGCCAAAGATAACCCTTCATTTAGGCAGACAAGGATCTGAATGGCAAGGGCAGAACAGAACAGAGGGCAGGCTGCAGCTTTTTTAGCAGTATAGACCTACCCCAGGAAGAACATAGAGCGCTATTTGGAATAGAAAAAGACACTATGTATTTGAGCTGCTTAGACAACAGGAGTTTGCCATTGACTTCCACAGGGCCAGGATTTCACGCAAGCTCTTTATGCTTAATGGAGTATATGTCCAAAAGTGTGTTCTTAACCCAGGGTAGTAGCTTGAGTTCAGTCCCAGGCTTCCCTATAAATTTTACATGAGCTGCTATCCCAGCTTTTAACTTGGGTTAGCAACTTGAGTAAAGTCTATAGGGGAACCTGAGATTGAACTGAAGCTACTATCCTGAGTTAAGAACACAATGTTTTTGTAGTGCACACATACATTCAGTGAAGCAGGAAGATCTTGTGTAACAAGTCATGGTTCATTTTGACTATTAAGACCAAGCTGATACTAAAATACATCTACATTAGTAATCATCTAGGAAAAATATTGCAACATATGAAACTTGGACTTCAAATAAATAAAACAACATTGTGTAACTCACATGAACTTTAAACTATCCTTAATTTTTTTTACATCCATAAACATTTATGATGCTTTTTTATTCCAGTAATGGTATGCTGTTACTTTGTGTCCTTCAATGGTGTCTATTTATGTATTGTGAAATCATGATGATGATTGGGTTGTCTTCCCATAAAGTCACTGGCCAAGTGACAAGTTTGATCCTGCAAACATTAACACGTGAATATTTTTTTCTCATGTGAATAGTCCCTTTAATTTATGGTTATTCACATGTGTAAATATTTGAATGATCAGGCCGAGAACGTTTGTACCTTAAAGTGTTTTGCAGATTGACGTTGATACTTGTACTGCAATAAAATGCTCAAACACTGACGGAAGCAAACATTAGTACAAAACAGAAATATTCCCTGGATCATCATGCTTAAAATTTGAATTCATATTTATTTGCTTTCTTTTTTCAGAGAACACAGACTAGAGACCCAGTTATTGACAAGAAAAATACTCAAATGGGACTAGATTCAAAGGTTTGTATGAATAAGTCTGGGTATATACATTTTTCCCATTTTGGTTTAGAATGGACAAAAAGTTTACAGAACCTAATGTACTTTACTGCTTTCCTCTGATGGCCAAGAGCCATGGAATTAATTACTATTAAAGATATTATAAACTACAGTACGGCATAGAGCATAGAAGTATGTAATTTATATTGTGTAGAGATCATTACCATCATGAAATAAACACACATAATAGAAGACAGGACACTCCTGTCATCACAATGACTCTTAAAACTGAAGCTTCCCATGACACATATTGTTCTACTTTTATGGAGTTACTTTGGAAATGCCTCCACAATGCATGAGTGATGGAAAGAGAATGACAATGTTCTACATAAACAGAGGAATACACTGACCCCAAAACACACAGAATAAGCAGTTTGCTTAAAAAGAGAGCTCTCTAGTCGTCTTTTGAGGTTGTTAAACACTTTTTTTAAAGGGTCTGTGATTATACTAACTAAAATAATCTACCTTTTCATGTTGTCTGCACCAATTCAAGCTGTGTGAGGATGCAATTCTTGGAAAAATGCATTGAAAAACCTATTGGCAACATATTTCGAGTGATAGCATTGTTTCTCTTTGAGTATATTGAAGAGCTCACCATAAAGTTCCAACTATCCCCTCAATGTAAGGAATTTTACACCTAAGTCTTGGTAATAGAATTGGGATGGTCCCTTCCACAAGAGGTAGTAAAAAAATCAGGAGAGTGTCAGAAGAGCTCGGAATCTGATTGGAAGCCTATTGACATTAATGGAAGTCTTTTTCTATTCCTTTCAATAGGGTTTGGTTTCTGTGGCACAAATATGAGCTTTTCTTTATTTTACCTTTCTAAAATGTCCTCCTTGAAATATTTACTGAATTCATACAATACAGCTGTAGAAGAATTGCCATTTAAATTTCATAACTTTCTTAATTATAAAAAACCCCCACATTCTTCATTAAAATAAAGTCATGTGCATATTCTGTCCAGTGATGTACAATGTCATTTAAGACATTCCATCTTTCCCTGCTTGAGTACTTCTCTCTAATCTGATGAGGTGCCAAGGGAAGAGACAATGATAGCCACGGCATTAAAATATAATCAAGATATGCAAATTCATATCTAAATGTGATTTGCTTGGAAAGAGAAATTAATCTAGTGATGGTCAAATAAGCAGTGTGTAATATGGATAATTAATCACCAAATTAGCAGCTGTAGTCCCATATGAAAATTATGCAAATGAAAAAGGCCCCCTATCTACAGGCACAATTAGATCACTTAATACCAAACTCTAAACAAAACACAACCCCTGGGAACATCATAAAACAAGCAATCCAGTCAACCTTAGTGGATTATACTCCAAACTCTGCAGTAACATGTTTGTACAGTATTTCACTATCTTAAGTGCATGAAGACTGATTTATTTGTCCACAAAGATCTATGGCTTATTGCACAATGTGAGACCTTGAAATGCCCCAGCTTTCTTGCTTCAGCAGCAGATGACACCATACGTTCATATAACATGAGACTTAGATACGGTGAGTGAAACATAGGTAGGGATCAAGAAGTAAATCCTTAAACCCCAGTGCCTAGCCTGAGGAGCTGGGCTGAAAATTGAGGATATTCATACAAGAGGAAATTACATAACCACGTCATACCTCCTTTATGCTTGTGCAAGTTATTTACCCCAGCTGGAGTTACTGCTTGGAGCCTACATTCCATTAGAGCTGGTTGGGAATTTTCTGTTGATTTTTGGGGGTGGGGAAGGGACAGAAGATGGGGTTTGTTGCAAAATGGAAATTTTCCATGACAAAATGTTGATTTTTGCTGAAAACATTCAAACTTCCATCAGGAAGATCTAATGGAAACATTTAGCTTTGGATTGGTTTGACATTAAAATGTATTTGCCTGAGCCCCACAGTACCTCACTGGAGTTGCAGTTCAGGTGCCTCCTGCCCCTATTTTTCCCAATGGGCTGGGGTCCCAGGCTGGACTACATCTCTCATGATGCACTCTGTTCTACCCCTTTGGCTGAGCCACCACAGCGTATTGTAGTAGGCTGGCCAGGGAGGTTCAAAGGGAAAAAATAGGAGCACAAGACACTTGAACTTCAACTCCTATGAAGCACTACAATGGCTCAGATAGATACAGATTAATGTTGCTTTGATCTGGAATGAAACGATTTGACATTTCCAAATAAAATGTTTTCAATGTTTTTGTTTCTTTAAAAGTTTTGCTATTTCAACTTTTTGTCCTAATTTGCGATGAAAACAAATGCTGAGACATTGGAATTTCCCATGGGACAGAAATGCCTTTTGATGATCAACTCAGCTTTCAATGTTCCATGTAGATCTGGGAAGGCATGTGACAGAAATAACTTTTGACGGAACACAGGCAACGGAGCTCCACTGGGAGTCCTAGGCATAAACAACAGAACTTCTCACTTTGGATCTATGAAACACAAGCAGTTTTAAACACTGAACAAAAAGGAAGTTACTTTTGAAAGCAAAGCAACGTAGGGTTATGTCTACACTAGAGGCTTGGGGAGTAATTCACCTGCTTACGTACATATAAGCTTGCTCTCATCAAGCTAGCATGAGTATAGTCATCTAGCTGCAGTAGTACAGACAGGGGCAGCAGAGGTGCTGCTTAACTATGCTGAGAGTAAACATACCTGAAACCAGTGGTTACATACGTGGCACAGCTAAACCGTGCCTTCACTACTACCCATGCTACCACAGTTACACTGCTATTAATACTTGCACTAACTTGATGAGAGAGAGTGTGAGTACACGTACACGTGCAGAAGAGCCGCAGCCCTAGTTTGTAATGTGCACAAAGTCCAGGAAACCTAATTCAAAGGGTAAGAGTACAGCTGTGCTGAATTCTCACAGTGGAAAAAGCACAAACTGGATTGCTTAGAGGAGCATAAATTATAGTGGAGTTGGCTGCAGTTTTGAAAACCATCAAGTTGGCCTTTCCAATGTTATAGTGTTCAATTTGCCTTTTGAACAGTTTGTTCAAGAATGCCTACATGTGCGACAATCACATCACCTAATGGCTGTAGAGACATATGCCCTTAGTAGCTTGAAACAGGGTATGCCAAGAAGCCTTTCTATAACTATTTCAGCTAGACAAAGTATATGATAGACTCCAGTTTATTTAAGAAACCAATGCCCTATTGTTCACATTAACATAGCCAACGTTTTTATGAGCATAACATTTCTAGCAGTTAAACACAGGTACACTATGGAAGACCACATTCGACTTTGGGCACAATTGGTGTAAATCCAGAATAACCCCCATTTGTAATTAAGAGCAGATTTTGGCCCACAGAGAAAATCACTGATGAATTAGTACTGAAAAGAACAGCAATAGACCTAACTGGAATTATTACCTTTATATAACTGATTGTTATGGTTCAGCAAAATGTAATTCTAAATGAAATAAGAAACCTGTGATAAAGACACCAGGGAACAGGTTCTATGTGGAGATGACAATAAATTAACTGGTAAGACATCTGTATTGACAGCATTTGCTTAATTATTATTATGAAGATAATATCATCCTGCATGTATGAACAGCATGTTGAGGGAAAATTAATCCCTCCAGGGAAACATTTTAATTAAGATAAAATTGTTAGATTTCTCTGAAATTCTCTGATTGGCAACTTTTGCTACATTATTTTTTTCCTAATAGTGTTTAGGAGTAAAAATACAATAATTAACTTCATATTTGAACAACCAAAACTATCTTGCCAAGAGTGCACAAGTGGTAGTTGGCTGTTTATTTTGTGTCGCATAAATGTCAACAGGGATGAGAAGACAATGATCAGTGCTTATTCCAAATTACTTATCTGATTACTAATGCACACTGAGCATTTTTACCCTTCCAGTGCTCCCATTTTGTAATCACAAACCATCAGTGCTGGTAGGAAAAGATTAGACCTGATGTCATATCTGGAAACTAATTTAGTGGGAAATTGCACAGTGACAAAGTGATGATGATTTATTTTTAATGGCAGATGCTTCATTAGTTATGATTTATATAGATGACCTTCCTGGACTGAGGATATTCTCCCCCATCCTCGAACACTCCGGAGAGAACAGAAGTAAATATTGCGTACTTAGGGCCTACTCTTGCAAACCTTTACTCACACAAGTAGACCCGTTGACTTCAGTGGCACTATTCATGTGAGTAACGGATAGCAGTATCATGAGGTACTTATTAGGAAGTATCCTGAAGAAAAAGAGGAAAATGGATTCTGGTCATTTCATTTTCTCTGTTGACTTACTTGGATTTTCCAATCTATCATGCAAAATGCCAATGAATATTTTCATGGCTAGTGAAGGAATCAAAAATTCCATAAGTGTTGATATTTTGGGTTGATTAATGCAATCAAGTTAACAGTTCTATATACTTGAAGAATCTTAATGAAACAGCCCATGAGACTATAGACAGCAGGAAGTTAGCAACTGCATTTCAGGAACCATAATGGCACAAACACCAGTGATTATAGTCACCAAAAGTCTTCCTACCCAAACTTTCATTACTATACATCCTGCTGAAAAATTTCAAAAAGCAGCATCCCCACCACCACCAATAGAAGTGGCAGTTTACAAATCTTGCAGATCTTTAAAATACCCTTTGTTCTATGTCCTTGAACACATTTTCCATCTAGTTCTTTATGCAATAAGTGTATTAATCATATAACACTGCACATTGTTATGGGGCCAAGGGAAGTGATTTTAATAGCGAGACTTTCTCAAGCTCATAAAATAGCTTCACTTAAGGGCCTGATCCCACACATCGTACCCACAGTACTCTTACTGATTTAAAGATTTCCATAAGCAAGGCACTTACAAAATCAGCTGTAGGATTTGTTCAGATTTTAAAAAAATGTTTAATAACTCAACCATTTTTACAGCCTCCCTTCAGCAACTCTGGGTTTGAACGAGTTCCTTGAAACAAAGAGGATATCTTTGGGGATAGAAAATGTAGTAACTCTTTCTCTGTTGGTTCCAGAATTAGATATTGCTAATAATTTACACACACACACACACAGAGAGAATACACAAGTTGTTATTCTTAGGCAACCTTCTGTTTAAGAAGACAACTCAAAAGTATCCTTAATTCTGTTCTACTTTTATTAGACCATCTCCATTTCATAATCCATTTTTGCCAGTTTCTTGAGCTCACTTAAGACCATTTAAAACAAAACCATCACAAACCTTTTCAAGATTTAAAATTATTAAGGCCAAATCCATTGCCTCCTCCGAAGTGATGGCTCCCCAAGCAATACAACTAGTGTGGTTCCTCCGCAGTAGGAGGGGATTGAATGTGGGGCAACACACAGGAAATGCCCCCTAGTCCGCACCCATCAGTATAGAACTCAGCTCCATTGCCTCCCCTGGCACTCCCCTTGCACAGCTGCTGGGTATCTTGCAGAAGAGGCAGACATGGAGCTGGGGAATCTGCAACTGCAATACTGCAAAACTCATCTTCTACCCTATTTGGTGCCAGAGAGTCATCTCTTGGCTGTTCTGATTTACCCTGGGGGCCAGTTTGGTCGTCTGGCCAGTCTTCAGACTGCATGAAGTCCCCCTTCCCCCCGACAACACCCTTCAATAGGAAATTGTAACTTTTCTGCTGAAAATGAAAAGCCAAACAAGTTTTCTGATGAAAAAATATTTTCAAGGAAAGCAGACACTTCTACACACACCTCCCCTTTCATTTAATCAAAAATCCCATTTTCCATCCCAAAAGAGTTTTGATGGATAATTTTCCACCAACCCCAAGCCATCTTTGCTACGAAGATGAATAAAATATCATAATTTTAAAAATACTCACACCTATGGTTACATGCCAAGACCTAAGGTCCACATCCCCGAGTTTTCTCTGAAACAATTAATGATAGCATCACTTCTTTCTATGAGAGTAGAGGGAACTTCCACAGTATGGAGCTGTATCTTAAATAGTTTAATTAAGAAAGCCTTTTCCTTTAGAGATTGCCTGAATCTCAGGCTTTTGATGGCTCCAGATCTGTTAGGAATGATTCCTGCTTTCACCTCTGCGGCCTGACTCCTCTGGCAGCAGAATCAGTTTGGTTCCACCAAACTGGAGGGAGCTAGGTTTGGGGTGGGTTTTACAAGAAATGTGAACCTTCTGTGCAGCACAGAAGCCACTTGGCAGAGCTTTCTCATACAGCAACATGAAGATGATAAAGCCAGAAGATCTGTGAATGGCCTCTCTCCCATGGCAAGGTATACTGAAGTCCTGAAGTTTGTTCATAGAATCATAAGGCTGGAAAGGTTGGAAGGGATCTCAGGAGGTCATCTAGTCCAATCCCTGCTCAAAGCAGGACCAACCGCAACTAAATCACCCCAGCCAGGACTTTATCAAGCCAGGCCTTAAAAACCTCTAAGAATAGAGATTCTACCACCTCCCTAGGTAACCCATTCCAGTGTTTCACCACCCTCCTAGTGAAAAACCTTTTCCTAATATCCAACCTAGACCTCCCCCACTGCAACCTGAGACCACTGCTCCTTGTTCTGTCTAAGAACAGCATAGTTCCATCCTCTCTGGGACCCCCCTTCAGGTAGTTCAAGGCCATTGTCAAATCCCCCCTCCCTCTTCTTCTCTGAAGATTAAACACTCGTAGTTCCCTCAGCCTCTCCTTATAAGTCATATGTTCCAGCCCCCTAATCATTTTTGTTGCTTTCTGCTGGACTCTCTCGAATTTGTCCTTCCTGTAGTGGTGGGTCCAAAACTAGACACAGTACTCCAAATGTAGCCTCCCAGTGACAAAGAGAGGGGAATCACTTCCCTTGATCTTCGGGCAACACTCCTATTAATGCAGCCCAATATTCCATTAGCCTTCTTGGCAATAAGGGCACACAGTTGACTCATCTCCAGCTTTTTGTCCATTGTAACCCCCAGGTCCTTTTCTGCAGAGCTGCTGCCTAGCCAGATGGTCCCTAGTCTGTAGCAATGAATGGGATTTTTTCATCCCAAGTGCAGGATTCTGCACTTGTCCTTGCTGAACCTCATCAGATTTCTTTTGGCCCAATCCTCCAATTTGTCTAGGTCACTCTGTAACCAATCCCTACCCACCAGCATATCTACCACTCCCCTCATTTTAGTGTCATCTGCAAACTTGCTGAGGGTGTAATCCTCTCCATCTTCCAGATCATTAATGGAGATAGTGAACAAAACTGGCACCAGGACTGACCCCTGGGGCACTCGGTTTGTTACTGGCTGCCAACTGTACATCTGCATGTTCAGGCAATTGAAATCACATAGCCCCTACACAGAAGCTGCACAACTTGGGAGGTAGGTTTCCTGCCCCATTTGAAGATGCCCAGCCAAGTTATTCAGGCTGAGCACTGCAGAGGAGATTTGGGCCATCCCGTTTTTTAAAATACTGTTTAATAAATCCCATTCTGGGAAGATGGCCCTTCCAAGCAGAAATCAACGCACTCAGTTCTTGCATTGTTTACAGTAGAATTGCTTCCAATGATACTTGACTAAAATTCATGACTTAGAACGCAATGTTTCAGGAAAATGGATCATCACATAAGGCGTTTTTTCCTCAAGGAATTTATGTTGAGAACAGCTTACTAGCTGAATTCAAATGCAAGTCTGCCTCTGATTGATAATTCATGGCACTAATAGATCTGGAGTTCGAAGGGTATGGTCTTGAGGTGAAGTCAAAAGTTAATCATATTCTCTCATTCTCCATCACTGTAGATAATGAGTTTAATGTAAATGTAGAGACCAAAAATGAAAAAGGTACCTGATTGCACTAACTCTAACTGATGAAATCCATCTAAAAAATCAGTATAACGTGAAACCAACCATGCAACGTTTGAAAAGAGAATTGGTCTGCAGAGCATGCTGAACACTGGAATATTAAACATGGCTGGGGGAAGGGGGGAAAAATCAACATTTTAAATAAATCACAAAAGCATTAGCAAACTGCCAAACTATACTCCCCATTTAATTTCAAGGTTTAAGAGACTTTAGATGTGACAGAATTTGGGAAATCCATGGAATACTGAGGAAACAGGAATTGAAGGCACTAACGGTATAAACTCAATGGTTTTGTCCAATTTGAATAATTGTACATTTCAAAGGGTTGATAGATTTCACCTATGCAAATCATTTGTGTTATCAGTTGCATGTATGATCAATTAAAGACTTCAAAGCACACTACTGAGCATCAACTTTTCTTCCATCCTAACCCTCTATAAATCCTTGACGTGAGTGGATCTACATGCAGCAAAAACACAGTGTTGTGTAGTTTCGAGGAATGTGAAAGTGACGCAGTATAGTCTGTATGAACTAAAATTAAAAGTATGAATTAAAATTTCTTCTTTTCTAGTGAACCTATCCCAAATCTATCTCCATTTTAAAAATTAAAGCATTTGTGCAAAATGTTCTAGCCTGCTGTTGCACATTATACTGATGTATTTTGAAAGTCTCTTCTGTATCTGATTCATCTCTCTCTCTGAAGGCCTGGCTGTGTGATTATATTTGCTTATCATAAATTTATCAGCCAGTTCTTCTTACCCAGTCATCTGGCAGGATGTTAATGCTCAATTTTCTAAATTAAAAACAACAACAAAAAACCTCCAAAACAACGGTCTTTGAACAGAACATATTTTTCTATAGCCAGAAACCAACATTTAAAATGAGTTTTAGATTATGTGGAATAATCAAAGACAGGCCTCAGATTTTCTGATGCTAGAACTCATTCTTCTGATTATTTAACGTTCATATTACAGTAGTGCCCAGAAGCCACAATCAAGATCAGGTTCCTGTTCTACTTAGTGCTGCACAAACATATTCAGAGAAAGTCATGAGTAGCTTACACTCTATATTCTTTGTTGTTTCTACACAAAAAAGGGCTGTCAATTAATCGCAGTTAACACAAGTGATTAACGCAAAACAAATTAACTAAATTTAAAAAAATAGTTGCAATTAATCACAAGTTTAATTGCATTGTTAAGCAATAATAGAATACCAATTTAAATTATAAATTTTTTTGGGATATTTTTTCTACATTTTCAAATATATTGATTTCCATTACAACACAGAATAAAAAAAGTGTACAGTGCTCGCTTTACGTAATTTTTATTACCAATATTTTCACTGTAAAAAAGATAAACAAAAGAAAGAGTATTTTTCACTTACCTCATACAAGTACTATAATGCAATCTCTTTGTCAGGAAAGTGCAACTTACAAATGTAGAATATCTTTTTACATAACTACACTCAAAAACAGGACACTGTAAAACTCTAGAGCCTACAAGTCCACTCAAATCTACTGCTTGTTCAGCCAAAGAAGCTACCAATATGAGATTTCTAAAGATAACTATGCACTCAAGCCAAGGTTTAAGAATCTGAAGTTCCTTTCCAAATCTGAGAGGGACGAGGTGTGGAACATGCTGTCAGAGGTCTTAAAAGAAGAACACTCCGATGCAGAAACTACAGAACCCAAACCACCAAAAAAGAAAATCAGTCTTCTGTTGGTAGCATCTGCCTCAGTTGATGAAAATGAATGTGCCTCAGTCAACAATGCTTTGGATCATTATCAAGAACACATCACTGGCATGGAAGCATGTCCTCGGGAATGGTGGTAAAAGCATTAAGGGGCATGCAAATGTTTAGCATATCTGGCATGTAAATATCATGCAGCACTGGCTACAATAGTGCCATGTGAATGCCTGTTCTCGCTATCAGGTGACAATGTAAATAAGAAGTGGGCAGCGTTATCTCCCATAATTGTAAACAAATTTGTTTGCCTTAGCAATTGGCGAACAAGAAGTTGGACAAAGTGAACTTGTAGGCTCTAAAGTTTTACATTGTTTTATTTTTGAGTGCAGTTATATAACAAAAATTCTACGTTTGTAAGATGCACTTTCATGACAAAAATTGCACAATAATACTTGTATGAGGTGAACTGAAAAATGCTATTTCTTTTGTTTATCTTTTTTACGGTGCAAATATTTGTCATAAAAATTATGTAAAGTGAGCAGTGTGCACTTTGTATTCTGTGTTTTAACTGAAATCAATATATTTGAAAAAGGAAAAATATCCCAGATGTATATAATAAATTTAAATTGGTCTTCTATTTTTGTTTAACAATGCAATTAAAACTCCGATTAAACATGACTATTTTTTTAATCCTGTGAATATTTTTTTGATTGTCGGACTGCCCTAGTACAAACTGATTCATTCTAACATTATAGACTCCAAATTGTTAACAGGTAGTCCATTAACAGGGAAATATATAGCCAAATTACTGGGAAAAGTTGTTTGGACGTACATTTTTTGAAGCAGCAAAACACAGCAAATTCAGTTGTGTTTGCATGACACCAAACCTGAGCTAAAGCCCACTGATGGCAACAGAAAGACTCCCACTGACTTCAATGGGCTTAGGGTAATGTTTATTGCGCTTGAGCACACCGAGTTAGTCTGAACTAAAACAATAGTTTCCACTCTCTATCATATAAATCCTTGCCGTACCAGCGAGTTACCTCTTCATTCCTTTTATGGAGCAGAACACCCTCCTCAGACTCCAAATCCCAGAAAAAAGCAGATTCAAAGGTACGCTAAGTCTCTTCAAGTTAGAGTATGTACAACAGACTGGGTGACAGGCAGCAGCAATGTACACAGTTTCAGCACAAGGCTGGCTTCACAAACATTCATTAAAGTAGGGAAGATGGTTATGATGAGGCTTTCCAAGGCACAGTATGATGACCAGCCAAATAGTAATAACTGAAGCTTCACATCCCAGTGCTGACACCCTACCAGTGTATTGGGATGTCTAATAAGCTTTTCTTTGCTAATATAATGGACCCATTGGAGGAAAATCCACCCAACAGAGCTTTGAGGGGAATAAATATCTGCAAGATTCTCCTGTTCAGGAAGCAGGGTTCTATTCTGTGAACAGGCTATAGGGACAGCATGCAGAATCCCTGCAAATCTCAGGGATATGGAGGATCAGCAGGAGGCCAGGGGCGCTTGTACAGACCTTCCAGAAGCTTCCTCCACCCTCTTCTTACTAGCACAGCTCCATACTAACAATACTGTCAGGGCTCCTACAGCTGGCTGCTACCTGGAGATCCCCATTGCAGCGGGGACCCTGGCTGAAAGATAATGCTTGTGATTATTTTTCTGGCATGATCTGCACAGGACTGGTGGGGGATAATGTACATGAAAGACTCCCATTAACTTCAGAGGAAGTAAGATCAAGTCCATACTTCGACACATACTTTTAAATTGTATTTCTTTGTTACTGCATCATTCAAATCCTCCCTTCAGAAACATATGGTTTTTAGCTGTTTAGTACAGGCTCTATCTTTGTTTGTAAAAAAATGAAATCTGTTTTAACAGAGTGATTACTGCTATCGCATCTTCTCTGAATGAGGAAGAGTCATGTTGTGTGTCTGGAAGAAGAAAGATATTTTGTTTAATATGATGCTCATTCCTATTTGGTCAAGAGACCAATCAGGTCAGGTCCAATTGTGCTAGACGCTGTACAAACACAGAAAATGACAGTGCCTCCCCGAAAGAGCTTCCGATCTAACAAAACTGGAGTCCAGACATTTCAAAAGTTGCATAGACTAGAAGGGAAAAGCTACTGCAGTCCAAGACTGATTTTAACTAAATGGGTTTTTCTGCTGTGACACCCTGTATGCCTATGTTCACCCTTTTTACAAGACCATATTCTGCTGATCATTATTGTCCTGGTAAAATATATATGGCAGCTTTGTATGTAAAGTTATACAATCATACTGTTTAAGACATGTTCCAAGTCTGGGAAAACAGCTTTCAACAGTTTCCCAGAGACAAAAGGCTAGCCAACACCTCCGCCAGGGGTCAACAAAATCAAATGAACTCTCACCTGCTTAAGCGGTCATTCTTTGGCAAGGAGGAGGATATGAGCAAAAAATGTACATATTGGGAAAGAAAACAGCTGGGGGGTTCCCATCCTCCAGACCTCCTGTCTCCTGAACTGCAGCTGAAGATGTTCTTCAAAGGGTAAAGAAAACGATAAGAAATAGGAAGGGGTGCCCCAAAATATGTCTCCCTTCCTCTTTGTTCATGGCATCAACACACTTGAAAGACAAAGAGACTGCTTTGAACTGGAGAAGAGGTCCTGACTGGAGGAGAGTTCAGGAGTAAAGATTGCAAAAGTAGGTAGTGAGAAAAAGCTTTAGTTTGAATTCAGTTAGCTTGTTAAGTTAGACGTTAGTTGCATTTTACCTTTCATTCTGAATTTTATGCCTCCTTAGTTTTAATCACTTACAATCTTTCTTTCTGTAGTTTATTAACTATTTTATTGTTTTATCTAAACCAGTGTGTTTGGATTGAAGTGTTTGGGAACCTCCATTTGAAATCACAGAGTTTGTGCATATCATTTTCAGGTTGGAGAACTGAGGGGCAGAGCATTCCATATTGTGCCCTGGTAATGTCAAATCTGCCTTGCTTTCTTTCCCCACAAAATAGAAGTTATCAAGTCCAAAAACATGGCGACAGGACATTGTTTGTCTCTTTTGAAGATGGGCTGTATGTTTACTACATTGCTGTAATGCTTTATTTATAGCTGTCAATTAAGGGCTAGATTGTAATGCAGCAATCTGTCCTGAGCGAGGGGCAGTGCATAGCTGCATCACTGCAGAAACAGATCACAGAGAGAATTGTGGCTTTTGGTAATGACTGCTTCCCCGGTCACTCTTTTCCCCAAGGGAGCACTAATCTGCGACAGGTTGTACCAATAGCACTTACTTCCCTCTCTCTGCTAACTTAGCTCAGTTAACTGATGCTTCGGGTGGGTGGAGTCAAGGCTGTAACCATTCATTACCCTTGTTCTGCTAATGCTATGGTGTCATAATGGTGTGGCAGGTCACAATCCAGTAGGAACTGCTTAGCCTGTTTGTATGCTACTAAAAATCAGTATGCACGGTGATATACTCATTAATTATCAATTAATTTAGGGCCAGATTTTGGGCAGTTTGATGTTTCTGCAAATATAAGGGGTCACAAAGACACTCCCTTATTCCTCTGCTCTTGGTACCCACATCATAGCAAGGAGAGCAGCCTCCACATGTCTGCTACTCCTCCTCCTGCACATATGGTCTGGATTGAGTGGGTAGGTGTTGAGGGGATAGAATCAAGTGAAGTGATCTACACTACATATAGGCCTGGGGCGAAAGGGGAGACATCAGGACAGTGACACTTCCTTTCTAAGATCTCTCTTCCAGTGCTATGACCCTTCCCGAGATCCCAAATGGGCAGTTCTAAACTTTTCTAAGAAAAGGCCCTGATCTTGGTGTGGCCTTTTTAAAGCTGGCTTTCCAAAAGGCTCAGTGTGAAAATATTCCATCTTTCTTTCCATGACTGACATGTTTCTGGTCCAAGTTGGATCATTTTGTCCATGCTATTTTTGACCAGATAAAGTGCTTTAAAAGCTTGTGTTGATGCTTCCCAGGCAAAGTCTGATTTTCATTATAAACTCTTGAAAGTTTGGCACACATCCAGCTTTGGGAAAAAATTCTTTTGGAAAAAAAGTAAAGTAACAATAATAATCTGTTCAGGGTTTCTTGTGTTTGAGTTAAGTAATTTATAAGCTTTTTAAAAGAGTTTCTAGTATTCCCATATTTTAGCCCCACCTTTATCTATTTTGGAAGATAATCAATATGAAAGTAAAGAATTATTTCATGTTTAATGAGTGAGATGTTGCTTATGCTTGGTACACTGTGATCATCCAAGAAGATCATAGTGGGTTTTTTTAAATGTACTTCTAAATTTCAATTAGGTTATTGGCTGATCATCAAAAGAACTTGGTGGCTGGATCTGGCACAGATTCACTCCTGTTTGATTGATTCAGAGCAATACGTATTCAGTGTTTTTCTTTTAGTTATGCTGTGTCAATGTGAGTTTAAGATGAGTGTAGCTTACTATCAGCAGCCTTGAACATTCATCCCCTGACCTGTACTTTAACGAATGTAAAAGAATCTGCACAACCAGATTCAACTTAAAACCACTTCATAAATATTAAAGGCTCAATTTTAACTCAGAGTAACAAGCAGGCAGGGGAAGAGTTGCTCAACTTAACTGGTAGTAGATGGGGGCATTAAGTTTGCAGACGCCAGGAGCAAATATAAGGGTGAAATTACCCCTGAACCAATGCTAAGTCTGTGCAGGACTCAAGAGAGGAAACACTGTATGGTCCAGCAGACAGATCAAAGGACTGGGAATGAAGAAAGCTGGGTTCTGTTATCAGCTCTGTCACTGAGTGAACCTGCAACCCTGGGACATTGACTCACTGTGTGATTTAAGTCACTTATGTCCCAGCCTACAGATATTTAGGGATGAGCTTAACTTTAATTATGCAAGCAGTGCCATGGAAGCCAATGGAATTACATATTTAAAGTTCAGTTTGAGTGTAAGTGTTTTCAGGATTAAGGGCTCAGCTCCTCATTTTCAAAAAAGTGGCTTCTAATTTTGGTGCCTCCATTTTTGGATGCTGGATGTTTAGAATCCCACCCCCACAAACAGTAGAAGCCATTTCTGAAAAATAGTCATCTTTAACCTGTCAGTCCCTCAGCCTCTCCACCTGTCAAATGGTAATGGTAACACAGACAGAGCCTCGCAAAGCATTTTGTGAACTATGCTGTGTAAGTGCTAACAAAGGCAACTGATTACATACATGGACCCAGAAGAAACTCCATTGATTTCAGTGTGGATTTGTATGTTTCCAGCAGTCCTCCCTCATGCTATCAGTCACAGGATTGGGCCATAACTATTATTGTCCTTTAATAAAAATCACTTTGTCA
The DNA here is from genome assembly GCA_007922155.1 of Mesoclemmys tuberculata. NCBI lineage: Eukaryota > Metazoa > Chordata > Testudines > Chelidae > Mesoclemmys > Mesoclemmys tuberculata. Next base: position 71,927,494 of record ML675616.1, read on the forward strand.
GTAGTAAGTGGGTGTGCCACTTGCTTGATATGTTTTTAGCTGTCTGATACTGTCTGATTCTGATTCTAATTTAACTCCCATTGAACTGATTGGAAGAATACGAATGAAAGTATTTTCATAATCTTTAACAATGGAGAAATGGAATTATTAAAATAATTATCAAAGCATATAAAGACCAAGTTAACTCTGGGAGAAACTCTTAAAAGACTATGAACAATTATGCGAGGCTTCCTTTCCTACAGTGTATCCAAGTGCATCAGTAATATACCCACAAGTGCACACCACATGATGAGATTAATGAATTATAATTCTTGCAGGAAGGGATGTAGATGGGCTTACATTCATTATATAGCTTTTTCCTGTGCATTCACCCATCATCTGTTATATATTTAGGTTTTTTTGTAATGGTAACAGAGATATCTAAAGGCATACTATCAAAGTAGAAATATTATATAACTTGTGCAACATTTTACTTGACCATGGCAGTGGCACAGAGAGATTAAAAAAGTACAAAGGAACTTACTGTTCTACAAATAAACTTTAAATTAAAAAACAACATAAGGGGTCATAACCAGCAATAAAATTTGAAGGCCCAAGGATAAAGTAATATTTGTTTACCAGCATTATTAATAATGCCTTCAATTTTAAGAGCCAAATTCTCACTTAGGTTACACACACATCCAACTTTTATTGACTTCACTGGAAGGTGTGTTTGAGAGTGTAACCAAGGAAAATGTTTGGTAATAAAAAAACTAATTTACTTCTCTCTGTTTATGCTCTTTGTACTATTATTTACACTTCAATGAAATTAGAATGCATTTACCATGAGCAAAAGCAGCAAGAGATGGATTTCAAGAAGGGCTAGGCAAAAACATGCAGACACTTTTCTGCATATGCAAGATTTTGCATGCAAACTACAATGCACATCTGCAACTCTTTATTTGAATATACATACTCTCACACTTGCCCGTGTGCACAAATGCAAGTCAGGTGTGCACAAAGTACACAAGCATTACTCCAAATCTAGCACGCACGCACGCACGTTATAAAGCAATTTCCCCTTGTTGTAGGCCATGTACAGAAAGTTCAAAATACAACCTACATAAATGGAACAACTGACTGTAACACTGCATAATATTTCTCTGAACAAAATGGGATATTTCTGTAATTGCAAATATTAGTACATGCACAGGAATGATATTTTAAAGTTACTTCTACTTCCTTATTTTATAGCTATAAAAATCCCTAAAACATGGAATACTCCACAAATTTCTATTAAATCCAGAGCAGCTGCCAAGCAATAGTACACCCAGAAGCTTCCACATCAAAAAGTCTCCCCAGAAGATCAAACACAGATTTCTTCTAACAATAATAGGTTACAAGATACAGATTCTTAATTTTTTCCTATTCCAAGGCTGAATATTGTCCATCTAGCACCTCAGACATATTTTTTAAAGATGACTATTTGAAATTTCTCCAGAATTTGGAATATTAGCTGCATTCCCTACAGAGCTGGATTAGTGGGCAGAGCTCAGGTAATGTAGTCAAAAGGTACATGATAATTTCTCACGTGGATTATAACCATCACATACTATATGTGGTATATAATCCACATGGATGGGAACATGTATTTGCAGAAGTACCACTTTATGGTGAATCCATCTAATTTCTTCAAGTAGTCTGTTTTTTTCATTATTTGAGGACAAACCATAAGATCTCTTTCCAGCATTATTTTGAAATCACCCCAAACACAGTACTGGCGCAACATAGTTACCAAAAAATGAAAATCAAATCAAGCATTAGAAGTTCACAACTAAGATTACATTCAAAGAACACCCAAATACTTGCAAGTATGAAAATTCAGTTTAGGCACCCAAACCCAAACAAGCAACTCTGCTCCTATAATGATGTTCTGAGAGGGCAATTAAAAAGAAAACAGAAGACAGGCAGACAGACAATCCATCCACAACACACTCTTTTATCTCATTAGTGATCACAAACTCTAGAGTTCTTTACCCAATCACACAGAGGTTCTACAAACTCTGACTTTTGGACAGCCATGCTCTGTTTATAGAAAAAGACCTACTTTATAAAGCCCTAATTAAGGAGTGGATTCTGCCATCCATACTGAGTAATATATTACCCTACAGGGAGTGTGATTTAAATCAGTGAAGCTATTTGCAAAGTAAGGTACCAATAATCCGTGTCGGAAGGGTGATAGAATTTGGTCCTGACCAAGTAGCCACATGAAATGTATCATTGCATACCCCTCATTATGGCTCTATTTTCCATTAAATATGCACGGCTGCTGCCAGATCCGTTTGTTGCAGACAGCACCTATACTTTTCCTTGAACATCTGAGTATTCTCCCAGCCCAATTTGGTTTGGCTTACGAGGTGTGAAAGATCACAGCACAAAGTGATAGACGTGTCATATAATTCCTAATGCTGTTTTTGAAGAATGTGAAAGTAGTGTTTGTCATCAGTAATGCTGCCTAGAAGATTTGGAAAGCTTTTGTTCTGTTCTTGGCAGCATGTTATCTGTTAAAGTATTGTTGGAGGCAAACATGGGAAATTATGCTGCTCACAAAAGAATGACAAATGGCTGAGCACATGGCAGGCCCTGATATTGGTATTGTATTTTATTTAGTAGAATTGCATATTTCAATCAAAACAAATGAAGAAAAAGGAGAAGCTTTCCCCTATTTGCATATGAAAATATATACATGTAAACTTATGCTAGATAGTCTTCAGTATTTAGAAACAATAGATGGAAAAAGCATCTGCTGAACACATTAAGATGAACTACTTTTGACCTGAAGGATAAACAGAGACTGTAGGCCAGATGCCTCCACAGATTTCTAGAAATATTTACATTAGGTGTATTGTAAAGTGCCTTTCCTTATTAGTGATTTTAAGATATGGCAGCCAACTCGTTCAGGTGAAACCAGCTTAGAGTAAAATCACTGTGGGCCAGATTCTCAGCTGGTGTAAATTGGTGTATCATCAGTGGAACTATACAGAAGACACACCATCTGAGAATCTGGCCCACTATTAACATGTATTTTTGGAGTGTCATGAATGTACTTTACAAACTTTACATATTTTACAAATCACAGAATAAGACCTGAGGCCAAAATCTGCTCTAATTTATAATGGTATAAATCTGGATAGACTTTATTGGCTTCAGAGTTACAGCAGTGAAAGGAGATCAGAATTTGGCCCTAGTATCTGCTCCTCCAGTCATATGAGTCAATGTAGATGAGACAAAACACAAGACAACAGTTCATGCATGGGAGGATGTGATGAAATTGCTGCTGAAGCAAACAAAGCAAGAAAACTTCCTTGAAGAAGGGAGATTTAAGGAGGGGTTTGAATAAGGCAGTGGCTATTTGGAGGACAAGACCTGTGAGGTGTTCCAGGGGAGAGGTCATTTTGCAAACAGTGATGAGACATGATCTCTTGGGTCTTGCAGCATCTCTTACTCTTATGGATGCATTTTTCACTAATACACAAGGAGAAAGCGGTCTCAGATTTTTAAATGTATTTGATGTATTTTTTAAAAGAACCTGCTTAGAAGCCTCCATTATCTATTCCTTCCTTTAAGCATACAGATTTGCTTCGTCCATTTACACTTCGGTAATCATTCTGTGACTAAAACAAAGGCAACAAAGCCAACGTTGCAAAGAGCAGCTAAAAGCTGAAAACATGTATTATGCTTTGTTGCTTCCATTATAAAAAGGGACAAGTTTATAGATCAGTGGAATTCTTTTTTCTTCCTACAAGTGCTTCCCTGACCAATTTAGGAAGCATCTTCTGTTTTGTGCAGGCTCACTGATTTCTATTGCTGAGTTACACACATGTAAAGTTAATTAAGCTTTTGACCTAAAGTCCCAGTTGCTTCTTGGAATAGGAAAGTCAGTGGCCCACACTCTTCCCAAGGAATAAACATATTTCCAAAACTGTTGAATTTCCTAAGATTCTTATTTTTAAAATGAACAGAATTTCTTCCATGCTGTGGCAACCACGTTACCTGGTGCTTTGCAGCTTTCAGGAAGGCTAGAAAAAGTCATTTCTTTTTGCTCTCTTATTCTTACTTTTTGGGGTGTGCGCTTAGCATTCAGAAAAGGAGTCAGACTGACACCCCTAAAGACCAAAGATTTTAATTTGCCCACAGAAAAGATAATGCGTGGACAACACTGATGCAATTTCATCCATCTTTTCTTACCAATATGCTTCTACCAGTCCAAGAGAGATTATGTTGAGTAGTTTGCTGCATAAGATCTAGCTAGACAGTAAGATTTTTCCTTCCATTCAAAGGTTAGGTCTGCATGCTGATCATATTTTAGAAGGAGTTGTGGACAACTGTGCATGTATTTGAAAGGCTGGATTACTCCATGACACTTTCGTGAACCACCTGAGAAGAAGGTTAGGGAGTGAGAGTTTAGTAGGGAGGGTGAAAGGACTCAGCAAGAGATTACCAAAGCTGCAATGGAGCAAGAGTACATAAAATAGCAGCATGCAGCTTTGTAAACTTATTGGACCAGATCCTCAGCTGTGATATATAGCTTCAATGGAGCTAATAGAGCTCTTCAGTTTACACCAGCTGAAATTCTAGTACTGTATTTGTAGAAGAACAAAAAGTAAACTTTCCAAAGGATCAAGATTAATAACCAGAAGAGTTTCTCTGGGTCATCAGGAGACACTAAATTCAGATTCTAATCTAGATGGGCCTTTGATTCCAGTCATTTGGTTTGGGATGGTGGTCAGCCACAAAATTCAGATTTGGATTCAGACTTTCCTAGATTTTGGAGAGTATTCATATCTCGGGTACCTGAGTTTTTTATTCCGGTTGCTCTCTAATTCTTTATATAAAGCATAATTTAGACTAGCTGTGTAGAGGACATTTTGTTCTTATTGTTTCATGTCTACCTCTCTCTTAATTGGATTTATATCAACTCAATATTTATGGGTGGTAAAGAAAGGAGCACATCACATGAAGAAAGTAAATTACTTGTTTAACAAACTGTCCTCTTAAAAACAGTGGCATGAATTCTCTGGGAGGAAAAAATTCTCAACTGCCCTATTTCTAGATTTATTTTATATTGATTTCCTCCCAGGAAGGTGTACAGTTTTTGTTAACATTCAGACTTTATTTGGTTTTGTTTGGTCATGGGCTTGTTACTATTATTTTATTTGGAGGGAGACTGTGAGCTGCAATTAAATTAGCTTTCTAAAACCATTACAGTGCATTTAAGAAAACTAGTTTACTTTAACACTTAGTAGCCAAAAGAAACAGTGCCAAGAATAAATACTGATCATATGTATTTTCACACCTCCTAGTACACCAGCTTCTTTGGATGAAAAGAAGTAAGAGAAATCTCCATGTGCTATGTTCACAAAGGAACTTAGGTGTGGCAACAGTCAGCACAGAAAATCACTGTGATTCACAAAGCCAGAGTTATGTGCCTCAGCTCCATAGAGGGAGAGAGAGATTTGTCCCACACTCAACAGTAAAATTACAGTAATTCCAGTATTCCTTCTCGGCAGGATCCTCTTATGTTGTTGTTTTGTTTTCCAGGAAAATATCCAGTCTCAAGCCACTGAGACACAACTTCCTGTATTTCTTTCCTACTGTAAACGCTAAGGTTTAGATTCATAAAAGGCCTGAGGTGCCTAATTAGAGCCTAGAATCAGGTCTCTGCTCAGCTGCTGCCAAACCTAAACTCCCTCAATGCCTACATTTTTGCAGTAAAAGTTCTCTGAGCAAGCGCGCTCCAGAACCACACCAGGAGGAGTCCAGACGCCTAAGCCCCAAAGCAACACGTGAATTGGGGGAAAGGTGAAACTCACCTATGGTGTCCAATCCAATGAGTGTGCTCAGAGCTTGCCTATCAGAACAGGCACCCTTAGGCAAGGGTGCACAAAGCAGCAGCAATAGCAATCTCTCTTTCAGGAGCTGTTCCATGCTGGATAAATAATTTTTAGCCATTGGGCCAGAGCAAGACAACAAGCATGACCCTGTAGCCTGAAAGCTCATGGGGGAGGTGGAAAAGCCAGAGCCCCTACTCCAATGACTTGTAAATTTATTTATCCATGGTGGAGCAGCTTCAGCAGGACAAAGTGACGGAGCTCCACATCAGAACATCTGATAGCCTACCAGTAAGGGCACTCTCCAGAGAGGTAGCAGAGCCCTGTCAAATCGCTTCTCCCACAGAGGCGGGCAGAGGTCTTGAACCAAGGATCGCTCTATCCCAGATGAGGACCCCAACCATTGGTCGAAAGTTGTGAGGGAAGTTTTCCCTCCTTTCCACATTGTTTTTTGCAAATTCACGCATGGCGCCCAGTCCCATAGGCGAGTTCTGACCATGCTTACAGGATTGGGTCCCACAGGCCAGTCAGACAGAGGAATGTCTTTCTTCCTCTGGTCTGTGCTCTGGGACACAGGTGTCTGGACTCCCCACCTAGAGTGGGGCGGTACTGAGTATGCTCAGAGGTAGAAACAGACTCCTAGGGATTTTTTACTGTAAAAATGTAAGTGTCAAGTGAGTTTAGGTGCATACATGGCTTGGTGGTACTTGAAGAGGGCTTTTGGAAATCCAGTGAGGCCTGATTCTGGGATTTAGGTGCCTAAAAAGGTAGTTAGTTGACGAAGTCCTTTTGTGAATCTACACCAGTGTTTCTTACTTTGCAAAGGCAAATTGCAAAAGCCTCACTGACTTAAATGTGGTCAGAATTTCACTTGTAAACTTTATGAAACTAAAGGCCAGCCTTGATGGCCTGAAATTACTTTATACTATATATGTACATATTTTGTTGTGACAATTAATAGTTTAATATCTGAATAGTGTTGAGTTGAAATTTATGAAGGGGACTGTTACATGATCAGGAATTTTCACTATATGATAATCTTGTTTAGAATAAGCCAATTGGCTGAGACAATTAAGTGAGACTGATCAGACACCCTAAATAACAAATATCAAAATCAACAATTAGTTCCCTTAAAATAGTCCCTGAGCAATGGCAAACATTAGCAAAAATCCAAGTCTGTTAATGAATAATTAGCTAAAAGAAGAACAGGAAAAAAAGGAGCTACCAGATTAACTGTTTTCAAGGAATCATTTTGACCATTTTATATAGATTAGTCTAGGTATCTGAGTGGGGATTTTGCTGAAATTCTTTATGGTTCATTCACACATGCAAAAATCTTTGGGATATTTTCCATATTGCTAGTTTTCATTACAAGTACGGTTTTAGTTTTTATATAGACGCACTGGAGACTTAGGCATTTTAATAAATAAAAGAAAGGGCACAAAAGGAAATTGCTGGCATCTCTGTTTGAGGTTGACTTTCTCAGACAGTTTTGCTGTTTTTTCCCCCCCTTTCTGCATGTGTTTCTATGTTCTCTCTGAACATTGTGTTGGCTACTAAAATAACCTTAAAGTAAATAGTTTATGGTAGCTTTCATCTGCTGATATAAATATACTATTCTGGGAACTATATGAATCATTTGATTTACCACCACCACGAAATATGTGATCTTATGAAATCTCTGTCCACTTCTCCTTGTATGGTTAAAAATACCCCTTGTATGGATTTTTTGCAGTGTCAGTATAATCTAGAAGAAAACAGGTCTCCCAGTCACACCCCAGACTATATTTCCAAGCACATGGTCTACCTACATTTTCTTTGTTGATCTGCTGTAAAACTTGAAGGCCCTCTGATATGCAACATTAACATTTTCAATACAACTGATATATTTTTCCTAATTGAAAAATTCATGATGAATGTGTACACTTATTAGGGAGGTTGTTTGGTTTTTGGGGGGAGAGAGGTTGGTTTCTGGCTGGTAGCTGAGTAGTAAATTAAGATTCTGAATCACTGCACCACTGACACTCATCCAAATACTGTCTTGAATTGATGCTGTCATGTTTAAGGTGCAGTGGGAAGGAGAGTTTTTGAAGGCTTCGTTCTCTTCCCCGACCCCCAAACACATAGATACACGGTCAAGCTATTCAAGCAGCACAGTCCTTCAACTATTGCAAAATCGTCCCTGTCTCAACAAGGCAGAAAAGATTAAAAGAGATAAAATGATCCTCTCTCAAATTCTGTTAATGATTTGTAAAAACGTTTCAGGAAAAAATCTGCACTATCCACAAATTATAGAATCTGAACAAATTATGAAAGCCCTCAAAACTCTACTTCAGCAAACAATATAGCTGCCATTAAAAACATAAATTTCATCTTTATGAAGTACAAAGGCAGAGACTTGATCAATAGGAGAATGACTAGTTGCGACATTGCCTCTCAACATTCAATTGATTTTTAGAGCAATAAATTGTGACATATTATTTCACTCCAGGTTCAGTAGTTTAGAGCCTTGTAATTTTATTATTAACCTGGATAAATAAATCTTGCTTTCTACTAATTGCAATAACCGTTTCCAAGCTCTGGGATACCATGGTAAGAGAATGTGGGTTTTGGCAAGAAATTAAATGATAATAAACATAGTTTGGACTCAGCAGGGAAGATATTATTTAATGTCAGTGGTGACTGAAACTGCCTTCCAAATGACTGAAGCTTTGTAGGTCTGTTCTCCTTAAATTAATTTCTCCTTCTCAAAGGCAATTATCTTAAATTGCATGTTATATAACCAGTGCCTCCTCCTTCCAGCCCACATCACCATTTCTAAAGCAACCTGATGATGCATACTGTGGAAAGCATTCTTTCCTGGGCTCAAGATCAAGGAGATTACAATCTCCAGCATGCAATGGGAGCGGGATAGATTTGGTACTATTTCCCATTCTCTCTCGGATCACTCATGTGAATGGAGTCCTGCTGATGGGCCATTTTCTGTTCATTTCTTTTTTTCCCCCTTCTCACAAGGATGATGCCTTATGAGTTTTACCATTGCAAACAATGAGAGAGAGAACTGAGCTTGTTTAACCTTTGTGATATTCTGTATTTTGAGCAGCTCACGTCAGCTTCGAAGAACATTGGAGCTGTAAGTAGAGAAGCGCTGGCCAACCAAACAAATTAGAGAACATTAAAATGGCAATGCAGTACCAGATCCATAGCCACCAAATTCAGATCTCTCTATTTTTGTGATTAAGACTGTGAGGGGGTGAAAAGAAATGTCACAGCATGAATCCATCCTTGAGACAGTAATTGTAACAAGAAAAGTAAAGGGTGTAAAGGTCACCTGATTTCAATACAAGACAGTCTTACGATTCCACACTCATAGCCTCTTAAGCAATGCAGTTCCAGCAGTGGGAGATTGCAAAACTTCCGTACCTGCTCTGAGTTCTCATCTCTTCTCAGCAGGTTCACATAAGAAGTCAAGATCGTAAAATAGAAAGTTACACATTCCAGTAAACACAACACCTACTGCATTACCTTCACCAAGAGAGATGGGAGAAGGAAAAAAAAAAGAGAGTATGTGTCAATTAAAACAAAGAAGCACATTATCTTCTGAACTTTTAATCTTTTTATTCTCTTTATTTTATGTCTGTCATTGTCAGGCAGTGAGTCCAGGTGAAATCCTGGCCCTATTAAAGTCAATAGCAAAACTCCCATTGACTGTAATTTGGTCAGGATTCACTCTCAATATTGCACACAGGCTTTGGTACTAAAGTTGCAAATACTGTGTTTTTCTTTTATTATCATGTTCACAAAGTTATAAACATTTATTGTAAAAGATTTATTTTTATGGCACAAAATCAATAAAATTAGTTTAAAAAAATCTAACACAAAAATGGATTCAAGATTAAGGACTCAGACCTCAAAGAGCACTAACTGTACATTTCGAGCTGTAGCTTTCTATCTGTATCATAAAGGTGCTATTTGAACCAAACAGCTGGCCCTCACGTACTCAAACTTAGTAGGCTGGATTCTCAGTCTGTCAAGTTCACTTTGTGCCATGTGAGTGAATTTAAATGATCTGAAGATTTTTTTTACTGGAAATGTACAAGAGGATTTCTGCCAGCTTAAAGCTTCTACACAGTTGACTCCTATGCCAGCACCGTTACCTTCCCCCTCTCACTCCCACTCCTATAAGGAGGAAGACGAAGGTATGTTGGGCGTGGGTTGAGGACAAATTGGGGACAGACGTGTGCATTGTGTAGTTGAGTTCCTCTAAAGCTAATCTCCTGCTGGCCCTAGCAGCAGAAGTTAGAGCAGGCCTCCTGCTGCTCTCATTTCCTCTGGGATGGAGCAATCAGCTTCCTGCAGTTGCCTCTCTCCACCAGTTCTGAAAACTGGGGCCCAGTTGCTCAATTCACAAGTCTTTTAACTTATAAATAAGAACGTATACTGACACATATTGCTCCGTGAGGAAAACGATAGCTGAAAGTGTTTTGAAGACAACAGAGTGATAGGTATAAATCATCAAATTCAGAAAAAAAATTCTTCCAAATTTGGTTCACAAAACCAATTTTTGTGCAGAACCCATTTCATGTTGGTTCACAGCTCTAGAGTTGGCAAAGCTTTGCATTTGAGCCAGCTTGGCTTTGGTGTTGTCAAATTTTGTTGTGAACCCACTGGCAAAGCTCAGATTGAATAAGTTCTTACCTGTTTTGGGTATGAGCTCTGTTACAACTGAACTTTGATCTCAGAGAAACAAGTTTCCCCCTCTGAAAAAGGGCTGTAATTTATGTCAGCTAAAATATGAAATAATGAGAGTTCCCATCAACTGGGGGAATTGCATAAGGTAATAATATACTAGGTCTTGGCCCGTCAGAGTCCGACAGACACTGGAGTCAGGAGAAAATCAAATTCTGACACTTCCATCTTGAGGAGAGAGTTCAGCTAAATAGTCACCTCTATCTGTATCTTTCTCTGGGGAAAAAAACAAGTGAAAATAGCCCCAAGGGAGGTGACAGACATTTAGTTAGTCCTCGCACAAAACTGAAGATATGGTTCCCCTGCCTCTGATGGAGATCACATATTGCTAAGCCACTCATACCTAAGATACTTTTTATTTAATCGAATGTAACCCTTCTGCCAGAGTCGGCAGCAGCAAGGGCCGGGTTCTA
>ML675616.1:71938925-72197909 GCA_007922155.1 Mesoclemmys tuberculata
CAGACTGTCTGAGCAGGGGGAAGTTCCACTAAAACCTTCCTTACACGAAGGTTAATAAATATTCTTCAGACGAACATATTTTTGCCTTGGTAATGCATGCAGCATATCACACCCCAAAGTCATGTTCTGTCAAAACAAAATCTCCGAGCAGAATCCCCTCCAATCGCTGTGCCATTTCACATGCAGTATATTTTTCAACAAGGCACACAGCATTAGTCTTCCCAGCCAATGCACTTAAAATACGTTGGTTATGATAAGTCCAAAGAAGGGGACAATGGAAACAGTTATGAGAAAAAGATTTCTGTTTTAATGGGCAAGCAAATGACTAGATTCCCCTTCCTCTCAACTCGCCTCTCTCTGAGCTCAAGTGTACCAGTAGTACATGGGGTTTCTCACAGGCGAAGGACCAACATTTTTTAACTAGAGTTATTAAAATATTGGCAGCACATCACTGTCATTCTCTAGTGCAAAAAAAAATTAAAATGAAAATCCTTGAGTTTTAATAAACCATCAGCATTGAGCTGTGTATGTTTTCCCTTGCAATCGCCACTGAACTTTCTCAAATATTTTTGGCAGGATTTTTTTTAAGTGACTTACTTCTCACCATTTTAACATTAAGCCAAGCTGTTCTTCTATAAGCATTTTATTTTCTTAGAGAACCATGCCTCCCAGGATCCAGTCACATTTTCACATTGGTTATATTATGCTAATCTGCATTAGTTTTAATTCTTGACTTAATTATGGTTGCACAGGGTCCCTGGGCTGCAATCTGGAGTAGTGGATGGGCCCAGATTTCCCGCCTCTCCCCTCCTCCTTCCCCACAGAGGTAGTGGTCTGGTCTTTGTGGCACCCCTGAAAGGGCAACTAAACTGTAGTGGCCCAGTTGGGGAGCTGGGGCCAGGAAGGCCATGAGAGGGCGAAGACATTGCTTCCGGGGAGGTAGCCCTGGGGCACTGCTCCATACCAGATCAAGGACAATTTGAGAGAGTCCAGAAGGGGCTGAGAGAGTTGGAACCAGGGTTCTATGTTCATCCCTCTTGGACTGATTGAGGCTTAAACTCAGGAACGGGGCTGCAAAGAGACGTTACAGAGGACACTGAAATAGGCTCCTGTTGGACTTGTACCCAGGAAAGGGTTTGATTTTTATTTCCCATACAGACTCTGTGTGACTCAGCTAGAGGGCTGAGTCACTGAAAACCTCACCACAAAGCAGAGAGGACGTTCAGGCGTATGCACGTGTCCCAGGGGACGCTCACAGAGGTGAGTGCCACCCCATAACCGTCATCTAGTCTCATCAGTATGCTGCCTACAACTAGAAACCATTACATTTGTCATTAGATTTCCCCTGAATTAAGAAGTATGTCCTGTTTTATTTATCTTTCGTATTCTGATTAATTCACTAATGATTAAGGATCAAATTTAGGCAGAGAGGTCATGGATTCTTTGACTTTAACAAACCTCTGTGACTTCTTCACTTTCAACCCCTGCCAGGGCAAAACCATCAGCAGCAAGGGCTGAACTCATCAGCATCCGGGGGATGGTAGCACCAGTCATCCCCACCTCCCCCAGCTGCTGCGGCTGGAGTTGGAACTGTCCCCCTCACCACTCCTGGGCAGCAGCAAGGGGCTGTCTGTCCCCCCCCAGAGACATCTCTTCCTCTCCTTTATTTTTAGTGAAAGTCATGGATACAAATTCACAGAAGCCCGTGACTTGTCCATGACTTTTACTAAAAATAACAGTGACAAAATCTTAACCTTATAAATGATATAAGTTCAGGATCAATACTCACAGAATCTTAAAGTCTTACAGAATTAAAAAAAAGATTAAATCAGCCACGTTCTATAGAAATTTAATGGCTTTCTAGAGAACTGAGTGACAGACTCATATCATTCCCATAGTTTTAAATAAACTTTTAGAATTTTATAGTATTAAATTCAACTAAATATTCCAAAAGCCTATGAAAAAAATACATTTTTCCATTGAATTCTATAATACTTTTCTGCAAGGGATTATTTTATTCAATTTCTAAACTATTTTATTCAGTTTCAATAATATACTCTAATGTTCTCATGACACACTGAAAATGAGCATTTTTAGTCTCATATTTTTGCACAACTGTTTTTGTATGAAAGCAATCTTCACAAAAACTTGACCTTTTGAATAAACATCAAATGCTCTGTGGACCAGCTGTAACTGATACACATGTGCATCAAAGAACATAACCTTTAGTAAGTGAATCACTAGGAAACAATACAAAACCACTGATTCAGTATGTTCTCATGATTACATCACCAAAATAATCAAAACTCAACAAATGCACACCTTTACATTCCCTTTCGTTATTAAGCAAACATCAGTGCCTGGCTGTCTTCCACAATGTTATCTTTAAAGCTTCTTTTTTATCAATGCTGTTTTAAATAAAAGTACCATCTATAACAGGCAATGCATGATGATAATTGAAACACTCTAGGAAAAAACATCTTATTAGTTGCTATATGCCTGAAGTGGAGATAATATGGAGAAATCAAAGCTCTTCATTCTATCTTAGGGTACTTGTTTCATAAAAAGAGACATACAGATACAGAACAAACACCCAGACTTCCTCTAGGTAGTAGTAGGCATCAGTTGAACCCTTTCATTGGTTTAGCTTAACGGGTATAATCCTGGCCTCATGGATGTTAATGGTAAAACTCTCATGGATTTCAACTCCAACATAAGAATTCCTGAAAATTTGAGGTACAATTTTAGGAGCCAAAGCCACACTTATTTTGCTTCTTTGTTTTTTGTTTAAAGTTCACTTCATGTATGGAGGAACAGAGACTCTTTTCCCCTCTTTTAAAAAAAATTCATCCTCATTTGTGTGTGTCTTTATACAACACATTGGACACCATCAAAAGCCCACTAAGTAACTGAGAGCCTTTCCACTAACTTTAATGGGTTTTTGACTAAACCCATGGTTTGCTATCACTAATACAATGTTCAGGATTTTTCCAAGCATGAACTCATGGAGTAAGACAGTGAATTTGAAGTGGGTGCAAAAAGTATTCTTAAAAGGTTAGTTACATTAGTCAGAACCTTACTCCTTGAGTAGATGTGTTCATTTCAATGGAATTACCCCAAGCGGTGCCAGGTACTACTTAGTGTCAGTAAAGATGCAATTTCGTTTTAATGGCATTAATATTTTACATCATCCATGTGAGTGACATCTTGTTCTCAGGGATGTCTGCAGAAAGAAAATCTCACTACTCATGTGAATGTTTGATCATAGGAATGTTTTGCAATTGACGAGGTCACACAGCTGTCTTGAAAGCACTTTGAGTTTAGGATTCAAAAGGGGAAGGGGAAAAGCAGTTGTTTCTATAAAATCTGGAACTTGCATATGGGGGAAATGATTGCTCTTAAAAGAGATGATGTGCACTGTTGCCCTGAAATCTGATAATCCTTTTCAAATTATGCTGAGGAAGTCCAGAGAGAAAAAGCCAAGCTCACTTGACCCATATTGACCAATTTACAATTAATTTCCTTTATCACATTGTATTTTTTCATATATAACAGTGACAGTTGTAGGCCTTTTGTTTGACCCTGGCTAGACTATGATACACTGGAAAGGAAGCATTGTTTATTTATTCATTTTCACTTCAAGTAAAGATTGCTGCTATATTTTAGACAGAATGTTATACCAGAATTGCTATTGGGGGGATCATTTCTTGGACTAGGTTTCACCCTCTGTTTTTGTGTTAGTACATTGTTTCAGTTAGTTTATTATTCTTTAAAAAGCTGTTGTGTTTGTTTTTTTCTAGTACATAAGATTCAACCTCTCTGTGGTCTCAATTTGTAAAAATCTATTTCCTTGCTTTATGCTTGTTTCCTATTTTTCCCTTATTACAACATAAAAAAATTAGAGAGAAAGAAAATAAAGGGATGCATCTTCCTTTACTGAGCGTTGTTTAAAAGAAGCCATTGATTAGATATACTCTCAAGGTCACTTGTTATGATATGGGCTGAGGGTTGATAATGCCTACTGCCAAAATATTAAATCACACTGAAATCTGGTTCAAAGCACCTATATTTGTGACATGTCTGTGAAACACAAGGCTACATGGTTGGAAAAATGAAAAAAAAAAACAGGAGAAAAGAGTGGTTGAAACAAATAACTGTGCTGTATTTTAGGGTTGAGAAACTCATTATGCCAAATTTAGAAGCCACTTAAAAATCATGGTTTGTGGTTTTAGAATAGAAACCAAAACTTCTGAGAGGCGTGTTCCATTTGTCTTGGCAAAAAGGACATCTTGGGCTGCATCTTGTTTGTCTCACTTTATTTCCCTTCTTAGTTTTAGAAGCAAAGACAAGAATTATGCTTTCCCAGAAAAATCTGTATTGTCTTCTTAGCACAGGTTCTCATTTACATAAAACATTTATTTTCATTTAATGTGCTATATAAAATATATTGTTTACATGGAGACAAAAATGTTGTGCTTAACTTGAAAAGTTTTTGCAAATTCAAAAGTTCTAGAGGACGTGTAAAAGCTCAGAACATTAGCAGGCTCCCAGTTTTCCTTGTATATTGATACACATACAGAGCAAGTTATATGTACATGAGAAAGATACTATTCTATTAAAGTAGTCGGACTTACCTAATAAGAAACAGTATGCAAACATTACTGGACTGCCTTTAAAATACATTAACTGAACTGTCCTTGTCACCCCATACTGCGGTATATATGCAAGTAACCAGCTGCTTGTTTTGTGACTAGAAAATCTCATTAGCAGATGAATAAAATAGCTGCTAAGCAAATCTCATTATTTGTCTGAAACCTTCTGCCACACCAATAACACTTAGCAAACAACATATTCTGATGTGAGACATGGAGCATGGGTGTGCGTGTGTGGACTACTTCTGCTGGTTGTTGATTATTCCCCATGTTATATGAAAAGCTTTCAATTCCCAAAGCTTTTGTGCAATATATCAGTGATCATGGATTCATAATCATTAACAAGCTTGATAGAGGCTTGACTACCATGACAGATGTCTTCTCAATTTCCCTAGCAAATGCCTTCTTTTCCCTCTGGAACATTGTTTACAAAACAACATAACAGAAATATTAATTCTGGATTTTATGTATCAGTCGTTGATTGCCACAATCATGCTTTTAATCCAAATGAATAGATAATTCCTACCGAAGTGACAAATGTCTCGGCACAAATCAAGCTACTGTCAAGCAAACTGTAGCAATCAGAATTATTGTCCTCTGGTAATATGGGATTTTATTACAGATTTATGCATGCTAATATTGTTTCCATTGGCAACAATCATATCTAGTTACTGTGTCCTGGCAAAAGGCGGTCTTTGCTACTGTACTGGTTCAATGTTATGTTCATCATGAAAATAGATCAGGTGACTGTGCAAATTGCTCTCCTACTTCAATTGCTATTTGCTTTTGAAAAATATCTGGTGAGAAGAGACAGCATGATGCCTTACCTCCTTCCAAGAAAAAACAAACAAGTTTATAAAACCTTCCTCTGGAATTATCTTTTTCTTTGCCTCAAGCAGCCCTTATTCAAATATCCTGGGCTAATAATCCATTATAGAGTTTCCAAACCTACTCAGTAAGGAAATTGTTTTATTTTGCTTGAAGAAACTCTTCCATTTGTCATCAACTATCACAGAATTCAACAGGAGTTGAGGGCAGGTGGCACCTCTCAGAGCTCCTCAACTTGAAGGGTTAAGCCATAAGCACAGTAGCTTCACTGCCAGTGTATGTTTTGGTCGCCTCTTCTGCACCTTGTTGTGTTGGGCTTGTATATTTTTTTTTCCTATTTAGGCATTGTCTACACTACAAAATTAAGTAGACGTACAGCCACCCCAGTTATTAAAGCAGTAGTTCTCATGCACACTAAGCAGCAGTGCACATCCTCACCGGGAATGCTTCCATTGACTGAAGTGGGGCTTTGTGGGCCAGAGACAGCCCAAACCCTCAACCTCGGGGTTCATAGCCTGAGCTGTCAGCCCCAGGCTAATGGGGGGGCCTCCAGCTGTGAGCCCTGCACTGGACTCACCACTTGAGCTGTCACTCTCTGGCTGTGGGGGCTCCTGCTTTGAGCCCTGCTCAGGGCTGACAGCCAACAAGTGATGTAAGTAATGCCATATCTATACAGACACTGTGTCGTCCTCACTACATCAATCTAAGCGTTCTCTCTCTCGCAGAAGTGGAGTTCAGTCAATATAGTGGGCAACTTACACCAGCAGGAGCACCACTGTAGGGTAGACACTTACATTGACCTAACTCCGTAGTGTGGACCAGGCCTTAGTCCTGACTTTCTCCTACCCTTCCTTTGCAGTGCTCTAAATCTCTCTCCTGCCTCTAACAGCTCTACACTCTTGAGGCACTTGACTTCAGTATTATGTGCTGCATAAACTTTCCCATTTTTAATGGACTCTCTGACCGATGCACAGAAGATCACACATCCTTGGAAGGAAGTGTTCTTTTATACTCTTGGTCCCTTGAGACTGACATAAAGGCAATGGAAGAATAGAAGCCATTGGACTCAGACTGCATTAAAAAACAACAACACAGATTTCTTTATACAAGTATTGAATTATTTGCAAAGAACTCTCTTTTCTATGTGCCCCCTTGTTTTCCTGCTACTTTAAGTGGTATGCAAGTTAGAATAAACTGCATGTAATGTGTATGATGCGCAGAACTGTGGTCTGGTGGAGCTCCCATCAGTAAAACTAGTCCCAAAATGCATTTTTTTCCCGTGGAAAATTTCAGATTTTTGGGATCGGTAGGAGGAAGCAAAGCCTGAACATTTTAGGCTACAAACCCTAAATTTGGCTTTGGAAATACTACCACCTTGCTTCCTGGGAACTGTAGGTCAGGCCATAGTCTCTCAGCCTGTGGTACGCATACCCCGGGTATACAGGCAGGGGGTACACGGCGAAAAACCCAGTGAAGCAAGGCAGGCAACAGCTGCCAACTTCTGGGGAAGCCAGGTGGCAGCCAGCTGCTTCTCGCCCAGTCCCAGCTGTTAGCTGGGAGGTGGACAGCAGGCACCCCTGTCCTGGGAAGGTGGGCAGCAGCCGCCAGCTTTTTGGGATGCCAGGCAGCAGACGCTGGCTTTTTGGGAAGCCGGGTGGCAGCCGCCCACATCGCGCCCAGTCCCAGCTCGCAGGTGCGAGCCCACCGGCAGCCTCCTGCGCCCTGCGAGCGAGGTTCGCAGCTCGGTGGCTGCCACCGGCACCGCAGCTCTGAGCCGAGAGACAGCCTCCCACATCCTGGCTTGAAGACGGGCAGCAGCTGCCTGCCACCTGCCCACATCCTGCATCCCAGCCTGCACGGAAGCCTCCTTCGCCCCAGCTGGGAGCAGGTGGCAGACTCCCACCTCCCGGGCTGGCAGCCAGGTGGAAGCCACCTGCAACCTGCCCAGGTGGCAGCTCCCCTCCCTGACTTAAAGCCCGGTGCCCAGACAGCCAGGCGGAGAGCCCCACGTCTTGCCCAGTCCTGAAACCGGGCTCTACCTTCAGGCTGGCTTGTCAGTTTCGCTGCTCAACTAGACCAGGGACATTGACAACTGTGACAGCCTCAGATGTTACCAGTATAAAAACGTTAAGAGGGGCCCACACTGTGTGATTTGCCCCAGGCCCGCGCCCCCTCGGGACAGCCAGGAGGAGTGTTGCTATCCACTCTGGGGGCCGCTGGTGCCTGCTCATACCTCACAAGTTCCCGCCTGTGTGAGGAGAACACCACGTGACCCCACCATCAGGCCATAGTGATTGGCTGGCGTTGACCTTTGCTCCTATGCGGAGGAAGGAGAGGAAGAAGGAGGGGAGAAACAGCAGGGGGTTTGTGAGCTGCCACAGCCACACAGCACTGCAGAACGCAGAACTCTCCTGCTTTACGAGAAATAGAGACATCCAGTGGGAAAGGGGAAAAAACGTATTTCTCAGAGTGGAAAATTGAGTGTTGGGGGACTTATGAAAATTTTCAGAAGTTAGGGGGTAGCTGCTACTTAAAAGGTTGAGAAACACTGGGTCAGGTGTCTCATTTCCCCATTTTATGGGTTGTGCTCCTTAGTCTCCCCAGCTGTTGACCTGAAGTTCAATGTTGAAATCTTCCGCAGAAAGGGGACACTTCTCACTCACTCACTCACAGGATAGTGGGGAGGGGGAAACAATTTTCTGCAAAATAAATGAATAAATAAAATTAAGCTAATAAGAAAAATTGTGACTAGCCCCACCCATCAGCCCTCAGTCAACAATGGTTCGTGTTACTTTTAATCAGTTCAGGACTCTTAAGAATTAAAAAGTCTCTGGATATCCTTTGATCCTAATACTTACACAACATTTCTTTAAAATATGGTGCAGAGAATTCAAAGACTTCTACACAGGAACCAGGCAATTGCAGTCCTTGCTCTGGTCTTGCCCTGCTTTCCCCCTCAAACCAGCACTGCCAGAGCAGGTGCCATGGAGAAGGAATGCTTGCTGCACCCTTTCCAAGGGTAACACAATGATTATTTTTCTCTTGTGTTACAAGAGACATGATGCCTCTTAGGCAACACCTCCTACCCCAGGAATGGTTCTCAGCACCATCATAAAGGCTTAAATATATTACTTAACTTCTTTATTCATACGATCAGACTTCGGTTCATACACAAAGTTCAATAAAGCATAAGATATTAATGTTAGACCTTTCATCAGCAACAATTAAGGAAGTTATTAAAATATTCAAATTGAGACTGGTGATATAGACTACACCTCTGTGTCTTGCATTTCCTGTAGAGTTTGAATTGGGACAGTGGTTTACTTCAAGAGATTGTTTCATGACCAATATATTATTTAGACCAATGGAGAAATTGTCTTTTTCTGTAGCAAATGTATCAGCTTTAACTGTCAAGAATAGTGAATTCACCAGGTATTAAAATCTAAGTCATTAAGACCCTTCCATTATGATCCTGAGAGCAACGGACATGAGATTCTTAATAAAACTTTTCAGAGATATTTCTAAGTTACACCGTACAACAGTTGATTTTGGAATTTGGTTGGGTTTTGATCTTTAGTACTGTTAATTGATGTAATATTCTGTAATATGCTAGGATTTAACAGCAGTTTCTGCCTACCAGGTTTCCCTGGGGTCATGTGAGATGTGTTCATGTAGCTTTAGAACTGCGGCGGACTTTGCTTTTCCATTCCCCAGTACCAATCCAGCAGGTCAGTATATTATTGACTTGACAAATGACATTTTGAAAAATGGGATAGATTATATGCTAAAACCATCCTGACAACCTCATACAAATAACATTTTCTTACTGTTTGTGTTTTGCAGTTTTAAACTATGATATTTATATCATGAGGCAGTTAGTGATCTTTTTAGACATTACCTAACCAGTATAAGTTGTAAGAGTGGCTTTCTAATAAAATAGGCAGGTGTTATTATGTTGCTTAATCACAGTTTACATGGCAGTTTATTGCACTTGGATACTATCTCAGATCCATCATTTATAATTGCCATATGTTCAGAATTATTAAATTGGCTTTTCATTAAACACCCAGGATAAGATGTGAAATATTCTCTCTCATCTATTATTTTAAAATTCAAACTACAGAATATAATCTTTTCCAATAAGGCCAGAAAACACATTACAAAAATAAATAAAATAAATAGATCAGGGCATAGCCAGACGTGATCTTCTGGCTATCTTCTGGTTTCTGGCTGACGAGTGTGGGCCAGACGAAAAAACCAAAAGTCCTGTCTCTAATCACATGACCAGAATCAGGAAGTCGCCAACTGAGAAAGCTCTAGTTGCGTAGGTAACTGAAGAGGAGCTTGGGTGACCCTGCTTTCAAAGTGGATGGGCCCTGGCCCACCCATGCCCACCTGTAGCTATGCCCCTGAAATAAATCATTCCCCTTTCCTCCTCAATAGCTCCATAAAGACAAAACCAAACTATCCCCCTACCCCAGTATACACATAAAACATATGTCAGGGTACTAAATCAATCAAAAACCCCATCATGACTGCTTATAATACTCATTAGACCAGTCCAATATAAAACAAAATTCTGTAAAGTCTAATAAAATCTAAATGTAGCTAAACTTTAGTTAGAAATCAGGGAGTTGGCACATGATGAGACTAATGATTCTGAGATCACAAAAACACTTGACGGTTAAATTTGAGAAGGAAACCTTGAGAACAAGAAGTCATGATCCTCACCATCATCGAAAGAATATGGCCAATATTTTCAAAACTGGAACACAGATCCTCAGATGCACTAATTTCCATTGAAATCCATAGGAGTTAGGTGCCTAAATATCCTTTGAGATCTAGGCCCGGGGCCTAACATTAGGCACCACGACTCATATTTCGATACCTAATTGAAGACCTGATTCTGTACAACTGATATTCAGCAAGCACTAGTAGGTACTCAATACCTCTGACAAACTGGTTACTCAGTGAGGTGTCTACATACAGATTTGGAAACTTCACTTGAGGCACTCACTTTTATAAATGTGGCCCTATATTTTCAATATCATATATAAGATGATCTTTCGCTGCATCAAATGTAGTGAACTGAGCATTTAGAGTTTGATCCTGCATCATTGAGATCAGTGAGAGTTCCCACCTTTCCGCATCTCACCTCAGTGGGCGCCCCCCCCCCACACCTTTCATCTCAGAGGGAGCAGGATCAAGCCCCTATTTTAGTCATAGTCTTATTTTAAAGATTTAAATATTAGGGGTGAAATCCTGGCCCCATTTCAATCAATAGGGATTTTTGCCATTGGCTGCGTTGGAGCCAGGATTTTAGTCTAGGCCCTGAGTTTATGATAAGAATGGTGTGGGAAGAACCCCACAGAAGAACTCCACATTGGCACAGGAGTTTCTCACACAGATCTTTGGATCAGGCCTGTGTTCTGCAGGATTGAGGTCCAGCTCCTCAAGAGGGCAGTTAGGTATCTAAATACCTTTGAGGATCTGTGGCTGAGTCTCATGGGCATCATCAGGGAATATCAGGCTATGATATTTGTTAGAGGACTATTAATTATTATTTTCAAAATGTGTTCACTATCTTTGAGAGAACTAAAACCAGAAGATTTTACAGATTTTCCTGCCCACTACATCTTCCCATTCCTCAATTCAGCAAACCATCTTTATTCAAAGCACTTTAACGTGAGTGCCCTGCCCCCACACAACTTTAGCCACATGTTCAAGTCCCATTGATTTCCACAGTTAAAATGGTCTTAAGTGCTTTGCTGGATTGGGGCCTAAGAGAGGTTTGAGGGAGAGAGAAACAAAAAGCCATTTTTCTTGGA
This sequence comes from Mesoclemmys tuberculata, assembly GCA_007922155.1. Classification (NCBI taxonomy): domain Eukaryota; kingdom Metazoa; phylum Chordata; order Testudines; family Chelidae; genus Mesoclemmys; species Mesoclemmys tuberculata. Next base: position 71,950,234 of record ML675616.1, read on the forward strand.
AAACTTAGGGTCAAATATTTCAACCAAAAATTCCTGAAATAATTTTGGCACGAAAGTGCATGATTATCTCCCTATGCACCTTCTTTCAAACTATTACTCACAGGTTGAAGTCCTTGGCTTCTTTCCCAGAGCCTCCAACCTGCACTGCAGTACAGCATTCTCTTGTGCTAATAAATTCAATAGCATGTTAGAGCTATTTAAATCCAGATTAATTTTATCTTGATCCTTAATTATATCCTTTCATTCCCCACCCCCCACCTGTTCTACTGAAGTTTCCAACTTCTGAATCTTTGGAAGAAAGATATCAAAATTAAGTCCATTTCCATAATAAAATTTATGAAATGTCCTAGATTCTCTGGTACAACTGAGCTGTGTTCCCTTGATCTAGAGCTATCTTTGGGCTGATTTAATTTGGGCTGCAACTTAGATTAGCCTTCAGGAGTGCTTTGACATCAGCTTTATATAGCACTGAGCTGCCTGAGATCTCAAGAGGTCATTCCAGTAGTTAGTATTGCTGGAGTGCAGCATCACCATGCGTTTGGACAGGCTCACTTTTCCAAAGAACACAGAGGTAAAGAGTGACATAGAATCTTCATGCTGACTCTCCACCACCGAGAATTCCCCCGTACAAGAGGAATTCTCAGGGAGACATTCAAGCCAATTTATCATCCCTTTCTGCTTGAACTGGACACCAGCGGGGTCAAAAATTTAACCCACAGTGTTTAGAGCCTTATCCTCCTCTCCAGAGGCAGAAGAAGCCAAAACCACAGACAAAAGCATGTGTGCATGGGTATATGGGAGAAGAGGGGAGAGCGTACTACCTATGAGGATACACTAGTCTCTGAAAAGCCTCCAGTTTCTCTGCTATTTTAAACTGTTTACACTGATCTGAGATGTCAAACTTACCAAAAATAGTTAGATGACCTGTGCTTCTTGGTGTGTCTGATTTATCCTCCCAAAACATGTCCTGTCACTCCAAAGTCTAAGACAGCTATAAAACTGTACCTACACATGGCCCAATATATTCTTGCTGAGAAGGGGACTAATATCGCCATGCACACCCTCCAGTTCCTGTTCTGAAAACACCCTGAGCAAATCTGCTGGCACATGCCACCTTCATCCAGATGGAGAAAAGCGGGGCATTTAGGGGCAGGTGGCTGCTGTCATCCATGGTACTAAGTCATTCCTACCCCCATCTTTCCCCCAGAAGGCTCCTTGGGCTTGACTTCTTTTTGATTGGGGAAAACAAGGAGGCGGTGGAGCTCCCAAAAAGCCAGCCACTTGTGGCACCGAAATGGGACATCCCTCACTGTGAATTGTGAAGAGTGGTGATGCTCTTACACAAAGAATGAAATAATTGACAATGTTGACAATCTAAATAATCACCACAGGGCATCTGAATTAACATCTCACTTAAATGAATGGGACAGTTTACATTTGCTCAGAGCTATTGTTCCAGGCTCTCTGGAGAGGATCCTCTCCCCCAGACATCTCTGAATTGATTATACTCAGTTCACATCCTGAGGTTTTCTTTGTAACAGCTTGTAACTTTGTTGTTGTTCTTAAACTGAAACCTGAGATTCCGAAGAGCAAGATAGCACCTCAGAGAGAAGCAATCATAGACCATATACTACACAAAACCGGACTGGAGCATGTTGTACCTCAAAACTATACCATTACAATATGGTGTGCTAACCCATAATGATGATGAAGGTGAATTTAGTATGTGTGAACAGACATGCAATCAGTCGTCTGCTGGTTCACGTCTCCATATTTGGGTACAACCTCCTACTCTCACAGCTGTTAAGGACATGCAATTCTTTTAGCCTTCCCTTATAGCCAAAGCTCTGTTGCAGACATTTTCCCACAATTGGATCCTGCTCCCAGGAGTCTATTGGATAAAATGTAGGATCCCCTAGAACAGTGATCAATGATCTGCTGTCAGCATTGGCTTTGCAGTCCCCAAATGTGAGGAAGACGGTATGTGACTTACATGTCTTGCATGGAAATATAAATGTTCTTTTAGCTTGTTCTCTCTCAATAATTTGTATATTTTTGGCAGTAGACAAGCCCAGGAAATTAAGCTACTCAGGGCCTCACACAACTCTTAAAATGCTATTTCATGCAGGAATTGGGAGCTGGCAGAATTACAGAAGAAAGAGCTGTCAAATTTCTTTGAAATGAAAGATGAAGATAATTAGTGTTTGCCCCATTTCCTGCCATGCTTGTCAGGCACATTGTTTTATCTGAAATACAGATTACAGCACTGGAACAATGGCTTGCCCAATTCCAAAAATAGGTGTATAATCACATTAAACATTTGGCGGGTAGCCATGAGTGTATCATTTGGATGTACTGTATTCAGTTGAAAAACTATATCCCCTGCCAAAAACACCAGACTAGGATGCAATGTTTTCAGCTTGGAAACCCATTTTCTTTCATTCCTACTGTGGAACAGAAAACTTTAGTAAGTAAACCTTCTCTACCTTGTCTTGCCTGGCATTTGAATCAGCATCAGAACTGCCAATTCATCTGATAAATCTTCCCTTGCATTTGCACTGTAAATAGGATTGTAAATCAAGAGACTGTCTGCCTCAAAAGTCAGGCAGGTGTAAGCCAGTTCAATATACAGCAAAGTGTCAAAGACCAAAGATCTTTTTGCCATGTTTGTTGGAAATCTATATGGTGTGATTCACAGATGAGCAGACAAAATATACATGGCCAGATCTAGTGCTTTATTGAATTGCACCAGTTGAGGAGCTTGCCCTCAGTTTTTTTTAAATGTACTGCCATGTGAACTCCTTCTAAGGAGTGGCAAATGTTCATCTTATTTATATTTCAAATATAAATATCAGCTTTCTCCCGATTTTTATTATTAATTATTACAATTTATTTATCCATTCTCTCCTCCAAATAAGCTCTCTTTCCATGGTCTTTGATCATTCACTCTTGCTAACATCTTCTCTTAACAATGATTATCATGCCTTCTTGGTGTCATTTGTCGACCAATAAAATTCTAAGTTATGAAATGTTGTTAATCCAGGGAAAGATTAGCTTCATGTGAAATAAAAACCCATGTTCTCAGCTGCACCCAGGGTTTACTGGGAGCAGTGTGCAAAGAAGCCATGTGCAGCTCACTGATCCTCGGGGCAATTTCTATGCTGGCATTGTCCGCCCACAGAGTAGTTCTGAACAATCTCAGGGTAGGGGCTCCATTACCCTCATGCCAGTGGAATCCTCAGCTGGCCCACAATACAGGCTTTATGGGCATTCAAACATCTTTGAGGATTAATTAGCATAATGTTTCTGCATATGCACTCAACATATTATCCACCCTAATAATCTGTGGATTTGATTTGTTAACCTGTGTAGTCTAACACAACTATTTCCAGATCACATGCTACTCTTACAGGGATACCTTGTAAGGTACTCAGCATCCATAGTATCCCCTTGGGTCAGGGTGCAATGCTGCAAGGGGCCTTGTCTCCAGCACCTCCTGTTGGCCATCTGCCTCTTGCCAGGTCTTCCGCGGCTCATCCCTCCAGCCAAGTCACAAAGTTATAATGGTCCATCTAAAAGTTCACAAAACTTCCCAACACAAAAAAGCCCTCAGCCACCTTTTGGGCTGCTGCGCAGTCTGGCCTTTGGGGTCAGTCTCCAGCCCCACCTACGCTCGACATTCATTCTGTTGGGATTGCATGCCTCTTCTTTAGGCACTGGTAGGGGAACCCAAGTCCACACTCCTTTCTGGGTTGGGCTCAGGGACCCTGTATTAACAGATAGGCCTGTTTCTTCAGAGGTGCAGCTGCTTCCCTGGGCCACCTCCAACCTCCCTTATGCTGCTGTCCCCCAGTCTGTGCTTTACACAGCCTCTCTTTGGGTCTCAAGCCTCTGGCTTCTTTCCCTGCTAAACTAACGACTCTTCTGCCCTTCTCAGGCTCCCCTAAAGTGCTTTTACTGACTCCTATCCCGCTTAATCCACTCCCTCAGGATTCTCCTACCTGACTTCTTGTCTGGTTAAGCCCTATTTCAGGGCTCTCTCCCTCCCCATACAACTGGGGTCTGACTTACTGTCTGTGGGTACTCGTATCACTCCATAAAAGTGTCCTGTCTCCTCTACAGTCTCCTCCCCTACTGAGTTTCCTCAGTTTCCTTATAAGGCTCAGGTACCTAATGATCCTTTCCTAGCACTCCCTCCCCCAGCCCAGAGGCAATCAAGTCAGTCAGAGATGCACTAATTGGTTCTTAACTCCTTGTCTAACAGGTGATGGGAGTAAGCCTCCTTACATAACCTTCATGGGGTAATGTAGATAGAAGGTACATCCACACTGCAAACACACACACGGCAACACGTCTCAGAGCTCGAGTCAGCTGACGCAGGTTCATGCTATGAGACTCAGAACCACAATGTTGATGTTCCCACTTGGGCTGGAGCTCTGAGACACAGACTGGTTTCAGAGTCCGGGATCCAGGCAAGGCTGGAACCACTACAGCACTTTTTTCAGCCCTGTAGCATAAACCCTGAGTCAGTTGACCTGGGTTCTGAGACTCACTGTAATGGGATTTTTTTTTTTTTTTTTTGCAGTGCAGATGTATTAAGAGACACCACCTCTGAACAGAATGTACACATGTTGTATTTAGACCAAATTATTCCCTTCCTGGAGCTTAGCTGTTCTGGCGAATCAAATACTACCACCCAAAGTATAATCATCAACCTAAACTTTGTCCTCAAGTTTGTCTGTTCCAATTGTTTTCCCAGCAAGTTCTCCTTTATCCTAGACCCCAGAAAGACACATCATGCTGGACCTTCTCTGTCCAATATCTTTGAGAGCCACTCTCACCTCCCTCCTGTCCAGAGCAGGGTTAACGAGTCACATGTTACAGTAAATCAGCGCAGGAGGAGAATGCAGAAGAAAAGTGTACAATTTTCAAAAGACTTGTTCTAAACAAGAGGGTTCTAATGAAAAAGAGTACCCTTAGCAAAGAACTTCATGTTCTTAGCAAGCGGGACTCTAGATGATCCATTCTATTTTGTGGCTTGATTTTCACTTTGTAAACCGTACTTTTTGTCCTTTACCATTTTTGCTAACCAAAAAGATCAAACTTCTCTTTGTTTTAGCATGCAGAATGAACTAGCAGACCCTGAGGCAAGCTTCACGTGGGGCTCATTGTTTCAATGAGAGATGCTCCTGTACATCTGAAGACCAACTCTGACTGCAAGATTCCACAATTAATAAGAGAAGGGGGCACGCGCAGGCCATTTTGGTAACTGTGATTGTAGTCTCAGGATATAGCCCAAGAGTGAAGAGACACAAGAGACATTGACTGTTACAGTGAAACTTTGAGTACCTTGTTAGAGAATAAGAAATGCTGAACATAATTTAACATACGTCTTTTTCAAGTGAGTTGAGTTTTCCTGAGAGATGACAGGTTTTCTCATCTGCTTTGGATTCAAGAAAGTGTTAATCTTTACTACAGTCATGATTACTGGATGTTCCTTGTGCTTCCCAGAAAAGGGGAGGGAAAGCTTTATGCACACTCTAGTGCATAAGAAAACCAGACAAGATCCTGTCCAGGAAAACTAAAGTAGGTATATATTGTTTTGAATTTCATTATATGGCTCATAGTTCAGCTACAACTAAGAGCAGTAACTTTCACAAAGACAAGGGATCAGCAACTTACACTGTCCCCTCTTGGAGGTATTGGAGCTTGAAAGCTAAAAAAAAAAAAGCTGTAAGTAAATCCTCCAAATGGGGAAGGCTAATTGGCTGAAGGTCATAATATGCTCATTCATAAATTACTTGGCATTCACAAAATGGCCAACCTAGATATTCAGAAATTAGGATACATTGTTTTACAAATGTCTCGTAACTTTTTATGGCTTTGTTTGTTTGGTTTTTTTTTTCCCCAAAATGGTGGGTTTTTTCCTCTCTTCATTAAAATCCTTAAATTTAAATTAAACATGGATATGGAATTAACAAACAATCACTTCAAACCCCATAAATTTCTCATTCCTGCAAGGGGACCTCTGCATCTGGGAAGAGACCCATTGTTTTGTGGCTCTGCCCAAGCACAGGGATTTACTTGCATAGATGATCTTGCAGAATTGGAGCCCAAATATATTTTACCCTGATTAAGTGGATCTGGTTTTTGGGGACAAAATTACAATAAACTAACGTTAAGGTACATTAAATGTTTGTAGTAGCATCTGGAATAACTTCAAATTGTACGAGTTTAACCCACAATAATAAGTTTAATGGGGAAACACACATGGGATATGGGGGAAAAAACAAAGAATTTTTACTGTAGTGGTATCAGACAGAAGAAACAATCTGACACCTTTCAAGCTGAGAAAAGATGCATGTGTTACACAAAATTAGAGGTGGGAAAACTATCGCTATAGTTCTAAAATCAAATTCCCTTGAGATCTTGAAATGCCTGGTGCTTGTAATTTGATCTATAAATCTGGAATAGAGCAACAAAGGTTTAATGGAAAATTAGGAGGTTTTGAACCACTGGCCAAATCATCACTGATGCTGCCTTATGAAAAATTCAGATAATGGGGCAACTTTTCAAATGTAGAAACCTCAGGATAATTGGGATTCATGAAAAATCTAATCCATCCAAAACCCACTGAATCAATCACTGAATCTTTCCATTGATTTGCATCAGGACTGAAATGAAAATGGGAAGGCGGTTGAGGTTTGGGATTTAACTGAACTTCTATCTGAGATTAAATTTGATCCATTATTAAAGGTGAATACTGTGTATTGTATCCTAAACAAGTATCTTGACATCTGGGGGAGGCGGGCGGGGAAGGGGGCATCAAAGTTGCCAAGAAAATAATTATTTTCCTTCTTTTTTTATCCTCTCTAGAGACTGGCATCCTCTTCAAAGAATTTTCTTTGTCTGAGGGAGACAGATTTTGTCCTCTAAAGATGAACTCTTCAAAAACCCTCATGTCAGATTTCAGATTTAGTATTATTAATGGTCAATTGGGTACTATTGAGGGTTTTATCTTTTTTGCTTATTATGCTTACAGTAATTTTGCACAGCTTCAGTTTAACTAGAAATATAATCTCCTGTGAAGATTTATAATATCTCAAGATTTTCTATTAGGACATATCTCTTTTAGTTTGGAGCAACAGCTGTATCTTTTTAAGTAAATGGATTTGATCACCATACTGTTCATTGTATCCAGGAGAGAGCAATGGCCTCCTCCTGATAGCAAGGGAATTGCAGAATATTGAAATTTCTATTATTTTTCTATTTTATTCTTCCCTCTTCTTCCAGCTCCATTTGTGCAGCAGGACCCCTTCATGTGACGTCTTCTCTGTCTTGAAAGTATTGGTTGAAAATACCCATAAAGAACAAGAACAATGTTTAGAAAGGAAAACTTAACACAAATTGTTTTATAGGGCCTGATCCAAAGTCCGTTGAGGTTACTGGAGAAAAGGCTCAATGGGTTTTGGATCAGGTCCATAATCCACTAGCACATAAATGAAACAAACAGCAAGATGAAATTTACAGTGTAATTCTTTCCAGATCATTCTGATGTTCACTGTCAAAAGTGCCAGCCCACTGGAACATGAAGGAAGAGCCCTGAGGTTCTACTCACACCCATAGTTATTAGACGACACCACCCTTTCCAGTTATTAAACATACAGTTCCATGCAAGAAGCTGATTAAGAACCAGACTGTGATATTTAGCAAGCAGCCTAACTTGTGAGCTGTGCTATCCCAGGGGCAGATCCAGGACAGATTGTGCCTGAGGAGGACCAATCCTTTCTCCAGTTTCTGAACACACAGGATGGTTTTCAAACTCCACAGGATAGATGGTATTTTAAGCCTCATCTACACTACAAATGCTTTGCTGGTCTACCTACACGGATATCATTATACTGGCAGAACCCAAGTGTAGCTACACCTAATGCCACAAAATGGAATATTTCTGTCAGCATAATGCCACCTCCCTGAACACCGTGTCAACAGAAGCACTTCTGTCCCTGCACTGGTGGTTTTGCCATCATAGTTATGTCAGCTCAGGTATCCAACAGCTATGTGGACAAAAGCTTTGCAGTATAGAGCTGGCCTACATGATACACAAGTAACTGATCTTTATAGCTGGCCAACTACGCTCATTTCTAACCCTGGTTTTCTAAATGAAGCAATAGCTAACCTGTCTTATATTTCACATACAAAACTAACCCAGGCCTATCACGTTTATAATCTAAATGGAGAGTGTTTTAATTTCTCATTACATAGTTGTTCTCATTTGCTCTTTAGGATCCCAATCCAGCAAAACATGAGCAATCTGATTAAAGTCAGTGGGCCTACTCATGTGCTTATAAATGCTTTGCTGGATTAAGTTTTATGGATACACTCTAGCACATGCTGAAGACAATGAGAGTCTCTCCATTTACTTCAGTGGGCATTGGATTGCGCCCCATAAAGATAACTATTTATACTTCTTAGGCTGCTATGGGAAACAAATACTGTTGCTTCGTGTGAAAGAAATAGAATTATACCATATCATGTAACAACATCCCTCAGGCTTTCAGCATTCTTTTAAATGAACAATGCTTTATAATTATCAACAACACCAGTGAGAGCTTGTTAATGTTGCATAGTTAAGGCCCAAAGTTTAATAACTCTCATAAGAAATTTGAAAGAGCCTCTGGGTTTTCTGTAGTCTGTGTTAGGAGTGTGCTATCAATTCCACCCCCTACCAGGCACATGCTTTTTTCCTCCTTTGCTAAATAGGTTATCTTGATTTGCTCAGCTGGTAACGCAAAGCCTGTGCATCTCCTAACATAAATGGATGAGCCATGGTCACGAGCATGTTTAACCATTTAAAGAAACGGCATGCACAAAGCGCCAAGTGCGCCAGAGCACCTGGGAGGTTGGGGCCACAGGTGGATTGACACCATCTTTCAGCTCTCCTTCCCCTGCACTGACACCCTTGATCCTGGAGGCCAAGGAGCCATTGATGTAAGTGAAAGCAGGCCCAGAACCACTAACTTGTACTAGTGGATAATGATTACCAAGGATGAATTCTGCTGACCAGGAACACCAGATTGCACTGTGGACACCACAAACACTCTCTTATCATTCCAGGCACGTATTCCAGCTCCAATACTCCAGGCCACAAGAAACAAGCAAAGGTACCAAACAAAGCCATTACTTATTAAGGGTGTAAGTGGCTCACGCTCCCTGGTGCACAGGAGGCAGCATGGTTTTGAGGACAGAACACAGAAATGCAAACCTTACCGACTTGGAATCCCAGCTCTATCACTGTCCTGGTCTGTGTCCAGAGGCAAATCACTTCACTTCTCTGCTTCAGTTTATCTATCTGTAAAATAGGCAAAATACTTATCTACGACTCAAAAATATTGTTAATGTCGCTAATTGGTCAATGTTTGTACAGTGCTTTATACATGTGAAGTGGTATATAAGTGCAAACATTATCAGTACTGATACCTAAGTCTTATGTGACCAGTACCCTAGGCTTCACCTCTGTTTTGAGCAAGAGCCTCTGTACTGGTTCTCATTCTGCTGCTAATGATGCTCTGCTTCTCAGTCATTCATGTATATTCTATATTGGCGCTTTGGTTTAGTCCACACCTCAGCCTCAGACTCTGGATTGTGTAGTCAGTAAGGCTGCAGACCACTCTATCTCATTTGTTTCAGGTGTGGGAAGGTATGTAGTGAATGAGGCAAGGGCAGGGCGGTGTCATGGTCAAGACCATTGAATGCCATCCTGGAGAACTGGATTCTATCCCTCCTTCTGCCACATAGATCCTATATGATGCATGGCAAAATACTTAACCCAAACTTTTTGCAGGGGGTCACTAAATTGTGAGATTCTCATTTTCTGGGTGCCCAGCTAGAGACCCTGGGGCTCAATTTGCAGAAGTGTTTGTGACCCAAAGCTCTCTTGATGCCAACAGGTAGAGGGCACAGAGGTACATAAGGGTTACAGGAATCTCATGGGTCTAAATCTACATATTAGTCCAACAAAGAATCTCATGTAACATCTCTAATGAAAGCCTGCATTACACTGGTCATCATAAATCAGTGGGAGATGTCTATATGGAAAATGTGTGAAGATTACACACAAATTATGTTCTCTAAGCCTGAAAGTTAAGATAGGTCACCAAAAAGTAATCCACATACTCCTGGCAAGCAGAGGGGAAGAGATGCTTCTCTCACTGGCTGGTCATATGAAAATTGAGTATTGTATTGTTCACAATGAATGTCCATTTACAGTCAGAGCAAAATGCTAATTGCTAGATCACGGGGGCCGGAGGAAAAACTATCAAGAAGAACAGCGGTCATCCTACTTTGGGGCACTATGAACTTTTGAAACTATATCTGAAGTACACAATGAACCCCCCAGTTGATCTTGCAATGCGTGAGGAAAAGCTACTAGCAGGTTTGATCCTATGAAGTGGGGAAATCACAGTCAACTTGGTTTAAAATACTGGGAGAGGACTTGGGGTCAGCTATCTTGTAGAGCAAGGGGAATGCCTTGTAAGTTAAATTTAGTCTCTAGAAAGTGTGTTATGATTTTGTTTTGTAAGTAGCCATTTGTTTCCAATATTCTTACTTTCGCTAACTGGAGTCTCTGTTCTTTGAGGATAAACATATTCTTGTTTTCACTACATATACACCCCTCTACATGCTGTATGTTAAGCAGAACGGCAATCATGAGCTGACTCTTTCAAGCTGGGGTACACTGTTCTTCTGGGAATAGCAGATCTAAGAGCTCTGTGAATTTTTAGTGCACTGGGGGCTGGGTGCTCCTGAGGCACAGACGGAGGACATGGGCGTTGGCATATGCCCACCTGTAAGGCAAGACCTGCAAGGTCTGGAATGGAGTGTGTGTGTTGCCAGAGACTGGTGGCTTCAGGGAGGTGATCAACAGGAGGGACACACAAAACTTCATGATGCCAAAGTCAGGTGGTGACAAGGTTCCTTGCAGCTATGGGTGTTCTGAGGAAGCAATAGATTGCTGAGCGCTCATGGCTGGAAGTGAAGTCAATGGAGCTGAGATCTAAGCATGTAAAGTGCTATAAAATGCTAAGTTCTCTGAAAAATCATGCTAGACTTAACTCGAATTGGGCACTCCAAATAGGTGGGCACTTTTGACAAATGTTTCTGTGTGCCTCAGCAGAAAGAGGGTTGTAATAATACTATTTCACCTTAGGAGTGTTGTGAAGATTAATTAGTGTCAGTGAAGCACTCAATTCTATAGTCATGAGTGCCACAGAAACACCCATGAGGAAATTAAGAATTCTGTCTTCAGAGGAGTGTTTGAATAGGGTGCAGCAAAGAAGGCCTTGCTGGATGATAAGGATAAAACAAAATATTGAATAGTTCTCTCTTAAGTGAGGACTATCCATTCTGCACACTGAATGTTGCAGGAGTCTTATGGAAAAAAAGGTAATGTGTGGCACACAACATAAAGACAATGGGGCTAAATTAAGATTACACTTGAAACCTTAAGTCTGGCATTTACTAATGTATGAGTGCTTGATTTGCAACCTTATATTTATTTAATGTACCTCCTTGTATGTCATTTATTTATAAAACATAGTGGGAGAAGAATACAAAAGGACGCTCTTTCCTACTGACTCAAAAAGGAGGGACCATTTATTTAAGGAAGGGTTCTAGAAATTGTTAAATGCTTTAGCAGAATGATGTCCTTTCAGACATCTATGGGATTTATTTTAAAGACACATTGTGTTCCATTGATCTGCACAGCACAGCAGTTCTTTCAAAAATAAAAGAATGGCAGAAAAAATTTTGTAAAGATAAATCAACCCTGTCTCATACAGGGTCCTGCCACAAATTTATGTTTGCCTTTGGCAGGGATTCTTGTTCTGTTTGTAGGGTTATGAAAATAAAGCAACTCCATTTTCCTCTTTAATACCTCAGTCTTCCAGAATATTGACTTGACCACACTTCCAACAGCTAAGCAAGTAATGGCTTGTGAACCAATTCTGTAGAGATGTAAAACCACAAGGGTTTTAGAAAGCTGTGTCAAGAGATGCAAAATTGGATGCTACCATAACATAAACATTCATGTAGAATAAGAATTCAGGAGAGCTTAAAGATGGCTAATGAAGGACTGAATATGTTTAAAATAAAGGAAAGGGGAGTGGTAACTGGAAAAAATGCAGCCCTCTTGCAACATTCAAAATATGAAATATTCTGTCCTACCATGCAACCTGGGGTGAATAACAGAAGATGAAAATTTAGGACAGTAAAAATTGACTATAGAACTTTTGGCAACCTTTGTTTTGCACATCAAGTACACCGCTGTAGAAGTGCTGCTGAGTGTTTGTGGATTTCCAAGGTGCACAAATGAATGTCTTTTAAAAGCTGAGGTCCTGTGAGTTTCTAATACATTTGGACTTGGTTTGTCTGTTTGAATTGCAATCGAATTTTCAAGAGCTCAGATTGTTAGTGCCTTGTCCCAAACAGCTGCAAAAAAACAGTCTCTCAAAAGAAAAAACAAAGAAAGATGTGAATTTGCATCACGCATAAATTATCCAACATGCAACTCTGGCCTTGGCCTGTCAATAATGTGAACTTCTCAGACCACCACCATTTAGCATTGAATGGAATTCAGTAAATATTCCCAAAAGATTAATCAAAATGGAGGTTTCAAGAACATGCATAATCCTCAACATTTAATAATCCTTCCATACATTAGATTATTTTTATTTGCAGTATCAGACCAAAGAAGGAAGTATTGTTCTTTATGAAAAACTGTAAACATTATGTGATTGAATTTGAGATTATTGATACCAGAAATGTGTTTTTCCTCTTGTCTTTTCATGGATTTCCCTGTGGATTGATTAAAAATGTAAGACCTGGTTCTTTTTACTTACACTGAAGTAAAACAGGAGTAATTCTATTTGAGCCAATACCATTACACCAGTGTAAAACTAGAGGAAGATCAGGATTAAGCTCCGTATTTTTTTCTGAAGCTTTTGTTCATGCATCCCAAGTAACAAAACCATTTTTTCACCCTCAAAGTCTGAGTAAGTAGAAGACTCTATAAGAATTTCCCCCTCTTAAAATATTTGTGACACGGAGCAGAAGGAGGGGAAGACCCTGGAGAGCAAGAAGAAAAAAACCCACTGTTTTGCGCCTCAGATCTTCACCAGGTGGCAAAATCATTGTCTGGAGAACAAACAATCCCTTTCTATCTGTAAGTTATGATACTATTTTTCCCCTAACTGTAGTCCTTCATTTGTTTGTGATGAATTATATATTAATCGGGATTTCCCCTCCTCCTTCCCCCCCAACAAAAATCTGTTTTCATTACAGGTAGTTATCTTTCCTGCAAAGATCATAAAAGCCCTCTAAGGTAGCTTAAGGACACAATTCTATAACAGGTGGGGTGTAGCATGCGTATGGACAAAATATACTAATAGACCCTTTCCAGTTTTAATTTCTAGTGCTGCTCCTATGGTTAATATGGAAATAACAGCCCCTTAGTTACCTGTGCCTGGTGTGACAGGGTCAGACCAGAGAATGATACTATATGAATTCTGGGCCATGGCCAAAATCTCGTCACCCAGCCTAAGGGGAGGAGCTACTGGACCTGGGACTCCATTTCGGAGACAACTAATGAAAACACAGGAGTGGACGTGGGGGTCACAGGGCCAAATGGAGGGAAGCGGAAGGGGACACCAAGCATAAAATCCCAGACAACACCCACTGCTCCCTGAAGGCATCCAGGGAGCCAGCAGATGTTGCCCAGAGGAACTCTGCCCAGATGTGGGAATGGATGGAGGAATGGAAATAGGCCCGCACTGATCATGGAGGTTGATTGTGGGGAGTTCGTTCCAGAGCACCCTGCAGGCAGCGGCAGCTTCAGTTGGATATGGGGAGAAGCAGCTAGTGTAGAAGGCCCTGGCCCTTCCATGCATCTCCACCGGATCTGTGAGGATGGTGCCGTCCTCTGCCAGAAGGCAGAATGGCGTGCTTTCTGGCCTCCATCCATTTCTCCAGGGCGTAGAAGAAGCTGGAGCCATGATAACATCTCCCGAAGGAGACAGATGCAGGATCGAACAAAGGTGCCCTGACCCCAAAGGCTTTTGAGGGTCTGGAGTTCTTCCTGCTTCTCCCAGCACGCTCCGCAGACAGATGGATACTCAGGGCTGGTGGTCAGATGCCTCTCCAGCTCTAGGACCTCCTGTACCAGCTGCTCTATCCCTGCATCCCTCCGCCGGCTGACACCCCCCAAGTGTAGTCACGGCAGAAGAGCTGGTTGTGCACCTTTCCCGTGTCCCACCAGCACCGTGCAGAGGGAAAGGCATGCCTCTGCCCCTGGCAGGCTAGCCAGAACTCCTGAGAGGATGCTACAAAGCCCACATCCTCCAGCAAACTGTTGTTAAAATGCCAATTGGCTGGCCCCAGACTCTCTGCTATGAGAGAGGTCATCATGGTCACCATATGGTGATCTGATAACAAGGCCAGTCAGACGCTGGAGGAGTAGGCCCGTGAAAGATAAATAGATGCAGTCCAACCAGGAGTGGCGTGACCAATCGTCCCTCACCTGGACATAGATGAAAGTAGTGACATCTCCCAGGTGGTGGTCGTGCCAGACATCTACCAGGGAGTGATGGTTGAGGATCCCCAGAGGACATCTGCAGCAGCTTCTCAGCACTCGGTTCCTATGCAGTCCCATTCCTTGAGAGTGATGTTAAAGTCCCCACCCAGCACCAGGCATTGGTGAGGATCCAAGGTGCCGAGTAAGCCGGACGCCTACTGGAAGAAAGGCACCCACTTCAAGCCAAACTTTGGAGCATAGACATTGACCAAATTCAATGCTAGCCCCTTTCTACAGACCTAGAGGTGCAGCAGGTGACCTGGCCTGACCTCAGCAACCCCTAGCACCTCGGGTTGTAGGTCAGGGGAGAACAGGGTGACCACTCCACCCACACGGGCAAAGAGGTGACTAAAAAACACCCTGTCCCCCCACTCCAGCCACCAGTTGGCCCTGGCAGCTGGATCTGTATGGGTCTCCTGCCACAGAGTACCGTCCTTCCCAAAGAGGGCTGCCTAGTGTACCGGTGTTACGCATGCAGAGAGTTGGGGCATATAGCAGCCCAGTGCCCTAATACCAAGGAGCCCATTCAGTGTAATTTAGGAAGCTGGGCAGACCCCTGCACCGTGATCCCACTTGTAGGGGGTTGATGACCCCACATAAACATACGAGGCCAGTAAGGCTGAATGGGGTGGAAACCATGGTGCTTGTGGACTCCAAGAGTGTTATTACACTTGTCTCAGGGAAATTAGTCAAGTGGAGTCAGCTGAGGCAGGCCAAATGCACAGGGGTTACCTGCATCCATGGGGATGTCAGCTATTACCCCACCATTCCAGTAGAAATCGGGGTTCAGTGAAATGTCACCAAGGTTACTGCAGGGGTAGTCCCTAAGTTCCTGTACCCTGTCCTCATAGGAAGGGATTTCATGGCATTTGGAAGCCTACTCCCACCGGATGGGTTGAAAGAAAAGGGGGATCCTGAGGTACATGAATCCTCTTCACTGGAAAGTCCCACCACAATGTTCTCTAAGATAGCTCAGGATCTGTTCCCTGTTCCTGAGAAGGCCAGAAAGACCAAGCAAGAAAGGACTGATAATTTAGGTACCCGGATTACAATCCAGGTCCAGAAGGCTGCCCTCATAGGCAGGCAGACACAGGAAGCATATAGGGGGACTGCCCAGGGAGAAGAGGGACCTGAGGCTGGTCCCAAGCCTGACCCCATCGAACAAGAAGGGGGAGAAACTGAGACAGGCACAATTGAGCTTGAATAGCTCAGTCCTGTGAGGGAGAGTTTTGGGCAAGTCCAGGCAGAAGATCTGAGGTATGATAATACCAGGAGGGAGGTTGTGGAAATAGATGGGGTGCCCATGGAAGGGAAAGCCTAGTGATCGGGGCCCTACTTCATTATCAAGAGGGATCTATTGTACCGGGTTGCACAAGCACAGGGACAGAAGGTGCAGCAGATCCTGGTGCCACAAAAGCACCAGAAGACAGTGCTGGGCCTAGCCCACAGTCACCTCTTTGGGGGACACCTAGGACTGGAGAAAACCCTGGCATATGTCCTACGGAGGGTCTTCTGGCTGGAAGTACACAAGGAGGTCCAGCGCTATTGTGCCTCTTGCCCTGAGTGCTAGCTACACAGCCCCCATCCACATTTACGGGCCCCTCTGGTTCCTCTGCCAATTATCGAGGCCTTGTTTGAGCAGATAGCTATGGACCTGGTGGGGCCCTGGAGAAGATGTTCACATACTTATTGTCCTGTACTATGCCATCCAATACCCGGAGGCCATTCTCCTATGAAACTCTGCCTTTAAAACAATAGCAACAGAGCTAGTAAAGATGTTTGCCAGAGTAGGGCTACCTAAGGAGATCCTGACCCCGTTCATGTCAAAGATAATGAAGGACTTACGTGCCCTGTTTCACATACAGGCCCTGTGGACTTCTGTTTACCACTCACAGACTGATGGCCTGGTGGAGAGGTTCAACCGGACCCACAAGGCTATGATAAGAAAAGTAGTAAGTCAGGACAGGAAAGACTGGGATACCCTATTGCCTTACCTCATGTTCGCCATCCAGAAGGTTCCTCAGGCCTCAACTGGGTTTTCCCCCTTCTAGTTATTATATAGGTGACACCCCCGGGGCATATTAGACATCACCAGGGAGATTTGGGAGGAAGAACTGAACTTGGGGAGAAATGTAATTGACCACATACTACAAGTCAGAGCGCAAATAGCTCGAGTCACTCCCATCATACAAGAACACTTGGAGAAGGCACAAGAGGCTCAGCAGGCCTACTATAACCACAAAGTGAAGGTCCGACAGTTTTAGCCTAGAGACTGAGTAATAGCACTGGTACCTATGGCCAAGCTCAAGCTCTTGGCCCAATGGCAGGGGACTTACAAAGTACTCGAACCCGTGAGAGAGGTAAATTACAAGGTGCGACAGCCAGACCACCAGAATCATGTTCAGGTCTACTATGTCAACCTCCTGAAGCCTTGGCAGGCCCAAGAGACATGTGGAGTCAGCCTAGAGGCTCTGCATCAGAAAAACAGCCCACATGAATAGGTGAAGATACCCCCAACCTAACAATGTACCAAAAGGCTGAGTGGCCAAGATGGTCAATCAAAATCAACAAAGCCAGACCAAACAACAGACCTATCACCACATCATGACAAACCCCGAGGCCAAGGTAATAATAAGACCCTACAGAGTCCCAGAGGCAAAAAGGGAGGAAATCAAGGCTGATGTAAAGAAAGTGTTAGAACCGGGAGTAATTGAAGAATCCCACAGCCTGTGGTCCAGCCCGATTGTGCTGGTGTCTAAAACCAATGGCACCATGAGGTTTTGTAATGACTTCTGCTGACTGAATGAGATTTCCAAATTCGATGCCTACCCTATACCACACATAGATAAATTAGTTAGGAATCAGGCCTTGCCCAATCAGTGACCATCCTGGATTTGACCAAAGGGTATTGGCAGATTCCTCTGGCCAAAGAAGCAAAAGAAAAGACTGCCTTCTCCACACGTGAGGGTCTATTCCAATACACTGTCCTCCCCTTTGGACTACATGGGCCCCCAGCCACTTTTCAGTGCCATATAGACAAGTTGTGCCCCCCTGCCAGCTATGCTGCCACATACCTGGACAACGTGATTATCCATACCCCAGACTGGGAAACCCACCTGGGAAAGGTAGAAGCAGTACTGAATACCCTGAGGAGGGAGGGCCTTACAGCAAATCCAGCCAAGTGTGTCATAGGACTTTCAGAAGCTAAATACCTGGGGTACATCATGGGAAGGGGCATAGTGAAACCCCAAATGAATAAGCTGGAGGCCATCCAAATTGGCCCCGACTGAACTGGAAGAAACAGGTCTGAGCATTCCTTGATGTAATGGGGTATTACAAGCGATTCATCCACCACTTCGCCATCAGAACAAGCCCCCTGATGGACCTGGCAAAGCCTCAATGCCCAGAAATGGTGAAATGGACCGATGAGGCAGAGGAGGCCTTCACAGACCTATGGACAGCCCTTTGCAGCAACCTGGTGCTTGTGGCCCCAGATTTTACAAAGGAATTTACATTACGGACTGATGCATCTGAGGTAGGGTTGGGGGTTGTCCCATTATAGATGGTGGGAGAAGAGGAAAACCCCAGCCTCTACCTCAGCAGAGAGCTCCTTCTGAGGAAACAAAAATGTGCAGTGGTGGAAAAGGAGTGCTTTGCTGTCAAGTGAGCCATGGAAACTCTCAGGTATTATCCGCTAGGCCGAAGATTTATTCCCGTGACCGACCATACCCCTTTCCAGTGGATGCAACAGAACAAAGAGAAAATGAAGGTGACAAGGTGGTTTTTGTCCCTCCAACCATTCCAATTTACCATCCAACACAGGGCCAGGAGTCGCCACGGCAATGTGGATAGCCTGTCATGGATGTATTGTCTAGTGACCCAAGTTGCCCAACCCTGTGCTGTTAAGCATGGGGGAGGGACATATAACAGAGTCAGACCGGATGCCTACCGGAGAGAAGGCCAATATATCAGCCCCAGACTCAGCAAGTCCCTTTTCCCCTCATACTCCTGAGCAGGGGTTACTCTGGGTTAATTAACACACCTGGAGCCAACCAAGGCCCTGCCTAGGACTTGTTAAAAGCCTCCCCTCCAGAGAAAGTGTGTGGCTGGAGTTGTGAGAGTGAGGTGAGCTACCAGAGTGTGTGAGCAGGCAAGACATTGTCAAGAGCCAGGAGGGTTGAGGAGAAGGAGCAGAACGGTGGCAGAAGAGAACCCTGCAGGTACAAAGACTGGGGGAGAGAAAAGCCCTGCCCGAAGAAAGCAAAGGACCTTTCCCAGGCCTGGAGGCCTAAGGGAAGAGACCCTGCCAGAAGGGAAAGATTGAACTGGACATTTGGTTTAGGCACTACCATAACCACTGGGGCTGTCAGGGGTCAAGAGCCTTCCCTGGCAAGGAGGCCAGGAAGGACCCCTGTCTAAGCATTAAGTCAAGGGGAATAGGGAAGTAACCCAAGGAAGCTAGCAGCTTTCTTGAAGCCACAGTGCGAGGCTGCTACTTGTAGGGTCCCTGGGTTGGGGCTCGGAGCTGAGGGTAGGACTGGGCCCACCCGCACCAGCCATTCACTGGAGAGGCAAGAGCCCCAGTGAAGAGGCAAGGACCTGTGAGAACCAGAGATAGAACCCGAAGGCAGCAGGACGCGGCCCTCTTAGAGAGGCTGTATTACCCTCCCACACCACTAGAGTGAGGAAGAACACTAAAGGGAGAAGCAGTTCCCTGACCTACCACTAGAAGGAAGCACTGATCCACTGAGGTAGAGGAAGAACTTTGTCACACTGGTTATGACTCTTCTTTAGATTCAGCATGAGCATAGTCAGTCATCTTCAAGAACAAGACGTACACCAGTACTACATCTGTGGAGAACTCTCCTCCATTAATCATGATGTTAAATGACCGAAGCAACAAAGATGGTAAAGAGGCCACCTATCTTGGATATAGCCTCTACATGCTGCTACTATACATAATAGGTTATAAAGATTTACACCAATGTAACTGAGCAAGTTCTGGCTCAAAACATATGCTGCTCCTTCTATGTAAGGGGGAAAATCATATTTATGTTGAATGTGACTGGTGGTCATTTTAATTTTGGGACACTCGCTATGTAAAAAAATGTCATCTTTTATCTCCCTCCCTTGGTCAAGATAAAGATCATTCTAAAAATTAATTTCAAGTTAAATAAAAACCTTTTTGTGGAAAATACAGGTTTATTGGAAATGGGTTCTTACCAACCCACCCCAGGATACAAGGTGTTACAACTTGTGAGACCATACAACTAAATAAAGTGGGTATTATTTGTTACTGTATAAGATGTTTGAATGGTTCTCATGTATTCCCACAGCATGAAGGGTTTATTAAAAACTGCAAAAAGAACACTTTGCAGCTTAAGCATTTTTACGCTTGGGACTTAAACTTCCATTTAGGTTTTTGCAGGCTCTTTGGGTTTGTAGCAAATAATGTCAGTGCCTGAAGAAATGAGTTTTCAAAGGTGATTATAGTTTTATGTGGAACAAGAGCTGTTATGATTTGGAAGAGAGATGCTAAAACTGAGTCAGATAAAGATATACACTTTGCACTTGCAAGCTATCTAAGTGTCTTTTGCTGTGTTTCAAACTTTTAGTCTCTGGCAGCATGCAGTGTATACTAGAGATACATTTATGAAAACTACAAATGGCCACACTTTCATTTAAGTAGTAATTAAAAAGTGCAGCACACAAACATCTGAACGATTCTAGCACACGATGCTGGTCAACGTAGAGCTTGACAAATCTACGCACATTGTTACCAGGACTTAACATGCAACCTCGTTGCCATTGCTGCCAGTACTTCATAGCATAGCACCACCCCACATTTGCCATGAGAAGGCCTCTCTCATGCTTCTGACCAAGATTTGTGGGAACAGCAGCCCTGCCTTTGTATGCAAACCTCTTCAGTCACTTGCCAGCTCACCTGTCTTCTAGACTCCCTTTATGGTCATTTATGCCACCACAGGACATGATGGTGGCATCTGCTTGGTGCAACAAGTGGTCAGGGGAAAGTTGTTAACACTCTCTCTTCACTGACCCAATCATCTGCCCAACAAGTTTTGATTTTCCAAGGCACCTGTGACTATCTCTGAACCAGTTTCCAACAGAGCAGGACAACTATGTGGCTAATCTCCTTACATGGGGTTTTTCTAATGACCCGTGATGCAGCTGCATTCACCTTCAGACTGCATGGCATATACTTGATAAGTGCCTGAGCTACCTCAGGCTACCAGCTCTCCCCCAGGCTGATGGAGAGGCTGTCAAATGTCTGGGCAGATGGCCATATTGTTAAACCTATGCGCTGTCTTCTAAAAGTATCTTACACAGATGACTTTCTGACTTTGTTGCATAGCAGTCAACCCATAACCCTAATTTAGCACACATACTAGTAACAGTATTATTTTTTAAAATTTGTTTATATGCATTCCTTTGGCATTAATCATTATAGACTATCTACTCCATTTTAAGCCCAGATTCATTGATCCTGGGCATTAGGAGAAGAAATTAGTTATGAGTAGGCCATTCCCATTTATAGTGAGCCTGAATATATTTTAATTCCAAGAACCTATACAAGGTCTAAATTACTTGAGGAAAAAATTCTGCCCTCTAATGTCAGTGTACTTGGTACGTAGGAGACAATACAGGGAGTCCCTTTCCCTGTTCAAGCACATATAGAGGAGCAGAGCAAAACAGGGACCATCTTGCACAAACAGTAATACAGGGTCTGCAAGCTACTTTTTAGCGTAAAAGTGCACTAACTATAGCTGGCGCTACCTGCTGCTATAAAAAACAGCCATATTCACGTCGAACGTTTTCCCCAGCCTATGCTAATTTTAAGTGTCTAGCTGATGAATTGCTAGGACATGCATATTTTACTTATCAATTTTTCTTATTTGTTAATACTGCATGTTCTGAACAGCTTCATTTTCAAAATGTCAGCACAAAAAAGAATACATTGAAAGAACTCAAAAAAGTTACGAAGTGCCAGAATTAAGGTTCTTCATGCAACTGTAATTCAGTTCCCTTGTGTGTATGCATTATGATCCAGGTCAGTGAACAGCCTGTTTAAGTTACATATGAATATTTCACTGATCAGTTAACTTGAGCTGAGCAAATACTTAAAAAAGAAAGTCTAATATTAATTTGACTGTTAAAAAGAATTTGCCTTAACTACATTCATACTGCTTTCCACAACTTTCTAAGCAAGTTCTCGTGCAAATGTTCTAAAAAACACAAGATTTTAAGCAAAATTTTCAGAATATTAAATCAATACTTACAATGGTTCACATGAACAACCCAATTCTAAACGTCAAGCTCATCCAGTCAAGGAACTGAAGAAGTCTATGTGATCTCCACATACAGTGAAAAGAAGCTTTCAAATACTCAAAGAACTGCTCTTGAACAAGCTACAGCTCAAGAATTATTTTCATGACTTTGGTGAATAATTTCAAATGTATGAGTTAATTCTGCTCTGTTCAGAAAATTCGCAATCAGCTAAAGTGAAGCTCATTGAATAGGTTATTTATTTCTAACTACTCACCCATCTCTACAGTTAATCAAGCGGTCTTTCTTAAAATGATAACACATGTATTTTCTAAATGACTCTCTAAATAAGTATTCATGTATAGATGTACAGCATATCATTATCCATTAGGGGAAAAATCCCACCCAAAGCACAAGTATCTGTACTGGGTGCTTTTTCACCAGTGTCTGTAAAATTCAGTACCTAGTGAGTTCTACAGCTTCCTCTGCACCCCTGAATAGTCCCTGCATCCCCACTCTGTGGGAGAGGGATGCCCAGTAGATTCATGTCATGCCACCAGCCCCCTCCTCCATTGACCTATTTCCCAGCCACCCATCTTGCCCTCCACACCATTAAATCCGTGACTGAGATGTTTGCTCCAGCCGTTAGTTACAGATTGTTCGTTTCCAAATTTGTTTTAATTTTTGCCCACAGAGAATGTGACTCACTGGCCAAATGTAATCACTAAGTTCTACGATGCAGTTTCTAACTGCCCTTGACATGGACATGGGGCCTGCAGAAATGACAAATCCTGATATTTAGTGTTCCAACTTGATTTCAGCAAGAGCTTCTTGGGTCAAGGTGGAAGACTACATGGTAGGATTTACTATTTCCACAGCACTGTTTTAAAAATGAGACTAGCTGCAATCTCTTAGAGTAGTCATGGGCCAAGGGCTGTTAGGAAGTTACAAATCCAATTTCCAGTAAACCTGTTGTCACAGATTAAGGCCTTTTGCCAGCTCTGGCAAAGCATTTATGCACATGCTTAATTTTAAGCACATGAGTAATCCCTCTGATGTCTATGGGATTACTTGTGGTTTTACAGTTAAGCCTACGCTTCAGTGCTTTGCTGGATCAGGGCCTAAATGAACAAGGAACTAAAAGCCTGTTGATCCCAAGGCCTGGTATTCTCTCCTCTGAAGAAACTCAGATGTGAGGAATTATTTGGGGGTGGGTTCAGCTCCCCAAAGGCAGTGGAAAATCAGGGGGAATTCATATGGTGACTGGCATGTTAAAGTACAATGCAGAACAGAGGGCCACAATAGCAAGGCAGATTCCCAACCCGCTCCTCAGAGACCGAGGTAAACACAGGCAGTGGCAGTTGCTAACTGACACTCAGATACTTCACAAAGCATCACCTGACAGTTTCAGTGGCTCATTTCACAGCAGTCAGTCAGTCACCACCCACAGCATAAGCAATACAGTTTGGGAGATGTAGATGTTAGTAGGAGGAGTGGAGAACAACAGTAGACAGTGGGTTATTGAGGTTAACAGAGAGCAAGCCAGGAAAGCGGCACAAAAGCCACAAGGGGTTCAGCCCATAGGAACCACAGTGCACTAAAAATAGCAGTCAGCTGACAATTAGGTAGGAGAAGGCCAGAATACAGGACACAGGTGCACTAAAAGACATCAGCTGCAAGAAGTACCAACAGGCACTAGAATAACATGCCTCTTCTTCATCACAGGCAAATTGTTTCCAGTCAAGTAAGTGCTGGCCATTAACTTACAATTCCTTTTTATTCCAGCTTTCTACTACTGGACATTAGCATACTATTGTGTATTGTCAGATTTGTAGATCCACCCATTTTTTACCCTATTCCTAATTCAGTGGTTCTCACTCAGGGGTACACGTACCCCTGGGGGTAAGCAGAGGTCTTCCAGGGGGTACATCAACTCATCTAGATATTTGCCTAGTTTTACAACAGGCTACATAGAAAGCACTAGTGAAGTCTGTACAAACTAAAATTTCATACAGACCAATTTGTTTATACAGCTCTATATACTACACACTGAAATGTAAGTACAATGTTTATATTCCAGTTGACTTTATAATTATATGGTAAAAATGAGAACCTAAGTGAATGTTCAGTAATAGTGTGCTTTGACACTTTTCTATTTTTGTGTCTGGTTTTGTAAGCAAGTAGTTTTTAAGTGGGGGTGAAACTTGGGGGGTATGCAAGACAAATCAGACTCAGAAAGGAATACATTAGTCTGGAAAGGTTAAGAGCTATGGTCTTAATTGATTGAATGGGACCACTCATAGAAATAAAGCTAAGGAAATGAACGAGCTTCAAGGATCGAGGCCTTAGTTAGGACAATTTAAAGCTAAGTTGCCCTATTGTTGAAATGTTTAACGTAGTCTTCCTTTTCCCTAAATCCATTTGATGAGATTCATTATTAGTTAACACTTTTCACCTTTGGCTATACATCTTCACGGCCTCACATGTTATTTCAGCTAACGTCAGCAGTGTTGTATGACGTTAACTCAAGTGTTTCCTGTTTCAGATGGTAGCATGCAAAGATCTCCATGGTTTGTCATAAGCCACCTATATTAGGTCAAACGACACCCTTTTTTGTAGCTGCAGTTTCAAATGTGAAGAAGACAAATGATTGTGAGAATGTGTAAGCATTCAAAAATCATGAGTCAGGCTCTGGAAAAATCAAAGTTTTTTTTTTATGATACATTTGTGGCCTATTTCTTTGCATTCTGTTTTTTTAGCATTCAGGGTGCACTTAGGTCACGTTTTCAAGCTTTTCTGTGCAACCAGGAGGGCTAGAAGCTTTTTTTTTTTTTTTTTTAAATAGTTGAGGTTTTCATGTAATCAGTTGTCTCCAGGAACTGGGGCTTTATATTTATTACCAAATAGTGCAAAAGTTGTTGCCAACTTTCAGAGTTTTTTCACCTTGCCTTTTGGTCCCCATGCCAGCAAAAGTGCCAGGACAGAAATGAATCTGGGCTACAGCACATACAGTGCGATTCTGTAGCTGTCGGACTGTAATTTGAGTGGCTATCAGTTAATGCTACAGCATTGCAAAGAGGGACAGGGAGTAGATAGCTGCAAACAGGAATGCTGGAACCATTTGTATAGCGAGGATTCCGAGAACCATTGAACTGAACTGTAAACCCTGCATATGATGGAAACCACTTCAAGCCAAGGGTCACCGCTGCACTGTCAGCATCCCTAGTTCCAGCACCTTTGACTGCCCAAGCCTGTTCCCATTTAATGAAATGGAAGCCTTAGAGCTCTGTCCAATGCTCAATGAAATCAACAAGTATTTCCATTTACTTTATTGGGATCTCAAATCACCCCCTTAGTGAACACTTGAACTGTTCCTTTTAAGAAACTTGAGAAGCTCTCATGGGCATACAAAGTATAACCTACCGAACAAAGGCAAGATGTTTGTTCCACAGTTGGTCCATTCAACAACATTACTGCTTTTTTGATAATGTTGTCATCAGCTCCTTTTGGTGTGAAATTAAAGGAAGGCTTTTATAAGGCTGCTGAGACGTACAAAATGCAATGTGCAGCAAGATTGCACACGTTGGAGTGATTGCACACCTTGTAGTGATCTGCATCCTGTTTTGTCTTACAATGCAGTACTCAAGTTGTTGTTTTCCCCTCAGATTGTGCCCAAAGCATAAAACCAGTTGTTTCATGGAAAGCCAGGTGAATGACAGAAGTGTTTGCTTAGAGCCAGATCCAACAAACACTTAGTCACACAAATAAGACCCATTAAAGCCAATTCTATCCAAAGTCTCATATTATCTCAGATAATAGAAACGCTGGTAGACCATAATTATTCTTTTAGTGCACTTAATACGTCAGGAACCTGAGTCTAAATGCCTGGAACACTTAAAACTTCCTCTGAAATGAATGGAAGTTCTAGGGGTAATAAGGCAGTTGGATCAGCTCCAGGTTGCCATGTCTTTTTCTAAATATCTGTAAAAAATAGTGCATTTTGCGAAGGCTTAAAACTGCATTTAATGTTTGTATAACTCAGTCTGATGGGGTGTTCCACTCACTGCTAGGACGGTGCCTTCTCTTGGTCACTCTGGGGAATAATTTGTGAAGTGGACACCTCTTCTTGTGGTTGCATGCCATCTCTCTGCCTCGCTCTCTGGGTCTGCAGCCCCTCTCTAGCTGCTGAATTGCTGCTGCCTCTGAGACTTGGCCCTCTGGCCAGGTCACTACTTTTTTTTCCCTTCTGGGGTACCAAAGGGTTTCAAAGTCTCTCCACACTAGCAGTTTCAGGCAGTCTTCCCACTCACTGGCCCATGCTGCCACTACCTCAGTGGCTGGCGGGGGAACCTAGGCCTACCCTCTACTCTGGGTTCCAGCTCAGCGACCCTTTCGCCTGTAGTCAAGGTGTGTTCCCCTTTAGACCTTACTGCCTGTACAGCCCCAACCCAGCTCATGCTTCCTAAGCTGGGCTCCCTCGCTGAGTCAGGGGATTTCTTGGCCACTTGACTCCCTCCAGCTGTGGCTTGTTGAGTTAGTTAGCCCCCTTCTTCTAAGCCTGCATTAACCCTCTCAGGGCGAGTGTGGGGTAAACACCCCATCACACTTGGGGCCCATTCCAGTCAAAGAGAGAGAGAAATCAGTCAAGTTTTCATGCTGCATAAGCCCATATCTGAGTCTAAAGGACACCTCAGAATATCACTTTGTAAAGGCTGATGTACCCATGGAAGCTTACACTACTCCTCAGAATCAGCCTTTGCGTAATTAATTTCAGAATCTAAACCCACAAAATGACAATGTTACAATGCACATGCCATAATTTGCTTTTTAGTTCATTCTGCATTGCCTCAGCTCAGCCTAGTAATTCATCAGTGCATAAAGCATGCAGGGACTGGAAGTGTGAATTATGCATGAAGTATTATTTAGCTCTGATGTTCTGAAATATTGCTGCATGTTTGCGCAGTGTATGCCTAAAAGTAGCACTAACAGCCACGTGACCATCTTGGACCATGTTTTGTCTTGGAATATACACAGCCCTGTGCTATTTGGAAGTATAGTCAACTGTAATACAAAGCTGGTTAAAAAAAAACCCTGCAGGAATAGTATAAATAAATGATGGCTTTAAAATATGAATCATAGCATAAATAAATGATCCCTCGCCTGTCCCCCATCTTCAGATAGAAAAATCATTTAACTGAATATGTTATTCACTCTGCATGGACTGCCTGACCATACAAGTTTATATACTTCCATTAGATGGAGAGATCCACCAAAGAATGCAAACTTGACATTTAACCGATAATAAAATGTGTTGTGGACATAATTTGTCTGTTTTGTTCTGGCATGCTTCAGATTTGAATATAGTTCCTAGGGATTTAAAACAGACACAGAATTACTTTGAAGAAGGAGTCTAAGTTAATCATAGTAATTAAAAATAATAAATGAGAAGTCATTTCTGATGCATTATATAATAATCACACACAAAAAACAATTGTTAAAATGAACTTAACGCCGCAAGCATGTGTTGATGTGAATGCATGTTGCCGTTCAACAATATTGCATTTCCTACATTTCTATTTTTTTTCCAAAATGGAAGAATTAAGGTTGCACTTCTCAAACAAGTTACTTCAACTGTATTAATGATGATAAAGATATTACATGAGATACCTTTAAAATTTCAAAATCATTTTTGTTCCACACATTTTTAAAGAAAAAAACATTTTTATTTGTTTGAATCTTGTGGTGAATTTTTGGTTTAGAAAAATTTCTTTATGTCCCCCTCCTTCATCCCCTTATTCCATTATACCACTAAGGAAAGAAAGGAGGAGTAAGGGAGGACAAAGAAAAGCTCAATAAATGATATTATTTCCAGGTCTTAGAGAGAACTATTTTTTAAATGTCTTTGCAAAAAAAGATTTTCTGAAAAAAATAATTTAATTACAAAAACTGAACACTTCATGTAATTCTGACCTTGTAACAACAGCTTTGGGAGATAAAAGAAACTCTTGCTGTGTTACCCATTAGGTGTGAATTCAGGAACTGCCTGTTCAGTCCATGTCACATTCCGCAGAAAAATTCTACCTTGGCTCTAGACCTAACATGCTATTTTTGAGGCTGAAATGACTTATGTGAATTCTGAAAGGGGGGGACAGTTAGGAGCATCATGGAAACTCAGCTTTAACTATGAAGCTGCTGATCTATAATTTAGAACAGTAGCTTCACTTATTCTGAACTGACTTATACATCTACAACTACATCTTTAGTCTGCTATATAGTTTATTTTTAAAAATAGGAACAAGGTAATTATATCAAAACGTAGCCTTGATTTTTCTCTGTGATCTTTCCCCTGTGCCTTACTATTAAATTGCAAACACACAGTATGGAAGTTTAGAGGTTGGTGGTAGGCTTTTTAAATCTTAACTGAAGTGAAAACATGTTTGTAAGAAAAAAGAGATCCTTGATATTCATAAAGAAACGCAAGTTTCCAAATCCAAACCATGCTGAGCGCTCTGCCAGGGGTTAAATTAGTTTATGAAGAAACATTTTACTGAAAAATAGCCAGAGCACAAACCCGCAGCAATCCTCACTCCACCCACCCTCAAAACTGCACAGTGGAGGAAAGAAGTCATATTGGATGTCTACCAGATTGGGATGACAACTACTACAGAGAAGTGAACTCACTCCCTGTCGATTACCCGCAAAAACTTTGCTAACACTCCTTTCATCAAGACATAGTAGCTGGCCAGATTCTGTGGTGCAAGGCCTCATGTTGTGTCTCACTGCTGGAGGTCCAACCCTAGGAAGATTCCTCCAGAGCAAGGAGAATCCTCCAAGGGCTCAGCTTTGGAATGGAGGTTTCTACACCAACCCAACTGTCCTTGCCGACAGTGAAGCAGATGTGGCTGGAGTAAGAGGGGAGGGGAGGACATGACATACATCCCACCCTCTACACTGCACCAATAGCCAGCTATGGTTTTGGCTCCTTGGTTGGGCTTAAAGGAAAGCTTTACATCATATCAACCCCCAGCAGTGTTGCATGCAGATCAGTGAACCCCAGCATCTAGCTCAGTATTAATGAATGCCATGGACGGTACCTTTTATGCAAAAATTGTGCCATCTCATGAACGACATGGTTGAGTGTGTGCTCTGTGTAGAATTCTTGCTGAAATTCATGCTCACCTTTACAAAACTTGAGCACTCAGGTTTTGTGCTGGGAATTAAGTGGGTATGGGTGCAGAAAGCCCATTACACACTGGTGCTGTACGATTAGTACTGGCTGCCAGTTAGTTCCCAGGTGGAAGTGAAGGTGTTAAGTTTCAACCTATGAATCCTAAATTTTGTGTATCCTGGTTATCCAAGAGACCATCTCCGTCCCTGTGAGATACCAGGGCACTTGCAATAACTGAAGGTGCTTAAGTTCACATGCCTCACCTTGATTAAAAAGATGAAAAGCACATTGTGAGGAGCATTCTATGAGGAATCCTTGACTCTAGAACTGATGTCTCCCGTTTCTTTGAGAAGCCCCAAAAGGCTGGCCTTGACAGCACATGACAACCCTTACCATTTTTCGGGGGGGGGGGGAAGGGGGCTGAGGGCACTATGCTAATTTATGGTGAGCCTCATTGTGTGTATCCAAGTTCTAAGCTTCGGTTGGCGTGTTAATATTATTGTGCAACATTTCTTGTGGCATAAGGCATTTTTTATAGGTACTGTTTTTCCCTGGGTTCTTGTACAGACACAGAGTCTAGAGAGGCATTTCTGGAAAAAATTTGAAATACACACATTAATTTAAGTAAACCCTGCTAGATTATGACTCAGTTGTTCCGGGGTGCTTAGGTTTAACATCCAGCTTCTTGGATAATAAGGGCCCACTTTTCAAAAGGACTCAGCAACCAGCAACTCCCATGCATCTCAAAAGGTGCAGAGCCCTTTTGAAAAACTGGCCACTCGTCCACTTCTCTGACCCCATTACAGCTCCTGCAAACGGCCCAGAACAACTTTCTGAATTAGAGTTTTCCTAAGTGCATTCACTTACATTCATAAAATGGATACCACGCCCTAGACAAATCATCTATAACAATATTCAGCTGGAAACTGAAATGGAGCTGTCACTGCATACACCTTTGTACAGGATTTTAAGACCTGAATCAGATATCATGGCTGACTTTGGACAAGGCGGCTACAATGCGGAGAAACCACAGATAGAGCTGGGTGAACAGCTGATTTTTCAGTTCACTGGCAGTGCTGGAAAAACAATTCCATTTGGTCAAATCCACAGATTTTTTTTTTAAATGTTCAGCTAATCAAAAAAACTTGGGAAAAAAAGGCCAAATGAAACAAACATTTTGGCTATTTTTGAAGCTAGCAAAGGAAATGAAGGGCTTGATTCTCAAAAGCTGAGGAGGAGAATCCCATTTTATAGCCAGTAGTCAGGGCACTCCCATGGAGGGGAGAGACCTGGATTATAATCCCAGCTCCAGAGCAGGGATTCAAAAATAGTTTGCCTCCACCTCAGTGGAGTGCCCTAAACACAGGCTACAGATCACTCTTGATCATTCTCTGGCCCTGTGACTATACCTATCCCCCAGTGTTGCACAGGGCACAAAACTAACATCTAGCTCATAATCTAGATTTTATCATTCAGTTGCTGTAATAGTTTAGCAAAAAAGCAAATAGGTTTCACTAGACATTTGCTGAGGCTTATTAAGTATCAGAACAGATACAAGCAGTAATTGTTTGCAGTTACTTTCATTCTCTTTTGACATTTATTAAATGAAAGCAATCCCAAACTAGCCAGTGGCCACATCCTCATTAAAATAAAGTTGGCTACTTCTTATATGTGGGTTGTATGGAAACATTTCAGTTTTTCTATAAATGCTTCACCTTGCATCCCAGATCAGATGCCTTCCAGATTATGGTTTCCTTATTAAGTAAATAGTAAAGCTCTGATAACATACTTGTAGATTTAATTTACCTTCTAGGCTGTGACAATTCTTACCACATTACATTATATTCTGAAGAACAAGATCCACTGTGCTATGTCAATTTATTCCAAGTGAGGGTCTGTGCATTAGTACTGAGTTAGGGAGAGCAGGAGGACTAAGCGAGAAAGCTGGTGGGTTAATACCAGCATTTTCTGTGAACCCTCATCAAAACAGTTTTTCCTCTAGTACCATTCAGACCTCTGGCATTAACAACGGAGTTTCATGGAACAGATGTTCTTGAATTTGCATAATGACAGACAGACTGCCTTTTCTTTATTAAAGGTCACTGAAAACCAATGCTTCTGTTTAGTCAGCCCTGCCTTCATTAAACAATTTCAGGACAAAACTGCTTTGTCTTCACTTACAGCCTGGATGATCACTACTTTACATACTTTAATCAGATGGCTTTGCCTCCAGAGCATTTGCTTATTTCATCCCACATATGCTTGACTTTCCCTAGCTTGGTTAATTTCTACTAATAAGCACTATTTTTGTTTGAAAGTTCAAATATCTCTGAACATGGCCTAGATCCTCGGCTTCTGTAAATTGGGGTCGCTCTGCTGACATCAGCAGTGCTATCCCAAACTATCCTGATTTACACCAGTGACGGATCTGGCCTTTAGATGCTTCTCCTCCCCCCCCATCCCCCACCACCCTCCTCACAGCCAGGTATTATAGTATTCCCACCACTTAAATTCAAGTTGATTTCTCACACAAACAAAATTCATTTGACATTGAGTTTCCAAATAGAGCTAGTGAAAATATTCATTATGAATTGTATTTGCTATAAATTTAGCCTCATTTATGGCAGCAAATTGTTCAAAATTACATCCTTATTTTCTTCACATGTACTCATTAGTTGTATACAAAGTCAAATAGCTGGACAAATCATTTTCAGCTTACGTGTTCTTTGCTAATACCTCACTCCGGCTATTTTCTATTCACCATTTGCGTTGTGTGGTAAATCACATGGAATTGGATTTTTTCCCCCAACTGGATAACAAACACCTTAAGCAAAAGAGCGCACACTGAAGAAAGACTGTCAAATGTGGAATAAATAGACATAGAGCAAGTTCTCATTTGTGCTAAAATTTCATGAAATGTTGCAGTGCCACATGGAAGACAAAGGTGTGATATTTGAGCTTAATCGGTTCTGTGAGCGAAGTGAGTGACAAAAGTGAAATTTTTCATTTCCAGTGGTGTGCTGTGATCAGTGACACCTCACTTCTTAGTGCCAGCCAAGTTCCATAATTAGTGTTCGAGAAGAGAAATACATGTTTGCCTCCAGGGCAAAAGGTAAGTCCTGTGTTCTCAGCCACATATGGCTGAAGATTTATGGAGAAATCAGTTATAAGGCTTAGGGAGAGGGAAAAGGTAGAAAAGCCTCATTTGGACCACCCAGCTGCATCAAGGGGAGAGGGAGAGTCATGCTCAGATGCCTGACAGAGGGAAGAGAAACGCATCACAAATACAGAAAGTAAAAATAAACACAGAATTTCATGCTTTAAAAATATCACTCAAATGACAAAGAAATGGAAGATGTACCAGCATGGTAAATAATATTTTTTCTACATGACATACTTTCAATTTTCAGTTAGCTTTGCAATTTTCCACTATGTGGTTTTAATCAGTGAATCATACACTAGCATTTGCTGTTATATTACCCAGAACTGTATGATCATGTTAAAATTATCTAGTTGCTCATATTTCAGATTAATTTAATATGACTAAGAACACTCGAACACAAGATTTGCACATGGGCAATGGGACGCATTGCTGCACAGAACAAAACATGTACTGTTGCTTCCTACCTCTTCTGAATGATGCACAATATTTTGTCAGGTTCTGCAGGAAAGGAGAGGGTGCAGACACCCTTCCCTCCAACTCCTCTTCTTCTTGTGGGCAGTGGCCAGGTGCAATTCTGTTCCTTACACTTCTGGACAGCAAGTTCTGGGGGGGACTGTAATGCTGGCAGAGGCACAGAAACTACTTAACGACGGGGAGGAATGGGATGAAGTCCTAGCCTCCTTCAGACAGGACAGCACAGCAGGGCCAAGGTGAGAGGACTGGAATGTGTTGCACCCTGCTGAGGGCTAGATCACACAATTTGAAGGAAGCCCAGTGTAGGGGGTCATGTGGAGCCACCCTTCCTTAAGAAAACACCAGGAGAGATTGTGCATCAGGAGAATTTCCTCACAGAGATTCTCCTACATCATTTGATTGGGGGGGGGAGGGGAGAGGGTGAAGTATACCCCTAGTAAAGGGTGTGAGGCCTATCCTCAAGCTTAACAGGAGGACAAGACCATCTGTGTTGAGACTATGTGCCTCTGCAACAGCTCTGGCAAACAGCGAGATGTCCCCAGGCTGCAGCAGCCCCTGCTCCCTTCCGGGGTGGCTACACAGAAAACGTAATACAGCCTGGATCTTACTATCTTTTCCAAGTATGTTCCTCTGGGCCAAGAGTGAGGTGGGAGGGGATGGGTGAAGTGAAGTATCTACCACCAGAATCCTTTTCCTGCTTCCTGCCCCACCCAATCTACACTGCTTCACCCAGCGTGGACCCAAACCACATGGACCCAGGAAAGCCCTGTCCAAGTAGGTTTGGAGGACAATGCTAGGAAGGTAGCTAAGTCCCCAGTTCCATGTGGAAGGGGAGATCAGTACATGGAGGCCCCTATGTATGCAAATCTCACAGGAGGGGATGGGGACACTCTGGGCTTGGTTATGCTTTGAGCCTGTGTACGGATCCTGGCATGACCATTTGTTATAGTGACAGAAGTTGAATGCTACATGTCACTTGATAACAGTCAGGTTTTAACTTCTTTCTGAGGCTGACGGGAGACAGGCAAGCTACATACAGTTAGCTTGTGTATCTCCCATCGACTTTCCCACATTCCCTTACCGTGGCATCTCCGCTGCACTGCATCAACAGGAAACGCCCTCCAGTCGACACAGCATTACTCTTTTCGGGGAAAAGTGGGGGGATTTACTGCGTTGGCCGAAGAGTACGTCCAGGATCCATTGAGCAGGTCTCCATTACCTGCTCAATCGATCCCGCTGCATCGAGTCATGGAGCCCGATGCAACCCTGGCACTGAGCTCCAGTTTTTATTTTCCCCTGCCATCACCCTCCATTTAAATGGGATTCTGACCTGCCTCCCAGTTGGGATTTAAGTTGCTGCTGCTGATGAAAGCCTTGAATAGTTTGGGATCTGACAGAGAGAAGAATCCCCCCGACATGACACCAAAACAAGTGTCATCAAATGCACTAATACCACCTAGACTTATTTATCCAGGAAGGGGCTGGCAGCAGGCATTTTCCATAAGGAGTCTTTTACTGTGAAATTTGTTCCACATTTCTATCCAACAGAGCTCAGATTTAACATTCAAAGTAAGCTGCAAAGCTCACTAAAATTTTGTGCCTGATGCATGTAGGGTAGTTAATAGTCAGGCAAATATTATAGGCCAGATGCTGTCACCCTGACACCATTTCTTGTAAATGATCACTGAATAAAAATAACTAAAGGTGAATGAGAGGGCTTAGTCTGGAAGGAAAAAAGCAAAGAGAAAATAAAAGAGAAAAATCTGTCAGTGAAAATACTCAGCCACAAAAAATGGTCATATGCAGAAAGCTATAGAAATATCCGATATTGTATCTAAAATGACAGGGTAGATTCATGAAAGATGTGGGTGGCTATATTTAGACCATTAAACTACAACAGAATAGGTAAAACCACAACTCATTTTTCAAGGCTTAGTAAATTAAGTGCCTGCAAAAGCTTTTTCTGTTTCAGATATAACTAGAAAGAACTCAGAAGTTCGTGGGGACATGGTAACATACATTTAATATCACTTTTAGCCTAAAAATGTTTTGATGGGCGTTTAAAAATTTTGTACGTGCTCTGTAAGATTTGCTGGTTCTTTTAGTTTTATTATGATGTTGTTTGCAGCTCTCCTAGCACAATGAGGTCCTGGTCGATGACTGGTCTCCTAGGCACCGCATTAATACAAATCAAACCTACCTACCTACCGCGGTGTGGATTTGTCACAGCATTCTAAAAAAAGTGCAAAAATCATGGAATAGCCACAGCAAAAGTCACAGGTTTTGTGATTTAATTAAAAATCTAGCATGACAAATGAGAAGGCTGGGTCTAAGGGACGGTGTGTTTGGACTCCTATGGACCACAGGTTCAAAACCACTGCTATAGAGACCTGATCCTGCAATATTTAAGTCACTTGGTACAAAACTGGACTCTAGCAACAGCTGTACTAATCTCCTTTGGCCCCCAACAGAAAAACCCTGTGTAAGTCACATTTGCTCCAGCTTCTCACAAGGCAAGGACCTAACATATGTAGAAGACATCTTGGAAAGTTCCTTAATCCATTGTATGAACTGTTTTCTTTAAAAATATATAACCGTCCATTCACTAGAAGTGTCTGTTACATAATCACTGAACGGAGTTTTAATTTGTGATGTTACATAAAACTCTCCTACAGTTTTACAGTCCTTCCAGGACACTGTGTAATGTATACAGTACATACGATTTATGACTTTCTGCTTTAAGCCAATACAATTTCATTTGTTCAACTGCAGTGGAACTTCAGTTGTTACTGAATATTGTTCAGTTCAATATTGTTACTGATGTTTATTTAATATGCCATTGGCTTGCATGATAAAATGCCAGGGGCAGACCCTCAGGAGTTTACATTCTAAAGAGAGGAACCGAAGCCCATTGAAGGTGGTGGGAAGACTCCAATTGACTTTGTTAGGTTTTGGATTAGACCCTAAATTTTCTTACAAATGATTAGACAAGTGATGAGCTGTTTTCAATGCTAGCATGTCCTTTTTAGCTTCTATTATTCCAATGAACAAGGTCTTGTAAGGAAGTACCAAATAGAAAGCTCATTATTACAAGTTTTTGTTACAGACAAAATTCTTTATTTCAGAGTTAGCACAACGGATGGAAACAAAAGCCTTCAGTGATAATGGTAAACCCTGGTGAGCAAAGGCAGTATTGTTCGGCTTTAATTATCCCAAGTGCATTTGAGACTGATTTATTCATTGGGTGATGATCCAAAAGAATCATATTTCCACTGTAATGGTGCATGGTAAAACAATTTATTGAGAATTGCCATTTTCCTTCAAGGAAAGAGAGCTGAAAGTCATAGTACCGCTAAGTATGAACTGCATCTTTACTGTTTAATTTTTTTCTCCATGGATACTAGCTCTTAATATTGTCAAAGATATAAGATATTCTCTCACAGCAAGAATGATAACAGGGGTGGGAAGCCAGAACCAGACAACAGGAGCGTCATAAGAAAAAGTTATGCTTGAAATGCTAATGGTAAATTCCCGCAGAGTGAAATTCACCCTTGTGCAGAGGGTCGGCATAAGACCAGTGCACCACTCCAAGTTCACTTAAGCCCTGTTTTGGAATAGTGAAGTGGGACTCCAGTAGTTCATAAGACAATACTAGCCCTTCAGGCAAGGAATGGATTTCACCAGTCAATTGTATGTGTATGGAAGGATTTTTATTTATTTATTTTAATGAAGGCAAGAGGACAATTTCAAAACTGAAATACCCACTCGCTTTACAAAAAATTGATTGAAAACAAGAATTTACATATTAACCACAGCGCTGATGTTATCTCAAGTCAAGCTCTCTGTAGTGTAACCTAAGCTTTTCTTTCATTAGGGCAAATTTTCCAAAAATAGGAGCCTAAAGTGAGACTCCTACGCCCATATTTCAGCATCTAAATATGTCTGATTTCCAAAGTGTTGAGCACCCAGCAGCTGCACTGAAACCAGGCCTCCTATTTAGTTGTCTACACATGGCATAAGAAGCTTCACTTTAGGCACCCATTTTGAAATCCTTGATCTAATTTACATTTTAATTAGTAAAATCTAAGTGCCCATTATGTCTTGTTTTTAAAATTACCATTAATGAGGCAGACAAACTGAAGACCAACTGATGAATCAATAAGAAGATCAGTAGCTTCTCCATCACCACATCCTGAATTAACATTGTTCTGTGATGGAAATGGCAGATGTCTGTCCTAGGAGGGTTAGAGGAAGGGGTACTTGATGCTGCCTAATACTCAGTGAGCTTCCATTGATAGTTGGGCACTGGGAAAGCAAAACAAGAAGCTGGACAACAGCTTTATGCAGTTTCTGTTTTTGATAGAAACCAAAAACAGTGCCTTCTCAGAGAAATAAAATTGCACGTGTCTCACTGTGACCAGTATTGAATTTGCCTTGCAAACATCTAATGGTAGAATGGGGAAGAAATTCAGGTGTAAACTGTGTCTCAGTGGATTGAGACTAGATATTTTACTGGAAAACAAAAACATTACAGGAGGGAAGGAATACTGAAATAACTGATCTTACTGCTGGGTGTGGGTGTCTAAGTATACACTAGTAACCAAAAGCACATGGTAAAGGAATACATGAAGATAATTTCATGGACACATGACTTCTTTATAGTTTTCTTTTTTTTAAATAATTAAAAAACAAAAACACACACACACAAGGAAATATATCCTCTATCTCCAAGATTTCTAGAAGGCATGTTGATTCTATGTGATACTTAGACGACTCTCACATCGTTTCTTCATGCAAATTTCAGTGTAAATTCTGAAGGAGCGAGTGACAAATGGCAAAAAAAAGTGTGATTTAATGAAAATTGATTTAAAAAGTTACAATGATATCTGAATTAATGTGAAAATGATTAACTTTATGGTCTAAGTATTTCATCCCCAATAACGTATTTTTGGCAGTTAATGAAAAACAAAAAAGCTATATGATAACTTTTGTTCACTTATATTTACAAACTCTCAAGAAGTTAGTAAACTAAACTCATATTTTATATTTATATTTAATTATATTATTTATAATATATAAATTTAATCAATTATATTATAAATTATTATATTTATTATTTATATAAATATAAATTACATTATACATTATTATAATATAAATTATATTATAAATATATATAATTATATTTATATTATATATATATAATATTTTTATTTATATATATATTAAAAAAAAACTCAGACCAAGCTAGGAAAATTTTAGTTTAAAAACAGAGAGTAGGCCAAAGAAAGCCGATGTTCAAAGAACACACAAATTGTTTGAAATCCAAACAAGGATCCAGATCTAAATACTGAACTCTAGATCCTGAAGTAATACACTTTAGAGACATGTGTTATCTCAGTTTTTAATCCCATGAATTAGACAGATACTTCTGTCTTTGGAATGCCCCAAATGGCAAGAGTTTTACTTACACTCTCACACTCACACTCTTTACTAAACCCACATTCTAAAATTATTTCCTAACTTGATGGCTGCTTAAAATATCCTGCCCAGGCTCTGAGGACCTGCTGCTATTGCCTTAGTTATTAATATACATCCAGTCCAAACCACAAATGGCAAGATGCCATGCAAAAATGTAGAATCCTATCTGACAACACTAAGCAGGAATCGCATAACATTTTAACCTTATTTTCACTCTCAGTTTTCTCATACATTCACCTTTTGGGGCTGACATTTTCCATGTTTGGTCACTGTCTGAAGATGAATATTTGTTTACTTTTTTTTAAAGTTTGAATAAAATTCCTTTCCACTGATTTCAGTTTATGGGGGGAAAAGATTATAGTTTGTGCATATAGGTAAAACTCTCAATCTTGTAGATTAAAATTTTCCTCAACATTCTATTTTTATGTTCGAGCCAAATGAGCTGAAGAGTGAGGATCCTATGCTAATCCCTTAAGGCAGAGTTGCACACAAAGAGGCAACTGTTGTGCTCTCTCACTAACATGGCTTTGAATTATTAATCCTGCCCACCCACTTGTGTGCAATTTGAACATGCATTTAGCAGAGAGGAAGATGCTGTTAGCTTACAGAGCATTTTATAAAAATTAAAGCAAGTAGAGAGGAAATTGTTTCCATTAATACCAAGCTACCATTACTAGAATGTAACAAGTGATTAAATGTAACAAATGTAGGGCACAGGTGGTCTCGTAGAAAGTTTTCTTTTCCATCATTGCTTAGTGGTATTTTGGTATATCAAAGATGCCTAACCCTCCCATTCCTCCTCAATCCATGGCACAGAATGGTTTTCGAATTCATGCAATATACAAAAGTAAAGTTGAGCACATTTTGCTTTCATAGTCCGCTTCACACGTGGTAGAGTCCAAATACATACGGTATCCTTTAACACTCATAGCTGGCAAGAGCGTATTTGTATAGGATACTGGGGCTCAGTCAGCATCCCCCAGGCAGGTCTGATCTGGCTGCTTGCTGAGAACAAAGTGCCCATAAACAGCAACTTGCCAGAGGAGGCCTTGTGTTATTCTGTGAGAAGATGAAATCATTGTCTTTCTCTGATGAGAATGTGCCTCTTTCTTGCATAACATGATTCCAAGTTATTCCTTTGTTTGGATTTTAATATAAAGAAGCAAGAGGGGAAAAAAAAGTTCCACTATTTTTGTTGCATCTCCTTTGATCATCCAACCTATTTCTTTGCAAGGGCAGGGTTGTTACACTTGCTGTCTTGATCCAATGTCCAGCTTTGGCAACTACATTATGCATATCCAAATTCATCCTGTCACTTCAATGGGGTGCAGTATTCTTCATTTTCCTTCTTACATGGTTGTTCAGAGTTAAGGCTGTTACACAACTATTGCCTTTCAAGAAAGCAGCTGCACTTAGGCTGGTTTTCAGTTACAGATGAAGAGAGCTCAGTGTACAGTTTATAAACAAATTGATGTGCTGTATACATTATAATCCCTTAGGATGAAGTCCACTGTAATTTAAAATCATCATCCTGCTTTAATATAGATTGAATAATCGGCATGAGAACAGGATATGATTTGTAAAAGGACACAATGTCTTTAAACATAACTCCCATTATTATTAATCAAAACAGCTTTTGATAAATTGAGTAGTAAACTTTAATATTGTTCTAAAGGGTATAAAATTTTCCTTTCAAATAAAGTAAAACCCATCCTATCTGTGTGTCTTTGCCACTGTTAATTACTAGGCATTTATGAAACCACCACCACAGAACAAAGGCCAACGTGCAATAAGGTGATTATTAATTCACACCTGCATCATTACTAAGTCTTGCTCCTGCGGCATACCTTATTTGAACTCTCATTCATTCTGTTTACTGCAAGCACTCCTAAGGAATCATTTCTTTTCAGGGGAATATATGGGAACCTTGCAGTCATTTTTAGCCACTGAAATTAAAATTCACTCCTAGTTATTGCTGAGTGCTTGGAAGAAATGAATCCGTTCCACAGCTACTGGGATTAATGCAGACTATAGCTGCTCAGTCTTGTGCTATATTGTACACGTAAGAGAGCTTTTGCAGCCAAGGGCAATATGTTTTTTTGCAGGCATGATTTTGAATTAGGTAACTCTTCAGAAGTCAGAGCAACAGAGCAAACCACTGCCAGTCAGAGTGAATGAGCCTGTAAATACACTCACAATTTATTGAAGAAGAATTCTGGAACTTAAATGTCTGAAAAATGGCCTGAAGGTAGAAGGATCAAGGACTGTGTAGGAACTGGAAAGATGAAAATAGAAAGATGGAAAAAAGTGCATGCTGTATATAAAACACATGAACATCCCCTAAAGGCAGATGTACCATAAATTAATATATAGACTAAGTCCCTGAATTTATTATGATTGGTGCTGTTTACAGCTACTGTAAATCATCTGAGACATTTCTAATGCTTTAGTCAGTAGATATCAATCCCACTGGATAGAGTGCAACTCATTGTCATGCAGTGTTGAAAGGAATCCAACTTCTCCTGAATTACAAAGGGACTGAATGTGAAAGATGGCCAATGTCTCACCAAAGGTGTCAAAGACAATGGGAGCAGGGAACGCTCAGGACACCTCCCAGAAGGCCGACTGCAGCAAAGGCAGTGAATTCTGTTTGCTACACTGTGTTTCTTTTTCCACTGAATGAATTATTAGCATGTGCTGCTTTTTCAAATGGAGCGAAACACAGTTCGAAAGCAATCACCCAACCAAAGCTATCAAAAGCATTAACTTAGTGTCAGCATTTTTGGAAGAGAGGCCTGGCTCCATGGGATTGAGGGAGGAACCATGGACATGCCTCTTTTTCCAATCAAACCCCACAGGATTATTGGTTTACAGGGAAAGCCACAATGTGTTAGATGCTTGCCAGTCCTAAAGGAGTGATCATCTCAATCCCATTTGCTTAACAAGTACTTAAAAATGATTCATGATTTTTGAGGTCTCCATTTTTGGGTGCCCAACTTTCAAGATCTTAATTTCCAGTACGTGCTGAGCACCCACCCTCCGGAAATCAGGCCTCTTTAAGGCCCCTTGAGTTGGGCATCCAAATTTTTTCCACAGTGACTAGCCATTTAAGCCAAAATAACCAAACCTTGCTTTATCTCATCCTCATTAGCACGCCCCAGCAGACACATCACACCCACACAAACACACAAATTGGTAAGAAGCTTTTGTTTAGAAAGAAAAATTATTTGCATGGAATTTGTTTTAGCTAAAGCGGGGTTTTGTTTTTTTTTAATGAAAACCAAAGCAGTGTTCAATTATAGCACTATTTCAATTTTCTAGAAAACAGGATCTCTTATTTTATTGTATTCATATGTGCAATGGTGTCATATCTCTTTACATTTCCATTCAATTCTCTTTAATCTGATTAGCAGCACCTTCTTTTCTCTCATTCTTTCCTTTTCTTATCTTGCTCTATTTCTTATCTTGCTCTTCCCGCCCGCTCCCCACCCATTCTTCTGTTTTTCCTATTGCCGTTGCTCCCTCCATTCTCAGCTCTCTGCATCTATTGCTCTCACCTGTATTTTATTATATTGCCATGGTCCTTCCCCATCTCTCAAATATAAAACTTAGCACTCATGCAATATTTCACACCCATTAATGTCAACATCTCAAGACTCTCATGAAGTAGGTGTGTATGTTGTCCTCAGCATATCAGTGAGGAAACTAAATTAGCATGATTTAGTGACTTGTCTAAATCCACAAAGTAAGTGCCAGAGTCAGAATGCTGACGACTCTGGCTCTCATTCACATTTAATCTAGCAGGCCATGCTGCTTCTCATGCTATTGAGTTGTGCCTTTGTCACCAGTAGCCAATTGTCCAGTTAAAAGAGGATTTGGATTGTCTTCAGGCAGCAGCCAAGAGGTAAGCTCATAGCAGCTATATCATCAGCAACGGCAGCCTCATTCAAAGAGTCAGATCGTTTTGGGGCCTCCTCTCAAAAAAATAAAAAAAAAAAAAAATAGAGTGGCTGATAGATCTGGGTTTCACTGTTACAGCGAGCCAGCCTAAGTAGCTGCAGAAGGAACGGCCAGAAAAATGTAACTTTTGGGAAAGACAACATACA
This sequence comes from Mesoclemmys tuberculata, assembly GCA_007922155.1. Taxonomy (NCBI): domain Eukaryota; kingdom Metazoa; phylum Chordata; order Testudines; family Chelidae; genus Mesoclemmys; species Mesoclemmys tuberculata. The sequence goes on from ML675616.1 coordinate 71,992,539, forward strand.
ATGTTTTCATCTGCAGTGTCTGGTTTCTACAAAACCTCATTTTTTAAGGCTATCATCAGCAAGAGGAAGATTAGATGCTTATTTAACGAAAAATTAGATTAGCCTTGATCTTTGTGTAGTCCCAAAATTCTGAGGTCCAACCAGCATAGGCTTCACTGGCATCAAAGGCCATTTTGATCCTTTTGAACCAGATCCAGGTGATGTAAAACAGCACAGCTCCACTGAAGTCAGTTGACCCCAGCTGAAAATCTGGTCCTTTAGCTTTAAAACAGAAGCAATATCTCTTGAGATTTCAAATCAAATCAGGTTTTTTTTTTAAAAAAAATAAGTAGTTGAATTAGTTACCCAGAAAATACTTTAAATTGCTGCATACCCTGCATATACTATAATATAAAAGTATGTTCTACAGTGAAGATTATCCTGCTGTTTAAAAACAAAAAACAGATGGTCCCCTTTTTCCATCTGCAAATATGAAAGTCAGAATTTGACATATGATGTAGGACATTTCTGAAGAAAATATATTCACCCTTACATATGTGAATTCACAGGCTGCATTTGAAAATGATAGTTTTGCCACCTTGTGAAGTTGATTTCTCACTTTAAAAAATTCTGCTGTGGTAAACGAAGCATAAATAGGTCATAATAATGCCTAGAGACTAACTTTGACAGTCACTGCAACATTGAGAGATAGAAGTATACCACTATATCCTTCGTAAATAAGAGCTTACGTTTCTGCTGACCCACCTGAGGGAAGCATTTGTCATTGGGTTTTTCTTCATTTGGAAATTTATCAAGGTCATCAAAACAATTTGCTTTAATAATAATGTAGCTGAAAAGACAAAACTTGCACCGTTCAGTACCTTCCCCAGTTGGTAGGACACAGTCCTCTGAAGTGCAGAGAACCCCCTGTGAGGAAAACAACACCCTCCATTCCCATTGGCTTTTGGTATCTTGCCCAGACCAGATCCTTTGCAGCTCAAGAGCATGAAAGATTGCAAGCTGTGGTAAAATGTAAGTTACCACAAAGTGAATTCAACTTTTTTAAATTCAGTATTTGATTCTTTATTAAGTTTCCATTACAAACAGAGAAAAAAAACAGAAACTATAATGATGTCTCAGAGCACTACAATGGTTAATCACAATGAAGTACAATATATTGGAGACTCTTTAGAAAGTTAGATTCAAAAGAACCTTACTGATAGATTTCAAAGTATCTTAACCATGGGGAGATCCTCACCTAATAAGCAACTGGCATAGCATAAAGAATGAAATACAGCACTTCCACAGAAACTAAGTAAGCACTTAAAAAAATGCCACAAGTAAAATGGATGAACTCCGATTTCTGATTAAATGGCTGCTGATAGAGGTGTCCTCAGAGCTATTTGGTGGAAACGTTAGACTTGTTGACTTTCTACTCCTCTTCTGAACTGACTGAAAAGGCAATTTTGGACATGTAGCCTGGCCCATGCCCCTTCATGAGGGCGTTTGGGAAATAGGATTCCCCTTTACTCTCCTGTACAAACTTATTGCTAGAGCCCTGGTGCATTGCAGTAAGGGGGTGCTGCACAGCAAATACTCTCATCATCCAATCAGCTAACCAGGGAGAAGGGTGAGAAGTGGACAAAACCTTGACTCTATCCATCCAACACACAAGCAAGCACTGCTGAGCTGGTGGGGGTAGAATAATGTGTAGAAATGGGCTGGCAGCAAAACCTACCTTTCCTAGAGCAAAGGGAAGATGGTGTTCCTTGGGGATCACAACAGTGCAGAATGGCACTTTGGGCAGATTGTTGTTGCACAATCTAACCCATATTTTTAATATCCAGGCTCTCTAAAATGAATTGTTAATAACTACCCTATACATTGCTGAATGAGCTGCTGCTCTGCAGGAAACCTGAGATGACAGTCTACCTCCATTGATTAGAAAGGTTTGGGAAGAGGTTTTGGGGAGGTACAGGATGCATTAAAAAAAATTAAAAGGAGGAAAAACTAAAATCTCACCTTCTTTTCCTGACTAAAAAGCTCAGACAAGGCTGTGCTGCTGCACAGGAAAACAACACACAATTTCAGGCCAGAACCTGATCTGCACTCTGGCCCTTTTGCACCACCACAAGCAGCACAAAGGGATCATGAAGCTACCCGAAAATGATGTAGAGGAATTCTCATAGATACTCTATGCCATGCCCTGCTGCCATCTAAGGGGAATGTCAGGGATGGGATAGGGCGAGGTAGTAAGGGTTTGACCAAACCACATTGCTGAATTGAAAGGAGAATATATGGCTGGGCCAATAAAGTGAGATCAATCCCTACGTCTGTGTTGCAGTAATATACAGAATAGCAGTAAGAGGCTGTATGTTGAGATTTATTAGTGAGGTGAGAATTTAGGCAGCCAGGCCAGTGGAAGTGAAATGATGAGATCCTTGATAAGGTGTCACTCTCACCTTCCTTATATACCAGGTAGCATTAATGAGCTGCACCTGCCGCAATCAGCCAGCAGAACATTAGCAGCTTTATGCAAGGGGCTAACACCTCATTACAATGTGGCCAGGCCGTTGTGTAAGCATTATCGATTACAGTCTAGTTATAGGGGCCTCTAGGAGTATAATCATAAACTCTAACCATGTTTCGGGATAAAGTAGGTTTGGCACAGGCTTGTCATGATTATCAGAGTTCCAAGTCATAGATTCTAAGGCCAGAAGGGATGACTGTGATCATAGAATCATTGCGTGAGAAGGGACCTCAAGGGTCACCCTGTTTAGATGCAGGATTTGTTGTGCCTAAACCATCCAAGACAGATGACTATCCAGCCTCCTTTTGAAAACCTCCAATGATGGAGCTTCCACAACCTCCCTAGACACTATGTTCTATTGTCCTACTGTTCTTACAGTTAGAAAGTTTTCCCTGAGCTTTAATCTAAATCTGCTATGCTGTAGTTTGAACCCACTGCCCCTTGTCCTGCCTTCTGTGTCAAGACAGAACAACTTTTCTCCACCTTTTTTATGGCAGCCTTCCAAGTATTTGAAGACAGCAATCATGTTCCCCCTTTATCTCCGCTTTTCCAAACAAAACATACCCAGTTCCTTCTGCCTCTCTCATATGGCTTGCATTCCATCCCTTTGATCATCTTTGTCGCTCGCCTATGGATCCTTTCAAGTTTCTCCACATCCTTTCTACACATTGGTGACCAAAACTGAACACAGTACTCCAGCTGAGGCCTAACCAGCATTGAGTAGAGCAGTAGAACAGTACTATAACCTCCTTTGACTTGCACGCTATGCCTCTATTAATGCAACCTAAAATTGCATTGGCTTTTTTTTCCAACAGCACCCCATTTGCTGACATGTTGAGGTTGTGATCCACCACATCTCCCAGCTTTTTCTCAGCAGTGCTGCTGCCAAGCCTGTTTTTCCTCATTCTGTATTTGTACATTTGTTTTTTCTTCCCTGAGTGTAGTGCCTTACATTTGTCTCTACTGAATTTCATTTTTTTGTCAATAGCCCAGGTCTCCAATTTTATAAGGATCCCTTTGAATTTTAGCTCTATCCTCTAAAATGTTGGCAACTCCTACGAGCTTTGTACCATCTGCAAATCTGATCAATATGCTCTACGTTCTTACTTCCACGTCATTAATAAAGATGTTAAACATCGGACTCGGAACAGATCCCTGTGGAACCCCATTTGAGACCTTCCTCCAATCGGACATTCCAGTAAGAGTTACTCTTTGTCATCTAATCAGACCCCCAACACAGGCCTTAGCTTTAGCCTTTAGCTTTAGCACTTCCCGGAATTAATTCTTTTTCAGAGTCACTGCTTCTCAGGACAGAAAGCCCCCCCCCCCCCCCCAACGTAAGTAGGCCCTACATTCTTTGTTCCTAGAGGTGTACAACTTTAATTTTGGCTGTATTGAAAAACAGATTGTTTACATGCACCCAGCTCCCCCAAATGCTCCAGAGTGCTCTGTAACAGTGACCTGTCCTCTTCATTATCACCACTCCAACTTTTGGGTCATCTGTCAACTTAAAAAGTAATAACTTTTATGTTTTCTTCCTGCTCACTGATAAATAGTGTTAACTAGCATGGGGTCAGTGGAATTACAGCAAGGGATCCATTAATCTAATATTTGTTTGTATTACAGTGGTGTTTAGAGTTCACAAGCAAGATAAGGCACTATTGTGGCAGGTACTGTTCACACATTAAATGTCTGCGCTGAAGAGCTTATAATCTAAATAAAGTAGATAGACCAAAGGTGGGATGGGAAATAGTTGTACAGAAATGTGAAGTGACTTGCCTAAGGTCATGCAGAAGGTCAGTGGCAGATTTCTGACTTCCACTAATGGTGCCCTATCCATTAGGCCACACTGCCTCTGCCAGTGTTTCAGACTTTATTGTATAAAAGGATGCTGTTAGCACTATACAACATGACTCCCTCTTTTGTCACAGGCAACTGCAGCCAACAAGAGGAATAATCAGTTTTCATAACTATTTTGTGCATGTTTTTCACAAAAGTGAAGTTGTTCCTTTTATAAATTTCAGAGCTGGAAGAGATTGTGATCATCTAGTCTGACCTCCTGAACAACACAGTCCATAAAACTTCTAAAATAATTTCTAGAACAGATCTTTTAGAAAAAGATGTAATATTGATTTAAAATAGTCAGTGATGAAGACTACAACTCTTGCTGAATTGTTCCAATGGCTTATTACTCTCACTGGTAAAAAAGTTACCTTATTTTCTGTCTGAATTTGGATAGCTTCAACTTCCAGCCATTGGACTGTATTTAAACCTCTCTCTGCTAGACCGAAAAGCCCATTATTAAATATTTGTTCTCCATGAAGGAATTTACAGACTAATCAAGTTACTCCATAGTCTTTTTAAACTAAATAGATTGATAGAAGCAAGGAGCTCACTGTGACACATTTTCTAATCCTTTAATCATTCTCATGTCTCTTCTCTGAACCCTCTCCAATCAACATCATTCTTGAATTGTGGGGGCACCAGAACTGGACACAGGCTCCAGCAGCGGTAGGGCGAGTGCCAAATACAAAGGTAAAATAACCTCTACTCCTACTTGAGATTATGCAGGGATTATTTTAACCCTTTCCTGGCAAATGAAGTGGAACGGAGTTTAGTTCAGTTACTCATGTCAAGCCAGTTTTGGGATGAGGCCTTATTTCTTGGGAGACAGGATTAAGGAGGTAAATGGATCAGCAGGCTGGACACAATGTCTATATGAGCTAAAATAAGGGGGATCACCCAGGGAATTATTTATGATGGCCAAAATAATAATGGATAAGATAAAGATGCACCATAAAATGAGGTACGGTAAGTCATGCATGGACAGTGCATACTGTATAGTGATTGTTTCCTAAAATAATGACTAAGCTCCTCCCAAAACGTGTAATGCATTGTATAGTAAATGCAGGTTCAGGAAACAGTTCGCTGTGTAAGTTTGGACGCATGGTACCCCTGATATCCCCCCAGCTATGTTTGAATCTGATCCACTCAGCATAGCTTTGCTGTATGCCAAATAAATGAAACTGAGTGACAAAACTGAAATCACACTGAACACTTGGGGAACTGAATGGAAGAGGTCTGAGGAGAACTGCACCAATACATGAAGTAACAGTGGACTGGACAGGCTGCTATTAGTTGTTCACCATGGCTAGGATGGATTTTTAATTTAATGTTTTATACATATTTCCAAACGGCAGCACTCATTACGTTGCTTTTGATATCTAAAGCTATAGACAAGGATTTAGCTAATTCCTTAGCTACAGTACAACCAATGAGGACAAGACCCCCAGTGTTTTGATATTAAAATTAGCTATAGCTGAGTGAATGATTTACAGTGAATAATTTGATATGCACAGCTTCTTTCTCTGATCACAGAATATCTGCAAACAGATCTCAATTTCCTTGATTTAGGGTCTGAACCAAAGCTAACTGCAGTTAATAGAATTATTCCCATTGACTTCAGTGGATTTTGGATTGATAGTTATTCAAATAGTCTCTGCATATTTATTATGTGTAGATTGTGAATATTCAAAAACTGCTCTTTGTTGCTTAGTTGAGATTAGCCAGGTAAATCACATGGATCAAGGGACGATATTTTCAGAAACAGGTGCCTAATGTAAGGCTCGTAAATAAGTGACCTAATTCTCAGAAAGGCTGAGCATCCAGCTGCTCCCACTGATGTTGTTCAGACAATAACTTTTACAGATGACAAAATTAGGCATCTTAGTCACATACAGAAAATTTTTTAGGAACTTCAGGGAAGCTTAAAGATGATGCATGGCCAACAAGGTGGCAATCTAATGTTAACAAATAAAAGGTAATGCATATTTAGCAGGAATAATTTGAACTATTAATACATATTACTGGGTCCTAAAATAACTGTATCCTCTCAAGAAAAGGTCCTGGGCATCAGTATGGACAGGTCAGTGAATCTCTCTGTTCAAGACACAGCATTAGTCAAAAAAAAGAGTAATATTTGGATATACAAAGAAAGGGATAGAAAACAGCATTATATAAAATAAATGGAATGCCCTTATCAAAGACAAAGATGATCAACAAATAGGATATGAACAATGGAGAGACTTCTCTGTGAGGAAAGGAGATGAATGACAGGGAGTAGGGTAGCGATATATAAAATAATAAATGCTACAGAGAAGCTATGCCAAAGAGGACAATTAAATATGTTGCCTTTCAATCTAAAGCTGATAAGAAAAAATACTGTTTTATACAAGGCATAATTATACAATTCATTGCCAGGAGGTATCACTGAGGCCAAGACACTAATCGGATTCAAAAATATAATTAAACATTTTATTTAGGTAATGAGAATATCTAGTTATATAGGTTAGAAAATGAGACACCATTCACGTTTCAGAGCATAGACCAATCAGTGACTGATAGGATGTTAGAAAGAAATTTCCCTTATGAGCAGGCTACTCCATAATTTTGTGAACTACAGGATTTTCACATCTGGTACAGGCTATTGTTCAACAGCTGACAGATGGAATGCTGATTTGATGCAGTATATTTCCTCTCTGTTCATATGTTTATTTTATAAGAGACTGAGTAATTAATTTGAAAACAGGTCGTAATGCTTGTAGCTAGAACAGTGATGGGTGAGAGAGAGAGAGAGATTAGCTGGCAACCCCATAAAGTAGAAAGAAATGATTTCATGTGGCCAGTTCTGGTTTAGAGTGTCCAGTGCTATTTTACAAAGCAGTAGGATCGTTTGCTTGAGCTAAACTCTGATTAGCAATGGTGGCTAATTTAAATACTTGGGCTGTAGAAATGTAAGTGTTCATTATCTACATCAAATACAACCTTGGATTTTAGCCTACAGGATGTGGGAAGCATTGTGGGCAGCAACGGTCATTACTGTACCAGAGTAATCCACTATAGTGCTTCAGTGTCCATTCACTGAACAACCTATGACTCACCTCTTGTTTTTATTTTCTCATTACCAGCATTCAGTCAGTGTGGAGACAGAAACTTTGACCTAAATAAATTAATTTCTGGTTGTATTATGGCATTTAGCCTGGCACTGCTTCCCTAAAGCACAAAACCTCTCAGAAGATCACTCATTGTTGCTTCTTGAGATCTCTCCCTCTTGCACATCTGCATAGGATCTACTACAATCTAAGAGAACTTTGTTAGCCAGAATTTTTGTCTTCAGAACTCAGATACATATACCACAAAAGAATGGCAGCTGTATCTACACAGAAATTAAAGTACCTTCAAACCCTCCTTCACCACTAGCTAGTTCTCCATGATTACCCATGGCTCTCCACTCTTGACCACCATCCTCAGTACAACTGCCCATGACCACCCAATGTCAGCCTAACCTGTGCTTGGCTAGTATGGACTTTGTCACATCATTCTATATTCCTTTCACTATTGCATACCTGAGCTAATATTTTGACTCATGTAGATTTCACAATGCCACAAAATTCATACCATTTATTTATACTCATGTCCCTCCCTTTGATTAGTTCACAAAATTAAATGAATATTCCAGCAATTTATTAATATTTCACTTAATGGCTCAGTCCCATATACACTACAATTTGATTTGCATCTTTGATTCTCTGATATTACATTGGGTTACATAGAGAATTGTGGTATAGGTAGCTATGGGATTACTATGAATTCCTTTTCTGTGTATTACACCTTAATTTCTAAAGAGTATTTATTTTGATGGAATTGGATGTTATTTTATGTTCACAGCAGATACATCCTGTTTTAAAGGAGGGAAAACAGGCACACGCGCGCGCGCGCGCACACACACACACCCATACCCATTCATGAAGGTTTTTTTGGTTGGTTTTCTTCTTTTGTTGTCTCCAATTAATCTAAAACAAACTTGTTCAGACAAAGTACATGATTTATGGTTTGCCATCCAATAAACAGATAATATTCATGGTGATTTTCTCATTGATGTAATTGATCCCCCCCCCCCACACACACACTTTTTTCTTTGAAATTAACATAGAAGTTAATATAATTAAATACAAGTACTGAACATTAAGGTTCATCCTTAATGATTAACTAGTGCCATTTTTCAAGGAATTTCTTTTTGAATAGGAGGTGTGTCAACAAGTGGCCTTCCCTCCCCCATAAAAGTCAAACTGTGAACCAAAAAAAAAACTGTTTATAGATTTAGTATTTCCTTCCTCCTCCACTGTTAGTGGAAAAATCAGGGTGGGAGGAAAGGGGGGGGGAGAAAGGGAGGGTACAAAGTTTAAGATCAAAAAGGGACCACCATCTAGTCTGACTTCCTATAGCCACAGGCCATCAACATCACACCCAGCACCCACGCACTAAACCCTACAACCAAAATTAGACCAGGTATTGCCACCCACAGGAAACTAGACTATTACGTACCACAGCAAGAGAATAGGAGGGACAAATACCCCAGGCCACTGCAATAGCAGGGAGCAGATTAAATGTCATGTCTAGTGACCTGCACCCACACAGTACAGAGTATGGTGAAAAGCACCTAGGTCACTTCCAGCCTGGGCTGGGGGAAAATTCCTTCCCAACCCCAAATGCGCTGATGTTGTGGAAATGGAATTACATAAGGGGAGACATGGGTCTATGACACTCTCTACAGGCCTGTCTGGGACGTGGGAACTCCAGGTCCACGTCCTTGCTCTGTCTGATTCAAAGCAGAGGTTTTCATTTCAAATCACTCTGAATCAGGTAGCGCAGAGACTTAACTGTGGATCTTCTACATCCCAGACCAGTGCCCTAACCACATAGTTCTACATGCACATTCTCCTGGTTAAAATTCTGTCAAAATATTTTGCTGTTGACAAAATAGCATATTTCACAGAAATGAAAAGGTTCTGACCAGCTCTAATTTAAAGGCAAATTTAGTGGGCAAAATAACTCCCTAAGGAAAATTTTTATTTCTCCTTTAATATGTTTGTATTCATTGGAAGGATATTCTTGTCTTAACGTGGCTCTCTCAACTTGGAAATCCACAAAAACTTTAAAAAACTATGATAAAATAATTTAGAATTTATGTAACTATCAAGGTGCAGGGGGAAAGGTAAATATAGTGTTTTTCTGATAACATTACTTTTTAGTCCACAGGACTCCATGAGGAATCTCAGTGAACTCAGTTAATTTATAGGCATGTGAGCAGCCTGCTGAATGCTTAATTCAGAAAAGCTTAGCAGTAGACAGAGATAGTGGGTCTTTCTGTACTTCTGCTCCACTTTTGTGTGTGTGTGTGTGTGTGTGCTAGTTAAACAACACTCTAGCTGGTTTTATTTTGTACTGAAGAATTTACAGAAAATTTGCTTTCCATATGTATGTGTGTGAGAGAGAGCGAGCGTGCATTCAGTTGCAACTGCTGGGATAGTAAACTTGCAAAATGTTTATAGCAAAATACCTGGCTTCGGAGTCTGCTTTCTCAACAAAGATGCTGGTTAAGCCTGATCCTGAGTAAATACAGAGGAAATGCCATGTTTGATGGCTTTACAGTTTCAGATGGTTCACACCCAGTCATTAATGAGCCATTCCAAATTTTACATGTCCTATGCTAATAACAAGGTTTGCTAATAACATGTAGGTTCCCATAATCATGTGGCAAGTCTAGGGAGAGCGGATCAAAACTTCAAACGATCCACGTAATGGCTCCCAACCAAAAAGAAATGCGATGAAGATATAAATTTAGCTTGTGGTGTACTATATGCTTTACAATATGCTGAGAGAGAAGGCTGTGGTTTGTTATTCTGAATTTCTTTGTATACAAAAACCAGTAACTGACCCCAAACCCCAGGCGTTCCAACAAGACAGCTGGAGTATATACATAAATTAAGTGGAAGATGTGGATATATACATTACATTTATTTCTGAATTTATTTATGTATTACTTACACAAGATTTCTCAAAAAGATTGACTTGGGAAGGTATGGAGGTTGCTCTCAGGGTCACAAATGTCGCAAGGAGAAATGCAGGGTCATAGTCTATTCTGCCCCTAAATCATGCCTGTCCATGGAAATGGCAAGCCACGAAGAGGTCAATACAATGTACTGTCCCAAAGAATGGTGAAATGAGTCTGTGCGCGCTTCCCGGATTTCTGGGAAGGACTGGCTCATGACACCACCTCTCTTGGAAGCGGGGTTGGGGGGGAGGCAGGTAGCTCCTTTACCCCCTTCCCTGACTAATTCAAAAAAATGAACAGATGCTCTCATGTCTTCAGTATAGATAGGCCAAGCTGTTAAATTCAGCTCTGGATCAGAATCAGGGGGGTCTGCTTAAGTTTAGTACAGTAATTGGCCTGCCTGCAAAATCTGGAGTTAGATCTGAGCACGCACACATACACACAAAACTTCAGGGTGTTTGCTGCTGGACCAGAGCTTGGGTTCAGATCTCCCTCTAATCCTGAACAACTACTTGTACATATATTTAGTTTATTTTGTTTTCTTTTGCCTGGCACATTTGTCACTACTTTTTCCACTGAACTGTTATCACAATTTGATTTTGACCCACTGGACGTTTTTCAAAGAGAATTAAGATACGATTTTCCATGCTGTGGATTATCACATTTTGACCTTTGGCCCCTATGGGTAAAACTAAGCAGATTTTCAAATGGCAATGTTACATACATAGTCTAAAGTCCATATATTTGTGCTTCATGTCATCTACAGCTAGGAAAACCATTCAGACAGATATCCCAAAGCCACCAAATGATCAGTGCAGCAGAGACTGCTGAACTGAACACGGATAACTTTACTCAGATGATCTTTGTGTTGCAATGTCCTGTAGCAAACATGATGATGGCAGCCAAAAATCGGACAATCCTCTACTGCTTCCCTCTTCCTCACTATCATGTACAGTAGATGGTGTCTCAGGAAGTTGATCAAGAGAAATATGGCGGCCATATTTTCTGCTCTCTGATTTCAGGAATCCATGGGACTGGGCCTTATGGCCCAAATCAAAATTCTGTCATGTAATATGGCAAATATTCATGGTTAAAAGTAACTTTGAATAGCCATTATCTGAAGTTAGTGGGGCACCTCATGGGCACAGAAGCCCACCAACTTGGATGCGCTTGCAGTATGATGACATAAAACAGGATTTGTACCTCCCTCAGCCACAAGTTACTTCAAATTAGTAAAGCAATATAGGTTAGTGGCTAGGGCACTGATCTGGGGATCAGAAGAGATGGGTTCTATGCCTAACTCAACCACTGAACTCACAAGTAAACTAAGGAAATGTGGTCTAGATGCAATGACTATTAAGTGGCTGCATAACTGGCTGAAAGACTGTACTCAAAAAGTAGTTGTTGATTCATTGCCAAAATAGGAGTGTGTTTCTAGTGGAGTCCTGAAGGGCTCTGTCCTGGGTGCAGTACTCCTCAATATTTTCATTAGTGACTTGGATAATGGCGTGGAGATTATGCTTATAAAATCCGCAGCTGACACCAAACTGGGGGTGGTTGCAAGCATGTTGGCGGACAGGATAAGAATTTAAAATAACCTTGACAATTGGAGAATTGGTCTGAAATCAAAAAGGATGAAATTCAATAAAGACAAGTACAAAAAAGTTAGGAAAAAAAAATCGAACAACTACAAAATGGGGAATAACTGCCCAGGTAGGAGTACTGCTGAAAAGGATCTGGGGATTATAGTGAATCAGAAATTAAATGAGTCAACAGCATGATACAGCTGTGAAAAAGGTTAATATTCTGGGGTGTATTAACAGAAATTTTGTATATAAGAAATGGGTGGTAATTGTCCTGCCTCTATTCGGCACTGCTGAGGCCTCAGCTGCAGTAATGTGTCCAGTTCTGGCCATTATATCTTAGGAAAAATGTGGACAAATTGGACAAAGCCCAGAAGAGAGCAACAAAAATGATAAAAGGTTTTGAAAACCTGATTTCTGAGGAAAAGTTTGAAAAAAAAAAAAAACTGGACATGTTTAGTCTTGAGAAAAGAAGGTTGAGGGGGGACTCGATAACAGACTTTAAATATGTTAAGGGCTCTTATAAAGGGGACAGTATTCCCCAAGTCCACTGAAGGTAGGACAAGAAGAAATGGGCTTAATCTGCAGCAAGAGATTAAGATTAGGAAAACCTCTCTCACTATAAGGGTAATTAAACTCCGGAATAGCCTTCCAAGGGAGGTTGTGGAATGCCCATCACTGGAGGTTCATAAAATTAGGTTTGGGGGAAAAAAATTGTTAAGAATGGCCTAAGTTTATCTGGTCCTGCAAAAGCACAGAGGGCTGCACTTGATGACCTCTCTATTGCTCTTCCAGCCCTGCATTTTGATGGTTCTGTGATTCTATGAGCTATCATTGATTGGAAGCTTATCTTTGTTTGCTGAAGCACGTCATGAAGCAACTTCAAAAACATTACCATTTCCCTGCTATAGCTGCTTATGGCATACATCATCAATCCTGGTCTTTCACATACTGCCCACAATAGTTTGAGTTCTATCTCAACCTTTTATCCAGACAGCACCATTTAGAAAATATTTGTGAACCCTTCCTCACATTCTACCACCAGAAAAGAATTTGAACTTTTCTCCCAATTGAGTGAAGGGCACCCATGTGTTTCCCTTGGGGGCATAATTTAAAAACACACTTGCATAAGTACTACTGAATGACAGTCATTAAAGATACATTTATAGGTCTTTTTATGGTGTGCTTACTAAAATTCCAGGAAAAAATCTATTGAGGTAACCTACAAATAACCCGGATAGTTTTGGCCTGATCAACCCATTTTAAATTTCTGTTAATTTCCTTTTAAAATGTAACCAGGATTGATTGTAATGTAATTGATCAGGCTAGCAGTCACTTAAAAATGTCATGTGCTTCAAAAGGAATTCAATGAAACGCTAAAATGTACCAGATTTCGAAAATCAAATACAGTATCTTAGATGTGAATATTAACTTAGTTTATTAAGTGGTGTTGGACTTTTCACTCATACTATATTTGGAGTAACAGGAACTATCTTTTGGGGGAAAACTCGAAGAAGCAGAAGAGAAAGATGTCCTGAATACACTAACCTTATCTTCAAGTCTTTCCTCCAAATTCACCTCTTCTGTAATGCTTATAATAAACTGCAAATTGATAGTGAGTAAGCAGGTAGGGAGTCCTATTCACTGCTCCTGACTAAGAATTACATGCATCCTATTGTTTTTGTTACCCCATCTTCCTTATCTTCCCTCAGACTCCCAGTTTTCTTATCAACCTGTAATAGATTTTCTTTTAGACTTCAGGTATATTTACACTTGGAGCAGGGGATGTGATTCCCAGCTCTCCTAGACACACTCACCCTAGTGCTCATCGAGCTAGTGCACTAAAAACAGTAGAGTAGTCAGGATGGCACAGGCTGTGGCAAGCAGCAGCATAGCCTAGCATCCTTGAGTACAAAGTCACCTGAAACCCATGGGAATGTACTTGGCATGGCTAGCCCATGTCACCATTTGCCACTACCCACACTACCCCCGTAGTACTACCACACTACTACTATTTTTAGCATGCTAGCTTGATGAGAGCTACTGTGAGTATGTCTGCTCGAGCAGTCAATCACAGCTCCAAGTACAATATCTGCCCTAAATTCTTAGAGGCAGAGCCAACATTTTCTATACAGAACTGAGTATACCTCCCCAGCTCATTCAGGCAGGTAGGTGCTACTGAATATAAATTATTTAACAATAGTAATTAAGAACTTATTTCCAAACTGTGGCTATCTATACAGCTCAAAAACTCACCAACTAGTACACTGCTGTACTTTCCAATGCCTCCATTTCTTCGGCTTTGATAACACTAGCTGCCTGGTTTGAGTTTTAGTACCAAAGGCATACATGAATGCAGAATGCCAGCGAAAGAGGACCCTCATCCTAGGTGTAAGTACAGACAGAGTACTAAGATAGTGACTTTTTGGCAATTTTCTTTAATTCCTTGGAAGAAGACGACCACCACTGTGTCTCCCTAGTTATTGTATTCACTGATGTGCGTTAGGCAGCCAAAGGAACTGTACAGTATCTATCTGAATGTTACAATTACTCTTCCAAAAGCCTGTAGAAATTGTCAAGCATTTTAAAAATACTTTATTCTTCTTGAGAAGCCACAAAAATAACCATGTGGAAGATTCTAGCAGACTAGTAAATTTTCCCCGCTGGAGAATGTTTATTTCTCCTCTTTCTATGGTAAAATCTCCTGGAAGTATTGAGTAGGCCAACAATTCTAGAGTTAACTCTCCTACATTCTCTTGAAGGGCATTGATGCTGTTGAGGGCTGTCAGAGGTTCCACAGCTCCCCTAAAGGAGCTCCCTGGTAGTCAGAGTTAAATACCTTTTGGGAGAAGGGGACCCAGTGTGCATGTCAAAAGTAATATTTATGTCTTGGATGTCAGTGTTGAAGTCAGCAGAGCTGAGCTGAGCTGCTGCCAGATGTGAATATTAAGAATGTGGATCCAGTCCAGAAGAATGAGACTTTCAATGAATCTGGTGGGAAGTATATTTTGTAACTGCTGAAATAATCTATTTTCACTGAAGCCTGTGACTCCTGGCTCAGTAAAGTGAGCTTTGATTCAAGTAGAAAGAAAAATGAGCTTCCCAGAAATGTTAAAATGGCAACATTTGTCACCAGTTTCAGCAGGGAGATGGTCACAAAAGTGAATGACACCAACAAGAGAACATAAATAAATATTTTACATCATCCACCTATGAGACAGTGCAGTGAACTATGCTGCATTTTTCTTGCTGACAGAACTCATGCTGGTGGTAACCACTAAGTTCCATAAAAGCATGTTACTCACTTTCTTTAGTGAATGCTATTTATCTTTAAACTCAAATGGCTTTCATGGTAGTCATGATAGTATCTGATTGATTGTGGAAAAAGTCAGTGGTGGGCCTGGAGCAGCTACCACAAATATTTCTGTACAATGCCAGGCCACAGCAGGACCAAAGATGATAGAAATGCTGAGCACCACATCAGTTCTGCCTGGTAGAGTGCTAGCTTTTCCCTTTTCTAATTATTTTGTCTTTCTTTGCACCCCATGGGCCTATGAAACACTGGAGTCCCCCATTTCAATGAATGTTTGTGCTGGCTGTTACTATTAATTTGCATTATGCAAATAGTTAGTGGCTCCAGTGAACACGAGGGCCTCATTGCCTGAAGAACCATACAACCACAAAATAGGACTGTCCCTGAGCTGTAGAGATCACAGTCCAAGAGAGGATGCTACAGTAGCTATGGCAGGAGTGGGACGGAGGAGGAGAAAGAAGACAAGGAAATCAGCATGAAAGGTCAGCTCTATGTCCACCTAAATGATCTTGAGTCTTATTTTGATATAAGACACTAATGACAGAGTACTTGGATTATAAGATCTTTGGTTCAGGGCCCATCTTTTTATTACATGTGTCCAGGGGTGCTGGAACAATGCGTATAGTGTAGGTGCTGAAAGCCATTGAACCAAACTGTAAACCCTGCGTATGATGGAAACCACTTCAAGCCAGGCAGCACCCGTAGTTCCAGCACTTGTGCACATGCCTGAATAATTGAACCTTGATTCCTGACTTGGGTCTCTGGATGTTGTAACACCACAAATGAATTGTAACAGATAACATACCAGGAGCCCCTACCAGCCAAGATACTAACCCTTCGCCACTAGGTGTACATATGGCAGCAAAACTGGGTCTTGATAAGAAATCTGAAGGCATCTTTATGAACTAGGGTCTGTTTCCTTTTCTCCAAACCACAAGTTAGCTCTCCAAGTTAATGAAACCATTAAGACGAAGCAGCCAGTGATCTGCAGCATAAGTGACCAGATTTCCTCCTGAACAGTTTATCATCCAATTCCAGACTGTTGTGTTTGACTTCATATCTCAAAACATGGAGGAGAGATGTGTTACAACCTGGCTCAGTCCCCTTCCGGATGGTCACCAGTCTGTTGTAAATGGACCCAAATGCTAGGTCCCCCTTACGTAACCCTTCTGCCAGATGACATCAACAAAGGCCAGCTTTAAACATATAGATGTCCATTTAACAATTAACAAATACCTCTGGTCCCCACAAGCTGGAAAACTTCCCTGTGAACACTTAATACACAATACTACTGCATTTGCAAGTACTGAGTCCATGTCTGAAACAAGGAAAACTTTATGGCGGGAGGGGGAAGTATACAGAATCTAGTTGGGAAAACCAGCCACAATAAACCAACAATATCTGTGTATGACTAAGCGAAACTCTTTTTGACCCATTCCCAGCAGAGTCTCGGGCAATAGTCTTTAAACTCAATTCTCCACCTGTGGCATGAGCACCCAATAAGGCAATTGTCAATAGCCACTTCCCTTCCTCCTCTCCACCTGTACCCCTATGCACAGTTGTCCATGGATGGCAGAGTTCCAAGGTCAGGCAGATTTGTCTCCAGCTCTTAAGAGAAGTGCTTCCTGGTATGTTCTGGGTGCTCCTCCACTTATCCCAGTAATTTAAGCTGTAATAGTAGGTGAGTCTTCAGCAGATTTCTTCAGCTATGCTGCTGCTTTCTGTGCCACCTCAAGTCACAAAATCACCCCTCTCCACAGTCTTCCGAGAGAAATCAGTAGTATATAGGACCCCATCCAAACTCCTTATCACCTAGAATGCACCCTCACCAAAAGATAAGAGATCCCCTCTCCCAGACTCCACTACCCAAGTGTGCTAGATTGAGGTTTTGGTTAGGGTGACCCCTCCTTCCAGGCACAGCTGGTGTAGTTCTAGTGCCCTTTCATTACCTGACAAAAACAATGAAGTTTTATTACCTCAAAATTAACACTTATCAGAATCTTGACCAAAGTGTTCCCAACTGTCACAAAATAGAAATGCAAAAGAGGTCTGACCCCTTCAGTCATTTTCTCTTGCTCCCCAACAGATTCCAGAAGAGAGCTTTCTCCCCAATGGAGCCTCAGTCCACCTGGAGTTCTGAAGTAGCTCTGTGCTGCTCTTTCTCCTGATTACCAGCAGATGGCTGTAGCAAGCTCCCTACTCTTTAGAGTTTCAGGCGGCAGACCTTACACATGCTTCTAAGCCAACTGGGTCTAGGATGGGTCTCGTTCCTATCTCTGGGTCTCTAAGGCATCCTTTCAGATTCAAACTGCATCCGAACCCATCCTTGGGTCATAGGACTCCACAGAAACAGAAATTATTAGGGAGGCAGGGCTAGGAAATTCAGCAGGGTGGATGTTAGTGTGTGGGGGAATGTAATTCAACAGAAAGGATTAACTTTGATTAATCAAGTTGCTCCCAAATTAGAAAAATTGATCCTCCCACAGCAGGATCCAGAGTGGAAAGAACACTATGGACTAGGCCGTGCCCTTGGTTAACTTGGATGAACCCACACTACCATGACCAAAACTACCCAAACCTTAGCTCCATAGTCACAAACAATGGCAGGGCATCAGATCTTGGTAGAGATCTTAGCTCCAGGTCTGATGAGGAGCACAGCATCTGCTCTCCAAATACCTGCCCTGGGAGAAAATGGGTGGGAAGGAAGTAGAGAAAAGCAGAGACTGGGTATAGCGTTGGCTCTCCCACACCTTCCACTTGCTTGTCAGTGCCCCTTGCCAGGTACGAAGGGGGTTGTGAACTCAGAAAAGAGCTACACTAACTTACTTTCCACTACAAGAAAGAGAAGTAACAGGGGATCAGGTTAGGAATTGGGCTTCATATGGTTCCTCTAAATCATGATGTCTCCTGAGTATTCTCCTGCACCTTGTACAACACACCTTTCTGAAAGCTGGGGGTAAAAAAAAAAATAAATAAATAAATAAAAACCTAGCCCTCTGCAATAACATCAAGGGGAGTACTCGCTAAGGCCTTCCTTCCCCTTTAACACTCTTTTGCGATGCCCCCAGCTCTGAGTGAACACCCAAGCCAAGGTTAGAAAGGAAAGCTTGAACACACATCTTCTGCCATCATAAATATATTCTGGATTCGTGAATCTTGGAGCATGCAATCAACATGCAATCACGTGCTCTATAACAGGGAAATACAGGAGTAGACAGAAGAATACAGACAATCAGAGCGGAGAAGGGACGTTTCTGAGCCTCACCACTGGCCTTCCACTTTCTGTGTGCATCCCAGAGCAGAAGGAAAGTCTTGAGTATAATCTAGGGACCAGTTGTCCTGGACTCCATTCCAGGCTCTGCCTTTCAACAACAGAGTTTGCTCAGTTAAGTTTAGGCTTTAGAATGCATGTTTTATATATAACCATTTGTTCCCATCTCTCATACTGATTTCTATTTGAATCTGTTCTTTCTTAAATAAATTTCCCTTTGTTTTATAATTGAGATCAAGTGCTCTTTGTAATACAGGAATCATAGAATCAAAGAAGATTAAGGTTAGAAGCAACCACAGGAGATCATCTAGTCCAACCCCATGCTCAAAGCAGGGCCAACCCCAACTAAATCATCCCAGCCAGGGCTTTATCAATCCTAGCCTTAAAGACCTCTAAGGATGGAGACTCCATCACCTTTACCAGCTGGCATCCAGAGATTCTTGAGTCACACATGGACTCTGCCATGGCCATATTTTGAGGATGATACTATAGCTCAGCACCAGTAAACAGCATTTATATCTTTGAATCTTGCGATGTTCTCTTTTCATGTCTGTTTAATATTACCCAAATTTCCTGACCTCTCCAAAGATTAATCCAAGTTTTCTATGTTCAGAATAAATGCAATTTTTACGATTAGGATCAATATTTTCCTAAGATCTTACTATTTAAAAAGTGTTCCCTTTGTAATATCCTTTCTTTCTAAAATGTCTAAGTACCTACTTTTACTGACCTTAATAGAAAGGGAAGCCCAAGAGCCTAAAATCTTGGGAATGGATTCCTACAATCTGAAAAATCAATACAAATTATTTTGGTTTCTGAGAAACAATGCATCTTTCCAGTCAAACATGAGTCTTCTAAACAGATTGAGACTTCGCTCTGTATAATAATTCTGTTGTTCTGTTGAAATGCAAAATCATGTAGATTTCTATGTTCTCTGAAGCTTGTCTTTTTGCATTGCCATGATGTCAAACTATGAGCTAACTAGGTGAGAAGAAGGAGTGCATGAAGCTCAGTGGTTTTCTCATTCAAATTCTCAGTGAAATTATACTAAAGCAGGCTCTAGTGCAGATAGAAATATACTATGAAAGACTGGAGCACAACATAACTAATTACACTAAAAGTTTTTTATATGCATGTTCAGAAACTCAGAACAACACACACACACGGTCCCCATTTATTTGTGGCAATTAGAAGGATGAAAACATGATTCTTACAACAAACCCCCCCCACACCAAAATCTGTTATAAAGAGATTTTTCTGCTATTGAATGTGATTACCTCTGAATGCATCAAAGCATTGTCATATTCAAAGGTGGGAAAAAAAACTCCAAAACAAACAAAAACCCATATAACCAACAACTACAAAGCCAGTGTTAAAGATCCATTTCTATAGGAGCCACTGGTCACTCAAATGTATTATCAGACAGCTCTCAAAAGGTTATCTGACAAGTCTCTAATTTTCACTATGGAAAAGAGTAACAATCAAGTGTGTAGACCATATAACTACACAATTGTTAAAACATTTTTTATCTGCTAGAATGCCATGCACAGTGAATATATATTTAGTTATCAGCAAAAGGACTGTATGTTTTTTCAGCACTCCTTGTTTTCTTTATCTTCAGTGCATGCAACTAATATTTATCTTCTCTTTTGCCTTTCAAGCAGCTTACTGATCTGTCAAATGAGAACTTTGTATGTTGATCTAACATAGTTGAGAGTCTCTCAGGATCTCTTGATTTGGATATTAAAATCCTTTTTCCTCCAGCAACAGCATTGGTTACTGTATACACTATGGACTATAAAAGCTTTTCATTCATGCATCTATTGACACTCAAAAAAACATACAATTCTTTTTTCTTGGGAGGGGAGCTCTTTACTGGAAGGTATAGATATTTATTTTATGAGCCTTCCACTGCCTTTTTAGATGGATCATTTTAGATGGTGACATTGCCAGAATATACTAGGCGTATGTCATTTCATGGAACGGTATTTTGCAAAACACCTTGGAAGTCAACCTGACTGATGCTAGCCAGGGGAGGCTTACATCCAAATACATAGTGCAATTGACAAGATTAGTGCTGTAACACAAAGGTCTAATCCAAACTCACTGAACTCAGCGCAGCTCTTACTGAAAATTCTAATCCCTTACATGATCTTGACAGTATATTCTTCTGCTCTAATATTTTATATAAAGACTTTTCTTTCATCAAGCATTTGTTCCAATTTTCCCTTTAAACAGAATTTGTCCTCTCCTTAATGCCTTTCCTCCATTTTTACTCGCTCACCACAGACTGTAAAAAGATGGTATATCATCAAGGCATTAATAGAATCACATGCACTTTACTTGACTGTTAAATGCTTTAGGCCTTATGAGAAGGGTCAAATTGTTGCTGTAAGTATCAGTTAATTAAGTATCCTTTAGCCATATTGAAATTCCCTTCTCAGCTCTTTCTTATGAGTGTACAGTTCACCTGGACTCATCCCAATCAGTCAGATTTTTCAATAAAACATTTAAAGTCATACTTAACGGGAGTAATTCCTATACAGGCAGAGTGCTAGCCTTCAAAAAAAATTAAATTTAGTTTAAATTAACTTTATTTTACAAATTGAATCTTTGCCAACTTATTTTAAAAATATATATATTGGATGTTATTTTGTATAAAGTCAGCTCAAAATAAAATCTTATCAACTTGTAAATTTTTTTATTTCTATGTTATATGTATATAATTTAAGAATGACTAAACTGATTGTTTTATTAAATTAAATAATGCTAAGTTTGGACAGAGATCTGCTATGTCATGTTTTGGCTTGGAACAATTTTTTGCAGTTCAAAAGACAGTTTGTAATGGATGCTGAACAAATCTCAACTCTTCTATCCAAGAGCTGTTTACAATGCCAGAAAGGAAAATGATGGTGAAGTGTACATAATAGCAAAGTATTGCTTTTGAAGAAAGGGTAAGATACCAAAATCTGCTTTGATTTCTACTACTGAATCTTGTATTTGAGCATTTGGGCTCAGAATATAAACAATAGATGGGCCAAACATCTCCTTACTTGGAGTCTATCTTTTAAAAAAAGGACTACACCAATGGATCTCTTCCATGGGCCATCTGTTCCCTCCAGATGACTTTGAATAAGGTTCGATCAGCATGCTAGATTTACAGCAACAATGCCAGGCTCTGCTGTAGATCCAGTAGTTGGTTGGGAAATGGCGTCTTCCTCACAAAAACAGACAAAAAAAGAATTTGGTCTCAATTTTGTCAAAATTTTTCTTTGAAGATTTTCTGATTTTTGTCAAAAGCCTGAAAAGCAAGATTTTGTCTTTGTTCATTTTATTTGTTTTGTTTTCTGCAAGCAGGAATTTTTGGTTTCCCATCAGTAAATAAACAAAAACATGAAAACTGATTTTTCTGTCAACATAAGTGAACTTTTTTGCAAACTTTTTTTTCAAAAGGCCATTTTCTCTCCAAAAAATTAAGATGGAATTTTTTTTTAATCAGCTCTAGGGAGAGCTCATGGGTAACATGCTGGCCCCCTATTCTGCCTGCTTTTGCACTCATGACAGTGCAAAGTATCTGAAAAGCCAATTTACCTGTCTGTGGAGTCCCTGGCACCAGGTTGCTTGGCATCAGCTATGCCAGCTCTGGGCCACTCTCTGCTGTAGGAGTCATCAGGGAATTGTTGAGGAAAGGTGGGCGCTGCACTCTGCTGACACCTGGCAGAAAGAATAGCCCCTTGGCAGATGTTAACAGTCAACACAACTTAGAGCAGCTCCGAGGCTGCTTTAAGTTAATCCAATGCGAGACAGAAAAGCCACCTTTCACCCCTAGTTGTATCAAGCACGGCTTGGGCATAGCTGAGGATTCAGCCTCATGTTTTTCACACTGAGCAATAGTTGTTCCCCATTTCTCTTCACAGCTTCCTCTGCCCTCTTACCCTAAACTCATTCACATATTCTCCTCTCTACACTTTCGGTGTATGTTTCCAGCATGTGGCTTACCACCAGGAGGATGAATGAATAACCCTTTCCAAAGACGACCCCTATGGACTGTCTGGAAACAGATGTTCAAATCAATTACAGTAGCTCTCTCGGCACTACATCTCCAGTGATTAGCATACAGTCTGGCAACCATCAGTGATTGTTCAGGCAGAATTTGGAAAGATTCTTATAAATATTTGGAAAAGTTCTTTGTTTTTTCGAAACATGTGTTCTTTATCATTTTTGAGGTAAGCTATTCCAGATATAGCTGCCTACCAGGCAAAACTTAGTTTGTTTTCAAGGTGTGGTTTAAACATTCTGTCCAAATGCAACAAACCTCTCAATGTACTATTTTACTGTTCTTTTCCTTTCTCCTGCCACCTTTTGTTTCACAAAATACTGAATCCATAACAGCGTACAGATAAGATATTTTATCTGGCTCAGTTATTTTCCTCTTCATCCTTTTTGGTATCCAATATTAAAACCTTATCAGTCTGATAAACACCAGTGCAAAAATGTACGTGTTTGTGCATCTAGGACTTCTTGTATGAACTTCCTTTCAATCAGCTGCTGCTTGTGTGGGCCAAAGGGGAAAGAAAAAGTATATGAGGATGCCAACTACTGTAGAAAAAGCAGTTTCCTCTCAGAATCTTGGTATGATTCATGACAGAAAGCTTTAGAGCAGATGTACTGTACTTATAGATTGGCAAAAGTGCTTTATCAAAAGTCAAGAGACCATTGCATAAAAGCAGAAGGAATAAGTATCAAAGGTGAACTGCAGAGCTCAAATGAAAATTGAGTTCAAGCCCAGAAATATTTGCTTTTTGCCCTTAAGAAGCAGGGTGGGTGGGGGAGGGCAGACAGCAAAGGAGTAAGTTTGCACAAAATCTGAAAAAAAAAAAAAAATCCCTGAGTGAAATTTTCTGGCAAATTCATGTTCTCTAAAGGCACCTTAGATCAGTGGTTCTCAACCAGAGGTACATGTACCCCTTGGGGGTATGCAGAGGTCTTCCAGGGGGTACATCAACGCATCTAGATATTAGCCTACTTTTACAACAGACTACATAAAAAGCACTAGCGAAGTCACTAGAACCCAAAATTTCACAAAATGGCTTGTATATGCTGCTCCATACACTATACACTAAAATGTGAGTACTATATTTATATTCCAATTGATTTATTTTATAATTATATGGTAAAAATGAGAAAATAAGCCATTCTTCATAGCATGCTGTGACACTTTTGCATTTTTATGTCTGATTTCGTAAGCAAGTCGTTTTTAAGTGAGGTGAAACTTGGGTGTACTCAAGACAAATCAAACTCCTGAAAGGGGTACAGTAGTTTGGCAAGGTTGAGAGCCACTGCTCTAGATCAGATCATTCTGAGACATCATTAATGGGCCATTCTGCAAAACCAAGAGTTTTCATGAGACTCTTGGCATCCATGATATCACAGAGTCAGTAGTGCAGAGGGTAAACCCAGGTAAAGTGAGTTTACCCTCATCTCATTTGCGGAATATAGAGTTTAGTTTAGGGTCATTTACCCACTTCTTTTTTTAACCAATAAACCATTGCACAGAATGCTGCACTCTGGGATGTGTTTAGCAAACCAGGAATTGCACCCCCAGCTTTCATGGAAGCAAATGAGAAATGTAAAGGAGCTTGTCCTCGGACCTCAGTTCTGCAGCATGGAGTGATGGGGTCATGGAAATGTTTTAGGAGGTTAATACTGATTGCCAGAGCTGCTCTCCACCTATCCTGTCCCCAGCTCATTATTGGCTTCCCTCTTCTGTGCCCTCCTGTGCGCAGATCTGTGGAGCTTTGCAGGGTCCCTCCCTAGAATGTGGGTTGAGGGGGAAGCTGCCATTGAAGTGACTAATCCCATATGAGAGGGAGGAACTGACGATGCAAAAGGCACCTTCCATCCACAAATGCTGAAGAAGTCATGTCCCCTTACGTTTAGCCCTGTGCACAAGTTAAGCAAAAATAAACCCGTTCTTGAGCAGGTGGGTGGGGAGGGAAGGGAAACTGTCTGAGCTTGGCTCTATGTCTTCTTTACTCGTGCCAGTGCTGCAGAACCAGTGTGCTGTGAATCATGTGTCGCTAAGCTAGGCTAGAAGGGCATAATTAAACAAAACCCTCCACTCCACTGCCCCAGAGCTAGGAAGAACAACTGGAGGAATGTGATTCAAAGCGCACAGAGCCTCTTGGGGCTCCTCTAAAAACCGTGCAGCTTATGCACCTGACCTTGCTCAGTAACAAAGCAGTGTCATTTCCAGCATACCCATACCGATAGATCATTACAAGGCCCCCAGTTAATGGTAGCTGAAAACAGAATTGTTGACAAATGATCAACATAGAAGATGATGGAACAGGGCGATCTATTTAGTCAACATAAAACGAAGACGTAGCTGTTGACATGCTCTCAAGCACTAACCCACGCCAAACGCAAGGCAAAAGTACTTTTAGGTCATCACATGCAGAAGAACCCAAAACACACTATTTTACAAGACCACATCCCAATTTAATTTCAGGCTGGCAGAGACATTCAATTTAGCTTGTTCTCCTTTGCCTAACTAAAGGAACAGGCTAAATTTCCCACCTGTATAAAACATTTGCCAATATTTTTAGCAAACATTTTACACCTATTACAACATGCTTTTAAACCTGGCTGGTTTGTCAACTTTGCTGGAATGTATTATGCAGTGTCTTTCATTGTTCAGTTCACCAGGCTACGTATACAGCTCTGTAATAATCCATGCAAGTGTGGTTCAATAGGGCTGGCAATCCAGTGAAACAAGGATTCAAAAAGTTGTGACTCAGGCCTCAAAAATCATGATATTTTAAAAAAATAAAATACATTTTGGGTTTCTTTTCCTTCTGGTTTCAGCATACACTTGAATCATACACTCTTAGCATACACTTAGAATCATACTTTCAAGCTTGTCCCTGTGAGTAGGTCCAGTAAACCTACCAGTAATTTAAAGTAGATTAGAAAATGCCCATATAATTTAAAATATATCAGAGCTCTAAAGTTTGAGCTCTTAAAACAAAAAAACAAAACAACCAGCTTTAAATGGGAGTTTTTCTGATCAAGGGCTGAATGAAAAAAAGAGTATACACTGAGGGCCAGATCCCTTGTTTGGGATGAGTAATTCCTTTCTCTGAATTGTCCCATTAAACTTCGGTGAAACTAGTAATAGAATTAGGTAGTACTCACTGTGAGCAAGGGGGGCAGAATCTGGCCTCAAGTAAGGACCTAAGGATTTGACTCAATAATAGGCCAGACCCCTGAGCAAGGATTGGTGCATAAACTATATTACCCCTAGAAAAGCTCTAGGAATTCCAGACACACAAAAACACTTGAGATGCAATTCCTCCCCTGCTTCCCCAATGCTCTATGGTTGGACAACATGAGGGCAGTAATTCGCTGCTGGCCTATAACAGCAGCAAATTACAGACATCCCATGCAGCCATGGCTGTACTGGCTAATGCCTGGAAGAGTAGGGATGGGCCAGGCTTTCCCATTTGCTCCCCCTCACTGCTGCTGCCTCTAGGAGCCCCCACTTCCTCTGCACACCCAAACCCAATGTCAGGGTCATCTTCAGGGCCCCACTGCATGGGTATGAAGACAAGTTACAATGTCATAGTTATCAATTAGCTGACCTTGAGAGGCCTTACACTAAACTCATCAGCATTTTTCTGTTTGTCTGTAATGTGATAACTCTAGAACACCAGATCTGATCAACTCCAAGTCTTCAGTGAATGATCTAGGCAACAATGGGCAGGAACCAGCCGATTTTGGTGAAAATCAGAAAAGAAGGAGAGGGTTCAGTGGATGGTAACCATTAACAGATTCAATTTTTGTGTTTAAAGTTCCTGTGTTCTCTCTCTCATGGGTCCCTTCTTCTTACTTCAGCAGTTGCCTTGGGAGCTCAGAGTTCATTTAATCCATTTATTCCCTCCCCTTTCACTCTTTTGATCTCTTCAAAGAGATCCCATGAAGATGCCCCCGCCCCTGGAAACCAATGCTGCTTGAACTCTGAGAGTAATGAAATTTCAATCTATCACACAATGCAGATGCATCCTTTTCTGCTCTCCGGCTGGAGGAAGAATAGAAACTTCCCAGCATGAACAACAGAACTGCTTTCCAGTTCTCAATGATTGGCTATCATTGAACAGCAGAGCATAAAAATAATCCATGGTGATCCCAAAGGTGGCATTTCTTATCAGCTCTGCCACATACACCAGAAGCTGATAAGACAGACGGAAAAGAGATAGTTGTTGTTATCAAGCTGTCTAGGTAGATTATTATTATTTCATCACCCCCACCACCACATATTTATGGAAAAGTAGCTGTCTTTTTTATAATAAAAGTCACAGAATAAAGTTTCACCTTTCCCCCTTCTGACCTGTGATGGCTTACAGAGTAGACCTCATGTTTAATACAAAAGTAAAAGACTAATGTCTTTACATGTGTCTTAAGCAAGCCCTAATTTCTTCTCATTGGTTCATAAACTAAAGAGCTCAAATACATTCTTTGAAAACCAATCATGCACTTAAAAAAAAAAATCCTTCACAGCCATATCTTGTCCATATGGCTCCAAGTGTTTGCAAAGGAGTAGTATACAGAATTCTGTTCAAATAATTTTGGGGCTTAACATATAGTAATCACTCCACTGGAACAGACCAATGGTTTGTCTAGTCCAGTATCCTCTCTCATACAGTGGTCTATAGAAGATATTTCAAAGGCATAAAATCTCCATGGTGTACTTGGCAATTGCATAATACTATACCCTGGGGGAAAATGTAATCCTTTCCCCAGCTGGTTATCAGCACACCCCCTGAAGTCTGAGGATAGGTAACGGTTATCCTAACTAGCATGCAAGTGATATTCTTATTTATGAGTATATCTTTTTGAATCTTACTAATCTATTTCCCTCTGTGGGATCAGGTGGCAATGAGTTCCACAAGCTAATTCCACTTTGCACCTCCTTTCACTTTATCTGGCCTACATGTGTGCTTCATTGAATTTCCCCTTGTCATTTTTTTAATAGGATAGGATTAAAAGAAACTTCTTACTGACTCTCTGTCTCTATTTTATATATCTCTATTGTATTGCCTCTTATTCTTTTTCTCTCCAAAAGAAAAAAAAATCCTTGTTTTGAAAAACTCTCCCCATATGGAAGTCATTCCCTAGTCCCCCTTTTCCTACCCCCCCCCCAGCCAGCCCATGTACATCTAATAAATAGCATTGCTCTTCAAGGTTAAGCCTGACCATAACATGCCAGGTGAAGCTTGTATTAAAAGCCAGAATCTGCAATTTCTAAGTGTGCTGAATGGCACATACACATGCTGAGTAATCGCATTCTCAGGATTACTTGTCTGAGTAAATGCCACTTACTGTGAGGACAGAGACGTGGGCTCTCATATTCAGTATGTTATAATATAACCCACTGTACACTGAATCATCAAATATATGCCCTTTCTGATCAGCTGTAGTGTTATTGCCCAATAGACTGAAAGCTTTCTACATGCTAGCATGGTCACCAAATTATTTTCTCTCCACTAGGAGAAAGAGTTACAACTCCTGTTTCTTATTTTCCCCAATTTGATTGAGAAATGAAAAGAAAAATAATTTCTCAATTAAGGAAAAAAAATGAATTTCGTATGTGTTCATGATATACAGGGCAAGGACATATGTATGGAGCTATAAAGATAGGAAGCATAATGAAACACTATAGGGAATGGAAATCCACAGAGGGCATCGATGCTTCCTTTCAGAACCTAGCCAACAGGGTTAATATCTGGCCTGCTGATAAAATTCTGGCAGCTGCTACAGAAGGCACAATGCTCATTGTTGTCATTCAGAAAGTGGCTTTGTTTTTCCTGGCATGAGTTACTATTTGGAAGCAGTATTAAAATAGGGGGGAGAGGGGAGGGGGAAGCCAGCCTGAGAACTTAAAATAAAAGGGTTGTGCCAGAGTTGTTACTCTGCTATAGTCTTAGGAAGAATTGTGGATTCATTGTTCTGAGAAGGTTATTTAGGTACCTTAAATGAAATTAACTTCAAAACTCATTGCATACGTAATGCAGCTTCTGTCAGAAATATGAGCCAGCATATTTTAAATGCACTCTTAATGTCCAGAGTATATGCCTAAGAAATGCTGGTACATCCTGTTTCATTAACTTTTCCTCAATCACAACAAGTAGAATATGCTGCAGATAAAACTTCTATTATATGGGGCAATGTCATATAGCTCAGAGCCTCCCTGTGATGCTGAAATGTTTTGCTATCTATATTCTGCCATTCCCAACATGATACCAGATCAGATCCACAGCACACACCAGTTTACACTACCTAAGGATCTGGCCCAATGAGTATGACTGTAGATATTTTGTTTGTTCTACTGATCTCTACTTCTATTCTCTGTCATAGCTTGCTGTGAGATGGGCATTAACAAAATTAACAGGAGGAGAACAATCACTGTAAAACCTTCCATCTGAAGTTGTTGATTCCTCTATTCTGTGTGGAGATCAGAAATGACCAGCAAATATTCAGATATAGACTTTAAGAGATACTGTACATGCCCCCTGTACTATGTGGCTTGCCGCAAGGCAATGGAAAAGGACTCAATGGATGTTAGTATTTGCCTACTTGAAATTAAGCCACTGTTTTCTTTCCTTACCATTATTTTAAACAAAGCCTGCACTCTTGATAAATCACTCAAATGTTCAAAAAAAAAAAAACAGTGCACAGAAACTGGGTACATCTGATCATCCACTAAACATAGATTGAACCAATTGACTTACATTTCTTTCACTCCCATTAAGTCACAGTGGGCTAACAGTGGTGTAAATGAAATCAGAAAAAGATTTAGTGGCCCAGATTCTCTGGCTCCTTTGTGCCACTCCAGGGAGGCCAAAACTGGCTAAATCTCCTCATGCTGAGAAATCTCCCAGTGTGAGGAATCGTCCAATGACATAGGCAGCTCCTGACCCCATGGGAGGGGATAAATTGAGGATGTGGCCAAAAAGCTGCTGTGCTTAAACTATTCTAAATTGACAGTCTTGAAGGGGCCTTTACCAGCTGCCACAGATTAGACTTTGAGGCTGCCCTAAACTACTCCAGGACCAGGACAAGCATAGAGCAGTACAGAGAATCAGAGGTCTACAAATGACTCCTTTGTACACTCATGTCCCATGCCAACACCAGAGAATTGGTGCAGCAAAGAATCTGAATCAGGGTAATTTTAAACTAGTTCAGTATTGTAGTTATGCTTGGCACCAGCTGGTCCCTAAAATGGTGCAGGGCAATCACACTGCAAACCTGGGTTTTGTTTTGTTTTTTTATGGTTTATACCACATCCATACAATGCACGAATGCCTGCTATTGCTGTACCCATGTATTCTGAGAATTCAGAGTCTCCTACAGTTCCCAGTTTAGCTTCTGGGAAAAAATGCATATAAACAGATGGGAGGGGGGAGCTAACATGAAGAAAAACGGCAGAATGTGTCTCATTTTCACATACACAAGATTTTTGCAAGAGGGAAGAGCTTTTTCATAGGAGTAACAAGTGCAATGCTCATTTTTCAGTTTAGAGAAAAGAGCCAACAAAATATTTTGAGCAAATTCTTGCAAAGAAAGAAAAATCCAGTTTTTAAGAGGATTGTTGTTTAACCATCTATTGTCAGAGATAATATAGTTATATGCTCTAGTTTGGTACAACTATAATCATATTCCAGGCAAAGAATTTCATGAAACTGCAGTTAAATGTAGCAATACAGACAAGTAATTTAAGAGTTAAATTCCTAGGTCAGAACGGTCTAGTTATTTTTTTAAAAAAACAGAAAAACAAGAAACCCACACATTTAGAAAGGCAGGAAATTCAGAGTTAAGGTTAAATGTAAAGGAAATCCAATCCCTGCCCTAATCCTCAACCACCAGCTCACACGATGCGCAAGAACTGAGAAAACAGCTCAGTCATATTACTGTCTTCAGCATACAGTGATACTATTGAAGTTAGACTAATGCAACGGGTGATAACTGACTTTGATCTTGTATTTGTAGCATATTTGTGCACTGACACCTAAAAACACATTGAATTGTTTGGTTTAGTTTCCCGGTTTCCACCCCAAACCCATTGGAAACCTGGAATTTGTGTTTTGCTAATCCTCACACAATCTAACTGGCAAAAAAACAAAACAAAACCAAAAAAAAAAAAAAACTGTCGCTCTCTCCTTATTTCTTAGCAAAAATGTAAGAGAGCTTTGTTAATCTCATATTAATGATTTCATTCATTTTACAAAATGCTGTGTATGGTAGTACAGAGCATTTACTGTTAAACCATGAAGTATCATAGGCACAACAGGGAGTAGTTAATATTATCAAAAATATTTTAAACTAACTAAATTGTGCTCTCAAATAATAGGGACATTTCCAACAGCCAAGAATCAATGTTCTATGCATTCCAGCCCCTTCTCATGCCCTTCGCAACATGCCCTTGGTGTACCTCTCCCTGTTCCTGCAATCCCACCCAACACACCTCTTATTCATAGAAAGGAAGTGAATGACAAATTTGACTCAAAAGTTTTTTCCCACCTGGATGTTGCTCTAAAGGGCAGATTCTGATGCCTGAAGTAGTACAAAGTGGTCAGAACAGGGCAAAGATCAAGACCTCAATCATTGGGAATGGGTCTCCCCCCAGAACCTTCCAGAATCAGGGGAGGTTCTGCAGTTCCTGGAGTCCCTACCGCTTTTAAAGATGAAGAGTGATCGTTCCTTGAATAAAATAGTTATTTGATCCTTTGCATAAATCACCATGACATAAATCAATTCAATCATTCGGTTTGATTTATGTAATAAGCAAACCTCTAGTGCATTATAAGAGTTCAAATTTTTATCTGATGAGAAATATGCTCTGACAGTGAGCTAGCTGATCTTATACTGGGCATTATTTTGCTTAGAATAACTACTTATTTTACAGCATGCAGCGCAATAAACTGAGCATCACAATGCAGAATGAAAATCTGATCATTCATTCTAATCACACTCTGACCCACTTATATAGATTCAGACAATTCAACAGAAACTCCTCTGTCAACAATGCAGCTGCTCATATAAAACACAGCTTTTTTTTCATGTCAAGGAAAATGGGAGCTGGAAGGAGGAATTAGAGATGGGCTGCACTGTAAAACAATATTTAACAAAAAGGTCCCTTTTGTTTACACACCAGACTAAAAGGGAAAATTTACCATCTTTTTCCCCACAGAAATATTACAATGATCCATAACTGAAAGTTCACAAAATTCTGTGCAAGTCTTCAGAAGTTCACTTTTTTTTTCCCCTCTCCAAAACACAATTTTTATTGTGGAAAAAGAACAAAGAGGGTAGGGGAGATTGTAAGCATTTAGAAACATCAGTCATTGTGCAGTGGCACTTAGGGTTCTTATCCTGAATCCTTTCCAGCCAATGGGAATTTGTCCCTGCATACAGAACACGATGAAAATCCCATCAAAACTGAAACAAATGGTGTGGCAAGGCAGTATACCTCAGAACTCAGTGTGGCAGGCAGTGACCTACCCATGCATTCTCACTTATACATGACACCGATAGCTGTTGGTTCTTTAAAATGTTTTTGTAACTGTGTATGTGGCGGGCTGATGGCTTTCCGTACTCATCTCACGGAAGCATTTAACGCATAGGTGTAAGGGGAATGCTTTCAAATACCTCCATCAGATGAGTGTGAAAGTTCTCCATCAGCCCCACACGTACCACCCTCTCCTCATAATGTTAACCAGCACATTTACCTGCTGCCCTCGCTCAGGGCTTGTGGCAAAGCAACAATTTAGCCCTTATGTGGTATAGGTTTTGTGCTTACTCCATGCACCGGGATGAATTTCACCCTTCGTGAACAAAGGAACTAGTGAACAAGTTCACTGTACTCACCTAAACAGAGCAGCAGTAACAAGCTAAAAAATGTAAAAGCATACTTATGACAACATGCTGTCTGTTTCATGTGTGTCTCCCACCTCTTTCAATGGCTGAAATCAAAGGATCCCAAACACTGTAGCTCCCTTTTGACCCTTTGCTTACCTCTACATAGTGCAGTAGCTATAGCAAGATGCATTATGGGAGAAAGATGCTGCCACAACCATCCCTAACTCTTCCTTTCTCCATTTTGTCATGGAAACAGTGGGGCTCTGTTCACATGTGCAGGTTCTCTATTTTCTCTGAACCATTAACAACTAGTGTAGCTGCTTTTTTCTTCCCTTATTTATGTTAATTTCCAGGTTTTCCCCGGTGTCCTTGGCCCACATTTGTATGGCTATCTATTTTGAAGACAGGCACTACAAGACACCAGGTAAGTTCCAACAGATCTAGGTTTTTAGATGTTAGTTCAAAATAAGAAGCTAGTTTTATGCTCTGAGGTCCATCCACTCATTTTCTCAGAGGCTGGCTGTGGTTTCTTTCTCACAGTCCCCACCCTTTCCCCCCCCCACCAAAAACAAAACCAAGGGGAAGGGAGGTTGTTACACCTAGATCATCATACAGAGGATCCCTTCTTGCTCTTTCTGCATAGAGGAAGAGATTTTAAACCATTTCCCTGATGCTTTCTCATCCTTGGATTGGATCCCCTCTTCCCAAAGACCCTTTGTGGGTCTAGGGCTGTGCATATAGGAAATAGCCACCAAGGCCTAGGCTTGGACATATGTATGATCTCATCCCACCAACCGGGGGGGCAGAAGAATGACCTAATCACCAGGCTATAAAGTCAGTCTCTTTCTCTGGCCAGTGTACATTTAATTACACAAAGTGAAATAGCTCTAACAGAATAGACTGACTCTATATGCTCCAAATCAGGCAGAACAGGGTCTTGAACCTACCTCCCCCACCTCCTATAAGAGTGCCATAATCACCAGGCTATTAGCTATTTTAGGGTGGGGGCTATAGCTCTCTGCCTCTCTCTCATTGTTCCATTGAAAAATTTCAAAAGGTCTCCTTTTTGGTCCATGCTGAAACAAAAACAAAATTCCAGACTCGACATTTTTCATTGAACTAGAAATGTTTTTTGCTGGTCATGGAAAAACATGCTAATTAAAAATACATAGCCAGAAACTGTATTAACTTTCTTGCAATCTTTCCTCTGTGTCAAGAGCCCCCGTGAAGATGGATTCTCTGACAATGTAGCTTTAAACTCCACCTCCTACGACAAAAATCTGGAAGGAATGGTACAATCAGGCCCCATGTTATTTATTTTTTATTATTTTAGAATTTCTGTGAATATAAAGATGGCAGGGATACAATTTTAGGTCTCTGTTGATTTGATTTCCCATTATCATCACTTTTCTTTTGTTCATCTGGCTACACTTGTGACAAGCAATACTGCTGATCATACAGGTCAGCTGCAAATCAAGGGTCGTGGGTTTAATATTTTGATCTTCTGCTCCTCAGACACACAATTTTCCACCTCTCCTAAGAGAATTTTCGCAAAATTACTCAACAGAGCTGATGAAATGACTACTTATGAAAGTAGAGAAAAAGGCAACATATTTTGGAGGGGAATATTCAAATTTGATCTTACCTAGCACTTTTCATACATGATATCTTGCACTTTATCGTGTGACAATTAGATATGCATTCAGCAATAGCACTTTCAGAGCATTCCCAGTTAGAGGCTGTATTATTGGAAAAGGAACGGTCAGCCCAGACATTACAGCTGTGCCTTATTCTAACCTCACAGAATGGTGATAAAACACACTAAATCAGGCACACAGTCTGCTCATCCACCATTTGCAGGGATGAAGATAACAATAGGATATTTTACTCACCCATCAAAAACAATTATATGCATTGGATGGGAAGACAGGCAGAATTTATAAGGCTGCCATACATTGTTCAACGAGGGACATGGGATCTGTAGATTGTACCTAGTGCCTGGCATTAGGGTCCTCACTTTATGCCCTATGAGCTGTGTGTGTTTGTAAATTAAAAATTCACCATAACCTTCCCAACGACGAGCAATAAAAAAAAATTAAAAGCTCTGTATGTATTTTAAACATGGGCGCACTTATTTTTTTCCCTTTAAAATATGTTTCCCTTTCATTTAATTTTGCCAGTAAAATTTTGCAAAATAGATTGCATGCAATTTTAACAACTGAGTAGAGCCTGAAATTCGCCGCCGTCAGATCGATGTCTCTGGATTGACTGAGCAGGTCTGTATAGAGCCGCTCAGTCAATCCAGACATCGATGGCAGAAAACCACCCCTGTAAGTGGCATAGTGCTATGCCCATGGGAACGCTGTTCCCGTCGGCGCAGTGCAGTGTGGAGGCATGCGGAACAGATGCAGTGAAGTTGACGGAAGATACGCAAGTGTTTTATGTCACTTGCGTATCTCCCATCGACTGCCGCCGAATCTGGACGGTAAGTGTAGACCAGGCCTGACAGCACTTTGACAAATTGAGTCAAATCATCCCTGATGTAATATCACTGAAATCAATGTAATTACACCAGGAATCAACCTACAGAATAAAATGTGTGTACTTTAAAACACAGCATTAGTAATCCGTTAAACTCTTCAGCAAAAGTACAAAACTTGCAACTTAATGACATGGGGGTGGCAGAGATGAAGCTACGATAAAAGCGAACTTATCCATGGTATTGTGTTGCATGTACTTTTCCTATCCTTAACTATTATACAGTTTATCTTTACCTCATCACTAGCCAATCAAAATGCAATAAAAACAGAAATTGCAAAGTTTGCTGAGCACTTTCATCTTGACTGGCTGATGTAAACAGTATTTGATAGATGCAGGAGAGCTCCATGATGTTGTTGTTTGCTTTTAAAGTAGATTCATATCTAAGCTTTGAGATAAACAGTTCTTGAATCAAGAAAATGCCATTGCATATTGTCTAGCAGCTACTTGTGTGATACTTTATTTCTTAAATACTTCTCAGGGGGAAACAAATAATTACCCCTTATATCTGTAACATTATATCATCAAAGATAATGGGAGTGCAGAATTGCAGCTTACTTGCCCACGCACTAAAGAAAATTATATATCATTGCCACATCCTGATAGGCTGATGATTACAAGAGACTGGTAGCTATGAATTTTCTTCCTCCTTTTTATTCTTAGGAGATTTGAGTGTCCTGTTTCTTTGGTTTCCTTACTTTGTCCAGCCAAAGCCTCTGAATTTGAATTCATACTAACTGTGTCTAAGGGGAAAAAATGTATATATTGTCAAAAGAAGTTTCAAAGAATGAAGGAGAATGTACCCAGTTGTGGCCTTCTGAAAATATGACGGCACTGAGCAAAAAGGCTGAATTAAATATAATTTCTTGTATGCTCAAGTAAATAAAATGAAGATTGCTATCTTGAAAACCCCCTAGAAATTCAATGAGCTTTATGATTTTTTACATCTTGATCACACACAACTAAGCAGCATGTAAAGCAATGCAAATTCGAATGGTACTAACACAGTAGTTGTTGCTTCTTATACTGTCTTTTCATGCCCTAAATCACTCTCACCCACTTCTACGTTTTATAGCATACACACTATAGCAGTGTTTTGGTTTTTCTGTAAGGCATGAAGATAAATGGTGCATGAATCAATACATGAATGAATCAGCTCCTGGTCTAGCTTACTGATGTACTCATCCTTTAGGTCTTGAAAATCTGCAGCAACTGAAATTGTAGCTGGGCTACACTTCCATTGAAAGCAGCTTGATTACACCGTCCAATGAGGTTTCATATTTAAGATGAGCCAGTTCAGCAGGAATTGCTGAAGCAGGATGAAAACATTCAAAGCTCTGTACTGAAGTGGATGCGCCTCATTCAAGCATTTAGGACTCAGAGCACTCAAGGCCAGATTTTGGTGTAAGCAACACCACTGCCAACTCTTAGCTTTGCCACATCTGATCTCACTTAAGTCAATGGGATTTTCAGCTTTGACTCCAGTGCAACCGGGATTTGGTCCATAAAGTCAATAGGCCTGGCCTGATCACATTGAAATCAAGAGGTCTTCTGCTGCAAATTCAGTTGGAGCAGGACAGAGACTCCTTTGGCTGCAGCTGCCACAGGGACCCACCTTAAAGGGGGTTCTCACAGTGTTTGGTGGGGAGAGGATGAGGGAGCACAGGAAAAGTAATCCAGCTCTAGGCCGGGGGATATTTCCACAAAGGCAGCTGAGAGTTTTGGTGCGTTGGTGGGGAAAGGGTAGAGTTCCACATAGGGAGGGTCCTATCCAAATGCAGATTCTTGGGACTCAGTGTGGTCAATTATTATTAATTATGTGTACTACCACAGTAACTAGGAGTCCTAGCCTTGGACCAAGAACCCATTGTGCTAGATTCTGTACAAAACACAGAACTAAAAACAGTCCCTGGCCCAGTGAGTTTACAATCTAACTAGATTATAACCAAGAGGCTCATATGTATATCAATTTTTTTGTCCTCTTTTCTCCAAATGGCAACTCCTTTCCCTAACACTTCTCATCTTCTGACAGCCCTCCTAATCCTCACCTCTCAACCCCTTTTTCCAGTATCTGCAGCCAGCTCGGAGCACTGAGGCAATTTCCAGATACTTTGTGGTAAAGTGAAAGCTTGCACTACAGCGGAGAAGCTAGCAAACGCTGTAGTGAAGGGAAGGACAAGTTTGCACTCTAAATCCCCTTCTTTGGTTGTTCTTAAGTTTATAAAAACCTTGCCTGTAATATTTGGTCTCAGCCTAAAGACAACTTTGTTTTTTTCAAGCTGGCACAAAGCAGGTTGAGCTATTTGTGTCGCCTTTAAGTGTGATCTATTTGTAAGTGTGTGGTTGTGTTCTGACTAGTCCGTCCATTAGTCTGATTCCTGAGGCCCTAAATCTGCCATTCATGCTCCTGTGTAAGTAGACTGCTTTATTTCAGCTAAATCACTCATGAACTAAAGATGCCACTCAGCGTGAGTAAGGGGGAAGGAAGCGAGAATCTGGCCTAGAATAAATATAAGATTTCAATGCAATGTTTTCCTAAGGGCTTTCCTTCTATTAAATGAGAATTTGGTGACAAGCTATTTGGACTAGTGATGGTAAAATGTAATCTTGTGGATAGTGACTGAGAAAAAAGTATAAACATTCTCTCTCTAAGTTTACAACACAAGGATGAATCATTGAGAGGTAGTTTTCCCTCACCGATATGGTTTCCAGCATGCCTCCCTAGTCCAAAATATTAGAGTGAAATTCACTCCACAGGTCAGAAAAAAGCACACACGTCCATGCACCTCAAAATAAGTCTTCTATGGCTCATCGACCTTGCACAGGGGCAAATTTCATTCTTACTTCACATTTAGATCACTAGATGAAGGAGCATGGATTGAGAAGTCTTTGTGTGGCATTTGAAAGGACGACATAACCCATGTGAAATGGATGTGTGAGAACAGGACGATTTGCCAAGGCACATTTTACAATGGGTGGGAAGTGGGAGGCCCATATATAAAAACTGCATCCACCCTTCATGTGGTACATTTACATACGCAAAGGGAACAAAGTAAACTGGAAAAAATGCTTGGAAAACCCACCGCAGAGTTATTACCATAAGCAGGAGTGGATACACTGTTTTAAAACACACTGACTATAGACTGAAGCTACAAACCACAACCGCCTCAGGACTACTGCTCTCAGTACATCTTGCTAGTTCATGCTGGTGGCCTATTACTCTACCGTGGCAGCATGTAACTGCTCTCTTGGTGTCTTTGAAGGTTGCCAGATACCAGTTATCACACAGGCAAAGGTAGATAGGTTGGAATGAGGCTACTAGCGGAATAGATAGATTATATGTCACAATACTATGATTGTATGGAATGTTGTTATAGCCGTGTTGGTCCCAAGGTATTAGAGAGACAAGGCAGGTGAGGTGATATCTTTTATTGGACCAATTTCTGTTGGTGGAAGAGAAAAGCTTTTGAGCTTACACAGGACCTGAAAAAGAGCTCTGTGTAAGCTCAAAAACTTCTCTCCCCCCCATCAACAGAAGTTGGCCCAATAAAGAGATATTACCTCACCCCTCTTGTCTCTACAATGCAATAATATCAGCCTCATGTTTTGGCTTTTTTATTGTTTAATGTGTTTTTTTACTTTTGAGGCTGCCTGGTTCTGAATCAGTTGTGTAGGTACCTAACTACAGGAGAGTGTGTACCCAGCTAGCTTGTGACTATAGCTAGGTGCAATTTATTCCAACTTTATTTGAAGTGAGGACACTGGGGGATAATAAAAACAGATCCGAAAATGTAATTTGTGAGGGGGGAGAGGGAAGGGAGCTCACATCCCACAAGAAAGGGCTTGTAAACAAAAAGAGGTGAGCCTACAAAGACACCCTCCTAGTTCAAAGCCGATTGCCTTCTCAATAGATTCTATTCCAAGGGATGTTGATAAATGCATTTGACCTGTTAATCACACAAAGCTCTATGGTTGCTAACCCAGTCTGCATTGATTAATGTATGTGCGGAGGCGTGATAAGAATACTTCACATTTTATTCAGCTTCACCATTTGTAATCTTTCCATTTGTTTCTATAACCACATTCCGATTTCAGAAGCAGAATTAAACAATAAACAAACACAAAGACTAGGAAAGAACACGAGCTGAGGCAGACTCAACATCTGGGATATATCTAATGTCCAAAACAGGCCCAAGCACTTTGTGAGGCCTTCTTTATAAAGATGCAAAATATGGCACAAACTGATTTTTCTCCTTCCTTAGCAGTCACTTTTAAGGACCCAATCCTGCTATCGCGATTGAGAGTTAAACTTCACTGACATCAAGAAGCATTTTGTCTCTATAAGGAGTGCAGGATCAGCCCCCAGATGGAATAGACAGAAAATGTAGCTAATCTTGTTAATATGTAAACGTTTTAGACTAAAATTGCAACAGCTTTGCCCAATGACACGTAGTGTAGTTTTGTCTGGTTTTTTATGAGGATATATTTAGCTAGACCACAGGTATCATTCCTGTTTACACAGATATGTTCATGTTATACTGACATGGGCCTTATCAATAGTTTTGGCCACATACTGCTTTGTCTGGCCTAATTAATATTTTATTCAGTATGCTTCCTATATGAAGAGTCAAGTATATATGACTTTAAATAAGGAATATTACTATGTTACATCATGTGGATATGTGCCAACATAGTTTGACACCTGGCCTAGATAGAGTGTATGATCATATTTTATTTATAGGTGTTTGTGTGACCTAGAAATAGGATTCTTGTAAGGTAATTTGCTATCACAGATACGTACTAAAGCAGATGATTGATAAACAGAATACAAAAAGGAAATGTTTTATTTTAGAATACTGACAAGTGTAAATAAATAAATAAGTCCTTCAGTATATTTAATTGAGAAATATCCATGCCATTCTTTCTTTATGATTATGTGAAATATGGTTTATGATCTGTAATGATGTGGATATGCATTTCTAAAAATAAAGGTGTCATCATCTTAAAACCTAATCCAGCAGAAACAATGGGAATGCAGCTAAATTCTGCCCTCAGGTTGGAGC
Source organism: Mesoclemmys tuberculata (assembly GCA_007922155.1). Lineage (NCBI taxonomy): Eukaryota > Metazoa > Chordata > Testudines > Chelidae > Mesoclemmys > Mesoclemmys tuberculata. The sequence continues at coordinate 72,032,627 of ML675616.1, forward strand.
CTGTTCATGCATAAAAGGCAGAGTTTGGTCCATAGGGCTGCCGTCTACCTGTGCAGATTATGGTTTTAAATTTATTATATTATAACTCAAAGGCCATTGAAGTCTTACTATTGACTTCATTGGGCTTTGGATCTTGTTCTGTTTTACTGATCAACATTTTTCTGTGTGATAGCTACATTTAATTAGATTTCCATTCTTAAATGCTGAGGTTTTTTTTTTTTAAAAAAAAAAAACAACCTTGCACTCAGTTTATTGCAGCATCAACTATACTGTCTATGCTTTCTTTTGTACTATTTTATTTTGGCTGCTTTGTGTTGATAATTAAGATGGGAAATTGTTTTCAGATAGAGAGAGGAGAGAGATGATTCCTAACAGTCAGACGTCAAGATGGGATTTTATGCTTGCAAGTTCCTGACAGTGAAAACATGTCTTCCCGTGCAGTAACATCAGGCTTTGGATGTTGATTTCATGTATTTGTTATGCATTGTGCAGTTAAGAGTCCTAACCAGCTCTACAGAAGGATAGATCTTATGACTCTGCTATGGTCTATGTCCTTTTCTATTACCCTGGAAAAAAATCGCTTAATGCACTATTTTTACTATTCTTTTTCTATGTAAGCATCTTTTTGTATGCAGTCATACCAGTTTGCATCACAATCCTAGCAGAGCTCCCCAGGTAAACAGGTGTTGGCTGGTTGACCCGGGTGCTGCTGGACAGCGTTTCCCAATTTGGGGCTTGCCCTCATGGACGTGGGAAGAGTTAGGCTGACTCAGGAAAGGTGTGGTAGAGGAAAGGATCACTGGTGGCAGGGAAAACTGCAGTTCCCACAAACACTGCAAATGTGTGGGCAGAGTCTGCAGGTAATGTGACTCTTTGAAAGCCATCTACCTCCTTTTCCTTGCTCCCAGTGTGAACCCTATTGTAGCAGGGGGAAGGGAGTTGCTCACAGGCACAAGACAGACTCAGGCAGACCGTCCTTCTGTGCTCCTCTAGCACTCAGCTCCACTTTACACAGCACCAAAGAACACCTTGTTCTCCCAGCTTCCCCAGCAGCATGTAGTGGGGGAATGGATATCAGCAGAGATACCAGAGAGAAGAGGAGGGATCGGAAGAGTCAGCAAACAAAATAAAAGAATAAGAATGAGAGAAAAAAAGAGGGGGGGGAAATGGGGGGAAGGGAGAGAAAGGAGAAAAGTAGGTGCATGAGAGAAAATTGATGGAAAAAAGAGCAACAATTGGAGGGCATGGTGTAAAGGAGCTGCCCATCTGGCAGTCTATCTCAAGGGCGTGCCAGCAAAAAAACCAAACAAACATGGTTAGGGCCCTGGGCAGGAGTGATCCAAGTCAGCAGGTGGCACCCTTCCCTTTGAACCAGTGCTGAACTAGTGCCCAGCACCGCATTATGGGGAACTGTGCTGCCGGAGGTGCTGATCCTTGGATGAGACATGACGCCAAGAGCCTTACTAGCTGTGCTCATTAAAGATCCCCTGGCCTTTCTGGGCACTAAATAAGGATGGAAGCCTGGTGTCTGGAGAAAATTTCAACCTGGCTCCCTATATTTTGCCTGCTTAAGTTTCCCCTGGAGTGTCAATAGTCTTTTTCACTTGTTGCCCTATGTAGCAGCGCAGGGGACAGGGCAGGCACTGAGTACACCCACGGGTAGAAGCAGGTGGAATTGTTGGTAATGGAAGGGGAGTGCATCCTTTTCCTTTTTTAGATGGGCAGGGTCCGAGGTGATTACATTTAGGAAAGTATATGCCTGAGTTTGTGTGAGCTGGAAGCCTGCCACTGCATCCAACTGTAGGAGATAAACAATGGAGGGCCCAGATCCTGGCTGCTGTAAATCTGCATAGCTCCCTCAGCTTTGCTACACTGTTTATGCCAGCTGAAGATCTGGTCCGGCAGTATTTTGGCATTAGCCAGCATCAGTGTAATGATTAATGAGGGAAAGAATTAACACACAAAGGAGAATCCCATTCATTAATCCCTTTGTTACAAAGCTGAATAATATTTTTTTAAATGATTGTACAGATGTCTACCTAGGGCGAGTCAGAGAATGGAGACTGATATAGACCATGGGGGCATAGGAGGGTGGGATGTTTGTTTTAATATCTAATCCAATATCCTAAAGCCATGGGATAATTTATCAAAAATAAAACATATTTGACCCTTAAAATGTAAAGTCTTATTTAATCCCTGACAAAAAGCACCATACTTTGTTGACCTACCCAAAGAAAAACAGTTCCAACCTGCAGCAATAAAACATTTTAAAGCTCCCTAGGTTTTCCACCCTGTAATTAAGCATTTATCTATGAACACATAGCAAGTCTGCCGAATCAACAAAGAATAGCATGGGATTGGATGCTTCCAGACTGAACATACTGTAGTCATCTTCTTCTGAAGTTTCTGTTAGCCATAGCAGACTCTCACTACTGACGTACGATGAACTGTACAGTCACCTGCTAAGTCTGGTAGACTTCCTGTCTACTTTTTGTGCGTATGTTTTCAGGCTATTTTCACAGATGAAACAGCCATGCTCTAGGGGCCCAACCAATTGGATTGTCATATGGACAAGGATTACTCACATGAGTAACAGTCCTGGACTCTATGGGCCTGACTGACTATTCTGTTGCACCAGTTTTACACGGATATAACTCCACTGAAGTTGATGGCTTTGCACTGCTGTACACCGAGTGGTGAACCAAGCCCTATGACTAATTAGGAAGATGCTAAGTGGGGGGGAAAAAATCATAAGCACCCAAAAAACAGCCATTCTAGGGTCTGACCCAGCTTCAGTTGAAGTCAAAAGATGTTTTGCCCATTATTTTAGTGAGAGTGGAATCAAGTTTCCACACTGCAAACTGTATTAAATGACTAACTAGATTCTTATTGTGGTGCTGGGGAAAGTGAGTGTAGGAGGATATGCCTTTGAAAAGGCATGTCATAAAATGTATATCATTATAAAAAACATGTACTGAAACCAGTTTCCCCCTGGTTTACTTTTGTGTAATGTTCTCAATGTCTGTAGTTAATCCTGAGTCAATCTTCCCATTTCTAACTCTTACTTTATCTTTCCTTCCTGGCTTCTTTTTGTTCCTGTTGGCTCAGGCAGGTTGCAAGACGAAAGCAGGCCCATGACTGTTCTTTTGGGCTTTGCACCAGTCCTTTGATTCACTAATATTTTAACAACTCCACAATATACTGGAAAATAGCATCCCTTCTACAAAAGGAAGAACGCGCATGGTTAAAAGGCCCATAAATTAAAAATCAGCCTAAAAATAGACCGTGGCGGGTTTGCTTATTTATTATCCCACAAAGCAGAAAAACAATCAGGCTTCTTAAAGGAGGACTGTATGCTCCTCAGCTGGGCATCCCTCCAGAAACAAGCCGAGCTGCTGAGTCTCCTAGAGAATCCATGTGCTGCAAGCATGTGCAGTCACAGAGCGTACTTCCTATCTGCTCCCCTTGCTCTTCAGCTTGGTCATGCTGCTAGGAAAATCCACACTTCACCACTGGGGAGGTGTGGCGGTACAGCATCCATAGGGCGCAGCTGTTTGTCACCATGGGGTCTAGCCCCATTCAGAGCAGAGACTGATGACGCAGTGATACAAATGCTCAACCCTTGTCGGCACCGGCTCCGCTACCACGGATGGAGCGGCACCGGTTTTGAATTAAACACGAGCCCTAATTTTCCTAAGTTCGACAAGTTCCCCCAGTCTTGTGAGCTGGCAAACATCCAGACTTAAGGGCAGGGATGGCCATTGATCATATATTTCAACAAACAGAGCCCAACCTGATTGTGACCTTCAGCACTACCACAGTATAAATAAGTGTTGAATAATAATAATAATAATAATTAATAATAGAGGGAGCTGGCAGCACTGCCTATATTCTTAATGCTGCCTGGCACTTCCCATTAAGAGATCCTGGCTTCAGTTGCTTATAATTTGTCAAAGGCTACCTGTTCTGGCTCAAGTTTCCATGTTAGGTGTCTCCCTTAGGTAAATAAATAAATAAGAGGCTATTTCCAAGAATGAGATTAGGGAGAAATAGGTTGTTAAGGCAAAATTAAATCTGTCCTCTTCTAACTTTTGAGTGCTTGACTGGGTACTTTAATTTTTTTTTTTAAAAACATAGCTCTCATTAGTAATAATAATGTTGGCGAGAACAGTTCTTGCCAATCTCAAGAACACAGAATGCAGGAAGAGTGGAGGGACAGCGCGATGACAATCTGCAAAGAAAACAAACCCAGCACCTGGAACATGTTGGGGTATCCTGTTCAGCTGATACTTTGAAAGTAGGCTCATTTTGAGGCCTAGCAGACTTGTTGACAGTGTCTCTTTAAATTACCTTCTGTCCAGACAAATGAGAGACATCCCCTTGACTTTAGGTTATAGGATTTACAGTTCCAGTACTTTGAGATTGCAATCACCAAGCACATTTTAGCAAATCACTTTCTTCCAGATGTTTTGGATCGTTGCAAAATGTTTTTAATGAGGGAGAAGAAGGTCTCAAGTTTTTGCATGATGAGGGGGGGCCCCTGAAGAGAATCTTAAAGTTTGGCCTTTAGAAACAAACCAACCATGTTGTATCAGTTTCATTTAGTCAGATGAAATGTGTTTTTATTATGGTATATCAGTGCTGACAGCATGTTTGAAAACTTCACTAAATAAAAAAGTTAAAGAAAGATAGAAAATAATTCCTTCCATGAACACTGAACGGTGTATATGTTTATATTCCACATGTTACAGCAAGTGGAGCTGGTCAAAAATGCTCAGATGGAACATTTTTCTATTGGAAAATGCAGATTCATCTAAAAATCAAAATTTTCCACAGGGACACGCTAATTTTGACAAAATTTGTTTTGAAAAAAATAGAAGTGAAATGTTACAATAAGGATGGAATTTTTTTATTTTTCATTTTGAAAAGGCTTTGTTTTACGTATTTTATTATATTGTATTGTATTTTTATGTTCTTGAATAACAAAAATTTAAAGTATATAAAACATGAAAAAAATTAAATTAAAAATGAAACATTTTGATTCACCCAACACAAAATTTTTGTTGCAGATTTTAAATTTGTGTTGGTCCAATTTGCAATTAAAACAGATTTTGAAGTGTCAGAATTTCTTGTAGAAATGGAAATTCTGAGTTTTGACCAGCTCTATGGCAAGTTTTCTCTTTACAAACAGTGGGCCAGAAAGTGTGTGTGGGGGGGGGTTGGCTTTTTTTGTTGTTGTTTTCCTTAAAGATAGAAAAATGTTTACTATATTTAGATATCTACAAGGACATTTCAGCTGACCTTGGAAGGTCTCTCTCTCACAAGTTTTCATTTTGCTGATGAACACAAGGTCACTTGTGAACCAAACTTGGACAAGACTCCCTGCAGGTATCACTGACTTCGCATTATGCCACCTCTGGCCCTGCTAGGCTAGTCACACATCTCAGTACACCTCCACACAAAAATTAGCCCTGAATAACCCCAAAAACATAAGTGGGTATGGGGGGAGGGGAGAGAGAGAGGAAGAAGAGATGGAGTAACAGGCTTGATCCTTTCAAAGAGAGGAACAGAATTCCCCACACAAGTTTTTGAATGACTCTACAGGGTCTGCCAGACTAAAGACAAACAGATCCTAGGACTCTTCATGTTATACAGATCTCCAGATGAAGACACTGCCACCTCCCTAGGGGAACAAATGAGCCTGCTGCCCAGCAAAGTGCTGGAATTCCTAAGGTTCATTGTTCTTGGTGACCTCAGGTTGAGCCCAGCCAATGCCAAAGATGCCCTAGCGTCAGATCTCAGGTCTTTACTGAAAGCCACATTCAGACCCTCTACAGACTCTCTCACTCAACCAGACAAGCTGAGCCTGAACTCAGACAGCAGGAACACAAGGAGTCCTTTTCTACCCTTACCACCTCATGTGGACAAATCTCACAACCATATCTGGTCAAACTTTAAAATAAAATAAAATAAAAAAGGTCAAGACTGAGGTTTGACCACAATTAAATTTTGTGGGAAAATTACATTTTTCACTGAAATTCTTTGAACAAAATTAACAACAAATTTATTTTTTTTTAAATTGTGGGGGAAATCCCATTCTCGTGTTTATTTTTTACTCACACTTTCCCTATTTTTTTTCACCACTATAAAAAAAGGAGTGAAAGTAAAAAAGTGTGGGCAGGAGGGGATAAGGGGGGAGAACCTCTGACCAGTGAAGAGCATGATTGTCTGCACACTCCTGAAAAAGCCATCTACTCCTACTGAAGACAATAGGAGCAGCCTCTGTGAAAATCAGTCCACTCTTACATAAGAGTCTAATTTTAAAATACTCATATTTTAAAATGTTGGCTATTGGATATAGCCCGGGTCACTAGCCACATTCCAGACTACAATGGATCATCCACAGGCAGGTTCAAGCCATATGAAACTAGAGGACAACAGTGAACCTGTGATAGCAGTCTCTAGACCCATCACGTAGCATGGAACATCAGTCCATTCCATTTAAATGATTACCAAAGGTGTGCACTTGTGTGAACTCACTATAGGGGATGGACAGATAGACACACACCCCATCTTATGGCTGGACAAGGGCAACAGGATCTTTACACAGATGATGCAACGTCCTGCCCTACCATACTATGGTGATTGGTATGGGTGGGTACGATCCATTCACAAGGTATGCTAACATGTCCTGCACCTTTGTAGGTCCTTACACATGTTCTTTATCCACTTGGCCTGATTTAAGGCAACTTTCAAAACCGAAGATTGTCTGCCTACCCATCATGCCTGGGAAATTACCACTGCCCGACTTTCTCCCATGTTTCACCAGCTGCATAGCTTTCTGCTTTGGAAAGCTGGGTACACTTTGTTTGTTTGTTTGTTTAAATTCCCTATGTACCTGACATTCTGTGCAACTTTGTATCTGGTTTATATGTGCGCAGATGCTGAATTCAACCCAGTGTTCTTGTACACGCCTAGTAAGTAAATGTAGCTTAAGAACAGATCTGATGTTTTCAAAACCCAGTAAAATGTGCTCACAAAAGTGCAAGGCAAAATGTTAGCAGTGCTAAGAATTGCTTAGAACCACAAAGAAGAGTATTTCTCTACAACAACAAAAATAACCAAGCAAGGAACAGCAAAGCACATTTGTTAAATATCAGCAAAATCAGCCACTGTGAAAATCCGACAAGCAGATATTGACTGCAGAGGAGTACGTGTGCACTCACCACATCACTGCCACAGAGGTACAGGATGTTATTAGTACAATATGACCCTTTGCTCAGCTGTCACTAACCCACACGGTGCTTGCTGTCAGTTTGTTTATATCATTGTAATAGACATTTTATGGAATCAACACCCAGTGACTCCAGTGAGACTGCCTGTGGCAGCACAGTTAAGCACATGTGGGCTTGCAGGCTCAGGGCCTGCCTCTGCACTCCCTCAAGGGAAAGGGAATTTTGCAACTGCCTTAATTGCACGCAGGACTGAAGTCTCTGAACTAACTAGCACTGGCAAGTACCTCTCACCAAAGAGCTAGACACACTGGACCAGGACAGTGAAGTAGAAGCTGGCTGCAGATATCCTGATAATCATCTCATCTTCAAAAAGTGGAATCAACTCGGGTAGATCTTTAAGAGATATTTAGGCACCTGCTTGGATTTTCAAAAGCACCTAGGCAGTTACAACGCACTGATTTCAAATTGTTAGGTGCTGTTGAAAATCCCAATAGGTGCTTAAATACCTTTAAAGATCCGGCCCTTAAGTTAGGTAATAATTTTTTGCAGTTCTACAGAACCATTCATCTGAATCTCTCAGTGCTTTACAAACATGAATTAATAGAGCCTCATGACACCCATAATTATCCCCAGGTATAATTATTGGGAAACTGAAGTGTAAGGAGTTTATGTGACTTTTCCAAGGTTTCACGGAGACCAGAGCAGGAAATGGAACTTGCGGTCCTGATTTCGATGCCTTTCTCTGACTGCTAGAACACACTGCAAACAGAAGGCGAGAACAAGGTTAACAGAACCAAACAAGCATAAAGGACATTTGCAGAGGGGGGATTTCAGTGAATTTACAGAGATTGTAAACACATTTTTAAATACGCTAAAGAGCAACTGGGATGCTGTGTTCTTCCTTACACTACATTATCTGACGCATATCTGTTCATGTATAGGGTACATAATGTGATTTTTTTTAAATTTTATTTAGCAAGACAAATAAAAGCTCTCTCAGATTCCCATTATCAACCTTGCCCACTTTTTCCTCAAGGACCACTACAGCTACATTTTCCGCATAGTGAATTAATGGCACTTCTGCAGTTTAAACCTTCACTTTGTGTACTCTGGGTTCATTTCTATGAGTCACGAGGATGCTCTTTGTTCTCAAGTTCACAGTTTGCGGCTGCAAAAAATATGATTTCCTTCTTCCCCCACACCACATGCGCACACACAGCTTAGTGACAGAAGAAAGCAGCAAAAATGACTGTTCTCATTTCCTTTCTGAGCTGATTGGAAGAGATCCTCTCCACCCTAAAGTAGAAGTGTCTAGTTTTGTTTATATTTCTGTTCTGACACTGAAGTAGGTACAGACATGGCAGAACAACACACGTATCTCAAGCTGCAGAGTCCGCTGACTCATTTCACAAAACACAAATGTTTATTCCAAAAGCTGAAGTTCTGCCAATGGGAAACTCACAAGTGTCTTCACAAAACCTGGGGGGAGATTAGCACTTGCAGCTGCATGCAATTTTTAAATTTCCTTGGGCAGCATTTCTCACGCTTATAGTCAGGGCTGTTGTTTTAATCACTGAACAAGCCTCATATAAAAAGATTGATAGATCACTATCTAAGCTGCATTTGCTGGGCTAGTGATCATATCTGGCAATAATATACATGTCTTTCCTATGAGACAAGGATTCTGTGAGCTGGGGTGGGAGTAGCAACAAGGGAGCGTGTGACCGCAAATCATTAGATAGATCCTTAGCTTGAGAACTATTAAAGCATGAAAATGAGCAACAGCTGCTCCCTCCATCTTATCCTACTGGAAGTCTGATCTGGCCTAAATTTTCACGTGACTAGTGAATTTGGGTACCTACATTTTTGGGAACCCAATATTACACGTCTTAAAAGGGCTGACTTTCAGAGAGTAGGTTCTGAGCACTTTCCAAAATTCAGGCTCCTTTAAGGAATCTCAAGCTGGGCACCAAAAAACCTGACCCCCTCTGACTCCCATACCTTTCTTGCTTTTGAAAATTCGGGCGGCTAAGTATACTCAAATCACCATGCTCAAAATAATTCCTTTACAAGGCCTGGCAGATATAGGGCAGCATCTAATAATGCAGGCAGTGTAGCCTAGTGGTGCAAATATTGGGTTTGGCTTTCAAAGACCTCCGTTCTAGTCTTGGTTCTGCCATTGGCCTGCTCCATGACCTCTCTGCCTCAGTATCTCCCTTCCATCTGTAAAATGGGAATAAAGATACTGAAGTCCTTTCTAAAGCACTTCTAGATAGCCAGTCAATCTAAAAGCTAGGCATAATTATTAATATTTTTTTGCCAGAAAAAACATCCAACAAGAATTCCTTTATAAAGGTGAGCACCTTTCACCCACACCAGTCTCTGGCCCTATTTGCAGATTCATCATGTTGAAGACCTTGGGGCAGTTTGAAAACCCTTATGACGATTCATAGTTATGTAGGGTCACCCCTTCACTATGGGCCCAACCTGGTTTCCAATTAAGCCGCAGACTGAACTCCCATTGACTTCACTGTTCAGAATCCAGCCCCACATCTACACAGGAGGAGCCCAGAATTCAGATGTGGATGTATGGTGAGGATAGGGGGCTTTTTTATGTGTTACATTGAAGAAAGCTCACTTCCTGTTTGCCCTGATACCAGCACTGTGTCACTCATCTCCTGCCCTGACTACCATTCCAAATCTCCCATCTGTAGACAGCAGCACTTCCTTTCAACAACTGAGAAGAAGTGCTATTGGGTGGTACCAGCTGAAAACCTGATCCAATTCCCGTTGAAATTAATGGAGACAGACAAGATGTGCAACAACAACTCAGCCCTTGTTGCTGGGGAAAGAGCAGTGAGAAGAGAAGAGAGGACAGCCCACCAAACGAGAGAGAAAGAAGCCATACAAGAACAGGTCAATGGGGACAGCACTGACCCTTTTAAAAATCAGAAATGGCCCATCTAAACTGAGCCATCTGCTCCCTTTAAAGACAGGCTCCTGAAATAAACACATGGCTCTTTGCACAGGCCATGTCAGATATTTGTTACTGTTGCTCTTAGTGTCTTCTAGTTCCTTACTGCCTCCATTCCTCTGCTGCATTACCACTTTTCCATTTTGAGTAATGTAGCCCCAAATGCCTCACAGTCTATGCAATTCATGCTTCTCCTAGTAAGTTCCTGCTTATTGCTGACAAAGCGAGCAAACGCTCTTGGAAAAGTTTTTAGTGTTCGCATCTCTTTGATGTTGGCAAGGATCGAGGGAAACTACCCATATTTTATGACTCAAGCCTCAGGCTGCTAGATAGTATAGATCAACTTAGGGAAGAAATTATTTATTTGTAACAGCTTCCAATGAAACACTAATTAGATTTATAAAGCTTCTTATATTGCTGCAGATTTGGCTCTGACTGTCATCCAGAGACTGCTGAAAATTTTATATAGCTCTTACTTACTTTTTTAAAAATAAGGTTATCTAAGTACTTTTATGGCCCTCATCACCATAACAGTTGAGTGCCCCACAATCATTAAGGACAAAACTAAAGAGGAAATAACACAATATTTGTCATCAGTGATGAAACAAGCTCAAAAGGGGAATGAAGCATAAAAGTTGCAAGAGCCTTCTACAGTGTATTTATAATTAACCCATGTTGCTCACTGAGGGGGGAAATTAGCCTTGTGCAGGGAGCCTGCACAAGGCCTATGCAACTTTTAAGTTTCATTTAAGTCCTCAAAGTAGGGTTGTAACCCTGAGAACCCCACAGTGCCAACTAGCAAAGAGGTCACTGTATTGTAACAGCAACGGCTATCAGGCCTGACAAACTCACTACACCTAACACACTGCTTTCCTAATATTTACCCAAAAAGGGTCATGCACGTCTAATGGAAGTTTACATCATAATGATCCTCCTACTCATTGTGTGATGTACATACATGTGATATTTGAGAAGTTTCATGTTTGTATTGAAAATATGTGAAGAATCAGTGTCCCAAGAAGGTTTCTGCCAGCCAAAAGGACATGGAATCACGTCTGCCTAGGTCTCCCATGTAAATTAACCATTGTAAAGCCAACACAAAGCAAGGCCCATTTCCATGTAAAGTCAACAGAAGAAAGAGGCTGATAGGGGAATAAAAAAAATCAACAGGGGAGAGCTCACCAGAATCTAAACTCCCAGGGGTCATCCTGACTCTGGAAACAAAGACAATTAACTTTAGGGTATAAGAAGGCAGCACCAAGCCTCCTCTTTTATCCTGTCCTCAAGGGGGTAATTGGGTAGGGCAGTTACATCCATGAAGGCAGGTTCTTAACTGACCTGGATTGAAACGGCAGAAAAGGCTGCTTTAGATAAGGATTGTAGCCTAAATTAATTTTTAATCTTTAGAAAGACTACACCTTTGTTTCATTTGTAACCTGCCATGCTTATTACCCTTACTCACTCTCTCTTGAATCTGAACTTTTATTAACAAACATATTTGTTTTCACTATAAACAGGTTATACCGCTGGGGTATATTAGAGCTGACATTCAGTTGGCTCAAAACAAGCTAGTTTGTATATACCATTCCCTTGACAGTAGTGAACCGGGTAACTACTGTAAATGTCCAGTGACGGGGGCTGGATACTACAGGGAAATGCTCTTCAAGGGGGCTCTGGGTCTGGGTGCACCTATTGTTAATCTGCACAACAAAGTAGGATTTGCAGACTCCTGAGGAGAGCGCTTGAAAGGCTGATGCTGTTCAGTCCTGACACTCAACTACTACAAGAAAGACTCCCTCATACTGGAGGCAAGTACACTAGGACAATTACTCCCGATGACTTACTCCTGTTAATACACCCCAGAAAGTTCACCTTTTTGCATTTGCATCACATTGTTGACTCATATTCAATTTGTCATCCATTATAACCCCCGGATCCTTCTTAGCAGTGCTGCCGCGTAGCAAGTTATTCCCCACTTTGTAGGTGTGCATTGGATTTTTCCTTTCTAAGGGAAGTACTTTTGTGCTAGCCTTTGTTGAATTTCTTCTTGTAGATTTCAAATCAAATTCTCCAATTTGTCAATGACATTTTGAACTCTAATTCTATTATCTAAGTCATTAATGAAAATATTGAATAATACCAGCCCCAAGACTGACTCCTGGGGTACCACCCTAGTTATGCCCTCCCAGTTTGAGAGCAAACCATTGATAACTACTCTTTCAGTAGGTCTTTCAATCAGTTGTGGTCTAAATTAAATTACTGTAAGGTGGGTGCACATTTCCCTAGTTTGCTTATGAGAATGTCATGTGGGACTGTATAAAAAAAAACACTTACTAAAACTAAAGATTATCACATATGCTGCTTCCTCCCTAACCACCAGGCCAGTAAACCTGTGAAAGAAGGAAATTAGGTTGGTTCAGCATGATTTGTTCTTGACAAATCCATGCTAGCTATTCTTTATAAGCCTATTACCCTCCAGGTGGTTACAAGTTGTTTAATAATTTCTTCCAGTATCTTTCCAGATATCAAAGTTAGGTTGATTATCTATAGCTTCCTGGGTTCTCTGTGTTCCCTTTTTTAAAGGCAGTACTACATTTGCCCTTCTCCAGTCTTCTGGGACCTCACCTGTCCTCCAACTGTTCCCAAAGATAATTGCTAATGGTTCCAAGACTGCTTCAGCTAGTTCCTTATGTACATTATGTTGCAGTTGACTTAAACACATCTAACTTATCTAAATATCCTTTAACCTATTCTCTCTCTATTTTGGTTTCCATTCCTTCCCCCAATTTATTGGACATGTGACTTTAATAAGCAGAGCAGGGCTATTTCTTTAATGATGAAAGATTATCCAGCCAGCTCTGCATACGTGATTGGTTCATGATACAAGAAAGACCATGAAGCATGTTTCATCATCAAATAGTGATGCTGAATGCAGGTTTATGTAAACAAGTGGAACTAAACTCTGTGCATTTCTCTATCCATGTGGCTGAGTTGCTTCCAACCTAACTCCACATATTTCCTGTTCCCCTGGCATACCCTCAATAACAGCCTCCCCCCCCGGGAACATGACCCCTCCAACTCCAGTTCCACTGAACAGGATACAAAGTAGATGTGCGACACACGACAAAATTTCAGCAGCTTCTGTCAGTCAGGGATATATCAGAGTCCAATTCCTACTCTCAGTTATGGCAAAAGACGACACTGGAAGTGCACTGCACCAGATAATGATCCTGGGTTTTGTATAGTACTGGTAGAAGCAGAGGGTGCATTCTAATGGAATTGTACTTTCTCATATGACAGATGAAGCTGGCTCATGGTACCCAGCCCAGCTATTACTGTTGATTCTCTAAAGTCAGATGAATTAGAGCAGAAGCAGAACATTGAAACTGATTATTTAACATCCATCTAACAGTTTTGTGAGAAGGTTTGTAGCTGTGGGCCACTATAGAGGGAAATCTAGGAGCAGAACTAGGCACAGTGCTGGAAATAGGAGGCCATGTAGCCTAGAGATTACAGCAAAAGCCAGAGAGCCAGGAGGGAGCATCATTATTTCACTTGGTTGCCTTTGACAATTCTCTTGAGCATCAGTCAGCTCAACTGTAAAATTAGCTAGAGGTAGAAGCACATTACACCTCATCCTACTAGCCAAAAAATGTCCAGTGAGGCAACCACAAAATCTGCCTAACAATCTACGTTACAGCTGGCAGGAGATGTCTGGCTATTACTTGAAAGATTAATTACAAATATTCTTCATGCCCAACCTCACATAGCTTCATTTATTATATATTATTTAGAGGAGAGTTGGGAGAGAATTCTAGGATAATTGACCTTTATGTAGCAAACAATGCTGTGCAAGCAAGAAAAAAAAAAAAATGGGAAGCCCATGCACATCTCCACTACTGAAGTTTATAAGAAAACGAGTCATGCTCTGGCTGCTGAAAGGCTGTTTATAAGACATATGCAAAATGGTCGCACACATTTATTTGTGCTGAAACGAGTTATTGTCTCTTAAATTCTATAATCTGAAGTGCAAGGGATGATGTCTGGAAAGGTGATCGCAAGAGATACGTGAGAAACAAAGGAGGATTGTAAATCAGGCCAGCTTGCCATCTACGTTACAGTCAGAATTTTATATTGAGGTCTGGGTGATAACCCTGCATTCCTCCTGCTGTGATTCTCAAAAGAAGGGAGGTTGGAGTAATTGTTGGAGGATCTGGCCACTGAGAATGAGAAAGAGCCATGAAGATAGGAAGTAAATGACCAGTTAAAAGACAGAGGGAGACTGGATGTGGAAAGAGAGGACAGAAAGGACCAGTTAAAATAACACATCTTGTGTGTGTAGACTCTCATCAGTTTTAAAACTGGTTACACTGGTTTAACTTGTGCCTAGACTAAAACTGATATAGATAGCTAAACTGATCAAGCCAGGTTTAAACTGATGAGGGAGTCCACACACACAAGTTTAACTCAATTGGTATGAGACCACACCTTGAGTTACCTTGGTACAATTTAGACTAGGTTTAAGGAGAGAGAGAGAGAGAGAAGACAGAGAGAGAGAGAGAAAATGAAATGGAGTAATAGGGAAAATTTTTCCTTTCTGATAAAGTAATGGAGCTGTGTTGCCCATACTTGGTATGTTTATGAGCTATCAAAAACCAAGATAATTACCTGTCAATGAAAATTTTTTAAAAAACAAACAACCCCTTCGTGTGATGGTGGGGAAAAAAAGTGAAAAATGGGGTCAGTAAAACCACTTAAGCATTTCCTGGACCAATGTTTTCTCTTGCCAGTTGGTAATCCTGCCATGGACCCTTGTTCTCTAACCCATTTCAGATTGAGAGAAGGGTTGTGTAGTGCAAGGTGAAATTCATCCCTGTGAAGAAGGCTACAGCCAGGCACATGCACCACAAACTTATTTTGAGGGGTTATGTGATATTCAGCTGGCGCACAGGCCTTTTTTCGGCCCGGCCTGTACGAAGAGAAAATTTCACACTTTGATAGTTTTTATGAAATTAAATCTGAGTGTTTTAAAACAATATTTTTCAAGAACACGTTGGAAATTTTTCATACATTTCTTTAGCCCCAGTTCAGTAAGGTCGTCTAGCCCTCTAACTATCGTGTTTAAGCACCTTGCTGAGTTAGGGGCCATAACATCTAGAACGAAAAGCTGAAAAACACTCAAATCATTGTGGGTTCTCCCATTCCTATTCATTTTTGTACTGCTCACTTTAATTATAATTGATTACACTATATTCCACTGCTGATCACTGGACAGGAAATGTAATCAGTTTGTTTCCATCAGCTTAAGTAGCAGACATTATAGCTGAGATTTTAGCAGATAAATTAAAAGGAAAGCACTTCAGAGAAGCAGGCCAGTGGATGAAGTTTACATATGTACAGAGGGCTCACACAGACCTATGCTCTTCTGGTCCCACTGCTAAGCCTTTGAGCTGGACAGAATGTCACCTATTGTGAACAGCAGCTGGTATAATTTTTCTGCTAAAAACCTATAATGGTAAGCACCTACCTCAATTGTTGAATCTGATCCAAGAAATCTTGTCTGTTTTACTAAATCTGCTTCCCCCCCCCAATCAGGATGTTTTGGAAATGGACTAGACAGTAGTCTCGCTGATTGCTATGAAAACAGCAGTTTGCAGGCAGAGGCACTGAAGTTTATGCCTTTGTGCCAAAAGCAATTGATCTGGCTGCACTGATGGAGTGAATGTCAGAGTATCGGTTGCAAAGTATCAGAAGAAGTAGTACATTAATGTCTTGGCTTTAAAATCCGGGTCACTGGCTCTTTTGCCAAAGGGAAGGAAAAAAATACATACATAGAATAACCACAACACATGCATATTTGTTTTACGTTGTATAAACTTTTTATTGTTGGAATTTTCTCAGTACTTGGCCTGTTAACGTGAATTCAATCTATGGATATTATGGAATGGATAATGCAACATCACCTGCTGTAAATTGTTGAAGATGCTGGAGAATGTTACCCAGTTGAAAGTAACATTGTCAAGATTTACAGGACCTAGATGTAACATACAGCATCTGTATTTGCATTTTTCCTTAACTTTGGGGGGAAAAAAAGCCCAAACACAAAACACGTCTCTCAGCTACCTGTACAGGCAGATAGCCAAAGAAAATCCCAGTTTCTCAGCTGAAAAATCTAATAACCAGAGAGTCAGAACACTGGGTCCCTTTGGAAGTACAGTGCACACACTACTGACTAACAAGAATCCTGCTGTCAGAAAAATGGAGTCATTTCAATAGTGCAAGAATAGAGCAGGAAGGCAAAGCAGAAGGAGAGAATGGCATTCATAATCATGCCCACAAAAAAGGTAGGTCTAATTTTAGGCCTGGCATCCTTTAGTCTCCATTAGTAACCAATATACCATGTCTAGGAAGTAAATCAGTTATGGCGAATATATGCATTTGATACCTAAGGATCACATTGCTTTGCTACACTAAGAATGATGTACAATCCCCTCTGTAAAGGGGTAAGCATTCTATTTCCAAAAAGAGTCATTCAGGAATGGAACAAGCAATGAATGATAATATGAAAACTGGCATGAACATCATAGTTCTGGGTAAAATCCTTCTCTCAAATCAGCCCAGTGGGGTTCAGTATCAGCACATTGTTCTCCCAACTCTACACACAGTTGTACTCCCAATGGACTCCCAGAGTGCTGGCGATAAGTTGACAAGGGAATCCCATGATATTTTCCACCAATACACTCTGTTCCCCTGAGTGGCATATGCAGAAGAGAAGAAGGATGGAAGAGCAGGTAATTTTATTCGTTAGTATTGCCATTTACACAAAAGGGCTTTTTCATGCCTATAACCAAGGAAGGAGCCAATGTCATTGGGGATTAAAAGCAAAAACAAAACCTGAAAAACTTCGCTGCATCTTTCTGTATCATTCCAGAAAATCATACTAAGTATGAACCAAATTGTGACTCAGTGAAGACCCTCCTATCATGGGAGCAGCACGCGACTGGGAGTAGCTACTGCTCCCCCTGTGCCCATGCAGTTAGTCAGGGATTGAGCATGCTGGCATTTTTGTGCCACTGTGCCGAGGAAAGTAATCTGTACCATGTATAGGACTGGCATGCATTGTTTTCTCCCAGAGTGGATGGTGAGGAACCTGGAACAGACTGAAGTCCTAGTCTCATTCCCAGGCTGCTCCTGGGGCAGCCCTTCCTCAGGGCAAAGGCCCAGTATAGCCTTATACAGATAGTACACTACCGAGTTCTACTGGTGTCATTTGAAGACTTGGGGGTGGAGAGTGAAGACTTTGTGGGTGGGAAGACAAGATTAGGAATTTGAGAGATGAATTTAGCTCTTCGGAGTCAGGAGCAGTATATGCCAGGCATCATGGAGGCCATTTTGCATAACTGGAAACAAGTTTGAAAGGCAGACAAATTCTTGCTTGATGTTTTCAGACATACTAGTTGAAAGCTAATCAGGCAAAGTAATTTTCTAGTCCTCTGAGTTTCGAACTTATGTGCTTTGCTGGCTAAAGGACCTGATATTAGCCACACTATAAACAACCATGAAATCTGAGATTACTGTTGTGCCCTTGTAGCTCATGCAGGAACCTGTAGCGCTGTTAAGATCAACCATCTGTATGGAAAATTAACTTGATCCAGGTAAAAGGTGGTTTTGTCACAGTGCACTCACTATCAAAGCTGAATAGCTTGGTTAATTTACACGGTTGCATTTCCAAAACACTGTGCTTAAAACAATTAGTGCTCAGTGAGAGCCAGAGTCATAGCAAGTAGTTCCCATTTATGGCGAAGGTGGAAGAGATGTAAACCATTCTTGATTTGATACAACTGCTCTATGTGAGCGACAGCCATATTGACTATTTGTACCAGACTCCAATGGCTTACCACTGTTTTTTAAATGAAGGTTCTTTAGAACTCTATCACATTAAATTATTTTGTTATAACAAATAGGAACATTTGACCTTTATCAAATGAAACGGGGGACATATTGGTGTAATTCCTGGTCCCCTTACCCATGAGCTGGTGGCGTACCGAGAGTCTCTGGTGCCTGAGGGCCAAGCCTACATTTGCACCCCCCTAGGCCTCATACATACCCTCCCCCCCCGCATGGTGGGAGGGGTCCCAGCACCACCCACCAGCTGCCCTGGGGAGGGAAAGTCTGTACCTAAAGGGGGTTAAGGCTTGAGGGGGCACAAATACAGGCATGGCTCTGCCCCTCTCTACACTTACCCGCCACATGGCCACCTGCGTCTCCTACTGCAGCCCCGCAGCCCGGCGCCAGCTCAGTCGGGAGCAGCCTCACCCCCTGCAGCAAAGGGGAGGTGCTGGGCCAGCTCTTCACGACACACAGGGCGGGAGAGGTGCTGAAGGGCGCCCCTTAGAGCCTCCTGCATCCACCTCCTGTGCATTGTGAAGGGCCAGCCCCCCCGGGCACGCCACTAAGGCAAGCAAGATTTGGCCCATTGTAAATAAATTTCAAACAAGCCCACAATTATATCCAAAATAAAAAAAATACATTTCATAGGGAATTAAAAAAAAAAAAGGGAGGGACCTGGGTTCATTATCTGCACTTTTAGAATTCTTTTTCTATACTCTTAGTTTGCATGAAGAGGGTGTTTAAACTAGAATCCTATTAAAATTACAGGGCTCGTGTCTCATTTTTGTATTGGTGCAGCTCCTTACACTTCAGAGGAGTTGCTCCTGATACAAGCCAGTGTATATGAGAGCAGAATCAAACTACAGGTGTCAGTCCTGTTTTGTTACCCGTCATTTAATTCTTGAGGGGAATGGTCTGGAGAAAGGTGTGGAGAGGCTGTAGTGAGATGAGCTAGGAAAAATTATGCTTCTTCTCTATCCTTGACTTTGATGAGCAATTCTCTTTGTCTCTTCTTTGCTTGGTGTTGTCTTTGACTGGAATTACAATTTGTAAATCTGAAAATCTGAGCAGATTCCAAAGAAATAGATGGGGAAAAAACCTTTAAATGTGATCTATATTTTAAAACCTGCCAAAAAACATACTGAATTGGCCTTTTTTTTTTTTAGGATAGCATCTTAGATTAATTTGCACTAATTGCACAGGATAAACAGATGCTTGTAAAATACAAACCACTATCCTGGTTTGTATTTTACATACAATATACTGACACTGCTGTTGTGCTCTTTTTCCAAAGACAATAGCAAAAATCACAATAATAATAATAGTATGTGGGAACAAGATATATACAGACAAGCAATGGGACTAAAAACTGGGAGAAAGTCAAGTATTCAAATAATAGAATGAATATTAGATTAGTTCAAGGCTTTTTATTACTTTTTAACATCTTTTCAAAGTTGGTGTATTTGGGGAGGCATGAGCAAAACTTTGAAAGTATCCTGTGACATTCCTCTGTAGGTAAACCTGTTCGTCATGTGGTACACTTCTTTGTCTCTTGAAAGGAAAGTCTCTCCATTTCGTAAAGAGCAACCATTTTAGAAACTGTCGGCAACATTTTTTAATGGAACATGGCCAAATGTATCTCCTTTTGATGAGCACTAAACCTTTCCACTGACTGACAACAATTAATAGACAAATCCTATTCCCATGGGAGTTTTGACACTGACTCCACAAAGACCAAAATTGGCCCTGAATGCAGTCCTAGTTGTGTCTGACATGTCCTAAAAATGATCGCATCTCCTTAGCACTTATCTCAACAACTGCTCTAGTAAGAGAGAAACACTAATGGCAGCACCAAGCATTCATTCTCTCTTTAGACAGATTTTCAGTTTGACTACAGACTTCCCCTTTCTTGCAGTGTAACTTGGAGGAAGAATAGACTTCTTGTTTGAACATGTCCTGACTCTGAGCTCTTATAGAGTTAAATAGCAAATTTACTGTTGTAGGCTGGACCCCCGACAGCCATGTGACTTTAAAACAAACACCGGTCAGTAGGGAATTACCAGCTGTTCTGGTTAGAAAAGTGCATTCATCCTCCACAGACCATAATTCCCCCACCACCAAGAATGCAGAATGTAGCATGCAGGCTATAAAAATATAGACGAATTTTCCATCAGGGAGATATAGATATATCTCCCTGATGGCAAACTTACAGAATACAGAGAAGTAAAAAGGCACAGAAGTATGATTGAATCAAATCATAGCCACTGCTGACCCCACATTTTTCTAAACACCCAATCAATCCATAAATAAATATGAAAAATAATTAAAGGCAGCTGGAAAGAAGTCTCTCATATGTTAAGCAATCCACTTACAGTCCTTGACTCAAAATGATAAAGTCTTGGCCACAGAGCTTGTTCTACAGAGATCACAACTCCTTGTCCTTCATTATTGTTGTTGTTATTTTAGATGGAGTTGTTATGGACAGTTCATCTCCCTGTTGATGTTAGGGAGAAAAGAAGTGGTTTGCATGTAGAATTTCACGAAGTATAAAATGAAAGGCAATGCTATTGCCTCTATTAGTCTTTTTCAATGACGCCAACATGAAACTAGTTCTAGTGCAGGGTATATTAACATAGAAAGAAAACTGTGGCAATTAAGAAAATTATTGACATGGCGGACAATGGAGGAATCACAACTCTGCACTAGCTTCACCTTTTAACAAAGATCTTTTAAAGGGGAATGAGGTTTGCATGACCTATCTTTCTTCAACCCAGGTAAATTATCCAAACTACCAGGGCTAGACTGTAACCTTACAGTCTGCCTTAAGTAACGATGGACATATAGCTGCACCAAGACAATTCCTCCCCTGCTTCCCACTTGCTCTGGGGGAAGGCGCAAACTACTTCTCCCTTTTTCCCTCCACAGAGCAGTTTCCCTATGCCCAGACAGCTATTCTAACTGACCCATGGGTCGGAGCCAGGCTTCTTCCCGTGTCTTTCCTGCCCACTAGCTCACAGAGGGGAGCAGCAGGAGAGTAGCCCCAGAACCATTCCCCATGGTTGAAGTCACAATGTGAGATGGGAGGTAAAGGTGCATCCCGCATTGCCAGGTAAGGGCTGTGATAGTCTAGGCCTTTGAGTAGAGCGGTGAGAAATTCAAGAGTTACAATTTACATAGGTGCGGGGGGAGAGGAGGGGAAGGGACACTTTCAGTGGATCATGAGCAACACACACACACACACACACACACACACACACACACACACACCCATCAGAATGCCCTTCATGCCACAGCAAGTGGATTGCAGAAGAAAGCATGGCAGCAAGCCACCATGAGAGAATACAGACTGTGTCACTATGAACCAGAATGGCAGCTGCCTTCCCTCTGTAGCAGGGAAAGCGAAGCCTTCCTCTTTATAAGTGCAGTGGAGAGATAAGTAATCATAATAGAATCCCGCTACTGACGCCACTCTGCGTGTTCCATTTCTTTCTTTTTTTTTTTTTTAAATGTTCACATGCGTTTGCACCATGAGTTTGTTTGTATTTCACATTCAAACAAGCCCCCAAAACTCAAAGTGAAATTCAGATTAAGTCACTAAGTTTTGCATTTTTTTCCCCCCCCATGTGGTTCCATGAATTGCTCCCGGGCACCAGTTTTGCTCAAAGGTTTTGTGAGCCTTTCAAATCAATCAATCTGTCCTGAGTTTTGGATTCATAATAAACTTGCCTAGTTTCAGATTTCATTATGAATGCTGAGCATAGTTCTAGTTTGACCTTGTTCCTGGTCATGCCAGCTTTCTATGCGGCACTGCCATTCTAGGAACCATCCATCAGAATCTCGGAACACCCGAGCCCTCATTGGTTTATAAATAGTAGATAGCAAAAGCGTTTTGGCTCCAACATTTAAAATTTAGTGAGCCTCAGTCTATTTGTTAAAAGACTGAATTCTAGCACAAAAATATCAGCAGTATGTTTTGTTCAATCAACGGTTTTGAACTGCCCATTCGGGGTTGAAAAAAAGTAGCCCTTTGCAAGCTTAGGAAGACTTCTCTAGAATGTTATTTGTATCAATGTTAATTTTATTACATACAAAATGGCCTACATTAAAATAATGTTAAGGGTTGCAAGGTCAAGTACCCAAAAGAGGAACAAGGCCAAATCCTGCAGCTGAGTTCTGCTCAGTGTCAGGGCTATGTCAGGGAGCTGGTTAAAACTTCCCAATTCAGAGGGCCAGCCCCAGCTGAGAGGCTGTTCTAACTAATGCCACTGATGCAGGATTCTCAATGGACTGTTTGCCAGTGGAGATTAGGCACAGCAGAGTTCTGCTCCGCCATAATCGTTCTTGTCCCAACACACTGAGAAGGTGGATGTAAGTGACACCAGAGCTGGTTACAGCAGCTTTCCATCAGCAAGAAGTTTCCCTAGGACAGGGGAATTTCCAGCTGGCCATTTCTAGCCAGAATTCAGCCCTCTGGAGTTTCCTGAGAAATGCAACGGTATTGGATCTCATCTGAGAATGGCGCCCACGCCTGAAAGTCCTCATCACCTAAATTGCAGGCACGACGATACAAGTGGATGTGACACATGTGGGAAGGGGAGACGATGGGGAAGGAGGAGAGTTACACAGCAAGGCTATCATGCGGTTATTCAGTTTAAGGATGTGCCAATCGTGGTGGTTTACTTGAGCTATTATAAATAAGTAAGTAAGATGAAGAGATAAGATGGAGGGATTATTGAAATATGGGCTTTGTGGAAGAGGTGAATTTTCCAGGAAAAACTACAGTAGAAACAAAGTGGGTTGGCAGACCAGACCAAGCAGAGGACGGGGCATCCACACAGAGGGAAAGCAGCAAGCAAAAAAGGTGCAGACACGCTAGTTTCTGAGTCAAGGAGTGGACTCAGCAGCAAATTTAACAGAAAACAGGAATTAGTGTGAGGTCATTAGAAATCTTTTTTGAGAGCAATTCGAGGTATGCTTACACTATAAAAATTCACACACATTTTTCTGCGCTGGCATCATTCTGCTGGTGCTTTTCACTGGTGGTAGTACAGACAAGTCACGGACATTTTTGCCACTGTGGCCAGAGCATGGTTCAATGATCCAGTGATAACACATGCACTCTGATCCTACAGCATCTGATGCTGGCTCAGCAGAGGGGTTGTGCCAGTGAAGAAGAATAGCAAGTGGCTATAGATAGCATGAGTTCCAAGGTAAAGTGTTGTACACTGGGGAAGGCAGATGGATGTACAAGGCTTATTTTTTGTTAAGAGGTGCAAAACTAGGGTCTGTGTACTTAGAGGGAAAGGAACCAAAAGAGAGTGAGAGGTCAAGGGGAGTGAGGTTAACAGTTGGGAAGGTAGAATATTGAGGGGATTAGAAGCGCAACGCAGGTGAATAACCTCAGAGTCTATACATATGGGGAAAGATGCTGGGAAGAGAAGAGGACTAAGGAGAGGATGCAGGGAAGAAAGTCTTAATGGAGCTTGTTTATCTTTGCAAAAGTCGGCAAAGGGTCTTTGCCGAGAGGGAAGAGAACTGCAGGAAGAGAGACTTAGGATGGACACAAAGGAAGCCAACAAGTTATGGGGGTTGCAAGCCAGAGACTTAAAGGGAAGACGTGGAGGTGCTAGGCAATGAAGATGGCAGAGCTGAATGAAAAGAGTACACACATTTGTAATGAGAGCAAGCCCTTTGGTCTCAGCATTTCCTCCCGAGCAGTTCACAAGGAGTTTGTTGGGAGTAGTCAATATCTTTTGATTGGACACGTAGATCATAAGAGTGTTGATGTTTCCAGAGCAGATGACTGGCACAACTTAGGGCAAATCAACATTAGATGTTTTTCACTGGTGTAGTTACATTGATGTAGCTGCATTAGTGCTAATTCCTACTGCACCTGTGCGGCTCACCCACTTTCAAGCTGTCCCTCACATAAGAGTGCTAGTAAGCTGTACTGTGCAATTCACATCTTACCCCAGTGCAAGACATCTACATCAGTGTACACTATGTAGATAGACTGATGCAAAAACAACCAACCAACCAAGGTAGACAAAGCTTGGCAAAGATTGCTTCCCCATCCCATGAGAACTGTTGAGATTTTGAACTCCCTCCCCCTTCTACACTCACACTTTAAAAAGAACAAAAAAAACAAAACACCACACCTTAAATTAACCTCATTTTGAAAAATAAGGTTTTTGTGAGCCAAAAAGATGGAACTTTTTTGTTTTGAACATGTCAAAATAGAGAAACTTTTCCCCCAAATTCTTCCAAAATGGGAAATTTGTCATAACCCATCTTTTCTGTGAACAGTTTTGATGTTGATGAATTGGCATTTTCTGACCAAACAATTCCTGACCTACTCTAGCAAAAAGGCACTTAAAGCAGTGCAAATGAAGCTTTAAATTATGCCAGAGCCATTTCAGACCAAGCTAGTCACTTAGGGTATGTCTATTCTGCAATTAAAAATCTGCAGTTGGCCTACGCTGGCGGACTCAAGCTTGGGGTGCCACCTACCACCTCACAGGGTCCTAGACCGTGGGCTCCAACCCAGCCCAAAAGTAAAAAAACTTCTAGGGGACAAAAAACTCCTAGCTGGCTTCAAGAATGAGCTTGATAAGTTTATGGAGGGGATGGTACGAGGGGACAGCCTAATTTGGCAATTAACTGATCTTTGACTACTAACAGTAAATATGCCCAATGGCCTATGATGGGATGTTAGATGGGGTGGGCTTTGAGTTACTACAGAGAATTCATTCCTGGGTGTCTGGCTGGTGACTCTTGCCCAAATGCTTGAGGTTTAGCTGATCCCCATATTTAGGGTTGGGAAGCAATTTTCCCCCAGGGCAGATTAGCAGAGGCCCTGGGGGGTTTTCACCTTCCTCTGCAGCATGAAGCACAGGTCACTTGCTGGTGGATTCTCTGTACCTTGAAGTCTTTAAACATGATTTGAAGACTTCAATAACTCAGTCACAGGTTAGGGGTCTAGTACAGGAGTGGGTGGGTGAGGTTCTGTGTCCTGCATTGTGCAGGTCAGACTAGATCTTAATGGTCTCTTCTGACCTTAAAAAGTCTACAATGTAGACTGTTAAAGATAAAGATAAAGTCTGTTAGATGGATAAATTCACCAATCAAACAACAATAAAATGGGTTTCTAGCCTTTTAAACTAGTTATTGCTTCATCCTTGTTTATGCTGTTCTCTTCTGTCAGTTTGGATAGGATTTTAAAAGCAGAACTGAATATTTTTTATATAAACATTTGTGGTAAGCTCTGAGCCATGACAGTGTCGCAACCAAAATACAGTTGCTCAACTGCACCTGTTAGTGCAATTACTTTGACATAAAAATGTGGTTCTTCAGTGTTCTCTACAGGGAAAACCAGCAGCCGCCTGTTATCCGCAGTTCCAGCTGGCAACAAACTTTGTTACCTTTTCTTGATCTTGCATAATGTTTTCATTTGCAACAACAGACTTCCAGTGATAAAACTTGTTTTTCACTTGTTATCAAGCGCAAATCATGACCAGCAACTAGATAACCTTGAGGAATTAAGTTAAACTGAACTATGTGTTTACAGCCAAATGCACATCTCATGGAAGCATTTATCAATTTCAGTGGGAGCCACACATACCTGAGAACAATATTTTCCCTTAATTTTTATCCACAGCTAAGTTTATGCTAAAGAGAATCATAGAAATGTAGGGCTGGAAGGGACCTCAAAGAGTCATCAAGTCTATCACTTGTGCTGTGGCAGAATCAAGTAAATCTAGACCATCCCTGTTGGATGTTTGTCCAACTTGTTCTTAAAAGCTTCCAATGATAGGGATTCAATGGCACCCCTTGGAACTCTATTCTAGAGCCTAACTACCATTTGATATTAGGAAAAGCTTTTTAATACTAACCTAAATCTCTCTTGCTACAGATTAAGCCTATTACTTCTTGTCCTACCTTCAGTGGACATGGAGAATAATTGACCAGTGTCCTCTTTAGAACAGCTCTTAACGTATTAGAAGACTTATCAGGTCCCCTCAGTCTTCTTCTCTCAAGATTAAACATGCCCAGGTTTTTTCAACCTTTCCTCCTAGGTCAGGTTTCTAAACTTTTGGACATTTTTGTTACTCTCCCCCAGACTCTTTTCAGTTTGTCCACATCCTTCCTAAACTGTGGTACCCAGAATTGAATACAGTACTCCAGCTGGGGCCTCACTAGGGGCAAGTAGAGTGAAACAATCACCTCCTGTGTCTTATATACAAAATTCCTGTTGATACACCCCAGAATCATCTTAGCCTTTTTTGCAGCTGCATCACATCGATGACTCATGTTCACTTTATGATCCACTATAACCCCTTCATCCTTTTCAGCAGCGCTACCACCTAGAGTTATTCCCCATTTTGTAGTTGTGCATTTGATTTTTCCTTTGTAAATGAAATACTTTGCACTTGTCTTTGAAGAGAGAAGGTAGCAGCCTACCAAAAAGTTGATATTGTATATTCGTAGAGGTTCTTCCACAATACTAAGCCGAGTAAGAGTTTTAATTAGGGGAAAGGACACTCATAAGAGACAGATCATGAGCAGTCCTTATGAGTGTGCTAACAAACCTTCCTCCACTTAAGCAGCTCTGCAAAGGCATCTCAAAATAGCAGTTCCTGTGCATGGGACAGTGCAAATATTACCCCCAGTTGCTCCTGCTCAGGTCATCTGTGGGGACTGAACCCAGAACTCTGGATCCAAAAGCTTTAATGCAGGTCCTTTAGCTCAGAAGCAGTAGACTCATTAAACTCTACACATGGTCTGGCCACTAGAGAGGAGAGCTTGTTAGCCTGGGTTACACAGAGACTGCTTATTCCTGCTCTCCAGGGAAGCAAGACTATGCCTGCTTGAAGCACAGTCTCTCTAGATCTCCTCCCGGGGTGGCACAGCTATCTACCATGCCCTGTACAGAGCAGTGGCACAAATGCCACAATCTGGCTCTTAATATTTATTGTTTCTACACTAATCACCGAATATAAACAGAGCCTTACCCAGACCTTCTACATGGTCAAGTCAAGAGTAAATAGCAACAGAATTAGAAAGAAGGAAAAGTGGGAAAGCAAGCAGATAGAAGGACATACAATTTTTCTAGAAGTACAATGAGAGAGAAGGATGTTGAAGATGAACTGAAAAGCCTGTCAACATTTTATTTCAGGCTTGTAACCCTGACATTGTGAGGGGCTGAATGCTCACTGAAACGAGTGGGAGTTAGGAGGCACTCACCACCTCACAGGTGGTGATCAGGGTCTCATAAAATAAAGGCCCCTACAGCAATTTGTGGAGAGGACAGGATAATACTCTGCATCTAAAGAGACTCACAGAGACTAACAGAGTCAGCTGTGGAAATCTTGCATGCACCCAAGCCTTTCAGGCCATGGGACAAGATCTGTAGAAGCAGGGCCTTCTAAGAGAATTTGAGAAGCAGAATTTGGGTGACCTGAAAGTGGAGAGGGAAAACTGAAATAGAAGAGATGTGGTCAGAGCCCATTTACAGCAGGGAGTAAGCAGCAGAGGAGCCCAGAGAACTTTTGTTATTTTTAAAAATTAATTTTACCTTTAAAATCAGAAAATAAATATCTGGAACACAGAAAAAGGCTCAGAAGAGGTTAGTTGAGGGAATAGGGTTCTTCTTTAAAACTTGCAAAGCCAACACTGGGTAATAACATAAGGAATAAATGTCAAAAAAAAAAAAACCACCATTGTGTATAAAGCTAGCAAAAGGGCATTACTCATAGCCTGATATAAACAGCCAGCAACTCCCACCTGGCAACAAGTCTTTGTAAAGAAAAATATCCTGAAACGACTGCAATTGATAACTGGGGCCTGTTTGGGGAAATGCCTTCAGGATCCAACTGTGATTGCAGCAGAGAGAGAGGAAATGACATGTTCGCATCCAAAATAGCTATGAGCCCAACAATACTTGAGACATTTCAAAATAGTAGATGCATTCAGAACTGAAAAGCAAACGTAATTGGATCTGTAACATGATATGCACAATTCAAATACATTTTTCTATCCAGCTGCCTGGGTCTCAGCTCGGTACAGTGAAGGAGGCTCACTTGTACCTTTCTTGTCAAACTGTGTCACCTCTAGGTCGACTGGGCACAGATGAGGAGCCAATGTCCTGGAACAAATGGAAGAAATGTGAACTGAAAATGAGGAGTTATAGACAAGTCTAGAAGAGGTGCTCATTCATATAGGGCCTGTACCAAAGCCCATTGAAGTCAATGGGAGTCTTTCCGTTCAGTTCAATGGGCTTTGGCTCAGTCCCATATGGCTAAATCCTGGTCCTGACGTGTTTACAGCATGATTCAGAACTGCACAGCACAGCCAGACTCAAAGACATGGCTCATATCTTAAAAAAGGCTACTGGACAGCAAATTATGGCCCCAGTTCTGCAACTGTCTCTACATAGGTGTTAGTCACAAACATCAGTTGAAGGCCAGACAACCATATCGAAAGCCAGGGATCAGTGCTAGGGTATTTAAAGGGGCACAAGGCTGTAACCTATGACATTGACATTTTTGGGCAAAATTTAAATTTCTGCAATAAGGTCAATATCTTTAGAAAATATTCCAACATGAGCAGAATTTTTAGTTTTTCTGCAGCAGGACTTGCCAACCTCTTAAAAGGAAATATATTAAAATGAAATCAGTATAGCAGAGAGCAACATGCATGGTAAAGTACTTGAAATGATCCTCATTTTGAAAGAGATAAAAGACATTTAAGTCTATATTTTCAGGGTAAGATGGATCGGGAGAAGGCGAAGAGGAGTTCTTGTTAAGGAGATGGAATACAGATGCAAAGCGAGTCTGCTTATGACAACTCTATCTGGAACAATGCAAACTGGAAGATTTAAAGATACACAGACTGCAATTAGATGGCCCATCCCTTACAGATAGAATTTCTCTACACACTATGCTTGCCAACTTTTGATAAGCCCATCCCTAACATTCAAAACAAAAACTTAAGATGGGAATAGAACATAGATTTTGTGGGAGGGGAAGGAGAGAAGCACTGAAGCAATCATCCACACACATGTACTGATCCCTTCTTCATATGCAAGAGCAGGCTGAATTACACACAAACTTCTCTAGCGTACAATTCCCTAGGACCACAAGCAGGAGATTGTATACTGCATGGTGCATCCTCCACACGTGTATTTTATTGGCTATTTGCTGCGACTTGAGCAATGACATAGAATGAATTTATAGTTTAATAACTGTCCAAGAGGAAAGGCAATTTCATTGCCAGCAATAAAGGCATCCCCTATGTGGACAACAGAACCTGATTCTTTGATGCCCTGCCCTTTGTGTAGCCATTTACCCCAGTGCCATTCTGAAGAGGCAACATTCTATACTCATGAGGAACTAGTGAAAATGACAACACAAGCTACAGGACAAGAGAGAATCAGACCCTTTAAGTCCACTGAACAAGCAGTAGCTGGAGCTCAAATCTGTCTCAGCAAGCCACTGGCTGAAAGGAAAGCAAAGACTACTAGTAGCCTTCCAGGAAGTTGGAAAGCCAGTGTCTCCTCACCAGGGGAAAAATCCCAGCTCTAGTGAAGTCAGTGGCAAATCTCCCAATTACTTCAATGGGGCAAGGATTCATAAGCCTCCCCAAGGAAATTTTATTTTCTTAAGGCTTGAGCTTAGCACGGTTTTTAACTCTTATTAGGCACAGACACAGGGACGAAGTCACTATTTTGAGGTAAAAAGGTGTGTATAGTGAGCTGAGACAAAAAAAAAAGAGTGGAACTGATTTATATTCACATGTTTAGAATCTGTGTGAACACAGGGTTCGTGAGCAACATGGATATTGTAAGAGGAGGTGTTTGATATTGTAAGATGGGGCGCATCACTGTTTTCTTCATTATCCTTCCTTATCTCCCAAAGCAGGTTTCCACCACACACTCAGAGAGGCTCCATACTAACCCTCAAAGACTCCCACAAAGGCACAGATGGGAGGGAGGTGCCCAGCTCTCATTGACAGTGAACGGCAGTTGGGCACCTAACTGCTCTTTTAGCCTTTGAAAAACTCCCCCTTCCTATTATGGCTTCTTGCAATCCCAGCACTGCAGCCAGCATGTGTGCCATAAATCTCACCACCCTACTGCAAGGGGGTTGGGAAAATTTGCCTCCCTGGCTCCACAGGAATTATTAGGAGCGCCTTACTGCTGATGTAAGAACTGTGTCCTTGTGCAACCCAGATATAATGTCCTCCTTGGAAGGAGGATGGGTTGCTGTGGAACAAGGACTTCTGGTAGGTCTGTATGGATCTCATCCACTCCTTCCCCTTATCAACCTCCAGACAGACTTGTTCCGCTTCTTGCCTCTATGAAACCTCCTATCCATGTTACCCTCTCATGATGCATTATTCCCTCCTCCTGACAGAGACCCATGTCCCTTCCTGCCTTCTCTCTGTGACATAACTCTACCCCCAAACCATTGCACCATAATTCGCTACTTCACACAGACCCATTTCCCTCCCGTCCCTTCCCATTCCTTCATAAGGGGCTAAATATCAACCTTCCTCCCCAAAATGTAAACTTAGCTGTTCTGCCAAATAGGCCACTCTGAAGCATCAGGGAGCTTTCACACCTGAGGCAGAGAAAAAGAACGAATGTTTCATGAAACGGCTATGGGGTACCAAGCCTACTGCCTCAGGCTGGGGTAGTGAGTTGGGTGATCAAATCAGGTGGGGGTAACTGTTCTGCTGGGAATCAGGCAGGGGAGTGCTATTGGGGGGGGGTGCAGTGCATGGGAAGGGGAGCACTTAGTTATGACACAGGCCCACTTGGAAATTTCTTGGGAGATTACCCATTAATCTTTGTGTCCCAGGTCTGCTGCTACCTGTGACCTGACTATTTGCATATCCCTAGCTCCAGATCTGAACGGGAGCATAATTTTACCATTTGATCACCACAAAAAGGGCATTTGGTTTGGTTACAGTACAGCCCTGCTCCAAATGTAGTTTGTTTTCACAAAGTGGAAATGAAAACATAATTTGACCAGCTGGATCTAAGAACTGGGCCTTATCCCTCCCCTTACCGCCCCCGCCCTGCAAGGGGGGGGGAGGAGGAAGCAGTCTAACAGAAATATTTGCTCTAGTTAACTGTAACCTATGTTTAGGAGTTCAGAGGCCAAATTCTGCAACTGAATCAACACTCAGATCTCTTATGACTTTTATATCTTTTTCTCTAGCAAAAATAGTTAGGGTTTCATTCTAAATCTCTGCAGTTCCATTATGAACACTGCCCATTAGCAATTTACTGTAAGGTACTGAGCTTATTTCTTAGTTTCCAACCACCTGATAGAACGTGCATTGAATTAGCCCAGGAAGGAGGACAATAGCAGATTGCTTGTGCAAACTTGCAGAAACTCAGACACATAAGAAATATACATCTAAAAAAGTTAAGCTTGCATTGTATATCGTACACAATCACGTATGCTGACAGCAGAACTTTCAGAGTTTGTCAAGCAATGAAAGAATTAAAAGTAAAGTATGAAAACCTCTTTCCTCCCACTTCTTTTTAAATGATTTGGGTTTCTTATTGTCAAATTAAATTGCTAGTTTGAAAAATAGTCAGCTACTCATCCTGTCTGTACCAATAAATGAAGTAACAAGAGTTGGCTGGGAGGGGGAGAAGTGTACCACAGTATCTCAGTAGACATGAAGTTTGACACCAAATGTGGTTATAATTATGATTATTTGGCCGTAACCCTGCCATGTTCTGGTCAATATATATTATACATACAAAGACCTAATTTCAAAGGACATTCTTCAAGTTGTGAATTCAATCACTCTCACGTTAGGAAATGCGCCTGTGCAACCTTAATTCAGTCCCTTGTGAGCATGCATTGTTATACATGCTTTAATGACATTATTTCAGGCTATTTTTTTCCCACAGGACCCCCCTGTCTTATTCAGAGCCCAGGCTGCAAGGTGCTCTAGCAGGTAGTGAATATTTCATTTTATTCTCATTGTTTAAGGCCTCATGCCTTATTTACGTTTTGGACCAGTCACTAGAGAGCAACGTCACACACGTGCTTTGAGAATGGGTTTCACACAGGTATTTGCTGACGGCAGAGGAATGATGAGTCTTAGGCTCCATTCCAGATTTTGCCCTATTGTGGTCACAGACCCTCTTGCCCCTGTTTCCCACAACTCACCCATCCTGCCTGCCCCTTTCCCAGTCCTGTCTCTTTCTTTCCCCCATTGGCTCCTCATCCCAGCCAGGCCCAGTCTCCTACTGTAGGCTCCCTGTCAAGATCCCAGTCCCAGTCTCCCCCATGCTCTTCACCCAAGTTCAGCCTGCCCCGTTCCCATCCCCAGTTTTGTCCCAATCTCTTTGCCCTCCCCCCATCCAATCAATCACTCTTCCCACCACAACCTTTGCATCTTCATCCCAGTACTCCCACATCAGCGCCTTATCCCAACCTAATCCCTCCATCATCCCAGCACCTGCAGGTCCACTGCGCAATCCAAGCAGGCTGTTTTCTCTTCCACCCTGCCTGGGCACCAACAGCATCTCTGCTCTCCATTCTGGTGCCTGGCATCACAGCAACACCTGGAGCCCAGAGGAGCAATTGCAGGGAAAGGTCTGCTCAGTCACTGCATGTTCAAAGACGACAAACATTTTTGCAGCATTTAGATGCCAAACTCTAGCAAGTCTCTACTGAGCATGTGCAATCTGAGATTTTTTCCAAAGACTTAACAGGACCAAATTTGGGCAGTTATCCACAGGAAAAGCCAAAGGCATATCCCTGATACAAAGCAACTCCCCTAACAACTTTCAAGTCCTCCCTCCAAAGTGTGGAGGCAGAGAGTCTTAATAAAATGGTTGCAAAAAAAAATGTAACATGGGTAATACAATGTATTTTCTCCAAGTTTTCAGAAATGATTGAGCCATTTTTCCTGAAACTTTTCCAGACATATTCAGCCTAAGGCAGACACCCAGCATGGAAAATTTCAGTTCAGATTACTTCTTTTTGGCAAAACAACAAACAATTCAAAACAGAGTTTCACAATGGGAAGTGTCAGGCAACCTTAAACATAGGTGTTGCTTCTGTGTCAACTATAACCTCATAGACTAAGGTCAGAAGGGACCATCGTAATCATCTAGTCTGACCTCCTGCATACCATGACCACAGAACCTCACCCACTCCTGAAATAGACTCCTAACTTCTGGCTCTGTTACTGAAGTTCTCAAATCATGACTTCAAGTTACAGAGAATTCACTATTTACACTAACTTAAACCTGTGAGTGACCAATGCCCCATGCTGCAGAGGAAGGTGAAAAATGCTCATGGTCTCAGACAGTTTGACCCAGGGGAAAACTCTTTCCTGACCTCAAATATGCTCAGGATCTAACTGATCACCATATGGGCAAGGCCTACCAGGCAGATACCTGGGAAATAATTCTCTTTAGTAACTCAGAGCCCTCCCCCTGTAGTGTCCCATCACCAGCAGCTGGGGATTTTTGCTACTGGCAGTTTCCAATAGCATGCCATCATAAGCAGTTCCATCTTACCATCCCCTCTATAAAATTATCAAGCTCAGTCTTGAAGCCAGTTAGGGATTTTGCCCCAACTGCTCCCCTTGAAAGGTGTTCCAGAACATCACTCCTCTGATGGTTAGAAACCTTTATCTAATTTCGAACCTAAACTTTTTGATGGCCAGTTTATAGCCATTTGTTCTTATGTCCATATTGGTGCTTAACTTAAATAACTCCTCTCCCTCCCTGGTATTTATCCCTCTGATGTATTTAGAGAGAACAAACGTATCTCCCCATAGCCTTCTTTTGGTTAGGCTTTGAGTCTCCCCTCATAAAGGTAGGTTTTTCATTCCTCGGATCATCCTAGTAGACCTTCTCTGCACCTGTTCCAGTTTGAATTCATCTTTCTTAAACATGGAAGACCAGAATTGCACACAGTATTCCAGATGTAGGTACCATTATACACGGCACTGGTGAGATCTCACTTCCCTCTCTCTACTGGAAATACCTCACTTGATCCATCCTAGGACTGCATTAGCTTTTTTCAAATCTGCATCACACTGATAGCTCAGACATTCTGTGATATGCGCAGGTCCTTCTCTTTCTCTGTCACTTCCAAGTGATACATCCCCACTTCATAGCCAAAATTCTTGTTGTTAGTCTCTAAATGCATGACCTTGCACTTTGCTATATTACAGTTTGTCCCATTTTTATTACCCCAGTTAAAAGGTCAATCAGATCTTCTTGTATGATATTCTGGTCCTCCTCCGTATTGGCTATGCCTACCAACTTTGTGTCAACCACAAATTTTATTAGCACACACTCGCTTTGCGCACCAAGACCAGGAATAAAAATATTAAATAAGATTGGTCCTAAAACCCATTCCTGAGCATCTCTCCAGTCTGACAGTTCACCTTTCATTATGATCTGTTGTATTCTCCCCTTTAACCAGTCCCTTAACCCCTTTCAATTCTAGCAATAAATCCCAATTTTACTAATCATTTCCCACATACAACAGTATCAAATGCCTTACTGCAATTCAGGTAGATTAGATCTACTGCATTTCCTCTATCTAAAAAAATCAGTTATCTTCTCAAAGAAGGAGATTGGCACGCTCTACCTTTTATAAAATCATGTTGTATTTTATCCCAATTACCATTTACCTCTATGTCCTTAACTACTTTCTCTTTCAAAACATGTTCCAAGATCTTGCATACAACTGAGGTTAAACTGACAGTTTCTTGTAGTTTCCTGGATCACTCTTTCCCCCCCCTTTCTTAAAAATAGAACCTATATTAGCAATTCTCCAGTTATAGGGTATGGCCTCCAAGTTTACAGATTCATTACAAATCCTTGATATTGGACTTGCAATTTCATGTGCCAGTTCCTTTAATATTCTTGAATGGAGATTTCCCGGGCCTCCCGAGTTTGAGTTTGACTTCCATCTTGGATGTGATAATCCTCCATATTCTCGTTGCCATTAGCGACCCTGTCACTACCCCTAAGCTCTTCATTACCTAAATTATTAATGAGGTTAAAGTATTTGTTTAGATGTTGACCATGCCTAAAGAATCTTTAATCTCCACTCCATCTTCAGAGTTTAGTAGTCCCACTTCTTCTTTCCTTGTTTTCTTATTTATATGGCTATAGGACCTTTAACTATTGGTTTTAATTCCTTTTGCAAGGTCCAACTCAGTTTTGCTTTTGGCAGTTATTTTAATTCCTAAACTTTCTGATCTCCAAGAGATATCTTTCCTTATTGATCCCTCCCATCTTCCATTCCTTGTAGGTTTACTGCTTTCTCTTGATCATCTGTTTGAGATGCTTGCTTATCCAGATTGGTCTGGAACCCTATGATTTTTCCCCTTTGCTTGGGATGCAGGTTTCAGATAGCTTCTGCAACTTTGACCAAGTAATTCCAAGCCTCCTCCACATTCAGATACTTGACTTCTTTGGTTCAGTCCACTTCCCTAACTAATTCCCTTAATTTATTAAAGTTAGCTCTTTTGAAATCCAGGACCCTATTTGCAGATCTATTTTTGTTTATCCTTCCATTTAGTTTAAAGTGAATTAACTCATGATTACTCAAAGATTGTCCTCTACAGCCAGTTCTTCTATGAGGTCCTCACTACTTACCAATACCAAATCTAAAATGTCATCACCTCTTATAGGTTCAGCAACTATTTGGTGAAGAAATTTGTTAGCTATCACATCAAGGAAAATCTGGGCCCTACTGTTATTAGTAGCACTTGTCCTTCAATCTGTATCTGGGAAATTAGAGTCTCTCATAATCACACAATTCCTAGTAGTATTTATTTCATTAAAAACATTAAAGTTGTCTCTATCCATATCCATATCCAAATCAGTTTCTGGTGGTCTGTAACACATCCCAACCACTGTATCAGGGGAACCTCTAGTAGCTTTCTTCCCCAAAGTGATTTTGGCCCAAACAGACTCTGTCTTATCCATTCCATCACTTCTGATTTCTTTACAGTCTACCTCATCATCAATTTACAATGCTACTCCACCACGTTTGCCTTTATTTTTGTCTTTCCTGAACAGCACATACCCTTCAATACCTGTACTCCAGATATGAGTACTATTCCACCATGTTTCTGTTATCACTCTAATATCTTGTTTCACTTCCTGCACCAGTAGTTCTAGCTCCTCCTCCTCTGATCTTCTATCACTTCACTCTACCAAGTGGCACCTAATGCAAAAGAAGCTCTTTTCCGTTACCCCTCTAGAATCACATACATCCCAAAATTTCCACATCTGGTCATCTTCATTGTCTCTTCCATGGCTTTGGTCACTACCATTGCTGCCTCTGTACCTGTCATAACCTTCCCACCTAAATTCCTTTCACTTCCCCTAAGGACCAGGGGCTTGTTCCTTCATTCTTCTCCAGCAGAACTCCCACTCAAACTCCCCTGTTTACAGCGCCAATAAGCTCTAAATCGGAGATAGATGTAATTCAGAGGTTCTGTAAGATGGAAGTCCCTTCCTCCAGAGCACCTACACAAATGATCTGGAGACAGTACGTGATCACCCTGTATGCAGATTTGCTTGGCTAATCTACACTTTGGGATTAAGATCCTGATCCTGCGCAGATTTACACACATGCTTAATTTTTCTCATTTGAATAGTCCCACTGACTTCAGTGAAGTTAAACATAAACACAAGTCTTTGAAGGATCGGAGCTCAGATTCCCTGCTGATGTTATCACAGGAGGATGTGAGAGAGATCTGGGATTAGACACTTTCTTTCCTAGAGATTAGGCAGTCCCAATTCTCCCAATAGAAAACTCCTTTGACCACCCCCTGCGGATTCATGGACACAAAGTGAAGGTAAGAAGCTGGGTGAAAATCACTAAAGGTATGTCTAAGCTGCAGCCAAGAGTGAGCCTCACAGCCCAGATACATGCTAGGTCTGCTCAAACTAGTGTGCTAAAAATGGCAGCGTGGCCTGTGGCTCAGGCTAACCAGCCAAGTACATAACTAGGAGTCAGGGAGGCTTATACATGGGTGGCGAGCTCATGCCACTGCCCATACCTGTAACAGCCACACTGCTACTTTTAGTGCACTGGCTCAAGCAAAGCTAGCGTTTGTCTATCTACCCATAATGGGAGGGTGCAGTGGAGATTTACCCTAAGGGTTCTATCAAAGCCAGGCTGTAGATAGAAAGTTAGAGAAAGCAAATGCACAATGAGCGATTCTTGGAGATAATTCTGTTTTTGGATTATCCAGTAGAGAAAATGCCTTTGGCAGCAGAGAAGAGAGTACGCTCAGGTGTGCTTCCTATACTTCCTTTTTGGAGGCATAATGTGTGGTCCCCTCCCTTACAAGCTTAATTGCTTTGGACAGACTTATTTCTGGCAGCACTTGAACTTCCCGTGCCCAGTGTACAAAGGGAAGGAGAGCATCTTAGTCTCACCACCCCTTTGTGCAACCACACAGGACCAGCCACAATTTCTCTTTAATGGCGTCAAGGCCTGAATTAGGTTTCTTAGACTATAGAAATAATAGCTAGAAAAAAAATCCAAGGGCAAGCATTACTAGTAACTGGGCTCACCAAACTAATCAGATATTCAGAAGACAGCAGGATCAGTTAAGAAAATAGCGAATTCATCTTGTTGAAATCATGACAGCAACATCAGCAGAAAAAACAGAGAGAACATGAACAGAGTGAGACAAGAGATGACAACATGTCAGAAAGGGAAAAAGCAGCCTGTTGAATGGCATCCACACAGCAAGAAGAAAGCGCTTTCTAAATCTTAACCTAAACATCTTTAATTAAAGACGAAAAATTGTTCATTGTGTATTTAATGAAACACACACACACACACACACACGAGAACAAACCTCACCATGTAAAAAAATCCAATGAAAAATTATCCTAGTTTTTCAGCTAGTTCTTCTAGTCATTTATTTCTGCATTTTCACTGGGTGTGAGAACCAGTGGATTAGGAAGAAGACACTTAGAGTAGATAATCTAACATTTCAGGGCCTTCAAGGTATAAAAATGTAATTTAACTGAACATGAATTGCTGGCTAAAACTTTACACAGAGGTTATACTGGAAGAAAGACTATCTGAAGTCAGCCCTCTTTAGGATTTCCACCCTCACCCGTCAGAGTGGGAAAGCAGCTATCAGACTATATAGCTCAGATGAACCATAGCTGAGAGAGAATTCTTAACTCACCTAGAAACTAGGTGCCTTATCCAAAGACATAAATGAAATCAGACTCTAGGAGATTACATTATTCTTACTTTTTAAAATCAGATTGACTGAATAAAATTAGAGTTAGCAGCAAAGGAATGTAAGGCAAACAAATAAATCAGTCTCATATCAAGTTATTAATATAAAGAGCTCCAAAGTTGCAGAATTGGAACCTGGAGCTGAACAAAATGCAACTTTGAACAAGTTATGATGCAGAAATGGGAAATTGGATTATGAAAGAACTCCAGAGAAGAGAGTCACATAATCCCGAGTGGACACTGATAAACAGTGTGTTGCCTCAGCAACCCAGGATTTCAAAAGAATCAATTACTGCATTAACAGAGTTAAGGATTGAAGGTTGATAAAAGACTGATAAAAATGCAAATTGAAATGGCCAAAAATCTGCAGAGCACAAGCACTGGGAAAAATCCAGAAAGCCGTAATGCCAGGAGGTTAGATAGTGAATCAGGAGATTGATGAATGACAATGAGTCTTTGAAAAAAATGTGACAAAAATACTTATACAGAGCTGCACACAAATGACATTAAAGTGCCAGACAAGGAACAAGGAAAAAAGCTAAACCCATCACTGCTACCCTGCAACTTAAGGGAATGTGAATTTGGTGGTTATTTCCCCCCCTCAAAACACTGGGAATGATATGACCAAGAGATGACCACATCTCCATCAAGACAGACTTAAAAGTAGTTGAAACAAAAAAGAATTAGATAACTAGGACAATGCACACCACACACATCACTAAGGGGAATGTAGCCAATTGTGATATGTTCATCAATTTCCTGGAAGTGGCTGTGAAAAGACCATCCCCCAGGGACTACAGAAAAGCCTGTACTCCTTTCTGGGTTATCAGACCTTGAGGCACTCCTAGAGGAGTACAGGACAACAGGTAACCCTGTTACTGCATCCATGGTGGTATGCAAGGCTACAATCCAGAACAACTCAGATATTTTGAGAAATCCTCATGCCTGAGTTTGGTATCTCAGGTGGTGACATTCAGACCCTTCTTGCATGGTGGTTACTCTGGTGGAATGTGGAGACAGCTGGTTTTTGAGGATTCAGTCAGAGTTGCCATAACCAACAGTACTCCTCCAGTTTTTTCAGATCTTCTGTCAGGATTCATGCCACTTGGGTGAAATTGCTTGCTTGAATGGCAAACGTAAGATCATCTGCATGTTCAAATTTCCATGATTGGGTCAATGGCATATCACGGACATATTTTAAAAAATTGATGGTGCCAGGATAGATCCCTGTGGGCACATGTTGTTCTCTAGAAGAGGTCTGCTTGTCTGTTCCATTAGATGTACTCAAAACTTGTGTTGCATGAGCATAACTGTCAGGAGGCATGATGTTGTTCTGCAGCACGCTATTTTCAATGCTTTCAGTAGCAGGCCATGCCATCAATACATGTTGGACGCTGAGGACAAGTCCTAAAGGCTGCTGCTGTTTTAGACCTGTTTTCATAGCTGGCTTTGATGTGGGTCGTCAGTGCAATTATCTGGTCGCAGGTGCTTCATCCCAGTCTGAACCCAGATTGCTTTTTAGGGATGTAGTCCTCAGAGATGGGGGTAAGTCTATGAATTAGCATTCTTTCCACGAGCTTGTATATTACACATAGCAATGATATTGGCTGGTTGTTTTTTTGGATCATGGGACTACTTTCCCCCAATTTGAGGATGGCGATGACTTTTGCCTGTTGCCATACCTTGTGTATCTGGCCAAAGACATGCACATTGATAAAGAAACGCATTAACCAGTTGTGGCCATGCTCATATAGGTTTTACAGACATTTTGGGAAGATGCCATCTGAGCCTCAATTTACTTCGGTAAATTATCGCCTTGTCCACTTCTCTAATCAATGGCTTTGATAGATTCAATGTTCGAAGTCAGATAAAGAGCTTCATTGCTTCCTCACTTTCCTTTTCTGATGACATTCTATTTGGAATTTGCAATCATTTGCAAGCTGATGGCAAACTGTGACACATTGGCAATCTGCATTGGGAAGGGATAACACCACCAATATTGAGGAGAAGCCTCCAGGTTTTCCTGCTTGCGTGAGTGAAATCTACAGTCTGCATAGCTTTTGACTAGCAGAGTTCAGTGATTCTAGGAACATCTGATCGAGACTGCTGTCAAGATAAAGGCAAGGAACAATATAATCCACAAGCTAGCCAGGACCAGTTGGGGAGCAGATGCCAATACTCTGCAGATAGCAATCTTGGCGGCAGCTAAATATGGTGCACCAGCATGGGCAGGTGGCTTATGTACAATACCTGTTGATGTGCAATTGAATATTACTTTGAAAATTACCACAGGAATGCTGAAGTCAACACCAACAGTTTGGCTCTCTGTCCTCACACATCTCTTCAAAAGGATGGTGGTAAGGTAAGCAGTAAGACTACAACTTCACAATAATGAATC
The DNA here is from genome assembly GCA_007922155.1 of Mesoclemmys tuberculata. Lineage (NCBI taxonomy): Eukaryota > Metazoa > Chordata > Testudines > Chelidae > Mesoclemmys > Mesoclemmys tuberculata. The sequence goes on from ML675616.1 coordinate 72,073,397, forward strand.
CAGACTCACCCGTCTTTGAAGATCTCCAACTACCCAACATGCTGCCTTCAGTCCAGGAACCCCTACTGGTTAATGGCCATAGTTCTCAAAACCTCAGGACTGTCACCAAAAGACAAGTGGCAGAGGTTGTGCGAAAACAGTAGGGTCAAGAATCAATATCTGATCACGGATCTGACAAGACCAGCCACTTGGCTTCTCCATGTCATGCAAATTATTGATCACAGCCAACTGCATCAGAAACTCAGAGAGGCATTGCCATTACCATCTACACAATGGAAAAAGAAGGACAGGCCAATAGGTAAATGTGGAGAAGACATCCAAACCATAAAACATCTAGTGCCCGCTCAGCAATCTCTCGAGGGCAGCATTGACTCATTTCATGTCACTGGAAGCCATATAGGGTGGATGACAAACTTGAACAATGATCTTTAATATTGCTTTTTAATTTGCCATAAGAAGGAAGAAGCAGTGGCAGAGTCAATGGAGGGCAGAGGGAGCAGTCACACACCCTGACACCCTTTAGGTGTGTGTATGGCGTCTTGTCAAGCATATTTTTCTATTGAAAAATGGTCACCAATGACTCATCACCAATGGCCCCCTTTCTCCTTAGTTACAAAATGTGACTGTGCTACTGAGAAGATCCCAGAAGTGCTTAGGTACACAAAAATAAGAGGGCACAGGAGGTCCTACGAATTCATCTGAACCTTGGAAAATAATCCGTTTTAATATATTTTGAGTTTGGTGCGAGAATTCAGCAAGGGGTCATCATCATTTTATCTAAACCTATTGTAGACATCTTCTAAGGGCAAAAAGGCATGCAACTGTCACTTCTACCAAACATCAAATCAAAACTGAAGAAACAAATGAAAGGCAGGTATAGGGCTGCAACTTTGTTCTCGAGAGAGAGAGAGAGAGAGAGAGACAAAAGAAAAGAAAAAAAACAAAAACAAAGAAACAGAAAAGCAAATCACAATGACCACCCCGACACCAGGATACAAAGAAAATACAGCTTTGAAATGGACAGCAAATCTGAGAAAAAAAAGTTTAAAAGACAGCAACCACCAATAAAAGTACAATATAAATAACAGCTTCAAGACCAAAGTCTAGAGATTAGCAGAGCAACCAAGGAGTGCAAGCAACAAACAGCTTAAACTCTTTGAAACAGTCCGGCAACCAACTGAACACTTCAGAAAGAAGATTTAGAAAAAAAAACATTATGAAAGGAGGACTCTGATTGATTGACAATGATAGACATAGAACCATGCTGGTTGAGATTTGTTAGTAAGTGTCAATTTCATGAAAGCAACTACACATTTCCAGAATGGCAGGTCATAGCAAACACAGCAGAATTTTTCTGCCCAGCCGTCGGTGCTGGATCTCAGGGTATGAAAGATGCTGCTGCCCCCACCCCTCAGCTTGAAGCTATTTCCATCATATGAAGGATTTACGGATTGGATCAATGTCTCTCAGCACTCCCACTATACAAATTGTTCCAGCATCCTTGTGCCCACCCAACGCCAATTGCCATACCAATTATGGCCATTTCCACTTGTCAGCAAAGTTTTGATGTTGCAATGTTGTAGAGAAGTCTCATCAATTTTACTTTAAAAATATACACCGCAGAACTCCTGTGGGATACTATTAAACATCATCATAAAAAAGTAAAATTAAACTGAATTTGTCATTTAAATGGTGAAAGTATTTACTGCCTAATTAGGCTTACTGACTAATTAGCAAACTTCAGTATTTTGCAATGAGTCGCTTTGTCATTAATGAGAATTAGTGAGGCTTCACTGTCAGTACAATTCTTAGGCAATCACCAATTTGTGATCTTGAAGCTGAAGCATCACAGCACACCTGGGACATGTCTAACATTCTTATATCGTTGGTGGGAGAGCTCAACTTACTATCCACTGCCTTGCAATGTAATGTAACATCATTGAAATAATTCATCAGTAGGAACAGGATGACTGGAAAGACAAAAGCGTACACACTCATATTTAGGAATTTAATTCAGCTGTAAGAAACTGAACAAAACAAACAAAACAAAAATTTCTGCAAAGTAACAAAAGTCAATGTCATTCCCTGCATCCCAGAAATCAATGTTTTGCATGGCATGGACTTTAATTATACCTCATGCGTGTTCTTTACTATGCAAGCTATCCCTAATTAACATCCATCCTACAGAAGTGTGCTGTCGTCTCCCTTTTATTCATGTCAAACCCCAATCCGGCAAACACCATACATGTGCGTAATCTCACACAGGTAAGCAATCTCACTTAAGTTAATAGAAACATAAAGATCAGCACATGCTTCATTAAGTGTTTCCAGGATCATGGCCTAAATTATTAACATCATAAACGTTAATAATTTAATTGAGGATTGAAAATTTTATTTATGCTAAAAGAATAAATCCTTGTAAACATTCAGAATGAATAAGGTTATTGTATTTGGTCTGTATGCTCTCCTCCCATTTTGGAGCTTTGTTTCTTATGGTGTCCCACGTCCAGGCCTTGGCAAACTGAGAAGGAAGTCTGGATATATTTTTGTTTACACTGAGTCAGGCCACAAGTTGTCACCACGGAAAGGAAACCAATGAAAATTACATGACCAATGGGATTTCTGGCAAATATATATTTGTTTAAGTTTGCCCAAGTAGGGTGGCCCTAACAAGGAAGCCTTCTTGCTTCATTTAGCGTGCCTAGAACAAGATCTGAAAGGTTAACATGTTAAGACAATAGAACTTGATGAATCCACTTTCCCTTGGGCACACCGCTTCCATTCAGCAGAGAAAAATAATACCCCACCTACAGCAGCTTGCCCAGAAGCTACAAAGCAACAAGCTTCTGTCTCATCTCCCTATCTTTAGGGCTGACATCGCCTTGTTGCTGAATAGGCTGGTGGGAAGAGTTCAATGCAGGGTTTGCACTTTCCCAGCCATTAGCCAGCTGCCACTGCATTTCATTATCTTAGGCAGGAGGGGGATGTGGGGGCATATGCATCAAAGGCAGTTCCAAACAGCTGTGATGGTGTGGAAGTAACTGAGCCCAGTCAACATTGTAAGTTGCAGGCTTTGGTTTCTGTGTTTGTTTGGGTTTTTTGTTTGTTTTGGGGGAGGAGGAGGGGTTGCATACACATGATGCCATCTGGCACACTAACTGCAAAGGCCAGTGGTTTAAATAAATAAATAAATAAATAAATAAAAATCCTGCATGGCTTACTTTGTTTATTGGTGTACCAGTTAATCCTGATAAACAGAAAGGCCTTGAAGCAATGGCCTACTCTTGTGCATATCTACTGTTTTGTAAAATAAGAACTGGAAAGAGCTAGGGAAAAACAAAAGTAGTGCATAGGATTTCATGCAAACACAAAAGTAAGGAGATGGTGAAAAATAGCCTTTAGTTAGCTTTTTGTTTGCTTTATTTGTTGACTGTGACAAAAAGAAAGGAGCTGAAAAAGTTTTTCACCCTTCTAAAGAAGCTGCCTGCAAACCAAAATAGGAAGTGGGCTTTCAACAACACTGTCTAGGACCATTGTTCATCTGTTTCAATGGACTTCATTTTTTTACCCACTCCTAATAATGATATTTTTCTTTTAATTACAAAATCCCATATACTTTAGCAACTCATCTATGCTTGTCCAAATGCACTTGGAACCTGGTTTCCATTAACAGAAATGGATAATTAGTGATTTCATAAACGGTCTTACATTAAAAGGAAAAAAAAAACCTCACTGAACATTACAGACTATTAGTTAAGGTCTTAAATAGAAGTTGTCCATACTGGGATTATTAGAACTGAGATATCTTGTATTTCAAATCTGTTTACAGATGAGGGAATAAACTCCAGCTAATTTCATAACTTTCAATTTACAGTGTATTCTGACCACCAAAATGCAGCGCACTCAAGCTTTTTTCCTTGACAAGAAGGGCCCTGAACTGCCGCAGCTAAATATTGTGGTATATCCTTTGGCCAACAATTTATTTTATAACCACTTTCCCTTACTCAATTAACTCAAGGCTTGCAAAACAACAGTCATCTGATTGTTATGAATAAGATGGAAAAGAGAATCACATGCCAAAGAAACGGCTTGAGAAATGGATCAGCTTGAAACATCGCCACCTGTAAAATATGATGCACGTATTTCAGCTTTTTGAGTGAAATGTTAAGATGTTTAAAGACTGCTTGTTATTGAGAGTACATCTTTGTGGTTGTGGATACTAATGCATAAGACCCTGATCTTGCAAACTGATCCACGTGGACAAAACCCCAGTACTCTCTCAGATTTCAACAGGGGTCTCTCTCGGCAGGTCAGTTTACAATATCAGAACCTCAGGATCCAATTCTGCAGCCCTTAGTAAGGCAAAATCTCCACTGACTTCACCTGTGTGAATAAAGGCTGCAGCAGCATTAGGCCTTTGAACTGTTTCTATAATCTCTTGTTGTTTTGTATTTACTCTAACTACCTGTAGCTGCAATATATCTTCCGGTAAGGTAACAGCTAGATTATTATCTCAGCCTTATTTAGAAATTGTGCTCGAAGAAATGAAGTTGCTGGCAGCCAACATTAAAAACAGAACTCTCTGACCTTGACTGTTCTCAATACAATAGCTCTTTTCCTGCTGTTTTCTGAGCAGTAGTGTGGGGGAAGGAAGGGGGAGAGAGAGAACAGCAAATAGTATGACAGACATTCTACTAAAATGATAAAAAATGTTTTATTACTATGCAAATATTTTAATCAAGCATGAAGACAGGAGGGTACTGCTGTAAATGCATAAGAAGTTGATTTACATTGAATATACCCTCTTCCTTCTCCTGTATAGCACAGAGAAAAAAAAAGGAGCAGAGGGTTTCCTGAGCTTTTGCAATTTTCCTGGGAAATATGTTCCCCTTCCCTTACTTCTCCATAGCACAGAAACCAAAGACGTGGCAATAAATTGTTAATTCCATGTAAAATTAAACTGAAACTTAAAATCTCTGCTCCGTCTTTCCTCCTATTATCTGGCTTTGTGCCTAATTCGAATGAACAAATGGTGTTTCATGGCTCCATTGTTCAAACTGCACGCAAGTGATATTTTTCTGCCTTTTAGAATCTGGTGGGCATCCTTTGGATCAAAGCGCTCTGACTTCTACCCACCAAAGGAAAGGGTGGAGGAAGGAGAACAGTCTCAAGTAAATAAGCTCTTCACTCTGTTTTGTTTATGTATTTATTTTAAGAAATCATGGACAAGTAGATAGGTGCAGTATATCAAGGCATCCACCAGGCAGATTTGTGCCATGCTTAGCATTTCCTAGGCAGATCACACAAGCTGTAAGTAGACATGGTAGCATTAGACTTCTGGGGGACACATTTTTACATGAATGAACTGGACAAACTGTTCAAGAGCAATATGAGGAATGCAAACAGGCTTTCCTTCAACATAAGGCAACCAGATAACATCATTCAGTGTATTTTGTCTCCTCAGTAAGCATTTATTCCTGGGCTGCAAGGAGAATATCACAGATTGACCTTCCCTCTGTTCCACATGCAGAGCCAGATCCTTAGCTTGCGTAAGCCAGCGCAGTCCAGTTGACTACAGCACAGCTATCCCGTTTTTCACCAGCTGAGGATCCAGCCCCATTTGGCCATTATCACCAGGCCACAACCCACCTCCGGGATAGCGTACAGCTGTATATTTTGGAAGATATCAGGACAGAATACTGGGTAGCTAACATGCCTGTTCTGGAGTACAGAAGATTCACAAGGAAGGAAAACAAAAAACAAAGCAGATCCACACAGGTAATATTAAATCCCAGAGACCCCTTTGCATCTGCTATTGCACAGCCTAGGGAAGAGAGCCCAGAGCAGCCTGATTCCAGAAGGGGGCGGTACTGCTCAGGGGAGGAGAGGACCACATGTTAGCTATGTAGAAGCATTGGATTTGGAGACATGCATTCCTTTGGGGGCATGGTGAACCCCCCGGCCAATTTAAAAGAGGGCAGAAGAGGCAAATTCTATCCTCCACCACCAAGTATTCAGAGGCAACTGCACAAATTAATAATATTCTGGGACAGATGCTTAGCTGGCATAAACCTGGGTAACTCTAGTGACTTCAGTGGAGCTATGCCACGTAATGACAGCTGAGGACCTCTCCCTCAGAGTTTTCAGTCCACCTGAGGGCTTTCTCCACCTGAAAGAACATGGCATTGAATTTTTTTAGTTCAACATTGTTGGCAACTGCATGCTTAGAGCCAGATTGTGTCTTGCTTGACTGCAGGTGCACAGGAGAGTAAAATTTCCTCCACGCCTGAGTGGCTCTTTTAGGGATCCTCCTTACTGCCAGCTTGTTCATAACAGTCAAGCTACTTTAGTAGCGTGGCACTGGATGGTGGGAGAGAGCTAGGCCTGGGGGCTCAATACTTCCTCTCTGTCTGCAGGTAGATAGGTAAGCTGTGGAAATAGAGAAAGTAAGCTGTATCCTTTCCAGGGCTGCAATAAGTTATTTCCCTCCATGAACTAGGGGCTGAGCTAAGAAGAAATTGTGGTTCTCTGAGTTACTAGTCAACCTACTGATTACCTCTTGCTCAGAGCTGAGCCTTATGGCTCAACCAAGCCCCTAGTCTGATGCACACCTCCTAAAGAAAATCCATGCAACCCATCTCATTCAAAGGAAACATAATACAGCATCCCACATGCGGGTACATCCCCAGTGTATCAGAATGCCGCAGAATACCAGGAGAGAGATGACCAAGAAAAATAATGGCTCTTACGTTGTTTTGGGTGGTGTCAAGTAAAAGCCCTTCTCCAGCTCTGCCCCATTTCCACTTTACTAAGCATGTTATTGTGAGTTTCTAACCTTTCCTGTAAACTACCAAACTGTTTTCAGGCATGTCACCATTAGAAGAACACTCTTAACATCAGCAACTAATGAGTAATGACAATAATTTGGAATTTCACAATTGAAGGAAACAAAAATAAAATCAGAGGATATGAATTCTATGGGGAACACACTCCATAGTACACACAGTGGGTGGGATGCTCCGATTTCCTCAAACTGTATAACTTCATAACGCTGCTACAAATGATTCCCTGCTAAGAGATAAGGGTATTAACACCCACTCCACCTTCATGTTCTGTTTATACCAACTGGCAGTAGCATTAGATTTCTATTTCTTTTAGTTTGAGAGATTTTAATTTATGACTTTTTAAAATACCACACCAAATTGTTGAAAGAATTAAATCACAATACAAAGTTACACTAATGTGGTGCTCCCCGGAAATGAAAGTGTTTGGCTCATCTTCAGCAAGACAGCAAATTAAGGATAAATCCTAGCATTGATAAAAGACTAGATTTTTCTTAAAACAATTTAAGAATATTTTAAAGTCTTCATCTTCTCATCAAGGGGCCTGCATTTCAGAGATTTTTTCCCTTATTTTTTTAGTCAGGCTCAATCCAAGACATCTTTCTTCATTATCTAAATTTCTCTTCATACGCATTTTCTCATTTATTTGTTCCAAAATTTGTATATATTTTGTATGTAAATACACACAGACACACGCACCCCTGTTTAAGGTTCTGGATCAAACTACAGATTATGAACTACTACATCCTAGAATATGATGCACCATAGCTGAAAATCATGTTGCACTGGCATATCCTATATACATCGTATATGGTACACTCCTTCCTGCTTATCCAAATGGCCTGGGGGACAGACAAAAGTTTTGGATAACCAGGCAAACAGATAAACAGATAAACAGAAAGTGCTCCTAATGACCATAGGGCTACATGAGGGCACTGTGAATTTGGATAACTAAGATTTTCAGATAAAGGGAATTGGATAACTAGAATTATATTGTGTTTGCAAAACGTCAGACTACTTCTTTGTATTTTAAGAGTCTAGATCATTGCCCAGTCTGATGACGACTATAAATCCCCTTTGATTTAGGAATGAAGAGATTTCTGAATATGCTTAAAAAAAAAAAAGCCCAAAACCATCAGTTCTCCTGTTCTAACATGTCTTTCCTTTCATAATTTCTGAAATATTAGTAAGCTCCAAGTTTCCCAGGAATGCAAAGAAGGGACATTTTTCTGTGTGAAAATATTATTTACAGTATCTCTTTTAAAGTAAATTCTGAATGTAAAACATACTTCCTTTGCTCCATACAAAAGCACCTGGCCTTCCACAGGAGGATAAAGATATTAATCATGAAGTATTTCAAGACCGAATCCGATATAAAAAAAACAGTTTGTCTCTTTCCTTTCAGGGGGCACACAAACTGGATACAAATTCAAAAATAGTTAAACTAAAGGATAGTTTAGTAAATTAGCGTTACACAGAAGAAAAGTGGCTCTCAAGCATATCCTTGGGGATACACAGAGCTGTTCCCGGGGGTACATCAACTCATCTAGACATTTGCCAAGTTTTACAATAGGCTACATAAAAAGCACTAGCAAAGTCAGTACAAACTACAATTTCATACAGACAATGACTTGTTTATAAATGCTCTATATATTAAAGTCTAAAAATGTAAGTCCAATATTTATATTCCAATTGATTTTATAATTATATTGTAAAAATGAGACAGTAAACAATTTTTCAGTAATAGTGTGCTGTGGACACTTTCGTATTTTTATGTCTGCTTTTGTAAGCAAGCAGGTTTTAAGTAAGGTGGAAGTCGGGGGTACGCAAGACAAATCAGAGTCCTGAAAGGGGTTCAGTAGTCTGCAGTAAAAGATGCTTAGTTGCAAGCTAAATTCAGTTTGACAGTGTTAAATAGAAATGAATAGATGCTACCCACAGGGAATATATACCTAGGATTCAACTGATTGACCTCATGTGATTGCTGTGCCACATAACTACAGTTGACAGTGCATTGATTTGGCCGTAAACAAGGTGGCCTGTTAAGGGAACAGCTTGGCAGACAGCAGCTTACCACATTTGGCACATTCCAAGTCCCCATCGCAATATTAATTTTGTGTATACAGAGAAGAAAAAACCGTTCACATATGAAATTTTCACGTGTACAAAGGAAAAATAATACTAGCTACTGTTTTAAAGGACTAATTAATGCATAATATGCAAATGACATTACAGAGTTCTGATTACAATAATTACTCTATAAGAGGGATTTCATACTTAATAGATTATACTGTACATCTTGTTCTTGACCTCCTTCTAGTCTAATTTTCACCCCAAATCTCTTATAAGCCTAAAATTTCTCATGTTGATATTAAAATAGATACATCTCGAAGAGCAGCATGTAAACATATCAACTATAAATAAAAATAATCAAGAGGAGAAACCAGATTATCCTGCATTTTATGCTTCTCACACAAAAACAGAGTTTACTTTGTTTTGTGCAAGCACATTTGCATCAATATTTTCATTATAAAGTGAAAGAGCTATGCCTGACTGTTTACTCAGCTCTATTGCACAAGAGCCTCTTTAAACATTTGCTCAAGTCACACATGGTTTTAGTCACATACACAATAGCCTAAAGACAGACAAAAGGCACAAGAGACAAGGAGGGCTTTATGTATCAAACTGAAAATAGTATTTTCCTGTGCTAATGCTATGTAAATACCACAGATCTGCAGGATATCACTTTAACCTGCTTTCTTTGAGAGAGATTAATTAATATTTAAAAACTACATTACCTGTGTCTGGAGGGGAAAATACACTAGTTTGTAGGTTAAAAGGTTGCATAAAGAAAATCTCTAACCATAGAGGATATATCATATATTCCTTTGACATGGATTAATTTAAAACTGTTCCATAATGGCATCAAAAGGACACATATGCATTCCTCTTTTTGAACATGAGAGACACAGACACACTTGAGACATTTGAAAGAATGGTTATAGTAAGACATCACTAAATATGTAACGAAAGAACAATTATGGGTGAAATTTACCTAATCATTCAGAGTCCCTATAAAGCCCTATGCACCATTTGCCACAATCCTTAAAGGCCTCATGTAGGCCCATTACACTGGGACCAACCATACCTTTAGGTGTTATCCTAAGTGATTGGGGGGGAGGGAGGATAATCACAAGACCCAGATATTCAGCTAGTGAAAAATCAACAGAGCCCCATTCATTTATGTCAGATGAGGATATGGACCAACATGTCAAATAAAGAGGGTTTGCTTGTTTTTTGTAAACAGGTTTATCATTGATAACAAAGGCAAGACTGAGGGAGTGAGAGAGTGGCATGATGGTACTTTAGGTAGTATACAAGTATGAAATCTTGTATAAATCTGTACAGTGGATCCGTGCTCATTTTCTCTGCCTTCACCCAATACCAAATCCCATTTCGTAATAAGGGATCTGTTCCAGGCTAAGCTATGCCATTTTCAGGGTTGAAGAAAAAAGACAAATACTGCAGTTTGGGCCAAGGTCTTATTTACAGCAAGAGAAGGCAACACTGTCTTCCCCGTCTAAATACTGCTGGGTTCGAGCTCAACATTTGAAGAATGCATACAAAGAAAAATAACTATTGTAATTAGCAAAATCTGTCTTGCAGTGAATCTAAAACCAACACTACATAACAACACTGTGCTGTAATGCTTTTAATCCAGAGATTTCAAAGCATTTTACAAAAGCAAGTAAGCATTGTCATACACATTTTACAAACTGGGATACTGAGGCACAGAGAAGTGAAGTGACTTGCCCAAGGGCACTCAGCAATCCAATGGCCAAGATGGAACTAGAACACAGGTCTCTTAAATCACAGTGCTCTGTCCACTATGCCACTCTGTCTCCCTTAGCTATAGACCAGATCCTCAGCTGGTATAAATTTGCATCCATCTACTAAGTTCAATGGAGCTACATAGATTTCTACCAGATAAGGATGTATCTACATAGATTTCTACCAGATAAGGCCCAGAACATTTAATCCTTCAAAGTCATGAGTAATAACGTTTTGGACTCGTGTCAAGTTTGTTTTTTCAAGGGTTAACTGCTGAGGATCCGGACTTACTTGCTCACATACATGAGAGATTAATGCAAAAGAGTAGCAGCTGTTCTAAGACCCCGTCCAATCACATGCACACGTGATCATAGAAGGAAGGATAGCTGGAGATGTGCTCCTTTTGTCGGCACTCCCCTGGGCAGACAGCTTTTGCAGGACATATATTTAAGCTCTGCACACACGTACACACCCACTCCAAGTGAATATGACATCTTTTCACTAAGCATTTTTGCACTGTGTACTTTTCAAATTTTGTTATACACACGGAAATTACTTCTCTTACTAAGTTCATTATGTTTAATTGTCAACTTCTTCAGAGTTCCCCCATTGGTATGGAATAATAGTTCCAAATTTAAAAAGATAATTTATCTTATTTTGAAACAACAATACAGCTGCAGCAACTACAACACCAAGCAAGCTATAATTTAATATGGCCGAGAAGCATTAGCAACAGTACAACCCTTGAGATATCACTATTGGGCTGGATCGATACATTTTTGGTTATTCGGATACAAGGAGATCGGAAGTCCCTTTATTTACTTTTGCACAAAATGTGCTGCCATAAGATTAACCGCAGATCACTCTGTCAATACAGAGCAGAGATGAGCTCCTAGAAATTAAAACATCCCTCGGCTTTTGGGATACAGCATAAAGAATGAAAACACAGACCCCTTGGAAGACAATGGCAAAACTCCCACTGACTTCAGTGGGACCAAGATTTCACCCTCCCTAAGCATTTTAAAGCAGTCCAAAAGATTTCTCCTGTTTGGTCACATTAACAGTTCTCATTCCCTTGAGGGCCTTGAGGAGAAACTATCATTTGTGGAACAACACTGGCTTTATGATTCTCCAATATTTGTGATGATATCATCATGTCATTTGAGTTACTTACCATCTACCGAAACACTTGCAAAGCATTTACAAAGAAGGCTGCAGCACAAATTCTCCTTGGCATGTCCACTGCTTTGTATCTCACCTCTACCACAAAGTAGTCCTGAACCCTAAGTAACCAATCATCGAAGGATCACTCCAATGTACAAAAGTCCTTGGATGGAAAAAAGCTGGGAACACCACTGTCCCAATGCTATCCCGGGGTGAATGAAGTTCTATGGTAGAACTACAAATACATATTTTAAGATCAAGAGCACTAATAATGCACAGGCTTTCAGACCCCACATTTCCTGTCTTTAAGGACCTCAGCATCTGTGTAATGTAACTTTAGTCCATTTTAGAAGGTGCCAGGTTATCCACCTTCCTCACTCAGATCCCAATCCTGCTCTGTATGTAGTGTTTATAGAGTTGGCCTGCCTCTCTTTTCCCATATGACATCTACTTGAGTTCAGAAGGGTGGATGTAAGCATTTCATTTTTAATAATACCATTATACCAGCTCCTTCTCTAAATTGGAGCTTTTATAAATAATCAATCATTCTGTACAGCTACTGATACCAGCTCCATACAATAAGATGTTTGTAGAAATATTTCTTCAAGAAATGCTGGTCACCCCTATTTTAAAAGCATGGTTTCTCTGGGAGGTGTCTCATAGTACAGAAATAGTATTGGAAGCACTCCCACTTTAATGGGTCATTGTAGACGTGATGGAGAGTTTCTAGATGTGCATGCAGCGCTCATGTTAACATGCAAGAGTTCTCCCTATGTAAGAAGGTGATAAAGCATAGGGATATCACGGGATCTATTATTTAAAATATTATTCCCTGGGATAGCTGCACCAGACACATGTGAGGAACATGGGGAAAAAAAATAGTTCACATGGTCACAGAAAGAACATTCCAACAGAGCTGACCAACACACAGCATAGTACAGCCTATTAATACTCACAATATCCAGTCAAACTGAGAACACACTAAAAATACTGAAATACCATGGAATACCATCATGGTAATCGATTCATAGAGTTTAAACCAAGAAAGGACCATCTTGTCCGACTTCCTGTATCTCACAGGCCATTAAATTTCACGTAGTTACCTCTGTACTGAACCCAATAACTTGTGTTTGGCTAAAGCAGTTCTTCCAGAAATGCATCCAGCTTTGATTGGAAGGCACCAAGAAATGGAGAATCCCCACTTTACTTGGTAATTTGTTACAATGCTTAATCACCCTCACTGCTAAGAATCTGGGCCTTATTTCCAAGTTTAATTTATCTGATATCAGCTTCCAGCCATTGTTTCTTATTACGCATTACTTTGCAAAATTAAAGTATCGTTAGTAGCCAGCATTTTCTCCTTATGAAGATACTTCTGCACTGCAAGAAGTATCAAACGGTTTGATAAGTGAAATAGCTCTTTAAGTTTCTCACTATAACGCCAGCCTTCAAATTATTTGTTGGGGCTCTTTTCTGCACCCTCCCCAGTTTTCAACAACCTTTTTCAAATGGGGACACCAGAACTGTATGCAGAATCCTAGTATCTGTCTTATCAATGCCACATACAGAAGTCAAGTCACTTACCTACTCCCCACTTTATACCACCAAGAATCACACTAGCCCTTTTTGCCAGAGAACCACAGAGAGCTCATGTTGAGTCGTTTGTCCACTATGACTGCTAAATCATTTTCAGAGTTACTGTGTTCCAGGGCACAGCAGATGCCGAAACATTCTGAAGTGGCATTCTGGCACTGTTTGGAGGAGCTGGAATGATGGAGGGCCACCTGAATAATGGGCAGGAACACCCATATCCTCACCCAACAGCGGAACCCCTGCTGGAGACCCAGAGCTGTGAGAGGAGACCACCTCCATTTCCCCCAGCCTCCTGCAACTGAGAGGGGAGCTGCAGGACAGATACTGGGGCTCTCCATAGGGAGATAGGTGTGACCCACATTTAGGGTGACCAAATAGCAAGTGTGAAAAATTGGGATGGGACGGGGGACAATAGGTGCCTAGATAAGACAAAACCCCGAATATCGGGACTGTCCCTATAAAATCGGGACATTCCTTGTTCCTAGATATATAGCTTTGTATGGGGCTATATTCAAAACACATGTTGTGTTAACTGGCCCAGCTTACCAAGCAATACAGGTCACTCCTTGTGACTGCCCTGTCCTCATCATTATTTACCACCCTGCCAATCTTTGTCATCCACAAATTCTGTATTTATTTCCAGCTCATTGAATAATGTTGGATTTAGCAGCGATCACTGCAGAACCCCACTAAAAACCCCCAATTCAATGATGATTTCCCTTTAATAATTACTCAGTAAGATCTGAGAGTCAGTTCTTAATTCATTAATATGTGATTTATTGATATTGTATCATGCTTAACATCTCATAGGTATTAGTGCTAGAAAACCTTTGTGCATAGGAAGGCTTAGGGACTAACCCTGCTCCCTTTGAAATCAATTAGAGTTTTGCCATTAACTACATGAGAGCGGGAGCACTACTTACTAGCAGTCTATTAAAAAAATTAAGGTTGACTCTCTAATGTTGCCATTAGCCCAGGGAACTTTAATTTGCAATAGTCAAGAGTGTTCGTTCCCACCCATTTGGGAACACTTCGATCAGTTTTACATAACTAAGTCACAACCAATCATTATAAAGGTGTTTACTGGATTTGACTCAAATGCTGCACTAGAATTTAGAGGCAGGGAAATCATACCAAAACTGAGTAGTAACTGATTCTGGCAGAAAATGGTGCTTTTATTCAAATTTTATTTTCCAAAATACAGTTCCAGCATTTTCACTGGATCATTTCACTGCATTTGAACTAAGAATGTAAAAATTGTAAGTGGTCAACAACAAATGATTTGTTTCCAATTTTATTAGGAACTTACAGTTAGAATAATTTCACCCAGATGGCAGCATTAATGTATTACAGCACAGCAATACATCAGACTATTATATTTATGCCATTTCTGTCCTGAATTATCCACAGTCTCAAGTGAAGTGTCATATTTAACATTTCATTTTGCACTTTGGATGCAATAAAATTTGCAGCATAGGATGTACTGCAGATGAGCTAAAAAGAAAATGAAATAAGCAAAGGAAATGGAAAGAGCAATGTTGCCCCAATTACATTTTAGTCGCGAAATAGTACGGATAACCGCCACATATTTAAGTGTCAAGATGAGCCCACAGCATTTTCTTGATGCAGACACTCCGCCATCACCATTCTGCCTACCGCTAAATAGGCAGATAAGCAACAACAGGAAGAAGCTCCATATTAAAAACAAGATAAGAGGGAGCTCACCACATCTAAAAGGACACATTCAATATACTATCTACTGCCCTCCTCCCCCTCCTGTGAGCCTCCCTGTCCTCCAGTACAATGAATCTTGTTTCAGGAGATGCCAATTTAGTATAGGCAGGAATCCTGGATTAGTAACACTGGAAAGAATTTAAACATATTGAAAGAGTATGAGGGTAAAGCTAAAAAAATGTAGACCCCCATTGTTACTTCAGGTACTTATTACCTTGTTTCTCATCTGAAATTTCAGTGATGGAGCATCTTTTACAACCATTACTGTTCTGAACCCTGGTGTAGGGTATAGGAAGAATATAGCGTCCTTTTGCACATAGGATATATGTAAATTAAAAGAGAACCATGATTGTGACACCTCTCATCAAAACAATGTTAATGTTTCCCAATCCATCTATAACATCACTTAACATTTAGATAACTGCCCTCAGTAGCGAATCTCAAAGTGCTTTACAAAATGTGGGTAAACATCATTTCCATTTTACAGATAGCAAAACTAAGGTTACATGGTTTACTGAAGACAACACAGCAAATCAATAGCAGAGCTGGAACAGAAACCAAGTCGCCTGACTGCTAGCACAGCATGTTATCCATAAAACTACAGAACACTATATACGTTATCTTTTCAGTATGTAAATATGTGATTCTGCTCTGAAAAATAACTGTGTAAGCATGGTAGCTACTTACTCAACAAGGCTGGTCCCTTTATGTATTCAGAACCAAATCCATTCCCTTTAGTGACTACAAATGTTTTCAGAATTCTTTTTACTCCTCTAGGCCTGGAGGGCCCACTGAAAGCAACAAAAATTCTGTTTTACCTAATGCATCATCAGAATTGTTTACTAAGTGTTTATCAACTACACCTGTGAAAGCCCCACTGACTGGTTGCACAGGTGGGACTCAGGCCCTTATTTGTCTTGTAGAACAGTTATTGCTAATCATGATGATACATGAGATGGAGAAAGTCCATCTTGATATTTGAAACCTAGGCAGCATTCACATGTCTGATAGTTAAAAAAACCCTCAGTATATTGAATATATTTAATACTACCCAGTTAGCCATTTGAGCAGTCCCTTTTCAGAGTAAAACTGCACTTTAAAATGTTTAATTATATGCTCATTGGGCCAATTCTGTTGGCAATTAGACTGCTATAAATACAGTGACTTCAGCTGAAACCCTTCAGATTCACACCAAACAGCAGAATTTGGTTCATTCTCTTTAGGTTGCTTTTATTTACATTATATTGATAATTGGAAAAAATAAATGAAGGAAGCATGGATTATCAAAAGAAATGTTCATTTCCTTGCAGCAACCAATTTACTGCCAGTAAGATTTCAGAGTAAATTTAAAATAGTTCTAACTTTACCTAGTCCCATCCATGGACCACACTCAGTAGTAAGTCAATTCATGCCATGAAGCATTCAATTTTTATATAACTCCTGTGTCAACTGACACCTCCAGATATGAGCTGATGATTTTCATTTGCTTGCCATAGCAAGCAATTTAAAGTATTATGTAGTGTTCAGTATTTTAAGTAGCCTAAAAGGTTTTTGAAATTTTATCACACTGGTGGATCCACACATTATTAAACAGCAAAGTCAACTGCAATGAATTGCCCAGAATAATTTCCATTCAAGATGGTTCTTCTGTTGAAATCATTAGCCCCGAGGCCCTTTGCTTCCATTTTATATCAAAGCGCCCAGATGGAATTGCCATCTTGTAAATCACTGCAGCTCATCTCTTTTTCTATATATTGACTATGTGTCATCTGCAGCCCTACAGAAGATCCATGCTGTCTGCATCTACATCTGGAAAGCAGGCTGTGGAGAATCTAATCACTCAAGAACCTAATGCCAACAAATCAGCACTGGGATTTCTCTCTGACTTGCGTGACACACAGTAATAGTGGACGCAGTCAAACACATACCAAATTCAGCAGGTGTAAACATGGAAGTTAGGATTAACTATGGAACTGTGAATGCGTAAAATCAGTTTCACAAACTACCATTGATGTCCCATTTAACAATTATATATCCTGACTGTTGAAAACAAAGCTTCACATTCGTATAGGTCATTTGAAGCAGAAATGTGAAGCTTGAAAGACTCCTAGTGAGCCCCCTTAATTCAAAATTAAAATGTGTCAGGCTCACTAATACAGGAGCCTGTGGCAACATGGCTAACAGTAGACGGAAACTGTCAAACAGACAAGAACGAGAGGGAGGCAACTCAGAGGTTTTCAGACTGGGGTTTGCCTGCCGAGGAGGCAGGATGAGGCTGTTGGGGTGTGTGAGGAGTTGCTGTGAAGTAGAACATTCCCACATCCCTGCTACTTTCCAAGGAGCTGGCTGAGGTAGCGCCTCTCTGCAGGCAGGAGCAGTGGTAGCAGCTGCTACACCCTGGAAAGTCACCAAGGAAGGGATTGGAGAGTGAGCCTGTCCTTGCACCACCCTGCCCACCACACCCGACCCCACATGTGCCCTGGACGAGGGGCTGGTGGCAACAGACAGTCGTCTGGGTGGGAGCAGAAGCAGCATGGAGGAAGTGTCTGAAGCCAGGAAGCAGAGTCACCACGTGCACTCTAGCAGGGATGGTGGCCTGCCTGTGAGAAGCAGGCTGGGAGAGTGAGAGCAATGGGGGTGGGGTGAGGAGCCAAGAAGAGGGCTTGAGGGCAGGGGAGGAGGGGAGAAATAGGGGGTCACACTTGGAACATGAATCTCCAAAGATGGGCACAGCAAAAATAAAAGCTCTCATTCATCTGCTCTGATTCATCCCAATTTCCCAATACACCCAAAGTACAACATAAGGTAGTAGGGCATACTCTGCATTGGCCATCACTGGAATGTGTGCATGAGGTGGATGGTCAAACACCATCCCAAGAGCTAAAAACAAAGGGACTGCTATTCATTAATGAGGCTTGCATGATATTGGGCTCTTGCCTACTAGCTTACTATCAGCATTATTTGTCTGGCCTTGACTCATCTCCCACATCCCATTGTGGACAATTCTTGCATATTTCGTCACAAGTTTCACAATATTTGGTATTTTCCTTAAGGCCCCAGAGCTCCTGGAGTCATGAAATGAGAATCTCAACTTGCATTTTAATAAAAGCAAACAAGAAAGTATGATTCCTCATAGTTGCAGAAACAATCTTGAAAACATGACTCCCACAGGTTCAAAAAACAGGCAAATAAAGGTTCTGAAATTTGTTATTTTAAATCTTATTTTTAAGCCAATCTCATATTTTGGATTCTGACTTGTGATTCTTGGGCGTTTGAAGTGGGCAATAGTGAAACAATCATGTTTAGAGTGAGATCATGCTGCGGGGGTGGTGCAGCAATCAATCATTTCAGCACATTCAGGAGCTCCAATATAGGAATGAAGTTGGAAGTTTCTCACTGGTCAATGGCAAGGATTTTAGGGTTCACTCCAGTGTCCGTGAAAATACAAAATACCCTCTTTGCCTCACTGATAAGGCATTTTGATGTACCCTCCCCCTCCTTGAACCTGGCATTGGCCCCTGTCAGAAGACAGGATACTGGACTAGATGGACTGTTGGTCAGACCCAGTATGACCATTCTTATGAACATTGTAGCATCTGTGATACTCACATGAATAGTGCCATAGGCTTCAATAGGATGCCTCAATTGAATAAAATTAAGCATATACATGAATATTTGTAAGACTGGGACCTAAGATTTTAATAAGGTACAGTCCCTTTGAAATCTGAAACATCTGTCTTCCCTGCATTATACGTCTGTAAACTGATTATAAAGAGTTGCTCATGTAGGCTGGAACAGATATAAAGGAGGAACAAAGTTCACCAAGGGATTTGTTTTGAAAAACCTGTCACAGGATTACATGGATTTGATATGTCCAAAATTTTTCCTATGTATAGACAATGCCCATACCAGAATTAGGCAAACTAACCACAAACAAAAGTCTATACTGCCTAGTAACCAAACTAGCAGCCTAGTTCATAGTTCACGTCTGTAAAGTCCACAAACAGGGAGGGAAAAAAAATCTGATTTTTTATTCTGATATATAAAAGCAGATATATAAAAGTGTGGGGTTCATTTGGGGGCTAGGGGAAAGGAGAGGATTAAGGGTTTCTTTTCTGCTTGTCTTTTTTACATTAAGAAATACATGACTTGCCCACCCTAGAAACCTCTCTGGTGACATGAGAACCAGTGAAATGATGACATCATGACATGAAAGATAATCAGGGGAAACGGAAAAGGATTCTAGTCAGAAGGTTTAAAATATTTGGTTTTAGACAGACGTTGGAGGTTTGTAACATCTAACACTTGGGAGGAATGTTGCCTTTAATAAATATTCACCTAGTAAGGTGTGAGAATGCTCCCAATACATGTGATTAATAACTCTTCTAGAAAAAATGGAAAAAACTGGCTGAACATTAAAGTACAAAAATAACGCCCAGGCCTCATACAGCATAAAGTATCAAGAGCACCATAAGAATTTCCCCAGTGTAGCTTTGAACAGCTGATACTATTACTAGTAGATGCCTAATCTATTTTAAAGTAATTTAAGGAGAACTTGTACTCTTCTTTAACCCTGTACCATAAGCCACTTTCTTTACTGCGGCCTTGGAATCTAGTAGCGAAAACAGTCTCACCCCAGCCCTCCCCCCAGTTATTTACCATTTTGGTAGACACTGCTACTCCTTGTGTGTATGTGAGGCGGCTCCAAGAACTTTAAAGATTAATTCCTTCCCTAACTTTAAATTCCCAGTGGTTTAAATGTTTGCTTTTAATAAGTGAATACAGTTACCAACACATAAAACAAAGTTGTACTGGATTCTAGCATGTCCCAGGAGAACTTCAAGGCCAAAGGCTGATATCTAAGCTGAAGTATCAAAACCAACCATCACACCCTTTAAAGTGTTGTGACAAGCCATGATTAGAAATAAAGTGGCTGATTGCTAGAACTTCAAGATGGAACTGCCATTACTTGGGTTTAAAAAAAAAATCTTTGCAAGACTACCCCAACCTGGGACTTGGTCTCTATACAGCAGCTTTGACTTATACTTGGATTTCCCTTCCTCTTAAGGATGTCATGAGGCAATTCTCTCTCTCAAGTAAATTCAGAAATGCTCGTTCAACTGTGGTAATTACTCTCCTTTTCCTATTGATTTCAAATATCACTTCTGGCCCTATCTGGTCTCCATTCTGCAGTGAAGTCACAAACAGGCTTATGATAGCATTACCATGGCAAGACTGATGTCACAAGTGCAGCATTACAACCTGTGTACATACTCCAGGAGAACAAAAGCTGTGAGGGAGCAATGCCCTGGTTCAAACACCTCTTCAGTAATTAGCAAATGTGACATGAAAGCAAGGAACTAGCAAAAGGTACAGGTGGTCATGTTTCAGGATCTCATGGGCTTAAGTTTCTACCACTATACAGAAAGCACTGATGTGTTAGAGTATTTCAGGTCTGTCCATGCATGGTAAGTCAGCCATTTTACTGTTGACCTACTTTATATCCACAATACATAGTTTGCCACAGCACGTTCTCCAACTGCAGCCAAAAGAAATTGTGAAACCATACATTAAAGTGCAGTGTCAACGCAACTGATGTTAATTATACCCTACAATTCCTATGTTGAGGAAATTAAGTGTCACTGCTAACTTTTAATACAACATTTGCTGTCTAAGTTTGACTTGCTTTTCCAGCCTTTGAAAGCCACTGAATTAACATCCTGCTTCACAATGTTCACTTTATGCCACATTGGAATGTAAATGTAAAACACATGTAAAAATAACCTCTCCTATTACCCCAAGAATAGATGTAAATATACATTCCTTTTGAATCCAAATGTTTATCTCCAGTCTATACATATTTCACTCCTTAAATTAAAAACCATCTTTAAAGTTCTTTAGTCAAATGGCGGCTTTTGCCAATATATCCAAACCATTTTCTCTTAAAGTCAAGGCATGTCCTAGAGAAAGCTTTGGAAAAAAACCCAGTGTGCTACTCGATTTATAGGTGGTTCAGAAGTAAATTCAACATAAATGTGCAAAAATGGAAGCCATGTGACCATTTTATTGTTATGCAGTAAAACAGATGTCCCCACCGATTTTAAATGCATATGTTCTCAAGAAATGACCATGTAAAAATGGCACCTTTTCCAACTCTATGTTCAGCAATCTCTGCTTAATATAGGGGTAAATGTTTACTAACATCACAGAAAAACTAAGATCTCTAGGAGTGAACTGGATTCTTTCAAGCTTGAACATCAGCAGAGCAGCTTAAATTCCCTTTGCAGTACCCCCTTGGAGTTTCATTGTCTCCAAATTATGGTTCAAGTTATACCTGCAGTTTCATCGAGGATGAGAGGAAAGCACAGGTTTAACAGTACCATTTAACTTTCAGAATCATTATTGCTAGTGATGACATTACCCAACAGAACACAGCTTCATTTTCAGATCCCATGGGAATATATAGTGTTGGTAGTTAAAAGACTTTTTTTCCTATTTGTTAACTCTGCCAAGTTGATATGGAATCATTGAGGTACAGGAAGTGTAGAATCAGTTATTTTTATAGGAACCTTTTGCTGTAAGACTGCACTTTAAGCAGAAGGTTATTTGCAAACTGTTAGGCTACCTGAGAGAACTAGCCCTTCTGAGAAACTCTGGCAAGCTGAGGCCTGTCATACAGAAGGCATCTAGGAAAATCCCTATAAAATCAGTAGAAAATGGAGATTTAAAAAGCAACTGCCAAGATTTTTTTTTTTAAATGAGTGCCTAAGATTAAGGCCCCTAAATCTCTCTTTAGTTACTTAAGTGTGAACCTAACTCATGACCTCATTTAAGTCTTGGTCCAATACTTAGGCAGGATATTCAGGTCCAGGGTAACAAAGAGAAAAGAAAAATAATTATGTTGATTAGTGCTCCTCTGGCCACTGAACCGCAGCATTAACAGCTCTGAAAAACATACAATGCAATCATCTACAGGAAAGACTGCTAGGAGGTAGAAGCTGAAAAAAAGCAGTCAGCTGCGTGGAACACCACACAAGGTCCACAGGGGGGAAGGGAAGAGGAGGATGCACAAGAACCAAAAACATTTGTGTACCTAGCATAACACAAGGCACTTTACCAATTATATGCGATAGAAATTGTTTACCCTATGATAACTGTAGTGGACTCTAAACTGTTGAGGCATTAAATCCAGGCAAAATAATTTAACATTGAATCTTTTATGTGCAGTAAAACTCACTAGCCTCAGTCAGAACACATACACAGAAAAATGATTCAATACTCAATGCAAGGTCTAGTAATTTAGTTAGCTTACTCATGCAAGCAGGCTTTGGGTGCGCTCTCCTCACATTTGTCTATCAGTGTATTTGTGTTACTGCAACTGAAGCCTGGGCAGTTTATCTTCCTTTGACTGAAAGATCCCATTACTGAAGTTTTAGCTTAGCTGTAACATTTGTCCTGTTTGCACGAAACAAGTTTTTAATGGCATCTTGTAGCAAACGTTAACTCAAAGCCTTCCCATATTGCTTTCTATGCTATTGCTACTGCTCATGTAGAGATTTTGAGCCCAGAAAAGGGCAGTTGTGTTGGACGGAACATACCGAATAATTCCATGTGGAAACAATTTCTCGGAAAGCAGAAATGGCACTAACTGTAGTTGCAGCTATGTCTAATCTATGCCATAAAGGAAGCCCACCTTACCTTACAAGAACTAAAACGTTAACTGAGGCAGTATACTCATTCTAAGCTAAATGTCATGTCAGCCTCACACAGCTGGAGTACTTGTTTGTACTATGCCTAACGTATCAGAGAAAGATCATGTCTTTACAGATCTGATCATGCTTTCATAATTTGCATAATTATGTCAAAGGCCAACTATATAGCTAACTTCCTCATACGCTTACTTGCTAGCTGATCAAGACTGTTTAGAAGCACCTGCACGGTACACCAAGCACAGCTCCATTTGCCGCTCTGTGGTGTGTAAAGCATTTCAGACAAGGTTTTATGAAACTTTAGATTCACAGGAAACCACCTGCAACATATTTATATTGCCTGGCCCATTTAGAGGTACAAATGCTGCCCACAAAACTGGAACTTAAGTTGGTTTTCGTATTCTGTTGCTTAATATTTCATTTTTCTGTCCAAATTTTAAAGAGCACATTAAAAATGAGTACAGTAGTGTGTGTAAGTTTGAGATGTAAAATTAAATATATTCTAATAAAGATTAAGATAGCATTTTAAAGCACATTTGCAGCTCTGACAAACCTGCTACTGTCAGGCTCAGAAGTAAACCAAAAGCTTCAAGATACAGTACTTTACCAATGAAGTATGTGACTTAACTGAGGCAAACCCAAATGTAACATTGGCACATAATGGTAAGTTAATATGTCGAAAAAAGATAATTCTGAAAGCAATAGTTTTACCGTGATCTGCACTTACATGTAAAGCTGAGCTTCTAAGACAGGAAGGCATGTAAAGGTCATGTGTTCTGCCCCACTCCTCAGCAACAGGCCATTAGACCACTGTTGTGCTTACCAGCCATCCTCTATCAGATTGGAAGACCCACATTTGGGCTTTAGGCCCTACTTTGGAATCTCTTAAACAAAGGGCTAAAATATTGTGATTAAACTGATATGACATATAAATTAAAAACCCAATCTTCAGCAAGATCTGTCATGATATATGGCAAGTCTCAAATTCATCTGAAACTTTTGACAAAGAAAAATTTAGATCGGAGTAATGATTCTGGCATGCACTTGTTTATCAGTTAAAACTTTATGTAAAGAGTGCTACATTACTGGAAAGGACTGAATTGTGTAAGCATTTTAATGCTCATGAAATGTAATGTGTGCATTAGACCATAGATTTGAAAATCGTTTAGTCTTACATCAGTATTTTAATAAATGTAACCAACCCTTGTAAGATTTTGCCTTTAGTGGGGAGTACTTAACTGAACAATATGCCTAACCATGCGTTAACTTGGAATACACTTTCCAATATGGGCATATCCATTTATTATCGGTCATCTTTTTAAATCTGGGAAAGAAAAAAGATCACATACCTTTAGTTTTGCTGAATCCCATCTTTCTGATTTATAAGTGAAAGTCTTGCTTGCATCTGAAGAAAAGTGAAAGGCAACCAACCTTTCTGCCAAGTGGTTAACCTGCTCTTATAGGACATGTGTCCCAGTAATTGCTAATAGAGCAGGGAATCCATCAGGGAAGAATTGAGAACTTTTTTCAAAGGTAGCTCAAAATGGACACTTAAGTTTGCTATATCCTCACTTCATCAGGAAACCATGTAAACTTTAATCCTCTGGATTTATTCAAGTCATCTTTGATGGATGTTATTTGTGCCTTTTCCTCATATCCTGGAATTAATGGCCCTGAAGTTACTTCCATATTATGTCTGGTTTTAAAAAAGCATTAAACTGACATGTTAAAATACTGTGTTTCCCTAGACTTCCCAAATGTCTATACACAAGTGATCTTCATTAATCCATGGCTGTGTCAAGTGTTTCCCCAACAGCAGTGTGCCACTGATGTTTTTATCCTGTAGAGTACAGTACCTATTTTTACATCTGCTAGGAGATAGTTTGCCTGATCCTATATAATCACGACAAGAGATTAATTAAAATGCCAAGATAGGAAACAATTTATTATAGAGAGAAGAAAAATTTCTCATCCAAAATATAGAAATCTGTACAACTTTGCCACAATCAATATACATGAACTGTACAAATTTACACCAGTTCATAATTTACCAAATAAAAGATGACTAACAAAGTTCACAAAATAGATGGTGGTTTGTGGAAAAGACTTTTACCCAATTACGTACAAGGAAATTACAAACCAGACCTCCACTTTCTAAAAATAAGAAGTTTACTCAGTCTTAGAAAACTACAAGCTAGCAAATGTACAGTTAGCTGGCTGGTGCTAACACCACAGTTCAGACAGTGTCTTTATATGGTCTTTTTAAAGCCTGTTGCCATGGCAGATTCTGGTCACTTCCTACTTTCAAGGCCAATACTCAATATGAAGATCTGACCATTTCCCCAGGTCATGCTTACCAGTTTGTTTTATGTATATTTATACATACTGTAAGTGCTAGGTAAAAGTCTAAGAACATTTCCAGTACTATCATATGTTTATAACAAGTCTGGTTACTGAGCTGCCAAAAATGTAACAATTTGTAAATGTAATAGTGCAAATTAACTCTGCAAGACCAACTGCAGATAGTAACTTTTTAAATACAGATTTGGATTGAAATAATTTGTGTAAAAAGTAAGTAAGACATCTGGGAAAAACTGAAACCTTCCTAGGACTTCTTCACTCCCTACCAAATAAAGTGATCATTCTGACTCACAGGCTATAAATTGCTGAAAAGGTACTGTCCAAACTACGGCACTGTCACTTTAAATAAAGTTTACCACTCTATTGTGTGCCAGATCTTCACAGCTGTGACATGGTTTAAATTCCGTAATCCATCCCCAGAAGAGCCCACCCAAAGTAAAAACAAATTTTATCCATCCATCTTAAGGTGATCCATCCATAGACTATATCTTAACCCGATACAGTCATCATATTGTAGTTTTTGGAAGGGCTCGTTCTGCCCAACAGAAGTTCTTCCTTACAGCTTATTCTGCTGTCTACCATTTGCATGTTGGTGTTATTTTGGCTACCTCCTGCTGGTGCAGCTTCATATAGCACACAGATCGAGCCATCCTCTCCGATACGATAGGAGACTTCATACGGGTCAACCCATAGAGTGAGTTCACTTGGAAGAAGCCGGAACAGTTCCTGACCGCTCAGTCCAATCCGCTGTGCTGCTTGCCCAATCAGAGGATCCATTTTATGGTTGATCCGGATACAACGGTAACCTGATCCCTTGCATGGCTTTTCTGGGAACCAGTGATGTTTATAATGTTCTACAGAATAAGAAAAGAGATTGTGCTGCTTAGTGCTGTATGACAGATTCAGGAAACACTATGTCATGTTCTATAATTTTTTTTTACCTATTTCACACTTCAGTGTCAAGAAATTTGATTTTTCCAGCTCAAATGACTAACACTATCAGAACATTTAACATTTTTATAAACCTGAAAGACAGTGAAAAGTCAAGATGAGGTCTTAAATATTTTTGGATGTAATTTACACTACTGTGATCTCATGTGGCAAGTATTTTTCATGGGTTAATTACCACTGAGTCATTACTTTTACTCAACATATTTTTTAAAATGATTCAAAGACTCCTAGTGTAACATGTACCAATATCATTTAGCATGAGAGAGATGACAAAGCCGTAATATCAAACTGGTTGAGTATGAAGCAATACGGCGTTTATGGGCTTCAGATACCCTAAATGTATTAATATTCCTAACTGTTGGAGGAAGAATACACTTCAGTAGCATCTTGAAACATTTCAGTGTTATTTTCCCATGGCAAGTACTACTAATGAAAACTAAGAAAAACAGACTAGCAAGCTTTATTGACAATTTAAAATAGAGATCATATGTACTACGAATGTTCATCTTACTGTATACATCTCTCTACCACCTTTCTACCTTGCTTGTCGCCTTAGGGCTAAATGTGATACTCTACTCACCGTAAGTAACACAGCTGGTGTGGGGTAAGGCTACTGCAATGTAACCAACAAGAGTATCAGAACTTGGCCCTTGGATCAGAAACTGTACTGGGTAGGAACCACATTTTCCTATGTGTTTGTATAGTACTGAGTACAAAGGACCTGCGAACCCTGACTGGAGCCTGTGAAGGGTACCACAGTAGAAACAAGATTTCTAGTATGAGTTTTCTGGCAAATAGATCTTGAAGAAACCTGACTCCCACTTCTGTAATATTTCTAAACATAGAAACAATTTAAATACACTTTACACAAGCTGGATAGGGTTTGGTGTTTTCAGCACCTAACAGTGCTGATTGCTTTCAGAGAGCCTATAGCTCTCTGTGTCTAAGTTTTACAAAACAACTTGATGTTTCAGTTGAAATCCTCCCCCCCCCATCTTTGTAAGCAGCCAAGAATCAGGACCCTGGTTTTCCTTTTTTAAAAACTATGCTACAGCATATAACACTAAACCAAAACACAAATTATTTTACGCTTGCTAACAACACTATCCAATATTGCGGCTTTTTAAAGGCGCTGTCTTAGACAAAGTCGTGCATTATTTAAAACAGAGTTTTAAAAGGCCAGGGAAGTTTCTTCCCAGAAGCCAGACAGTCCTGCAAATGGTGCGCCTTTGTCTCACCACAAAGATACAGATCAGAGGCCTGGGTTAGGAACTGGAAAGTGACAAAGGGCAACGGGGTAAAAGGTGGCTGTGTTTCCCTACGAGGGAAGAGGCAGGCAGAAGAGTTGGGGCTTGTCAAACTACTTGGGGCCAACCGAGCTGAGATGGGGAGGAAGGGAATCAGGGTGGGGAGCCCCACGGGGGAGGCTCCGTGCCCCCCACAGCTGAAGTGGAGGCAGGGAATCAGGGTGGGGAGCCCCACGGGGTAGGCTCCGTGCCCCCCCACAGCCGAGATGGGGGAAGGGAATCAAGGGGGAGCCCCACGGGGAAAGCCGAGGGGGGCACCCCACCGGGGAAAGGACCCAGCTCATCTCCGGGCGGAAGGGGAGCGGGTAGAGCGCAGGGCGACGCGACCCCCAGCCCCGTGGGACGCCGCCATCGGGCTGGCCGGGCGGGGGCGGGCGAAGACGGCGCCCTGCTGGGCAGGGCCGCGCGGCGCCGCCCCTCACCTGCCAGCAGCTCCTGCAGGCTCTGGCTGAAGGTCTGCAGCTGCCGCTCGTTCATCAGCCCCTTGGTCCGCAGGAACTTCGCGATGAAGCCCACGGCCGCGGCGATCTCGCGTACCATGCTGGCCCGCGTGTACAGGGCGGGATGCATGGGGGCGGCGGGGCGGCGCTAGCTCACGACACGGGAACGGGGGGCAGCGCGCCCCAGCTCACATCCCGGGGGGGGGGCGGCGGCGGCCTCTGCCTCCGACAAGGGCGCAGCAGCGGCACCCAGAGCACAGCGAGCATCTCCTGCTGCGAGGGACGAGGCGCGCCGCCTCCGTGCGCCGCCTCTTATAGCCGCCGCAGGGCGGAAATGGCGTCGCGGGCGGGCGGGGCCAGGAACCCGCGGCCGCCCAATCCCCCGATCGCACCATTGTGACGCGCGGTTTGGGGGGGGAGGGAGGAGTCCGGGGAGGGGATGACGTAATGTCCTTGTAAACAAATAGAGCCTGGGCGCGGAGCGAGGGGGGGCGGCGCTGCTGGGAGGCGGCGGCTGCCTGGGAACTGAGTGTCTGGCGCCGAGAGCGTGGGGGGAGGGGCTGCCACCTGTGGGGGAGGGCCTGAACGCCCGTGTACAATGCGCACGCACGCGCGCACGCACACACACACACACACACTCTGACTGCACCCCTCCCCCCGCTCCCTCCACCCACTCTGAGTGCACCCCCCCACACACACACAGACTGACTGCATCAGACACGCGCACAGTGCAGCTCAACAAAATACAGGAGCGGTGTAGACGTGTGCATACGAGGCCAGGACTTGTACCTGGAGATAAAGGGTTATGAAGAGAGATTAAATGTATTTCAGGACACACACGAATGTCTGCATATGTGTATAAATTATTAATGCTGTATACAAAGTGAGATAGAGAACTATCCACACACACAATGCTACGTCCATACAGGGCTACAGGGGGGCTTGTGCGTATCGGGTCTAAATACAGCTACCAGGAAAATCTTCTGTCCACAGACAATATAGAATTAATAAATAGATGGAGAGATCAATATGTTTATTGCCCTGTATTAATGAGAGAAACACCTAAACACATAACGATACAGATTTACTACGTGTGCAAAAAATATATCTATACATATAGGAAATACATATGTAGAGAGAGAGTCTCTGTGTTCATATGGAAACACACAGAGACCTCTATTTACACATATGGAATCTGTATTATCAATGTGTATGTAGTTCTCTTAATACATACATACAGAGCAATGGAAATATCTACCCAGACAATATAGATTCAATACATGTACTCAAAGGGGTGTGTGCATATCTACAGAGAATTTATGTATATCTAGAGATAAAAACCTCTATTTGCACAGACACATAAGTATATATGTAATACATGTACAGAGAGAGGTGTGAGTTTAGATAGTGAACAGATATACATCTAAAGATTTAAAGAAATATATGTATATACACACACACCCTTGAATTCTGGCCATGTTTATCGGTTCTATATTCCTGTGTTTTGATAATAATGATTGGTGTGGCTTTTCTAATTCACATTGTATACATATGTATTGACCTATATACCAGTACAAAACAATGTAAACTAGATTGGGTGTAAGACTGCAAATGGCCTCTGTGGGATTCTATAATGTTTAGGAAAAGATGTATGAATGAATGATCTATGTTGCCTGTGTTTATCCTAGGATTGGTAATAATAGTATATGGAAATTACAGAATTTATGTCTGCATATATTTGTTGCTGTATGATTTTTATGGTCAGAGTTAAGGCTGCCTGTTGTTTCTTTAGGATGAGAGCTGAGATTTCTTAGCTGTGGTTAGTAAAAGGGAGATAGCTGAGTTAGAAACAGGAACTGGTTAGGCAGTGGTTCCCAATCTTTTTGGCTCGAGGGCCACAGATATCATTTTTACAACCCTGATAGGCCACCATTCTCTGCCAGCATCCCCCACCCCCTGTAGCCAGACCCAAGGAGTTCAGCAAAGAGGCTGCCTGCTTGCTGATCTCCCATCCCCCTGGCTGCAGCAGGAAGCTACACGCATCCTGTAGCCACATGCGCTCCACCTTGGTCCCTAGGCAGTGGCTCCCTTCTGCAGCCAGGGGGATGGGAGATCAGTACTCCTCTGGCTCTAGCAGGGACCCCAACACTTAGTGACCCATGCAGAGCACTTTGCTGTGCTCCCTGCTACAGCCAGGGGGAGGGGAGCACTGATCTCCTGTCCCCTTGGCTGCAGCAAGAAGCCTGCACCACTCTTGTAGCCCCACAGCAATGCACTCCACCTGGGTCTTCAGGCAGTGGCTCCCTTCTGTAGCCAGCAGGAGGGGAACAGTGGGTCACTTTGAAAGACCCCTTTGGCCAAAAGTAGCCCACAGGCCACAGGTTGGGAATCTCTGGGTTAGTGTAATATACACAGCCAGTTGAATGACTTAAATGTTTATTTTGTGCTTTTTCCAGTTTGTGCTGGATCACTGGAGGAATATGCAGTGTAGCAACTTTAAACCAAAATTTTTTTTTTTTGTTGGGAGAGTTCCCAGCTTTTTAAAAAAAACATATGTCAGCACCAATATTTTGTCACATTGAGAGCTATTAAGGTTGATATGGATTATCTCTGATTGCTTTCTTGCAGCGCCCCAACAACTCCCATTCCAATGTCCCCTACAGCTCCTCTTCCGGCCGCTGTAAAAATACACTCTACCTCAAATCCCCAGTTCTCCACCCACACATCTGGATTATTATTTAACAGAGTAGTTGCATTCCCACAGCACCTAAGAGCCCTGGGCATGGATGAGGACTCATTGTGCTAGGTGTCGTACAAACAGAAGAAAATGACGGTCCCCTGCCCCATAGAGTTTATAAACTGTATAAGGAAGGAGATGATGGATAGAAACAAGCAGACAAAGGAGTACATGGAAATGAGACAGTATTGGTCAGCATGAGAGGTAGTGGTCTCAGCACACAGGCAGCCTAACAGTTCTCAATCTTTTTGTAGGCATCATGGCAAGGGAGAGTTTTAAGGAGAGTTTTGAAGGAGGATAATGAGATGGCTGTGCAGTGTCAATAGGAAGCTCCGTCCAAGCATGTGGGGCAGCACAAAGGATAACACAAAGGTGCTTGTTTGAAAGTTTAACAGTCGAATGATGGTGGCTGGCGTCACTAGTCAGCCAGAGATGGAAATAAACATCTCTGCATTCTACTGCTCTGCACAGCCCTGCCTCCAGACAGCCACCCCACCCTATGACATGCTTTTCCTACTTATCCTTGTTCCCAACAATAGCCACTGCTTCCACTGGCTACTTCTTTTAAACAAGAGGTGAAGGGGGATTGGCAAGCTTTATTCATAGTAGGAAGGATTATCATAAGGGCCTGGAGTCTTTGTATACAGGGCCTCTCTCCTTCCTGGGGCAAAAAGGGAGGAGTTGAAAGAGGGAGAGTAACTCTAGCCTATCAGAGATGGCAGTTTTGTTAAGATCAGAAGATTTCTTAAGTTTTTGATACATCGTTTAGTTTCTTTGTTGAGATGGTGATTTTAAGGCCCTTAAGGAATCAGTTTCTGCCATTAGTACTTACATCAACAGTACTGGCAAGCATTCAAAAATCACGAGTCAGTCCTTCACAAAAATATGAGATTAGCTTAAAAATCATGATTTTTTTTAAGGGAGAATTTGGATTCTTTCTCTTTGCTTTCTGGTTTGGTTATGGAGCACTTGGGTCATGCTTTCTGGCTTTTCTCTACACCTGTGAGGACTAGAAATCTCCCTATTTTAATGATAGCAAAAAATTTTTGCATAGAAATTCCCTTTTTATTCCTTCCTATCAAGAAATTTTGAAATTCAGACTGTTTCTACCAGCTCTAGTATATATAAAAACAGATGTATGTAGAGGGAGATGAAATGAGGTATGTGTGCTTAAATAGCAAATCTACTCATCAGGAATTAATTCTGCAGTGGACTATACTCCCGCAGAACTGCAGAGTGAGCTCATCAAAATTCTTGACATCTGACCCTACATAGGGTTGCTAGCTGTGTGACAGCCCTACTCTGCTGCCTCTGTGCTCATAGTAGCAGCTTGCTGTACTACCTTTTCTCTGAGCTAATTGGAAAGTCTGTGTATCTTTGGGAATCTGCAGTATCACTTCCTTTCCATGCTCCTTTCTCCAGCTGTCTCCTCCTTCCTTAGCAGTTCCAGATACAAAGGCTTTAGTAGGGAGAAGTTTGGCAGAGTCAGGCTGCAAGCCAGTGACTGTCAACTATGATGGCAAGGGCACTTTTCGTCCTGCACAGACCTGTGTGATCAACGGTAACTTGGGAGGGTTTCTCAGCTCTGCTTCAATAAATTGGACCACTGGATGAGGATGGTAAAAATAAATACGGAACAGCTGTCCCATTCTCTGGCCTGCACTACATTGCCGGCAAAATTCGGCGGCAGTCAACTGGAGTTACACAAGCTATACAGAGCAGCTTGCATAACTCCTGTGGACTTCGTAACTTCCTTTTAGCGCGCCGTCTCCACTGCGCTGCACCGACGGAAAATGCATTCCTGTCGATGCAGCGCTACACTTTTTGGGGAGGTGGTTTTATTAGATCAACTTCTGGATCAGTCTGACAGTGGCGAATTTGCTGCCGTCAGTGTGTACATAGCATCTGAGTACAGTCCACCCTATGCACTGAATGAGATAGTGTCCTGTGGGAAAATAGTACACTTTTTAAATCTTGACTGTGCAATCTATACAACATTCTTTTAATGGTGTTTTGGTAGGAACTGTCTCTTTCTACTGGAGAGTGCCTTGCACATTGTGGGTTCTACCTTAATAGAAATAAATAATAAAACGTGACTACTTTTATCTTTGCAATATGTGTACCCTAAATATTGCAAAGCCTATTTGCTTACCCAGGCCTTTCTGAGTCCGAGTGGGGTGGATCTTAATGGTAGGTGAGGAAGATTCTAGATCTGAAAATAGATTAATAGGAATTATGTGATTTTATTTCATTTCATTTTATTGTTATAGGCGTTATTCATGCATATTTGTTTAAGGAAATAAATAAGATGCATGTATTGTTTTTCTTACAAATGTTTTCTGTTTAGGAAATAATTCCTACCACAATAAGGAAACCCAAGGATTTTATGTATTTGTGTGTGTGTGTGTGTGTGTGTGTGTATACACAAATACACATTCCAAGTGTGTTCATCATACCCATTGATTTCAAAGGTCTACTCATGGAGAAGGGACTGCTCAGTGTGAGTAAAAGTGGCAGAATCTGGTCTAGAGGGATTAAGCTGATGGTTTCTGTGTTGTTGCTTTGCTTTCAAAATATGCTCAAGAATGGTGTAGTAGCATCCACATGTGGCATCTAATAGCAGATTTAGAAAAAACACTAGAAATTTGTTGTTGTTATGAAGATATATATTTCCAATAGAAAAGTAGCAGATGGCTGGAGCAAGCATGGTATTTAGATCAAAATTGTCTTTGCATTATTGAACTAACAAAAAATGGAGAGAGTGGAAAGTACAATATGATCTGATTATTTTAAAGCTTTGTCATGGACAATAGAGGCTTGCGTGCAACAATAGTTAGACATAACCATTATTGTTCTTTTTACTCTTTCAATATGATTTGTTTTTCACTAATACTCAGTTATGAACAAAACTGCAAGATAAGTACAGATAAAACAAATGATCAGAAACGATGTCGTGCCTGGCAATGTAAATTTATTATCAAGATAATTTTATAGCCATATTACTGATTAAGACATAAGTAATCATTTTTGTTGCACTCTGCAAATAGGGTAATTCTAACTCCTAGTCTAAATCTTCAGCTGCCCTAGAGCTCCATTTGGTGCAGGTGGGAAAGGAGGAGGGCAAAAATGATCTTGTGCTTCTCTGATTCCCAGAGCTGGCAGGGATCTTTTTGGACTCTAGCATAACTTTAGAGCATGCCTGAACATGATCTAAGCTATACTAGTTTATCATGGCCCCGTAGATGCCTTCATATTAGCTAGGGATTGGCACAACAGTGTGTACCTGCTATGTGTCCTCACAACACAGCATGCTCCTCTCATGCTTGGGGGTGGAAGGGAGGGGCAGGGAGGAATGTGTTGAGGTCTAGGAGAATAGTCTATTGCCCATTTAGAGCAACTTTAAAGTCTCTTTGTGGTACTGAATTGGCACTCTGGGACAGGTGTGGGTACTGGATTTGGTCCTTATTGATTTCAATTGGAGTTTTTTCTTGAAAAAGCACTATAAGATTGATTCATAGATTGTAAGGCCAGAAGGAACCATTAGGATAATTTAATCTATCTCACATAACATAGGACATAGCACCTCACCCAGTAATTTCTGAATCAAGCCCATAATTTCTGTTTGAACTATAGCATATCTTCTAGAAAGCCATACAGTCTTCATGAATGGAGAATCCACCATGTCTCTAGGGATCTTGATAAATTGATCCAATGGCTTGGATCCTTGCTTTTTTATAATATTTTTAAATATTTTCCCGTCTTTGTCTCCAGGATGTAAAAATAAATAAAACCCTAAAGAATTGCACTTTACTATCATCGTTACTCAGGGAAAATAAAATTTTCCATATCTGCACGAAATGTTAGGACCACAGTATGCTAAAATTCAGAACGCAGTGAATATCACGACCCTCCAACTGCACTCATTTGGGTAACCAGCCTTTATGGTTAAAATATCTCACTTGTAAAAAAGGCTAGACAATTTCTGGAATTCCTTTGGCTCTAGAAGAGATTTTCTTTATAATTTTGTGGTGTATCAGGGGAATTCCTTGAGCCAATTTTGCTCTGCTTGTGGTTTTGGAGACTATGGACTGATTTTCAGAAGGTGGCTGCTTGGTGCTTGATTTTCTAAAAGTGCTCAGTCCACACCCCCTGAAAATCTGCTCCCTTTAAAGGGGTCTCAAGATAAACTCTGACCTGTTGAATTGTCTAGAATCACTAGTCATTCTTGGAATTTTAAGACCATGGGGGCCACAAAGAAGTATACAGACCACTTACACATCAAGACAGGGGTGTATAACATGTACACCTGCCTCCCAAAAATATATCAAGTGTGCACTATGACAGGTAAGGGATAAAGAACATGTTACATGGCAGGAGAATGGGTGTGGCTGTACATCTCCTCTCTCCCAATCCTGTAAGCTGCAATTTTGCTGATAGATAGTTACCACTGCAGTTGTCTTGCCTAGTACAGCATCTGACTTTTGGCAATGTTAAGGGAGACAGTGGAGGTCCGAGGGGGCTACCCTCTCTCTGGGGCAGCGGTACCTAGCACCAAGAGTCCAGAGGGCCACCTTCTCTCTGGGACAGCAGAACCTATAGGCAATTGCAAGGAGGGTAGGGGACCTGGGCCCACTCTACTCCACTGGGTCACAACCCAGGGCCTATGAAACCAATTACCTCAATGCAAGGGTCAGGCCTACATATGCCCAGATGCTTCCCCTGGGTCATTTCCTACCCTTATGTTTGCCTCAGGCATCTCCTCTGCTATCAGTGGCTCGGCGTCCCCTTTGGTCCCCATGCTCAACTGGTTCCCTGTGGTGTAATCAGGGTACTCCGCCTCAGCAACCTGGAGTCTCAGCAGCTCCTCCACAGAAATCGGCACCACACATTCAGTCTCATCCTCAATGAGCCCAAACTGAGCTGAGCTGCTTCCTTTTATACGCTCCCTCCATCAGGAGCATGCCCAGCAAGGGCAAGAGTCATGGCTTTTAGACCCACAACAGTTTGTTAACCCCTGCATTGCCAGTGAGAGGTTGCTATGACCCGTCACAGAAGAGTAAGTGCTTTTGGGTGTGTGTTTTTTCATTATTGTCAATTAAACACATGGCCCTGTCAAAATTTTAACCCTAGATGTAAATGTTATGAATACACTCCATATAAAAACTGGAAAGGCTTAACATTTACCACTGCTCTACACAACATTTTCCACAGTTCATGTTCTCATTTTGGGTTGTGGTTATGGCACCCTTTTTTCCCCAAAGGGTTGTAACTCAGGTATTTTAATCAATTTCAAGCTGAAATTTAGCATACACAGTCTCAGCCCAGAATTAAATTTTGCTTCCTTTAGTTGTTGTTTAAAAAACTTCAGCAACGTGGGAGCTATTAAATTGAGACTGCATGTATTTCCTTCCTCTGGCTACTGATGTTCTTTCTGATTAGAACTGCTTTCACTAGAACATAACAATTTGCAAACCTCCTAGTCTTACCTGGATTTGTAACTTAAAGAATATTTTAAACAAATAAATAGGGTGTTCAACTGTATTCCTAGCCAAACACAACAATCATTAAGTGAATTGCAGTAATTTTCCCCTTTAACCCGTTACATGCTTATAATGAGTCCAATCCTCAAGTCCCTATGCAAGTAAAACTCCCACTGAAATTGCTAGAAGTTTTGAGTGTGGAATGATTGCACAATCAGAAATGTCATGTGGCATTATAATGGCTTCTACTTTCCTAGGGGCCAGTTTTGCAAACATTCACAAGCAGACGAGTAGTCCCATTGATGTCTGAGGACTGCTCATGTAAGTAAAAGCTTGCAGGATCACAATGACCTCTCTGTGCATAATCCAAGATGTTACATATTGTAATTCACACTTGGGTACTTTAGCTCCTTTCTGAGAAGGACAATGCCCTGCATTCAGGTACCTGCTTTGATTTTTAACACTTTTAGCATCCCCATGAAAAGAGAAGGCACAGCAAGTACCTGATTTACTGGAGTACCATTTTCCCCCAGAAGAGGATGGATATGTGAATGTTAGTAAAAGTATTCTACATATGCATGCTTGATAACACCA
This sequence comes from Mesoclemmys tuberculata, assembly GCA_007922155.1. Lineage (NCBI taxonomy): Eukaryota > Metazoa > Chordata > Testudines > Chelidae > Mesoclemmys > Mesoclemmys tuberculata. Next base: position 72,110,140 of record ML675616.1, read on the forward strand.
CAGACAGAAGAATCTAAATACAAGCAGAAGCAATATTTTAACTTAATCTCACCAAGATTGTGGGAAGGGGGCTTCCCTCTTTGATTTTGGGGAATGTAGGATGAGCAGAACTAAAAGACTGAAACCGAAATCTCAACAATTAACATACATATGAAAGATTAGGCCTGTAGTGCTCCTTTTAATTAATCAGATATCTCAAACACATGTGACAAAGAACAAGAAAAACTCATCTCTGTTTTTTTAGATATTCACTGTTTACTAATCTAAAAAAGTGCAACCTTGTGATTTATGTCTTCTCCTTCTCCCCCCACCTTTCAAATAGTGACCAATTTTCTCAGTTTACCTCTGACGTATTTATGGAGAAACAGAACCAAAAAAAAAAACCCAACTTGACGTGCTATATACAATAGAGAGAAGAAATGTGACTGTGTGGGAGCGGTCACTTGGTTCTTAGGTGTAATACTGGGTAAACATGCTCAAGAGCTGTATAAGTGTTCCTTGTGCAGGGAACAGAGTGTTCCGCTTAGCCGGAGCTAACATAAAAGCAAAGACGGTAAGCCGCTGTCTTAGAACTAAGCAGTACATTAATGTGAGAACCTGAGCCTGCAGAGGATGATTCTAACATTTTAGTTCAATGTTCTGTACATTAACTTGTTTTTAGTTATTTTAAAACTGCATGCAAGTCTTTTTTTAAAAAAAATATATATGAGGCAAAATTTGTTTTAAGGTCATTGCCACATTAAATTGGTAAAGACCGATTTATAAAAAAGGTACATAACCTGTGTCAATGGCCTGGAGCAGTGGGTCTCAACCAGAGCTACATGTACTCCTCAGGGTTCGCAGAGGTCTTCCAGGGGGTACATCAACTCATCCAGATATTGGCCTAGTTTTACAACAAACATAAAAAGCACTAGCATAGTCAATACAAACTAAAATTTCATACAGACAATGACTTGTTCACACTGCTCTATATACTATACACTGAAATGTAAGTACAATATTTATATTCAAATTGATTTATTTGATAATTATATGGTAAAAATGAGGAAAATAAGCAATTTTTCAGTAATATTGTACTAGTATACTGAGACACTACTGACAGGATGATGTCAGGAGCCAGAGCTATTGAAAAAATATGTTTGCTTCTCCCACATCAGAAAAGGCAGGGGGGCTGCCCAAAACTAGTAAATCCCAGGAGATCTGCTGGAGGCCATCTCCAGATTTGGGTGCATGTCCCTCAGCATCTTCCATATGAATGACGTGGTATAATGAAATGACACGGAGGGGTGTTGTGAGGGGTGATTCACCTCAGGAGGCATGATCTGGCCCATTGTTACATAATTTCCTACTTTGTGTTTAAATGCATTCTCATCAGTTTATCTGAAAAAGGCATACTAATACATGACTTTTCAGAGGGAACAGATCTTATTTCAGTGTAATTAATTCTCTAGCAATAGATGATGCTTAGGAACTGGAGTCTATAAATGTATGCATACTTAAGTTTACCGGCTACACTGTATTTTAAATATAGATCATTTCAAGAATCTCCTGTTTCACCCACACAACCCCATTTAAGTCATCCAGGATGTACAGGTGTACGGCAAAATTTTGACCTTGTTTTGTTACTCCTCTTACAGAACGGGTGCATTTCTAACTGTACGTAGAGATTCCCAGACACTAAGAGAGTGGGTGTCTAAGAAATATATGTGATGATAAATAATGGACCAAATTCTGAAACTGTGAACTCAGAGCAAATAGTGTCTGATAGGCACTGGTCCATATTGGGGGTGATGGAGAGTTCCAAGAGGGACTGTTCTTCACCTGTGTTGGCTAGGAGGAAGGGGAAGGTCCACAACCCCCAGAGTGGTTAATAGAGGGGGGTAATAGGAAGGCACAGTCCCAGCACGCAGAGAAGTGCAAGTTGTGAAAGCATCATGTCTCGTCCCACTCCCAGCACACCCCTGCTCAATGACCAATTACAATTTGGCTTTCAGTTTGTCCTCATGAAAGACTTCAATCAACTTTGTGAGACAAATTTTGAGAGGTGATGAGTGCTCAACAGCTGTCATGGATTTAAAAGGGAACACCATGTGTTCAGAATCTTCCAAAATTTGGCTCCTTGAGAGTTTCGATTGAGTTGAGACCTAAAGATTTGGCCCCTGAAATTCAGTTGATAATTTAATGCCAATTTGTAAAGCTCATTTGGTAATTGTTGATTTCATTTCATTTTGAATCCAGTAATCTTAAATTACTTCATCTCTGTTTCTAACCATTTGCCAAAAAAACACCATGCGCTTCCCACTCCTTCCATAAATTAGTTACACTGGGTACAGTTTTGCAACCTCCTGGGTGGCAGAAATGCCTGTGTCATCAGTGAATGTTTTTGAACTAGGACAATAGGCATTTTACCATTCTTCATAAAGTAAATAGAGCATTTTCATCTCTGAGAATAAACCCATAAAAAGATTACCTGTAATAAACACAAATTGTATAGCAAGTCAATTGCTTGCATAAAATAAATGTAATACAGTATTGTTCATTAATTTCAAAGATTGGAGACCAAGCATGTATTTTACAGGGGGAAAATAATCTTTGTTCTATGCTCACTTTAAGTCAATTAACAGAACAATAAAAGACTGTGGGGCAGTGCTGTTTTGTAAGTGACCCGGGTCCTCTCCAGAACTTCTGCCTTTGTGGTAAAATAACCACAAGTGAGAATTCTTTTTAAAAACAGGCAATCTGTCTATCAAAATCTTCCTATTCGCAAATATTAGGTGTAACTGTGGGCTGCTGGCTGTTATGTATGTTTACCAGAGGCAACAGGCCCTATGCTGCTTGCTCTGAGTTTTGCTACTGATTTCAGAGTGAGTAGTATCAGGGTTAATACAATTCTCACCATGCTGAATCATTTAGAAGCTTGTTCTCCACCCTGATGTTCACCCTATTGATCCTTCTCTCCCTTTCATGCCCCCGCTTCTCCATTCACAGTGTTAACTGAGAAAGCATTAAGCCACTGGGGATAAATGGCTCCTCCTTGAGCTATTGCCAATGCCAAAGTATGAGATCAGGCGTCATGGAAAGAGACAGAGTCAATAGAATTCTCTTCAACTGCATCTTCACAGTGACCCTTTAGCATCCAGCTCTCAAAGGTCATGGATTTGGGAGTATAAATCAGCTCTTGCTCTTTAGTTTCCTGGACATTAGAAATTCAGTGGTGTCACTTCAGAGAAAATCAGGCATAAGGGCCTAACAGTAAGTCCCTTTTTCCATGATATGGCTTTTGTTTCTAGAGCAATCAAGTCCACTGTTTCTCATTCACAAGTCAAATGGAGCAAATAGTGGAAAATACCATCCATTAATATTCATTTGAATTCTAATAGACCATATGCCCAACCTCATTGCAGTCATTTTGTGCAAACATCTGACCATTTGATTTTTACCAGCACAGATACTGGCCAAAAAAAAAAAAAAAACCAACCAACCTACCAAAAAACAGGTTTTCAAACTGAATGCTCAAATATTCAACTAAAGAGCGTTTTAAATGGCACATTCAATTGTAAAATAAATAGGTTGCTTTGTGCTGATTAGTAAAAAACAGAAATAATATCACTATCACTTTTATCGCTAAGGAACCCAGTGCAAACTGCAAATTGTCAATCCTCTTTCACAGGTGATTTGCAAATGATCTGCAGACCAAGAATTCCATTTTGAAAATGTTTTCCAATTCTTTCAAATAACAAATTTCAGGATTTCACAACCTGTTTGTGAGCAATTTGCAAACAGAAAAAAGTTAACAGGGGAGTATGTCCATTGTTCAATTCTATTTTCAAATTAAAATTGCACAACATTTTAAAGAGCACTTTTGAGGGGCCCAGATAGAAACGCTAGGAAAACTATGGTGAATTTTGGAGAAAAATTGTAACACACTTGAATAGATAATAACATAGATAAGTGAATAGATAATATCTTATAACTAATAACAGTACATAGCACTTCTATAAATGTTTCATCTGTAGCTCTCAGAGAACTTTACAGAGTTTGGTAACCATTATTATTCCTATTCAGCACCTGAGGAAACTAAGACACAGAAAAAATTAAGCTCCATATATTTAAAAGTGGGCCAGAGATGTTGTTTCCCAACTTGAGATCCACTGGCCCCACTTTTGAGAAGTGCAAGGTACCTACAAATCCAACTGAAATCAAAACTGCTGGTTACCTCTGAAAATTTTGGCATATGTGTCACTCAACAAGTCAGTGGTAAAGCAGATAATATAGGCCTTCTGACTCCCAGGCAAGTACTCTATCCATTACACCAGCCTGTGATAGCCTGCTATAGGGGCATATTGTACCAGACCTTGTGTGGGTGAGTGAGAGAGGTTGCAAGGAGCCCCTTTTCCCTTTTCTGTCCCTGTGCAGTGGTGGGATGCAATTGCAGCCCCTGCACATCTAGGAGCACAGGGACTTCTTCCTCCATGCAAGACACCCCAAAGGAATAGAAGAGATGGGACTGTGGCTCTCTCTCTAGAGCATCACCTCCTTGCAGCCCTTGATGTAAATAGCATGTAGTCCTAAGGATGTACCCAGTTTCTCCAAGTACGTAGACAACCCCAGGAATCAGAAGAGCATAAAGATAACTTCTGGACATTTTTGCTCCCTACCCCCATGAACTGTGCCAGGAAGAACTCTGTCTCAGTTGATGATCTGGGTTACTATCAGGAGTCAGATCCATTTTGCTACAGATAATGTAGCTGTCTAAGAATATCCATGATTAGGGTGTCATATACTGATTAAGGTCCCTTCTCTGCTATATGTCCCCCTTCTGAGACAGAACAGTTTTCCTGTTGACAGGACAAAGTGATGAACTCCATGACCCATTTTCTAAACCTTTGCTTTAAAACAAGTCGGGTAGTTACAACTCTGTTACTCCTTTCTCTGGGATGGCTTACCAGGTCTTCTTAAAATTCCACTTTTCATTTAACATTGAAAAGGCAGGATAAGTTTGATATCAGCCATTTAACGACTCGGGTGCCAGTAAGTATGTCTTCCAAGTCATTCATTTTTTCCGCTAAAGCCCTTGCTTAAAGCTACTTCAGAAGCAAACTGTTTAGAAACAAACATTTCATTTCCTCATCACTACAGTAATTTGGGGAAACATTATTTTGTTATAATGCTACTGCTTCTCATGGAAATGCATCAGGTACCAAATTCTTCCTCTTGAAACATGTAGAACAACTTTCTGAACAAGCCATGTCGTTATCATCACTGGCAAGCAAAGCTGGATCTAAGGTCTTCCCTGTCTTGTCAAATTGGACTCCTCAGGCACCCATAAATATACAATACACAGTCATAAACCACTGTACGATTCCTAATACTGAGCTGCTTGAGGCAACAACCTGCTTTGCTGATATGGTAAAACTACCCCTGACTTTATCATCCAGGATGATTATCTGGTTGTCTGATCTCCTTCAAAAATATATACAAATGGGGATTGCAAAGGGTAAAATTCATCCGATACATTGTGTGTCATTCTAGCATAAAGAGGCTACTACACAAAGGGGTGCTATGGCAGAGTTACATTTGTGATGCTCAGATCTCTTAATTCCATTAATGGCCCTACCCTAAAGCAACAAAGCTAGCAAGAGTAAGCTCCACGATTGCTACAAGATAGGGTAACAGCTAAAAATATCTGTGATTAGAGTGACATGCATACAAATTAAATTAGCTGTTTTGTTATGGACACAGGACAGTCTGACTGCTGGATAGAACAAAATGATGAACTCCATGACCCATTTTCCCAACCTTTGCTTTAAGGGGCTTAAGCCACAAATAGGTAATTAGATCTTCTAAATAGCCTGGTGTGATTGAAATAGATCAACAGTAAACATGTGTGGCCTGGGAAAAAAATGAAGGCACCATGATGAATTGATTTAGAGGGAATTCTGAGACTGCTTTCAGCATGTCAAACACATTCTGAAGGAATTGTGAGAAGTCATATACGAGTGGCAATAAGGAGACCCAGGCTACCATACATTTTGCTGTCTAGTCAAAGTAATGGCTATTTGAAAAGAAGGAATGTAAGATGAAAATCATGAACAAGTTAAAGGGAACTTTAATTTTGATCCTTCAGAAGATTATAGCTTTTGTTGAGTCATTCTAAAAAACAAAGATCAGGAATTCTGGAACAGAAAAACACCTTTCATAATTACAAAATGAAAAGACAATAGCTTACTAGGTAAATACTTAGGTAGATAATTCAACACCATTCTCTGTGTATGTGTGCATGCAGAAATGCCTGGAAAATGTGCCTAATGAAAAGAACATGAAAGTGCAGCCAGTATGAACTGAACCTGATCTTCAGAAAAGATGTTCAGATACTTGTCTCCAAGATAGGGAGAAGTCATCAGGTGTGCCCGATGTCCATTTAAGGCAAGTGCACGAGGGCAAGAGCAGACAGGAACATGGATGAGAATGGAAAACAGCCATGGGATAGAATGCATCCCAGGAAACTGGATTAAGCAATGAAGGTGTCAAGTTCTCACCTCCCAGTAGGAGAAGGTATGCGGTCTATGAGTAGTAGCTATAATTGCAATCTCCCATAAGCATAGGTGTCTGCTGCATACAGACACCCATGGGGGTGTTGAACACGGGAAATAATGGTGAATGAGAATAGACTCTGCCAGGGAATCCTGCTGGAACACCAGATGATTAAGGAGTTCCCAAGGAGCCATGGCAAGATCACATACCATGGCACCCAGATAGCACTGGCTGCATGAGAGAGAATGGTTGACAACCAGCTTCACCAGTCATCTCACCACAGGGCCTGTGTCAGACGCTATCTCAAAGCCACAATAAGGTGAGAAAACACTACAAACAGGAAATCCCACCACAAACACAGCAGTGTGAAGTCACAGTTCACATGTGAACCCATTCGTCAGCTGCTGGATGTTACCAGGAGAGCTTGTTGTTCCGACATGCTTCCATGGACTGGGTTTCTACTCCTGCAATAGAAATCGGCATCTCTGATAGGTTCCCAACCAGACATGCCTCACTTCCAATCTGAACATTGGCTGTTGGCATTTGCTGCTCCTCCTCAGGATGCATACGCTTCCCGACCTCATTAATCTAGCATTTCATGGGCACTGTGCTGTGCAGTCATTCCATTAACATATATTAAAGCTGCCTGAGGCTGCTTTAGCATGTATCTGCCTAATCAATCTAGGCATTTAGAGTGCACCCATCACTGTGGTGTCTGAATGCTTCCCACTCTATTTACATGTGCAAGTCAAGGCAACATATGGCAAAATGTTCTGAGCTATGAATATGCCCTCTTTGCCATGTGCCACATGACGATAGAGCCTCAGTGTTGCACAGACACTTCAGCGCTTGGTTCAGCATATTGTATCAGCACAATATCATTCATGAAGGTTATCCCGTATTTTCTGCTAGTTAGTGATATTTACGCACTTCGGTCTCATGTACGCCTGGCATTGGAGGGGAAGATTGGGCCTGGAGTCCATCTGTAGAATTCTGGCACTTTTTTTCAAGGCGTCTTGATCTGTGACGGGGGCTCCTAAGAACGACAACCATACAAATAATGAATAATAATATGTGTGTCTGCATGTTGGAGAAATACACAGATCACATAAGCAAAGTATATTTTATCCTTTGTCTCTGTTTCCCCTCGGGAGAAAATGAAGTCTTTGAGGTCCAGCAAGCAGACTAAAATTAAGCTATATAGTGGAAAATGCTGCAGGGAGATTAGTACAACTTCTCTTCAATGGCATCCTCTCCTCATATTTTGCACCACACATTTATTCATAAATTGATTACTTTCACTGCAAATGTGGTTTTGTTTGTTGTTTTATTTTCCCCTCCTTGAATCATCTGTTTCCCATGCCAGGTTTTCACATGCACATCTTTCATTATGGCCACAATCAAAAATAACAAATGAAAGAATTTTTAAAAAGGAGTGAATCATACTCCATTATTACATTCAGATATACAGAATGTCAGGGCAAGCCATGGATAACATCTAAATCCATTTGGTATGCAGGTATACTTAGGTGTTCACATACCACTCAGATTTATTTTTCTATATTAGATTATTATTCAGTATTTAATGTTTATTCATTTTGACATCTAACATTAAGTATAAGTGGATAATATACAAAATAAGTGGAGGGAAATGCATATTATGATCATATTTTTCACATTTTTCCTCAAGCATATTTCAAAAACATATTTCATAGTTAAAGTGCAGGCACGGGAAATATACCGTTATAGTACAATTCTTTAAAAAATATATTGTACTACTTGCCTTGTCTCTATTGCACAGGGCTGGTATCAGCAATCAGTGGCAATTTACCAGTGAGACACAGTAATACCCGATTTGCAGTTTGATAATGCAATTTAATGAAAACAGGCTAATTATAGCTAGCACAATACTAATATAACACTATTACAATGTTGTACTCACTAAACCCATAGGAATAACTAACTAATAGGCTGTGTACGGGAGTGTTTTTTAGGAATCTTCGTCAGATGCCCAATCTGGCAGAATTCTTGCTGGATTCAGGTGGCAGAACGCAAACCTGACAGCCCAAGTGCATTATATTTATGGTCCATTTGTACACAACCACTGTTCTTGGTACGTAGCAGCTGATGACAACGCATAGCTGTTTCTTATTGGTATTTTGCGTAGTTTTTTAAATTTGTTTTAATTTATTGATGTTAATTTTTAATTACTTACTATTATTTACATTATTTGTGTTATTCAAACTAAACTATTAATATAAGAACAAACAAAATAACTTTTTTTAGGCTAAAACTATTTGACTATTATATTATTTATGGGGATGTTCAGACTTAAGGTAGCATTTTTTAAACTTTTTTTTTTTTTAGGCAGCTGGTTTATCACTATGTAAGTGGTCAGTAGTTACAAGTCTGCCAGCATATAGGCTGCAAAATGTGGTCAGTGCTGCAGGACAAAGCTAGGCCCATGGCCTACAGTCTCCTTTATATTCTGTTATAGACTTGAGCATTTTGGCCTAGAATTGTCAAAAGTCACCAGCGATTTTGAGTGTCCACCATGAGACGCCACAAAAAGGGCTGATTTTCAGAGCCTGGGTCTTCAGCACTTCTTTAAAAAGCCAGGTATCTCATGCTGGGCACCAAAAAGCAATAGAATTTAACTCAAATACACATATTTACTGTGAAATATATTTTATGTGCAAAAAGTCTAGCATCAATGCAATCTTGAGGATGAAAAACAAAGTACTCCAAAGTTAGGAAAACCTTGAAGTTAAGACTGTATGGTCAACCTTGTGCATGTGCTTTAAAATGTAAGGCTGTTTTCTGGCCTCAGCTACTGGTATGAAACTGGAGTTTTAAGTCACTGAAAAGAGTCTTAGAACCAACCATCCCAGTCTTCCTAAAGCAGGAAAGTAGGAAAGGGCTTTCCCACTTACACAGATCCTCAAAATATAGAGAAGCAAGTTAGAGACTGATCTTGCAGCCCTGTCACCCTCCATCCCCCAGGCCCTCCTGCACCACGGCCATTATACCTGGCCAATGAAACCCCAAACAGTGAAACATAGGAAAACCCTATGGGCTTTATACCCTCCCTCACAGGCCATGAAAGGCACTCTAGACAAAACTATTGCTGTAACCCCTGATAAGGAGACAAGCAGCATTGTGAGGAGCTAGATATCAGCCTGGTGGCAATGGCTAGACTGTTTGCAAGAAGCAAAATACAAGGAGCAAAAGTATTGGGAAAGCAGCACAGTGCGTTTCTGAAAGAGACACAAAAAGGTATTTAGATGGTGGCTTTTCCAGATATGAAGGTATAAGAAATTGGTTCAAATTGTTTTATCGGAACAAGTTAGCCTCCTGGGGTTCCACATGTTACAAATATTGAAAATGTATTGTAAATTTGGCTTAGCCTCTGAACCACAGGAGGCATCAAATGGTGAGGGAAGAGTTGGAACAGGATGGATAGAAAGGAGTAACTTATCAACAACAACTCTTTATCTCTGAGCATATTGCCTCCAAAGAGCTCTTGAATCACCATCAAGAGCAGATACTGGTTTAGGGAGTGTAGTGCTTCAGTCACCATTCAGCTATCAGTACTTCTCAGCTCACCTCCTCAGGGAGGATACTCCTGGCTAATTGCCTCAAGTGGGGCTCTGTGGAGGGAGCGTCAGGAAATAGAAGTAGGATTATTTATCAACAATAACTTGCTTCCCAAATGTATTCTGTCCACACACATACACACTCTCTCCCCTTTCCCTTCCACTTCAGATCTCAGTTCTAAACAGAACTTCTGGAGGTGAAGGGGAGCTGAGAAAGTGTTGGGGGTGATGATATTTATACCCTTAGTTTATGGGACGTAGGCTCTGAGGGAATTGTGTGAATCCTCTAACTGACAATTACTGCTAATGTGGGCACAGAGTTCTATGTGGAGCTATGTGGAAGCAATGTCATAATAAAGGAGAACTGATCCTTGATTCAGGACAGGGAAGAAGACATCTTGCATGGTGAGCCAGAACAATGTTAAGAATTAGCTGTTGCTGTCCTGGTGTACTGAAATAGTGAAGACCAGAGTTAATGGGGCATAGTCATGGGCCATGTAACTTTGGGTACATCATTTTGTTTTCATAGACTCCATTTTGGTTTGCATTCTTTATGAATAGTTGGTGCCATTTATGAATTGTGGTGGGAAAACTTTTGGTGGGAAAACATTATGTGATTCATAATCTGCCCACAGACTGAAGAGCGTATAAGGGCAGAGAGAACTGTTTGCTATTGTCCTTCTGAGGGGCAGCTGTCCAGCCATATTTCCATGAAGATCTCCAGAGCAAGACAAAAGATGTGAAAAAGAAGTTGACTTACCGGTACTTGTTCCTCTCATTCCTCATCCATCAGTCCTGCTCCTGATTCCCACTTCTCTGTATCCTGACCTGATCTATTTCGTTCCTCAGCTGCTTTCCTGATCCATTCCTACACTAAGGATGGAGACATATTAATTTTATGCTGACTGTTTACTGTACCCATGATTTGTGTTATATGGTGGTGGGCCTTGACTGTGGGCCTTTTTAAATCAATCCCCAAGCTGTTTTGTAACTATTATAATCTGTATATAAGTGTCTATAACTGTTATAAACTGTTTACTTAATTGAATTGTGCTAATTCCTCCTTAGTGATCAGATACTGGATAAAGGGTGGACTGGAGGTAGAGAGGGTCTTTAACAAAGATTACTTTTCTCTGGCATCTATTAGAGACTGTTTTACTCCTAATAGTAGTGGAGACTTAGGCATACTGCAGGCTATGGTTTGCCTAACTTGAGGTTGATTAGGCTATAACAATTTCCATCCCTTGGCTGGCGTGCTGGACTCTGAGACTCATCAACTGCAACATTGAGGTTGACAAAACGAACCAGCTGGCCACAACTCTCTATACGTTGATCACCTCTGGTGAAGCTGTCCATTCCCTCATGAGAAGGTCCTAGTGTAATCCTTTCGCTGGCCAGAGCTGACAGCGGCAAAGAGCCAGGTTCTATATCTAGGGGTTCCTGTCAATGATACAACATCAAACTGGCTCGAGCCCCCACCCAGTCACCTGGGAAATCACACACTATCCTCTGGGTGCCCCCAAAAAACAATACTTCCCATCTCGCAAGCACAGAGTGTGAGTGTAGAAAGTAAACCTTTTAATGAAAAGAAGGAAGTAACACAGCACTGATTCGGGAAACCAGTGCAAACAGAATTCACGAATACAATGAGTCAAACCCACCCCACTCCACCGTGCATGGGGCGTGTCCTTCACCTCGCCCTTCTTGCTTTCCCTTGCCCTATTGACCATTGTAATTGCACTGTCCACCTCTCAGTTGTGCCGCTCAGCCAGTCCCCTCTGCTGGCTCCTGCCGCCTGCCGGATGCAGGCTTGACTGGTCCGCTCAGCTGCACCTGTGGGCCCTGACCACTTTTGGCTCTGACTGCAGGCTATTGCTGACCCCTGCTGCCTGCAGGCCCCGATCACTGGCTGCTGCCGGCTCCCGCCACCTGTGGGCCCCAACTGCTGTCGGCTCCTGTCACCTGCGGGGCCCCCTCTACTGCTGTCAGTGTCTCGGGATATTCCAAGTTTGTCCAGCAACTTCAGTTCTAGTGAGTTTCAGCTTGTTAGTGATTTCAGCTCTTAGTCGATGAGAAACCCCCCCCTGTCGACACAGGGGTTCTGTCCCTGCTCCAGGTCCTGCGGTTCCCATAGGACAGACAGATCCAGCTGCCAGCAGAGTGGAAAGTCCCTGTTCTTTAACAAAACAAAAAGACTCCAAAAGGAATCATTAGTTCCACCATTTAACAGTGGGAGGAGATAGTCAATCTATGCCTTAATCAGGGCTCCTGCAGCTTCAACAAGGTGACACCTGCCCCGCCCTGTTTGCTTTTATGGTGCTCTAGCATCCCTACACCCCCTTTGTTGAGTTCTGATTAGATGAGAGAGAGTCTTTCATCAGAACATGGGAAACACAGCTCGGCTTCCATTTGTTCATACAATCGGAGGACAACATTTCACTACCCTTGCAGTTAACACAAAAGTGATCTGTAACCCAATACCAGCCAGACTGACCATTTCCCATCATGCTCAGTACCTAGGTGTGCTAGGTTATGCAGGTACAGTGCGATTATGCTGAGCATCCAACTGTACTCATGCAAATACAGAGCCCATGCAAATAAAGTGCCCCCCCTCCAGCTGGCTGAGCAGGGGGAGAGCCATTCAGACACCCAGAGCTTGCTTACACTAGAAATTAAGTCACCCTTTAAGACTGGGAAAACATATGAAGAAGTAAAAGACTGCAATATGGGCATATGAATAATCGATGGTAGATGTTACTATGTGTAGGCTATGCAGCTCTCCAACTGAACACTGAGGAGGTTCTTCAGGGCACTGTATCACCACCATCTGCACAGGCCAAGGTCATAGTGGTTTTCACTGTCCTAGATGCTGCCAAACCAGAGCCACCTTTTTATATGTTCAGACTTGGATTGGTTCATTTGAGCATTCATCGAGTAGATGCCAATATGGATGTCTCGGCAAATGACAAGACGGTGAGCTATTCCGAGTTTCTGCTACGTGCTTGGAATATAGCCAGCCATCGAGGAGGGGACACCTACCTCTTCAAAGTAAAGGCTCATCATAAAAATCAGGCATAAATATCTCACCTGAATGATAAAGTGGACAGACTTGCAAACCAAGCAGTGGTCATGGGAGACAACAACTTATAGACCAAGTCCTACGACAGAGTGCTGAAAGTCCAGTGCAAAAACACTGAAAGTGAGAAACAAGCAGACATTGTGGAACTGCAAAGGTGAGACCAAGAGCTTCAGAAGTTACTGAGGAAATGAGAGTATAGGAGTCATGAGATCTACTGTGACAAAGATGGGCTGATACTCAATATCAAGAGAGATGCCCAGGGTGATACATCAATCCTTGTGATACCAGGATGCCTGAGAAAAGTATTGGTGTTGCACTTACACAGCCAAATCCATTTTGGCCAGAAAAAGACTTGAAATCATTTGTCTTCAGTAGGATGATGGCCTAATATGATAAAGGACATGGAGCAGTGCCTCTGGAACTGCTTAAACTGTGTCAAGAAAAAATCAGACCAGAGAATTAATAAGAGGCCTATGTTGCATCAAAAGATTATTGCCCCTGAGCACACCTACAAATAGACTTTATTGGGCCATTGCCTCAAACCAGCAGTGGCAATAAATATGCCCTGATGATTATAGACCCTTTCTCCAAGTGGGTGGAAGTATACCCCACTTGAAATAATACTGCCATGACAACAGCAAGAGTGCTCATGGAGCAGACGTTTTTGAAATTCAGTCTCCCTGAGACAATAGATTGTGATCAGGGACCACACTTTGTGGGTGAAGTTGTAAGGTGTCTTTGTCAAATCTTAAATATAAGACAAAGGTTTCATGTGGCAAGGCATTCACAGTCAGCTGGATTGGTGGAAAATACAAGTAGGACCATCAAGACAGCTCTTCAAAAATTCACCAGTGGGACAAGAAATTGCCTCTGGTCCTGATGGCTCTGCATTCCACCATAACATCTCATCCGTTTATACCCCACAAAGTGATCAAGTGATGCGGATCCTGGAGCAATGGTGGTTTGGTGGTGCTCCACCAGATGACTATCAGCCCCTGATCCAAGTTGACTAATTCCTTGATAGTCTGTGGCATGAAATTAGCAGTATACAAAAGAGAGTGTCATTACAACTCAAAAGTAATGCCAAATACATGGACAAGCAATTGGGCAACTTTCTGAAAATCAAGGAGTGGGAGGTCAGACACAAACAGTTATACAGGTTTTACTCCAAAAAAGACCATGCTCTAAGCCCAAAATGGGTTGGACCTGTGACTGTGGTGAATAAGGCCAGTCCCACAGTATATCAGGTGGATCATCTAGTCATCTAGTCTGATGCCCTGCTCTGAAGTCCCTTCCAACCCTAATTTTCTATGCTTCTATGAAATAAAGAGGAAAAAGGGAGAAAGTTCATATGGTTTTATTCTTCCCAATTAATGGAGGGGAGTCGTAACATGAAAAGAAAAAAAAGATATGAAGCTAACCCTCCCTAGATTTGTTTTAGAGGAAAGGTCCACATCTCATCCGTTACACTGTCCATTTATATAGGATTTTCATTGTGTGTTTCGCTAATGATAAAAAAAGAGGAGCATATTTTTGTAACATAACAAACAATGAAAGTTTGGTAACCCCGGGATATGAATAAGAAGATGAATCATACAGACGTTCTTCTGGTCCTATCTCAGTCTTTATGATCAGGATAATTACTGCCATATAGAATGGAAACAAGTTCGGTCAAATGCCTTGATCAGAGCATTTGAAGAAACTAAAGATGGCCAGTTCCCTCTCATTGAAAGACTTGTTTGTTCGAGGTGAATGTTAATGTGTCCATCTAGTTTTACAAGAAAATTATACCTCTAAAGTTGTACACTCCACAAGGACTACACCACTTTGATTTAAAATGTGACAATATAACTGTCATGTGTTAATGGATCAAAAATATGTTTTGTGATAAGAATGCAGCATTTATTGTAAAATGGGTAGGTAGTGTGTTAATCCGTGTCAACCTCCAGTACACTGCAGATTGGGTAATAACTGGACAGCTTGGGGCTCAACAAAAGATACGTGTAATAGTGGTCCAAGAACCATTCACTGGCAATGTGGGACCAGTAGTAGTCAAAGAAAATATAAGATCATTTGTAATTGTAAACCCCACATACTCCATCAAAAAAGTTAGCTTGTCACTACAAATTAATATAGACAAAATAGAGGGCAAATGTCTACAGTACATGCTGCCCATTAAGGTGGGATGAAAAGCCTGGCTCAAAAGTGTGATGCCCAAAAGACGCAAAGTAAAAAGAGATCTAATAGCCAAGGTATTAGGAGGGGTTGGGACAGGACGGGGAGTCCTGAGTACTGCTAACATTAATTATTTGGCTGGGAGGATTGAGCCCCTAGGACAGGACATAAGCTCTCTGCTTGTCTCATTAACTTCCTTGTTAAAACAATTGAGTACCCTGAGCTATAACATCACAAGGATTCTACTGTACTGGAAAAATACAGAATCGGAAGACCATATAAAGATAGCTTACACACTCGGAATACTGCAAGAAAATGCATCTTGGGCCATAATATGTGTTCAAACCCAACTGTTGTCGTCGAATGTGGCAATACAAATCATTAGAGATGGCGTGAATGGAATACTCCCAGTTGAGTTAATAAAAATGTTATGGAAGAATTCTACTGATGATTTCAAAAGGGCGCACCAAGATTGGTGGCGACTTGTTAATTTTTCATACACCCCAGAATTTGAAACAGCAATAGCTTATGTTTTGACTATTATTGATGGAAAGGAAATGTATATTTATCCTCTAGTCCCACTAGAGATACATGTAAATGGGTCTGTCATGTTACCTTTAGATATTCCAACTTGAGTCTCTGGTACGGATGCCAATTATTCTGGTATAAATCTAAATGCATGCACTTTTGAAAAGAGTTTAGGATACGTCTGTGATTCTAAGATAATTGAGCCCAAACAAGAGCATAATAATTGAGCATATGTCTCGAGCCCAAACAAGAGAAGTGTCATTACCATCCACAAGCAAACAATAATAATAGATCCACTGTAGTTGTCACAGATACACACTGCATCTGTATGTGCAGTTGGTGTGCTCAGTTTGTAATGAATGAGTTCTATGTCATCAAAAACAATTCATTCAAGAATTTGTGTTTATGTGCAGTTTATGCCATCATTGGAAGTGATACAAATTTTGTCATAAGTGATGTTAACATACAAAAATTTTCATTAACTTACCAAAATTAGACAGAGAAGGCCATGATGTAATGCTAAGAGTATATCATTCAGCAAATAAAATTGAGAAAATCTTAAAAAGGGTAGAGAGTGAGACAACATTCACCCATTGGTGGGAAAATCTATTCTCTGGCCCCAGAGTTTTGCAAGAGGCCTGGTATATACTAGTACATCCATTGGTAATTGTTCTGGTTATTCAACTTTGTATTACTCTTACTATAATGAGAACTATTTACTAGGTCAAAAGGGAAATAAGAATCTTGAGGTATTATAATCCTAGAAACTGAACAATTGTGGTGGTACCATGATGGATTTAGGCTCATCAGGTACCAAGGAAGGGAAATGAAGAACAGGACTAAATGAGGTGCTGTCATCGTCCATATTGGCCTTCTTTATGAACAGTTGGCACCTTTTATGAATTGTGGCGGGGAAATTTTTGATGGGAAAACATCACGTGATTCATAATCTGCCCAGAGACTGAACAGTATATAAGGGTGGAGAAAACTGTATTTGCTGCTGTCCTTCTGAGTGGCAGCCATAAGGATTTCCATAAGGATCTCGGGAGAAAGACATAAGATAGGAAAAGGAAGTCGACTTACCTGTTTCTCTCGTTCCTCGTCCCTTGACCCTGCTCCTGATTCCTGGCTCCCACTCCTCTGTATCCTGACCTGCTTAGCCAATTCATTCCTATAGAAAGGATGGTGTCATATTAATTTTATGCTTATTGTTTACTGTGCCCATGGTTTGTATTATATGGCAGTGGGCCTTGGCTTCAGGCCTTTTTAAGTTAACCCTGAGCTGTCTTATTGTATCAATAAACTGTTTACTTGATTGAATTTTACTAATTCTTCCTTAGTGATTAGATAGAGAATGAAGGGTGGACTCGAGGGAGAAAGGGGTCCTTAACAAAGATTACTTTTCTCTGGCATCTATTAGAGACTATTTTACTCCTAAAAGTAGCAGTAACAGTGGGGCCCACTGCAGGCTATTGCTTGCCTAACTTGAGGTTGATTAGGCTATAACACTGAATAAGGAAGTCCATAGTCCACATGTAATGTAGCCAGCAGACTCCAAGTTAGACCCTGTCATTCAATTTCTGGTTAAGTGGTGGTATCCACTACCTGACACTTTAAACATCCCAACAAATCTTTATGGGACAACCTAAGGTATTCACACTACAAGCTGATGTCCAAAAAATATGAGCAATGTGTAATCTGAGCAGCATGGAAATATACCCAAAGCAACTCTCTGTAAACCTGAATACTCACTGCACAGTTGTCTTGCTGAGTTTATGTCAAGGAACATACCACTAATGCAAACTTATGTTACACATATATAGTGCCTGCTCTCTCAAAGCATCTAGAAGCCCCTTACAGATATATTGAAGTGAAGCAACATCTGCAGTGTAACAAAGCAATTTGCACGATTGTCAAACAATTTATCTTTTGCAACATATGTAATTTGTTGCACAGCTGTTCAAGACAGGAAGTAGCAGACAATACCATATTCACTGAAACCTATAGAAGAGCAATGGTACTGCCATCCATCCTCTGGCAAGAAGGTAGACTTTTTGGTGAATACTGTAAAGGTTCACCAATCTACATATCATGGATATGATGGTAATTGTTTGTTAGGATACATTTTATCATGCTAACTTTTCAAGTATAAATTTCATAGCATTTACAGTAATTGCAACTCAACAGGGTTTTGTTATTATCTCATTTAAAGAAATGTGTGTTTACATGTCACACAGCCCTATAAAAATTAGGTTAGAAGCCCCTTTATGAACCTTTCCTCAGTCTAGACCCTGATTATGTAAAAAAATCCCACCTTTGTAGATTATTCTGGATTTTGTCAAAGCTGTGACTTTACTGTAATCTATAAAATATTTATATATAAAACATTTCACATTGTTGCTTCATGAAGGTCAGAGAGTTTATCTTTGGAGAACTATCTGTAAGCACGTCTGTTACTTATTTCCTGCCTTGGCACTGTGTAGGAGTTTCAGAATGTGACTCATGGTGTGTAAATGAAAGGGTGAGTAATACACCATTAAAACATGTATATATTGAAACATGTTGGTTCAACTGCTAACATGCCTACACCCAAAAGATAAAAGCTTAGAGCCACCCTCTGCCCTTAGTTACATGGGGAAAATTCTTACTGAAATCAAGGGGTGGGCTGGGGGGGTGGAGTCACACTCAAATAACAGAGCAGAAAACACCAAAGAACTTTGTTCAAAAGAAAAGAGTTCAGCAGTTAAAGTTATATGATATCACATTTAATCTTCCACTTTAGATTATATTAAAAAAACATTGGCCAGTTACTTAGCAATTAGGATCATATATTTACTATAGCGAACCTGATATTCTTTCCTCTCTCTTAGATTCAGTAAGTAAAAGAAAGGCTGCCTATTTAAAACCTGTTGTAAGTAGTGTAGTTGTATCCATGTCGGTCACAGGATATGAAAGAGAGTGTGTGTGACGTACTATCTTTTATTGATCTAATGAAAGATATTACCTCACCCACTTTGTCCACTTTTAAAACCTTACTACATAAACTATATGTCAAAATATGCTTGTGCTTCTATAATTCCTCCTTTACTTTTCCTAAATTTAGTCTAACATGTCAAGAATGAATATAACATAAATAAGCACAAATGTCAGCCAACTACAGACTAGTTCTGACATGCTTTGCAGGGGAGATGAAAACCGGCCTCATTTGTATAAATAGAAAAAGGCTGGTATATACAATAGAAAGCAAATACTAGTATTCTCTTAAGGCTTCCTACTTTTCAGTCAGAAATTCTATAAATATGTAGAGAAGCCTCACAAACTATCTTTTCAGTTCCTAGATTGTAGATAAATAAGTTCTGCTCAGTGAAAGTTAAGTATTAGAATTTGGTGTGAAGATTGTCCAATTCTGTAAATCCAATACCTTTCACAAGGACTAAATTCCCTTTCCAAAACTGTGTAATCTAAGCAGGTGTAGTTTTTCTGTTTTGAGTCAGCTTCATGCTGTTTTCTTGCACTGCATGAAAATATGTTACTTTCAGTCCTTGATTGCATAAAAAGCAGAGCTGTGATAAGTGAGGGGAGAACAGCTCATCATTGGAGAGCAGTAGCTAGGTGCCAACAGCATAAGGAAAATGTGCATTAGGGTGGCTGAAGCCACTTGAACTTTGGTCACAGAACACAACCACAGCCAGAAATTATAATTTTAATAAGAATCAAGCTATAGCTCTGTTCAAATAATCTATGACTTATATTGCAGTAGTGCTCACAATGTGCTAGGCACTGTACAAACATATAGAAAAGCAAGGTCCTTGCCCCCAGCAGCAAAATTTGGATCTGAATCCAAATTCACATAGCAAACTCCTCACAGAGGTTGAGATTCTGTGGATCCAGGAACTGGGTTTACAGCCATTTCTCATTTTGACCAAGATTCTATTTACGGTTCTGGGCTTTGGCCCTAATAACTCTGGTTCATTTCCAGATTCCAGTTCCTCCATCTTCCATGTGCAGGGCAAGTAGGAAAAACTTTAATTCAATTGTCAAATTCATCATTGTAATTTGCACATTTATCTATTTCCCTACAAGAAATACATATCTGCCATTTGCCCACTGCCTTGCTCCATTGATGTAATGCTGCTGTTGTATCTTTCAGCCTGATCCAATCCTGAGTGTGCATCAGCTTTTCAGACTGTATGTTGCCTGGTTGAACTGTGATGCCAGCGTAATGTGTGCAACACAGTCCATATCAGTTTAGTACTTGAATGCTGCTATAATCCTTTGCATAAAATGCCTTAAAATAGTCTTTTAATTAAAAATCCAAATCTTTGATCATTTTTATAACATATTGAGCTGCAAAAATATGGAATTTGTATGACTGCTGTCACCCACATTTCATCAGAACTCTAGAAGTAATTGGCTGTGTTTGCAAGACAACTGTACATTATTGTACATGGTATGGATTTTTTTTTCCTTGATCATCTGACCTGCTATGTGTTATTTCAATGTGATTTCTAATCAACTTGCAAAATGCCTTTAACCCAATGCCACCAGAGCAGGTCAGTCAATCAAAAATGAGTGCAGTGTCTAAGAAATATTAAAGTAATTAATAATAGCCATTCATTAATAATAGTCATATTCTACTCAGTCTTCCTGCAGAACTGCCTTTGATTTAACTACACTGGATTAAATTCAGCCCTGGCTCTAGTAGGTGCAGCTCCCATTGAGTCAGAGTGAGTTGCTTTTGTAGTAGGGCTGAATTTGTCACTTAAGAAGAGCTATTGATTGTTTTATCAGCTCTATGGTGCTTCACAGGCACTCAAACAAGAACATAAGAATGGCCATACCAGGTCTGACCAATGATCCATCTAGCCCAGAATTCTTTATTAAGTGTGAGCAATGCCAAATGCCTCAGAGGGAATGAACAGAATACGGCAATTTCAAGTGATTCATCCCCTGTCATCTAGTCCCAACTTCTGGCAGCTGGAGGTTTAGGGACACTCAGAACATAGGGGTGTGTCCCTGACCATCTTGACTAATAGCCGTTGATGGACTTATCTAATGCTTTTCCGAACCCAGTTATACCTTTGGCCTTCACTACATCCCATGACAACGAGTTCCACAGGTAGACTGTGTGGTGTGTGAAGAAGTACTTCCTTTTATTTGTTGTAAGCCTCTTGCCTGGGTGACCCCCAGTTCTTGTGTTGCCAGATGGGGTAAATAACACTTCTCTATTCACATTCTCCACACCATTCATAATTTTATCGCCCTCTATCATATCCCCCCTTAGTAGTCTGTTTCCTAAACTGAACAGTCACACTCTTTTTAATCTCTCTTTGTATGGAAGCTGTGCCATATTACTCATCATTTCCATTGCCTTTCTCTGTACCTTTTCCAAATACTTGCTTGACAGGTGTTGTATAAATACATAGACAGAAGCAGATTGCTCTCTTTGTGAATATGATTGGAATTTAAAGGAAGATTGACCCTGGCAAAGTAGATAGTCAAGATACAGTGCCAGTTGTGTCACCCACCATCACCCCTGACTAGGATTTGCAGGGTCCTAGTCTTGCTGCTTTCTGTGAGCATTGCTCTCTGCGCAATTGCAGAAAGGAGTTTAGATGAGTGAGGGAAATATGCTCAATGCATGGTGGCGAGGGAATGAGGATGGGCAGCAAGTCCCATTGTCAACTCTGTTTACAGATGTTGCCATTTGAACCCTACCAGTTTGAGCTGTTTGTGTGTGCATTCCATCATCTTGGTTCAAATATTGAATATGACATGCCAGTCAGGAAGGAAGTGGGAATTATTGTGTTTCAAGTGTTTATTACAAAGGACAACTATGGTTTGTTAATATTTTTCTGTTACTTGCTTGTACTTTTAGACTATGTGTCCCTGCACCTCCTTTCAGAGCAGCATGGAAATAGATGCGCTAAAACTGCAGGAGATCATCTTAATCCTCAAATACTGTCAGAAGAACAAATTCAGTTAGTCTTATTCCAAATGACCAACAGACAACCACAATATGCCTACAGGCAAAACCAGAAGCAGTAATTATCTTTGTACAAAAAGTTGATAATGTTTTAACTGATCTATACACACAATAAAAACTCTCGATTTTCATGAGATTAAGCTCATACTCCCTTTTATCGCCTGACTGAAAGGCAATGGGAATTCTGAAGTTACGCCAGTTCTTGATTTTAGAGGGTGAAATCCTGGCCCAATTAAAGTTGATGGCAAACGTCCCTTTGATTTCAGTGGGGCAGGATTTCATTCCCAGGGCTCTAGCCAACAAGAAAGCTGATGTATGTTGTTTTGGCTCTGGATCACCCTTTGGTCTTCAAGAACTGGAATGATGTGGCAAGGAGGCTGTGTCTAATGCAGAAGCTCAGAGTTTCAGTCTCAACCTTTAATAAACCCCATGTCTACTAGAAATACCAGGAAATGGCATGGTATGCCCTTTCATCTTTATATAGAGAGCAACCCACCTAGATGACATAAGTCAAATGAGCACACTAAGAACAATTATTTCAGTTCAGAAAGGGCAACTTAAAACCATGCTACTTCAAGTTCAAGCCCTCCCGTACACACTAACTCAGACCAAGTGCATAAATGGAATACTTGTGGTTTATGATTACAGTTGGGCATGAAATTTTGTTATTTCCTCAAATAACTGATTTTTTTAAAAAATCACACCTACTAAGTTATTCATAAATATATTCAGCTAATTATCAGTCCAATTCTGGATCTGAGCAAATGCTTTAAAAGATATATTAGCTATAATAATTTATTTTTAAATAATTTTGAATGATCTCTTCCCTTAGACAGGCAGTGTTTTGTTTGTTCATTTGTAGGTTTTTTTTTTGTTGTTTTTTGACAAAAGGTTGTACCTGGTGCTCCACTTACAGCACATCAAAACCTGCAAAGAGCATCCACAAACATTTATTAAACTGAAAATGCACATGAGCAGCTTTTGTGACCTGGGTTTATTTGTTTTTTGTGAACATCCATGTGAACAAAATATTTTTTGCAGCACAGTCGCTGGAAAATTGTTGAGAATATGTATTTGTGTGTGAATCCTATTTCAAATATGTCTCTACCCAAGTACTTCTGCCACTAATACAAAAAAGGCTATCTGGAAAGCTCTGTATATGGGAGTCACACAACTCAGTTAGCAGAGGCATTATCGTGCTACTTGGGTGACTAGTTGCACGATGCAAATAGAGGATTACAAATTCTGAATGTTCATAGCATTAGCTGCAGCAAATAGTTTGTGAGTAATCCACTGGCTGAAACATGTCCATATAAACCATACACTGAATAATTTGAATCCAATAAATTAAATATCTACATCTGTTTGTTATTCACCAGCTAACATAAAGAGGGGCTGTTGTTTGTAGTTAGTAGTTCACCCAGGCCTAGTCTGAAAGGAAGAGGAGTTTACTGTCATAAGGGAAGGATGCCAGAATAGCTGCCTGGCCTGATCTGACCTGTCCATATTTAGGCTACATGACATTGCTAACTCATCTTGGCTGAATAAACCCTCAGAAATTCAGAATCTAAAGAAGGGCCATTTAGTCCACACTAACATGCAAACCATGTTGTCTAGAGCTATAGGCCACATCAGCCTTGATTTGGAAAATCCCACAGGATAAGACCAGAGAAGAGATGGGGATGCTGTAGGTCCATCTACACAGAGATATTTTGTGTCTGTGCAACTTCCTGGCTCCCTGTGGCCCTCTGTCAGTCCCATCAACACAATCCCACATCCTTGCCAGCAAATGCCCCAGAAACTACTCTTAATGGATGGTTCCACAGAAAGGAAGGGCTTGGATTTCCCCTGGGGTTGCGGAGAGAAAAATGCACGTATACCCTGGCCCCTCACCTTTTCCCTGCGAGTGGTTCTCCTGTGCATCAGTAGGAAGAGGCGGTGTGCGCCCAGGAGACACAATCCAGCCCTATATGTATACACAGTTCTTGTTAGTTGGGTGCTGATATGGTCTCCATGGCCAATGCAGAAAGGGGTGAGTCATGTTATGAACCATTTTACAAAGTGTGATTTTATATAGAAATAATAAATAATAGGAACCTGTGAAAGGTGACCCTCATCAGCAGGGTTTCCTAGTAGTCAGGCAGAAGTGTGGGAGTCAGGCCCCCTCCCTGACATCTCCCCTTGTTTCTACAACTCTGTACTGGGGGATCAGTCCCTACTTTTGCAGCTCAGCTCTGAGGCTGGATCATCCTCCTTGGGTATACAAAAAGAAGAGTCCAATAACAGAGAAGTCAGGGCTTTCTCCTTAACTTTGGATATAGGGTCTAGACCCTTGTGTATTCAGTGCCTTCCCCAGCTGGATTCCCCACCGAGGGGGAGCCTCCTATCGTTGTCCCACATTTAGGGGTAGGTAGGGGAGCCTGGACCCACCCTCTCCACCAGGTTCCAATCCAGGACTCAGTGGTAGACAGCTAAGTCCTGCACTTTGAGGTGCTAAATAGCTGCCTCCCTGGATCACTTCCAACCTGCGTTCCCCTTTTTCCCCACGGGGTAAATTAGCGAACATAACCAGAAATAGTTTCTAAGCTCCCCAAACAGTCACGCACTCCTGCTTTTGCAGGCTTCTTCCAGTCAGCATGATCAGATATGGACAAGAGCGTCTTCAGAGCAGAGTTACACCCTTTCACTTCTTGCTCCCCCTTTTAAACTCTACCTCCAGCTTGTTCAGGCTTTGCAGGTATGGCCAGGAGGAGCTGCCAGGTGCCAGAGTCACGCCTTAGCCCCTTGTTCTCCTACGGGGGGGGTATACACACCATCACAGAGCCCCACTCCCTGCCTATCAAATGAATTTGGTAACAGATTTGTAATCGGGTGGTTTATCCTGCTTGAAAGACTTGTGTTTGTACATGCTGTGGCTTACACAGTTCGATCCCCGGTGCAAACAGGGTCTCTGATCTCATGAGAGAGGGAATCTCTGGTGACTCTTCCAAGAGACAGTGACTGCACACACATAGAATGAGGCAAAACAAGTTTCTTCTCACTAATAAGCTTTGCAGTAAAAAGACTGACACTTTATTACTTGCATGTGTAAAATTCACCAGAAAACTACTCTTGGGATTGCTGTATTTTGGAAGGGAGGGGGGAAGAGGGCTGGGCCCAGTTCTGACTTGTGATTCAATGTGGGTGAACCTTTCCTGTTCACAGAAATTTTAACTCTCCATGTTAAAATAATTCCTTGAAAGCATTTCAATTTGCAGCTAGAGGGGCAAGGTACAATCCTGCAGCCCGGATTCATGTGGTATGGAAATTAATGGGGACAGACTACCTCTGTCAGGGCTGCCCGATTAGCCAACATTTAAAATATGTGGCTGGGGGTTTTTTTTGTTTTTAAAAAGGAAAAAGCTACTGCCAATTTCTTTTGATTGAAAAGAGAAAAAACACTTTCTGGGGGGGGGAAAAGTCAAGAGATTTAATTGTTACTGCCCTAACATTGAGTCAACATAGCTTTAAATGTTTTTTAATTTTATTTAGGATTAGAACAGAAACATATTTCATAAAAGCTCCTTGAACTTTTGGAGGTGTTTTGTTTTGGAGTGGGAACGGGGAGAGATGATGGCATGCAACATGCCACCCGACTCTTATAGGCTCAATAGAGCAGTTAATTAATTTCTTAGCCCCTCTATTCTACATGACCCCGTTATGACATGCTTATGTTGCTGGTCTGGTCAGAACTTGTTCACAGAGCCAAGTGTCAATTTTCCACTTACAGATTATGCTGGCAGGAGTCAGTCTGTCTGCTTACACAGGACAAGTCTTTGTCCTTGACCTGCATTATTCCAAGAGTTCTTTATTGCAGAACTGAGGAGTTAGACTCTCGAATAATTTACAGACTTGGTTGATTAGCAGGATAAAAACCTACAGCTGATTAGTTCTGCCCTCCACAGTAAGTGGCCCTACAGTAGTAGAGAAATAACATGCTTCTTCAATGAGATGAATAAAATATAACATACTTGTTTTAATTCGACAAAAATGTGAAAAGTGCTCTTACTGCAAAGGCATGTGTTAACATATACAGAAAAGTGTTGCCCATAGGAATGATAAGAATGAATAGGATGGATAATCCGTGGCCTATGGCACTCTTCTGTATTGTCAAATAAGCTAGTTCCATTCTTCCTTAATAACCCTGCTCAGATGCCAACCGTGTCTGAGAACATCAAGGCCACAATAAAAGGAGTCAAAGTCACTCAGTATTGGGGATTTGTTGTGGTAAATTGACAATTTCCTCTGTCGCCCACATAGAATAGTATGTACAGAAACTATCATTTCCAG
This sequence comes from Mesoclemmys tuberculata, assembly GCA_007922155.1. Classification (NCBI taxonomy): domain Eukaryota; kingdom Metazoa; phylum Chordata; order Testudines; family Chelidae; genus Mesoclemmys; species Mesoclemmys tuberculata. The sequence continues at coordinate 72,136,367 of ML675616.1, forward strand.
TTTGTTGAGTTTGCCCGAATGAATATTTTTAGAAAATAATTAAAGAAATAAGAGTAATAGAAATATTAAGAATATTTAATAAATAAATAAAAATAGAAAGAGTAAGAGAAATATGTGGATTTAACCTCAGTCACTATGGCTACATCTGCATTTAGAACAATTTAGAACATTTAATGTGATTCCTAGCTCGCACAGACATATTTGCTCTAGCCCTCAACTAGCTACCATGTTAAAGATAGTAGTGTAGCCACAGTAACATGGGCAGTGGCCAGTGACAGGACAAGCTAGCCGGCCTGAGTAGATACCCAGGGGGTCCAGGAGAGTTTGTATTTGAGGCAGCTAATCTGTGCTGCCACCTACCACTGCCCATATTGCCAAAGCTACACTATTATTTTTAACATGCTAATTTGATAAGAGCTAGTACAGGTATGTCTGCGAAAGCTGGGATTCTCACCCAAGAATCCAAGTATAGACATAGCCTGTGAGGAAAAATATACTGGTGTATATGTACACTTATGGGAACATACAGAGGATATATTTATTTATATATCATAGCTATAAATTTGATATAATATACATACACATGTGGCCTACATTTTCAAAAGTGAATTTAGGTGCCCAGCTTGAGCTACCATAGAGCTTTTCAGAGACTGGGTGTTTAGCACAACTTGAAAATCATGCCTCCTTCAACAGTATCTCAGGTTGGGACCCCAAAAACCACCAGCCACTTTTGAAATATCGGCCATTATCGGCCATACACACACCATACTGTACACACACATCCCATACTGTACATACCCTACATACATCAGTCTACATTTCCATTGAAAGAAGCCTGCGTGTGAGAAGTTTACCGTGGGAGAGCTGTTGCGCACCTGCAGCCACATAGATCTTGGCAGAAGAGGCACCTGTGTCCAGTGGCAAGGACATCTGAGACAACCACAGGTTTCTTTTCTGTTGCAGCCATGGCCAGTGGATGAACGGCCCATTAGGGAGGCTAACCCATGGCCCTGCCCCTTCCACCTGCGCCACGCCCCTCCTGCCCCTCGCCCCTCCCTTGTTGCTGCCCAGAGCTGCCCCCCCACTACAGCTGGAGGAGCCCCATTCCAGCCAGCCCAGCTGGCCCACTGCGCAGTCCCAGTGTTAAGCAGCCCCAGCCGTCCCAAGGCCCAGCCAGGTGACCCCAGCTCCCGGCCGCCTCAGCCACCCTGGAGCACAAGCCGGACAGCCCCAAGCTGCCGCAAGTCCTGGCAGCAGCCCCAGCACCAGGCACCCCAGCCACCACAGGTCCTGGTCACCGTCCCCAGTGCTGGGCAGCCCCAGCTGCCCCAGAGCACCAGCGGTGTGATCCAAAGTCCCAGGCCAACGGCTGGCTCACCCCTGTCCAGCACCACCTTTTTGGGGGAGGCTGAGCCAGGGCGGGAAGGGCTGCTGCAGCACCCACCTGGACCTGCCCCTGCCTGGGCTGGGAAGAGCAGGATGCAGCAGGAGGGGTCGAGGCCTCAGAGTGGAGTGTGGGTGAGGCCATGCCTGGCTGTTGGGAAGGCTAAGCCTTTCCCCGCCTTTAATACCCAGCGCCCATGGTTGCGGCCCTCTTCCACCTTTGCAGGAGAGTGAAAGGTTGTCCTATTTCATCCATCTGCTCTGCCACTGAGGTCTAGGTGTTGGATTGCACTTTGTCTGATACCTCGCCTTCACCCTTGCTGCCCTGGGTATCCCTACCAGGAGTGCAAAACTGCCGACAGCATCGTTCTTAGGGTCTCTAGAACACACAAGCTTCCCCACCACACCAAGGCGTCAGCCCAGGGAGAAGAAATTCAAGCATTTGGTGACGGACATAATATGTGGAGCTTTTTCTGTGAGACAAAGACCAACCTCATGTAGCCTCACATCACTGAGATCTGAAGATGGTAGTACCCTTCTGAAAGGCAATGAATCTATCAAAGTGTGCTGGAAGGAACACTACCAAAAGCTTTTAAATCAAGAATCAACTGTGCTCAACAATACCATTGATTCCATCCCTCCGCATTCAGTCTGGGAAACTCTTGCTAATCCATCAACACTTGAGGAAGTCCAGAATTCAATTAAGCAAGTGAAGAACAAGAAAGCCTCTGGTCCTAATGGCATACCAGCTGAAGTACTGAAAGCGGAGGGAGAAACATTGACAAAAGCTCCATTTGCTGTTTCTCAAAATGTGACACATTGAAGAAATCCCTGCTGACTTCTGCAATGCTAACATTGTCACCATTTTTAAAAAGGGAGATAGGGCCGGCTGTGGTAACTACTGAGGCACTGTCCTTCTCTCCATCACTGGAAGATTCTTGCTAGACTATAACTCAATCGTCTGCTTCCTATCTCAGAGGAAGTACCCCCAGAGTCTCAGTGTGGCTTCAGACCATCACAAGGCACCACCAACATGATTTTTGCAGCTAGGCAGATCCAGGAAAAATGCCAAGAATAACCAATCTCCAGTACACAGATGATTGTGCTGTAGTTGCACACTCACTGGAGGATTTACAGACTGCTCTTAATTACTTTTCTGAAGCTTAGAAAAGTCTAGGGCTAACTGTAAACAATGGGAAAACAAAAGTCCTCCAGCAGCCTGCTCCTGGTCAATCATCATTCCAAGCAAGGAAGATCTACATTGACAGAGGGGAACTGGAAAATGTAGAACATTTTTGCCTACCTTGGAGCCATATCTCACAGAGAAAAAATATAGATGTCAAAATTCAACAAAGAATCCACTGTGCCAGCCTTGCCTTTGGAGACTGTCTCACCAGATGTGCAATAACCATAATATTAGAACACACAGACTCTTAGTTTACAAAATGGTGGTAATTCCAACTCTCGTCTATGGCTACAAGACTTGGGTGACCTACAGAAAACATTTGCAAAATCTGGAATGTCAGCACTTCCTCCGGAAGACCCTCAACATAAAGTGGAAGGATCGCCGCACTAATGTCAGTGTTCTTACGCAGGCCAACATCTTCAGTGTTGAGGCCCTGATTATTCGACTCCAGCTGAGGTGGAGTGGACACGGTGTATGCATGTCTGATGAACACCTACCAAAACAACTGTTATACACCCAACTCACCAAAGGAGAAAGGAAACAAGGAGGCCAAAAGAAACACTTTAAATACACTCTCAAGACAAACATCAAGAGATGTGGCATCAACATCACACACTGGGAGACAGTCGCCCAAGACAGGGCAAACTGGCAACTTGACAGAGAAGAAACAACCACTTTTGAAGAAAATTGCCTCACCTTGGTCTCAGAAAAATGCTAGATAAGAGAAAACAGACAATTGTCATATAGCCATCAAGGCTCAACCCTGCCTTCCAACACCATCTATACCATCTGCCAATGAGTCTACGGCTCAGCGATAGGACTTCTCAATCACGAAGGACCCATGTAAAAAAAACCTGTGAAAGAGATCATCCTCAACCAAGTTACTGGCAGCTGTGCAGCATACAAACTGAAGTAAATTGCTTCCTATAAATCAGGTACATGGTTTGCACTGCAAATGTAGATGCTAAAACTGTAATTGCAAATAATAAATAGCATTTGTGTACATTAGCATAAATTAAGATGATTTATGACCAAAAACCTGATTTTGGTAAATTTTGCTTGCGCCTCAACATTTGAATTTACTGCACATATCAGGTTTATTTTCTGCATAAAAAGCTAATAAAATATTACATTTGGGAGTTCAGCACAATTTCCGCACACCCAAATCAGGAAAAACTGTCATTATGAAGCTACGCTTGAAGGGGATCTGCAGCCTTAAGATACCATGCTCTTGTGTATGTATATATTCAAGTACATGACATCTCCGAGGTCATGGGAACACAGGCTGGAGGGGAGGAGGGCAGTTCTGTTTCATGCAGTGGGTCTAATCATTTGTACATCTACAAAGGGTCATCAATCCTTTGGCTTTACAGGTGGCCCTGGAATGGCTAATATTGCCTGGATCCCATTTATAAATGTAATAACAATCAGACCATGTGCAAATCCTAAGGAAGGAAGACACTATACCACTCTTCTCCAACTCAGCTATGGGTTTTGCAGACTGGCAGCCTCCCCCAGTACTCCTCCACCCTTCCCTCTGTTACCTCCACAATCTTTTTCATTATGAGTGGGAAGCATAAGTTCCACTTCACCTAAGTTTGCCAAGAATGTTATGCTGTGCTAGCGAGTCCACCCAGCTTTCAGCACATGCACATGAGATCAGTTTGCTTTTATTTATTTTACGAAGGTCAAAATGCACAGCAGAGGCTGGAAGACCTCATTTTTAAGAGTGTCCTTGCAGAACAGCTGCTGAATGACATAGCTGTTACAGAAAACCAGAGAAACCAGCTTTACAAATAACTACCACCAGCCTGGATAATTAAATTCTGCACCTAACATGCAGTATTGTAAGACTGAAAACATGGTGATAATTTAAGCATCCCTGGACATTTGACCTCTCCAAAGTGAAATTTGCATGCGTGTCATGTATGAGGAGGTGTTGAAAACAAGAAAAGCTTTGAAGAGATTTGATACCACTTACGGGGCCTGCCTATTGCACTCCCATCATGTGAGCTACTCTCTCTGCTCTGGGGGCACTGCACGTGTCATTTTACAGAGCAGGAGGATGTGATGACCATCGTGAACCAGACTCAGCAGCATCCTGGCAGCATTACTGAACCTTGAAACAATACTGGAGGCAAAGCACCCCTGAATAATTATACAGGGAGAAAGGGCCAAAGAGAGGGGGACTGAGAGGGAAAAGGCGGCCAGGGAAAGACAGAAAAATAAAGGGTTGATGGGCAGCCAAATAGAGAAGGGAGAGAGCTATAAAAGAGGGGGATAGAGAAGGAGCGTGGAGGAAAGCAAGAAGGCAAAGAAGATAAACAAATGACTTTGCGGCAGAGTAAAGGGACTCATGACTTTCTCATGTCTTCCGGGTTCAGAATTCTCTCGGCAGCTCTGCCACAACAGCAGAACTGATTACTACAGTCAGCTTGCCGCTCAGGTGCAAGTGGTCATCTCACATCTCACTTTGAACCCCTGACACCTAGGAATCCGTGTGAGTATCTCTGGAAGAGAAGTCCAAGAATCTGTGCATAGTACAATAATCGAATAGAGCACAGGGACCTTCATTGTCTTCCTACTGCAAATTTACAAAGCAGCTGCACCATTAGGCCATAGCATAGTGCATAAATATGAATGATGTGGTCTTGGAAACGCAGCTTGCTGTAGAAGATTACCATACATGTCCTTATACACAAATACCAGTAGATACAAAGCTATTCTGCTTGACCTTTATTGTAGAGGAGATAGGCTTTTGGAAAGCAAAGGGTGATTGTTCATATGCCCCATTCTATAAGACATACAATGCCCTTCCAGCCCATGTGGCTGTGTTGCTCTAAGAGCAGAGGAGTACTCACATTTTGGCTTAGCTTTTTTCTGTACCTAAGGCAATGCTATTTTGGCTTCAGCTGCTGTACATATTTCTTAAAGGGGGCTGAGGATTTTCTTCCTGAATTTAAAAAACTATGATACATTTAAGAAATGTATTTTAAAACACAAGGCAATTTTCATTTTTCTTCTTCTTCTTCCCTACATTTTTATGTAGGATCCTACAAAATTAGAATTCTCTGTTGGTTATTTGGGTAAAGAGGATTCTGCTCTTGTTAAATTTTATATGAAAATTAACTTGCAATTGGGGGGAACCATTGCCTCCCCTTCCCTCTGCTTTGTTTGCATTTTTCCTGAAAGAGGTCAACCTCACAGCTTGAGAACCACTGCTTTTAGGAGCCTTGAGCTGTGGGAATAAATTGAAAGGCTTGCCTGAATGTTTATGTGCTCTGAATCTTCTTTGCTTTTTTAGTGAAGTGGCAGAAGTGAAATACAGCAGGGATTTTTAAAAAGTTCATTGTCACAGGAATGTGCAATGATAAATCTAACAGTAAAACAAATCAGGAAATTGACACTTTTGTCATGCAAGTGTTAGTCATGGGGTCTCCAGCAAACAAGATAAACAGACTACGTGAACTTCTGGAAATATGCACAGATCAAGAATTTGTTCTTTGATTTCTTTATCATGACTTGCAGCAGTGGCTCTGATTTGGATACCATTTTTAAACGTTTCATTCTGGTGCCACTCTAGTAACATTGGTGGAAATACTCCAGATTTCTATTCGTGTCAATAATGGCTTTTCTTCACAAACATTTTGTTTGCAGCAAGCTGGGGAGTGAATCTACCCTACACGGCCTTGCTGCCCATTCATGGTCCATGTGGACCCTGCTGATGCACATTAACTGTTTGTTAATGCACTGTAAATGTAGTCCTCTTTGAAATAGGAGTAGATGTAAGCACATCAGCAGGGTCCACAAGCACAGTTAGGTCGCGTCAGGCTACTCCATGGTAGATTCACACTTCAGTTTCCTGTGAACATTAAGATTAGAGTCAGGTTCAGATGGAAACGTGCAACAACAGAGTAAAGGGCTTCTCTACACGGGGAAGTTGGGGGGGACATGTTAATCCACAGCTTTTTGCTGCGCATCAGGTAACACGCAATATGCCGGCTGCAGTGACAGTGTGTGCACATGACAAAGTGCTCTCTGGCAAGGTGCATCATTTTGTACACATGGGGGAGTTTGCTGCAAACTGAGGGCATGGCATTCTCGGAGATTGTCCGTGTTCCTTTGCTTCACAGCTGAGCAGTGTGCATTCTGGGGTATTCATCGCCATGTATTGTGGGATGCATAATGGAAGCCAGGCTCGTTCATTTTTTTAAAAACCTCATGATTCATATATCACTGGTCTGCACTTCCTTTATGGGTGGGCTGGCATCATTTTTGAATTGCTGTCAGCCAGTATGGCACCAACAATGCTTGTGCCACTATGCTGTAACCTTGAATATGCCGAGGCTGCTGGGGATGTATTTCAGCCCTGAAAGTCAAATTAATTAGCTTTAGATTTTGCCAGTCACACCACTGTGTGGTGACAGCAGCTCCTCCAGCAGCAGGAGGAGGGTCTTCAGTGGCAGTGGAACTGGGATGTGGAAAAGGATGAAGAAGAACACACTGAGCAATTGATAGAAGGGACCCAGTTTCTGAGCATGCTGTTCCGTCTCTGAGCTTGGGCAACCATCACAGATTGATGGGAAAAGGTGGTTCTGCAGATCTGGGAAGGCCAGTAGTGGTGAGAGAATTTCAGAATGGGAAAGGCAGCCATTCCAGAGATGCCCACTGAACTAATTCTGACACGACAGCAGCAGCGTACCAACGTGCGGTGCCCGATACCAGAGGACAAGCAGGTGTCGCATTTGCTAACTGGCCACTGGCCACACCCCAAAATGCAACTGGGCCATAGCAAACAAATTCACTTTGTGGAGGCAGGTACGTGATGCCATGGAAAAGATACTGCTGCACCGGGTTATAAATCTGGGTAACACTCAGGAGGTTACTGATAGTTTTGCATGAATGAGATTCCCAAACTATATTAGGGCAATTGATGAGATCCATGTGTATATTACTTGCCCCAAAACCTTCAATCCAGACTCAGTATTTATTACTAGAAAGTGCTTCAAGGATTTGTAGGCCACTGTGGCAGGTTTACGGGCATAAATGCTGGATGGGATGGAGAAATCCCCAATGCTAGGTTCTTTCAGAACTCAGCTCTGTTTAAATTGATGAAAAACAGGTTTGTTTGCCACTGGGAACACTATGGACATTAATAGTGTGGCCTTTGCTCTGGTTATCCTGGGAGACCTGGCTTATCCTCTTCTCTGGTTAATGAAGCCATTCACAGGCCATTTGGACAGAAAGAGGGAACTGTTCAACTATTGTCTCAGCAGTTCCAGAAGGGAACTGGAGTGTGCATTTGGCTGTCTTTGAAAGGGGTATAGTGCTGTTTGTGGAAGCAGCAGAAAAAGAAAATCCCACAGATTATAGCAGCATGTTGTATTTTGTACCATACTTGAGAGAGTAAGGAAGAAAACCTTTGTGCTGTGTAGGAGGTTGAGATGCAGAGACTTATTCAGCAGTTTAACCAGCCAGCAAGGCATCCAATACAAAATACAAACAGCTGGGGCAGTATTCTCAGATATGCCTATTGCTCTTCTTTTGAAGTGGAGGCTTGAAGTTGTGCAGCTGTACATCAAGCTGATAACACATGAAAGGAGTGTGTGGAACTGTTTTTGCACATCGGTGTTGTTTATGGGCAATGGAAGTGCAATATTGTGGGACCCTGTGTCTTTGCCGACATGAAATTGTAAAAACTGGTGAATTATTGAAAATGTAATGATTTTCTGTGATTCTTTATGAAAGATATTTTTTAAGTTTTTATTATTAAACCATCTATAAACCAGAAGTGAACTTTCAGCTGAATTAAAATGCAGCTTTTAATATATTAAAAACAATTATTTAACTACACAGGGCCCTTTCATTAAACCACCAGCGAAACAAAACAGGAAAGTGCAATGCAGTGCATAGCACAAAGCATTTTTCTTTCTAATATGCCTTCCACCTTTACCTCCTCGAGTTTCTTCCCAGTCTTAGGAGAACCTCAGGAACGGTAGGTGGCGTGTACATTGGCTTTCCTGTCTGTGCCGCCTATGCTGTGTGGTTTTGCTACTGAGACTTTGAGGCTGTGGGGAAGGGGCCTGAAATAATTATGTTCCTGGTTTGGCTTGCAGTTTTGCTGTGGGTGTGTAACCATGTTACCAGGGAAGCACTCCCCTTGTGGCCCTTCCAGGCACAACCCTCCTGCTGGTCTCCAATGGTCCATTTCTGTCTCTCGGAGATCTCCCTCTGGCCAAAAAACCCTTCAGCCCTATCCCTTTTAGGATGCTGATGTTCAAAGGGGATTGGGAACAAAACTAAACAACTCAAAACCCAGGTCATCCCACAAATCTTCAATGGGGCCCTTCAATTCAGGGCTTGTTTCTGAAACAGTCTGTGCTTCCATTAATTCCTTTCCCAGGATCAGGTTGTCCCTTCCAGGAAAGTTGATCGTGACAGCAAACAAACTCCACCTCAGGGCTGCAAACAGGCTTCTCTCCCAAAAGAAGCAGCTTTCTGTATTCCTTCGTCAGCCCTGAACTGGGCTAGGCCCTCTCCTTTTATCTTTCCTCTCCAGGCTTGACATGGGCTGCAGGTGTAGCAGGATTGGAGTCAGCTTGGTTAAGGAAAATCTGTGGAGTCATATTGCCAGTGTGGCACCTGTCAGCCTCCTTAGCTCCCACACTGCTGATGTGAGTCCCCTCAGCCCTATCCCGCTGTTCCTCTCAGGTGCTTACATGGCGTTAGAAAGGTTTGCAGGGTGAATCTGGGGGCAAACTGGATAGTAATCCTCTCTATATCCACTTTAGTCTGTCCTGAGTCTCATGATGTTACACCAAAGCAGGTGACTAGGAAGTAGAGAATGGTCTTATTCAAAAAGGCAAAGGGCAGACCAGCGAGATACACTGTGAAGTTATTCATCAAGATGGTCCCTGCAGAAGTGTTGCAGGAGTGGAAGAGAGACGCAAGCTACAGTGGTGGGAATGGTCATGCGGCTATTCCTCATAATCTCCAAATAAAAATTAAGCAGTTTCTCATCTTAAGATTTTGCTTTCTCTCCCCTCCCAGACATGCTGAAAGGGCAGAGAAAAATGGATACGGTGCTGCAATGAGTGTCTGAAGCATTTGCTGTTCCTAGTGTGGAAGCACACATGTTACAGAGCATTTACAGGGGGACTGTACTCTTTGTGGCTCTGCGGGCCTGCAATGTCTGTGATACCTCATGTAAAGTTGAGAGCGCCAACCAGAATTCTTTTCCTGTAACCACACTCTCAATACACTTTTCACACAAAAAGCATGTTTTCCTTATCTGAATCTGCCATGGGAGGGAAGGAGGGTCGCAGTTGCCATTTTGAGGTAGTAAGCAGGCTCTGGGGCGGAGTCCAGTATTTGCCAGGCAGGACAGCTTAAGGAAACAAAAAGGAAACCAGGCACATAGGCATAAGAATTCCATGGCATGGACCTGAAAACAGTTGATATATGTGGCTTTAGCATAGGCCTCAGAAAGTCTTCTAACTCACCTCCGCCCGCAATGCCTGAAGCCATGGGGTATCTAGAACAGGATCTAGTATGGCAGGGTAGCATCACAACAAGTTAAATAGTAAATTACTTCAAAAAAACCAAACAAACCCTTACAGGCCGAGGTCCCCTCTGTAGGATCACCCTCAGTGCCAGTTGGCGTTTTGGCCCGAGATTCGGGGCTGCTTGCTACAGAGCAGGAGTTGGCCTCACCTTCTGCCTGGCTGGCATCGGGGTCCTGAGTCCTGAACAGATCCTGGTTTTCTGGGGAGAGCTCTTCACTGGCTTCCTTATGCTCATCCTGATGATTCTTGCTGGTCTTGCTGTTCATCTTTTGGCAGCTGGGGCAGAGCAGGGTGGAGAGAAGGTGGCCAGCAGGCTCCACAAGCTGCCTGAGGTGAGAGGCGATGTAATTACATAAAATCCTGTCTGGCTCCACAAAAAAGGGACAAACTTCATGCTCCCTGCCAGATTTTTTTCTGTTGTCCCTTGTCTGAATATGGGTGCTCCTGAGCCATTTGCTCTTTATTTGGCACTACTTGGTGTCTCAGTTGTGGCCCCTTGGGGGCTTCTGCCTAGCAATGGCCATAGAAAAGGTCTTTATTGAGATGGCTGGCCACAACAGCTTCCTGTGGCAATGCTTCTCCCCAGTTGGTGATGAGATCCTGGGTCTTAGCGCAGCTCCAAGCAGCTTCTAAAGGCATTTTGTAGGGCTTCTGGAATACTATTGCAGATATTGTGATGACACTGGAATCTAGGAACAAATGAGCAAAATCTGGCTGTGTGCCAGCTCATAAACAGGGGAGGGGATGCAGGTAGACAAGTCGGTAATGGTCACCAACAAAGCAGTGTATGGCAGCCACTGGAAGACTGCCAAAACAGTGCATAAGAACACTGTGTGCACATGAACAATAGACTGGATTAACTTACTTCCCAGCAAAAGATAGTTCACTTTGAAAGAGGACTCCAGAGTTCACAGTAAATGTAGAATCAGCATGCTACGATGTGTACACAAGCATTTTCAAAGAAAACTAACTCAAAACCTGCAGATTAAATCCCTCATGTAGATTGTGTTTAGGCCACTAACACTTTGGCCTGCATTTTTAAACATGGACTAATGACTTTGGGTGCCAGTTGGAGACACTTTAAAGGATCTGATGATCAGAATATGCTGAGCACCTTGTCCTCTGAAAATTAGCCCCCTTTAAGGCACTCAGAATTCACTATTCAGTTTTGAATGTCTAAAGCATACATGATGTGAAAAAGGCCTTCAAATTCTAGATACAAAATAAGTACACCAGGACCCTGGTATCAGACCCAGATCCAGCAGATCTTTAGGTGACAGCCTTTAACCACCGCACCCCTGATCAACAGTGTTGGTGTTAAAGGCCTACAGCAGCCATGTCTCAGACTCCTGATTGCTTGGACCGGCAGCACTCTCATTGGGTACCTAGACTACATGAGAGCCTGAACCCGAAGAGAAAGCTGTCTGAGCAGATCAGCACCAGCTAGTTGCTCCCCAGACCATCTTGCCCTGCTGCCTCACCTGACGCTGGCTTGCCAATTCGCCCAGCCTCGCCTCCCTGGCCCAGTGACTCAGCCTCTTGGATTGGATCTCCCAGCTCCCGACCCCCACAAGATTCCCAACCATTGGCCCAGACTGCCTCTAACAGCAATTGACCTGCTGGCTGTCTGACCACCCATGCACTCTTGACTGCTGCTTGAGACAGCCCGCTAGCCAGCCTCAGCCCCTGGGCACTATAGAACATGAATCCAATCCTGCAATCCATAGTGATGAACACTCCCTAACCTCACAAGGATGATGGAAGACAATGAGACGAGTTGTGTGAGTATGGAGTCACGGGAAAGGATTCTCCATTAGAAGTGTCAGAAATGTCACCATTTTTATAGTGCATTAAGCAAAAGAAGTGATTGCAATGGTTGTCTTGCTTAATGTGCAAAGAAAGTTTCATTCCGTGCAGCACACTATAAGATAAAATAAAGTCCTTTAAAAAAAAATTCTGCCTAATACTGTATATTTAAGAATTCATGACCACAAAGGAGTTCGTGCTGTTTCAATATACACTTGCTAAATATAAAATAAATTTTCATTTCCAACACTGGAGTTTTCCAGATTGGCCCCTGACAAACAGATAATAAAAAAGTAAAACTAAAAATCTTATAGTTACATAACTAAGTCTTCCAGCCACAGAAGTTGCTGGTGGGAACCCTAAATGCTCACACAACCGTAATCTCCACACACACTTACAGACAATGAATAATTACATATATACACAGATAGAAGTGTTTCCCCAATAAGTAAATACTTGCACAAGCATAGTTTTGTGTTTGTGGCTGAGGATTTGGCCTATAAAGTATCCCAAAACCACTTCCGAGATTTTTAAACTATATATAGTCATTACTGTTCACTGAAATGTAGTTCTGTGACATGCTGCACCCCATGTACACCCTTAAAATGTGATTTGTGTATCATTCATGTTCACCTTTATAGTGTAACTGTGTATTGTCTAATGCAACACGTCATGTAAGGTGTTTTTGGAATACTCATGACATACTGAACATTATTGTTGTGGTAGCATGTTTCCTGCAATGTCATATATATTTACAGATATAAAACTCTGCCATATCCCTAAATGTGTCTCTCACCTGGCTTGAATAGATGCAGATGAACACAAAGCAGAGGCATGCATACAGGAATAATGGACTGGCCTAAGCACCTGTGATCACTTTGGTTCAAGTGGAAGAAATCATGCCCATTGCCAGAAATGGATGATCGCCTGACCCCAGGGAGTGTTGAAGCAACTTGTTAAAAGCTGAGGAGTTTTTGTCTCTTGGCTCTCCCCTGGAATCTATCTTCCAAGCAACATCAAGGATGGCACCTACCCATGCAAGGAGAGGGGAGGACTGGTTGCAAGAGGCATCGCAACCAGCTGTGTGTGCAGAGACCTCACTTAGAGTAACACAGCTGGTGTATATCAATTTCTTTGTTAAACTGACAGACAAATCTAAATGAGCGTGCAGAGTGCAGTGTACAGCAGCACTGAACCCTGCAATCCGGGCTTGCATCTGGGACATGAGTGGCTGTCCAGAAGCACTCCTTCACTAGGTCAGGGACCGATTACTCTCAGGAGGCAGGACATGGATTGACCCAGAAGTGGGTGGTTCACACAGCAAAGCAGGGTAAGTCAGGGCCCAGGAGTGAGGAATTGGAGTGACAGCTACACACCAGTCCAGATTGCAGGGCATGTGGAATGTCCTAAACCCTCTCTTGTATGGAAGGCAGCAGCGATTCACCATTGCACAGCAACGCTAAAACAGTTCAGAACAAAAAGTTGTGGGACAGAGGGATGACTTCCTACCATCCAATGTAAATGTCAGAGGGAATTTAATTACTCAGTTTGTCCTTTAGCCAGAATATGGAGCTTAATGTCTCTGCTTTTGTTAAAGAGTCCTTGGCACGTTTTGCAGCTTTCATTTTATGGTGACATCCAAAGCGTAATGTCCCATAACACCATGTAAGTTACTCAGAAGGAAGGGTGACGATTACTGAGTGACCAGGACAAACCACTAATCCCACATAGGAGTTGCTTAAAGGTTTTCCCCATTCAAGTACTAATCAAGCCTGATCTTAGCATGCTTAAAAAGATTACAGTCCAAACTCATATACTGTAGCTACAATCTTAGCACATTATCAGCAACATTTTCAAAAGGGAGGCCCACTATATGGGCTGCCCTCATTTACATGCATAATCACAGCAACTGTTCAAATGTGTACATGTGCAGTTGTGTACTGGCATGTCAAGGCCAATCCCAGGACACTGTTTTAGCCATGTTACCCACAAATACACTACAGCTCAGATCTTCTGCTGGTATATGTTGGCATAGCTTCATTGACTTCAGTGAAACTTTGCAAATTTACACCAGCTGTGGACATGTCCATATAGTATTTTCACAACCACCTGACTATATTTTGTATATATAAATACTTTGTGAGACAGCACGCAAGCATGGACAAAATTCTAAGCTAGCAGACGATTTGGTTTGTGAACTTGAAACATTTTTTCCCCCTCATTGCTGTATATATTGTGACAGGGCCAGGCCTGACGGCTTTGCCAGAGTGTGGGAAGGCAGATATATTAGCCCCAGGCTCAACAAAGCCCTGTTCCCTGGGTGACTCAGCTGGGGGCTGATTAGGCAGTTAGGCCACCTGGGGCTGCTTAACCAATCAGGCCAGCTGGGTCCAATCAGGAATCCCCGCCCCAAACACTTAAAAGCCTGCAGGGCAGGCAGTGTGGGTTTGTGGAGTCTGGAGAGAGGAGGTGTGGAGGACGGAGGTTTGAGTTACAGTTGGAGTTAGTTATAGTTTGGAGTCAGTTACAGTTTACAACTTTGGAGGTTTGCAGCTCGAAAGCCTGCAGTTGGAGTTGGCGGCTTGGAGCTGGCAGGCTGCAGCCTGCGGCCGGCAGCCTACAGAGGCTTGCAGCTTCCACAGCTGTTACCGCAGCCCCGAAGGGCAGAATACCTGGCTGGAGACGCAGGGAGAGGTCCACGGACTACCCCAGAGGGAAGGTAGCGGTACCCAGGGGCAGAGCGGGCCCCGGCCCTTCCCTCGACCCTCCCGCAGCTGCACCACCGGCCAGGCCAGCAGAGCGCAGGACCCACGGGGGTGGAGTATCTTACCCTCCCCTGCCCCAACCTTGCCACAATATGAAAAACTCCATTCTGTGGCTTTCACATGTCCCTTAGTACAAAGAAAGCACCTCATTTTAGGCTCAAATTTACCTCTGCTTATAGACCCATAGACTTTAAGGTCAGAAGGGATCATTATGATCATATAGTCTGACCTCCTGTACATTGCAGGCCACAGAACCTCACCCACCCACTCCTGTAATAGACCCCCAGCTGAGTTACTGAAGTCCTCAAATCATGACTTGAAGACTTCAAGTTACAGTGAATCGATAATTTACACTAATTTAAATCTGCAAGTGACCCAAGCCCCATGCTGCAGAGGAAGGCAAAAAACAAAAAACAAACCCCAGGCTCTGCCAAGCTGACACAGGGGAAAATTCCTTCCCAAACCAAAATATAGCAATCAGTTAGACCAACCAGCCAGATACCTGGAAAGAATTCTTTGTAGTAACCTAGAGCCCTCTCCCTCTAGTGTCCCATCACCAGCCATTGGAGATATTTGCTGCTAGCAGTTGCAGATTGGCTACTTGCTATTGTAGACAGTCTCATCACATACACAGCCTCACTTTTTTATTGTGATTTATCTCAGACATTTTCATGCCTGAGACAAAAGTTATATGAAGTGTTATTCATGCTGATGATACAAACATCATCATTTTAGTCTTCCTACATTCTTTCTTTTCTTATTCCCCTCGTTATGGTTCTTTGTCTGGAGGTGTCCCTCATTTGTGACACAATCTTACCAAGCTGAGAGGCATTTTCTCTCCTATTGTATTTGGCACAGCCCTCTCTTCTACTCTTCCTCAGGAAGTTTGTAAATAAAACCATACTTCCAAAATGGTACATAACAAAAAAATAACAGAACATTCTCACTTCACCATTTAGCTATTTGTCTTCTTCAAACTGTCAGCAACTTCGCAACTAAAATACGGTGATTCATTTTGCTCCATTATTACAATCTCAAAGGATAATTTGCCTCTAACTATTGTAATCCAAGACATTAAAATCTATTTTTTGGTTATTCCACCACTGAAACATGCTTCTCAATAGCAAATTTACTCCAATATTTTTTCACCAGAATTTAATAATTTTAAATACCGAGAGGAGACTATGATGGCCGATTTTTATATATGTCCGTGTGCTGTTTATTCTTTTACCCATATTTAAAATCAGACATCCAGGTTCTCTGAAGATATAAATAAGGCCAGCTCCATTGACATCAGTGGATTTTTGCCCATTTACACCTACAGAGAACTTGGTCCAGGAATTCACAGGTTCATGCTGCAACTCTTAGAGATCATTGTCATCCAGCTTGAATAACTTGTATTGAACTATTGTTGTGTGCTGTGTAGTTGTAGCCATGTTCGTCCCAGGATATTAGAGAGACCAGGCGTGTGAGGTACTCTCTCTCTCCCTGGACCAACTTTGGTTGGTGAAAGAAACAAGTTTCCAAGTTACACAGGGCCCTTCTTCTTTTGAGGCCCAAATTTTCAAAAGTGAGCCCAATTTGCATGCACCTGACAAGCACATGTAAGGCCTAATATGCACATGCAATTTGAGGATTTACATACACACATCCAGACCTGTCTGTCATCCTCACCTGTATGCATACAATCATTATATACACTTTAGCAAATTTGGCCTAGGACCAGAGAAGCCTGCACTGCTTCTGCCCACTCTGTAGCTGTCCTATGGAGAGCTGTAGTCTTCTGGGTTGTCAGTCAAGCAACTTGCATGAGCAGAAAAACAAACAAAACAAGAACTTTCTTGTAAAATCCTCCTTGGGAAAGAATAAGTAGAGGGTTTTGGGTTGTTGTAGTGTATATCTGCTTTCACAAAGTAAGTCTTTTTTCTAAAGATTATTTTCTGAGTGGAAAAGCTATCTTGTTTCCAACAAAGTATGCACAACACAATTTAATTTCTATAAATTCTACATACTCTCTCACTGATTTTTCCTTCAGTTCATTTTATGGGTTATCTATAACACAAATGAGCATAACAGCAGCTTGCAGTATCACACACATAACAAATAATGCAGCAGTGACTGCCCTTTTAGTACACTCTTCCCCTTTGCAAAGCCATTATCTATGCATTGTATTTTTCTTCTCTGTCACCACCATCCTCCCTACTCCACCGGTAGCCATTGCTGAGCCCTGAACTGAAATAGGGCTTGTAACCACTCCTTACAGAAGGCATACCCTCCATGCCACTTGCAATGTTTAGTAAGAAATATTGTTCTTCTTTTCAGTGCTTCTTTCCATAGCATCTTTGCTTGTCATTCTTCTCTTCCCCCCCTGCTTTATTTCTTAAAAATCTGAGACTGGCATCAACCACCTTCTGAACTACACAAATAAGACAACAAACAGGTTTCCTTTCTTCGGTCACTAGTACTTAAGGCAATTTGATCAGGATCTTCAGCAAAAAGCAATGCCTTATGTTGCAGTGATAAATGTTAGACAGCAGAGTAGCTTAATGCAGAAAACAGATTAGATAATTTATTCTACTGAAAACATATTATTAGGCATGTATCTTTAAAAATATTATATATATGTCCATAGATATTTCCAACCTACATTTTTAGCTAACTTAGTCCCTGTTAAGGCATTGAATACAATGATATAGCTTAATTAAAAAAAAAAAAAGAATTATGGCCGTAAGAAGGGCTTTGGCTTGAATGAGACAGAGTACGTGTATTTTCATCAACAAGGAGGAAGACTAGTCTTTACTACATTTTGGTTTCCTAGGCATATCAAATGAACACAGGCGCCATGCTGATGTATTTGGTCTAGTCCATAGTTAGAACAAAACGAGTTCAGGCAATTGACAATAAGCAGCTGAGTTCAGATGAAAATCATTCACCTTTGTTGAGTTTGTCAAAGAGTAGTTCCAAGTCCTGTTTATTCATTATTCATGGAGTTTAAGGCTAGATGGGACCACTAGATCATCTAGTCTGACCTCCTGTACGTCATAGAACATTA
Source organism: Mesoclemmys tuberculata (assembly GCA_007922155.1). Taxonomy (NCBI): domain Eukaryota; kingdom Metazoa; phylum Chordata; order Testudines; family Chelidae; genus Mesoclemmys; species Mesoclemmys tuberculata. The sequence goes on from ML675616.1 coordinate 72,154,124, forward strand.
CACTTCACCAAGTTACCCCTAACTTATAAGAGGTAAATAAGAGGTTTTTTCTTTTCTGATTACTTAATTAAAAAATTTTACGCTTTTGAAATGGATGGATTACATAATTACAAGATTTTCAGGTATTTAAGAAGATAATATTCAGAATAAAAATAACATTGATTTCATGCTTCATTTTGGAAATGGTGGAACAAAAAATACCCTTTTTATTCGGCATCATTGAACTTTAGGCATTTAGATAAAATGGGAATTGGTTGTGAACCATCCTTTATTTGAGATTTGGTTTTGTCAAATCAATTCCTAAATGATAAGGTTTTACCCATCTCTGAAGTTGCTAAACATTGAAATTAATTTCCCTTTGATGTAAGCATTTTTCTCTGTTTAACTTCAGCCTCTCTCATGTCAGTGAAACCTATTATTCACCAGAACAGCGGTCAAAGGCCACGGTCTCATGCTTTGCTGGCTGCCTTATATTGTCCCCATGGCACTAACTAGTCCTACGACTTGGAAATACTCCTCTGGCGGATCTGCCATGCGTTAGAATATTTGGATGGTGTGGACTCACCATAGCAACTTCCAAACTGCCCCTTTTTGCCCTTAGGAGAAAAGGGATCAGAGCTGGGGTGTCCTTATGCCCCAGCAATTTCTAACTGCCAGAACAGTCCTTCAGGTTGCTCTAACTTGTGCCAGAGACTGGACGAGTGCTCTGCTGGTGGGAGCGTCATGCAAGTAGCATCCCTGGGTGAGAGCAAAATGGCGACTCTGTGCCCACCTTCGCCAGTGTTCCTCAGTCATTGCTAAGCAGCTGGCCCAATGTTTGCTTACCAAATTGTGAAAACCTCTAAAACACAAGAATAAACTAGCATTATTGCAATGCTCAGATTGTGAAATCAAGTACCCAGCATTCAATATATATGCCAAAAGTTACAGTTTCTTCTCAGTTCAGCTATTTTGCACATCCTGTAAATTTTATGGCACACATTAAAAATGAAGAGTGGGATCGTATTTTTTAGCACCCATACTACAACCACATTGTGTGTGATATAGGAACCTTTCATAGATAGATTAGATACATGTATTACAGGGTTACATTTAGAAAGGGGTGGGAGGATGAGAAAATACTACTTATATGCAATACGGATGAGTTTATATTAATCAGAGCTTTCACTTTGAGTACTTCCTGACTTCTCAGGTCTTTATCTCAGAATGTTAATATTCATTAACACTAATATTTATATTGTTTCCTAGCTTATTTTCTTTAAGCAAAGAAACAAACACAGAAGAAAAAGATGTAAAAGAAATACTAAGGAGATTGATTTGTGTAGTTTACAATCTCCACTGGCTTCACAAGCAGAAATTTGTAATTTCCTTGCTTCACTCCTGTTCCAGTTGCACAATTAACAGATTTCATTGGTTTTTACAGAGATGCTTGTAAAGTCCTTCTTTCACTGTACTTCCCCTATGCATTTTGTGCATCTTTATGAATGCCCCTGGATTCAGCATGTTTAGACTATTACAATGTGGTGCTCCACGAGGCTAAACCTTAAACCAATTCAGAAACAGCATGCAGCAGCTCACATACTGAGCAGCACATCGTGCTTGGAGGATATAACATCACTTGTGGAAGTCTGACCCTGTAGCCCCCTCACAAGTGGGAAAATGGCCACCCTCCGTCCCCCTCCTCTGTTCTCCTCAGAGTAAATTCAGTGCAATCAGAGAGTGAGCCTAAAAGATGTATGTGTGGGAAAGAGCATTAAACCTTCAAACAAAACACTGGCGAAAATGATTTTCCTCAGATTTGAAAAAAAAAAAAAAAAATAGATAAATGAAGTCACTCTTGGGTAGAGGCCAAAGTGTGAACATTTTGAAAAGTTCAGTATGTGAGATGAGGGGATACTCACTCAAATGGTTCTGGATCCACTTTAGTGGCTGCCACCAACATTATTACTGTTGTTTATTATTTGTATTGTGGTAGCGCCTAGGAGCTCCAGTCATGGACTAGGATTCCATGCTGCTGGGCACTGTACACAAAAAAGGGTCCATATATTCAAATGTTGCATCCTTCACCAAAAAATCAACTTCTTCATGAAACAGTGAGAGAAATTAATACTTTGCCAAACTCCTGCTTTCCAAGATATATGTTAAATTAATGTGCAACTGATATCTCAGCAAGCTGGAGATCATAAGGCTTGTTTTATGATGTATTAAAATATCATAATCTCAGTGAGTTAGCATAATGTATTATTGAACACTAAACACTATTTTGAATGATAAGGTTAACATGCCATCAGATTATAATAAAAGATAAATGAAAATGGATGTTTCAAAGCTATCTGTAAGGCCATTTACATAGTTAAAGCAAGAACATAATGTGTTTTTCCTGTGTAGGAGGAAATAAATGCACTTTGTTAACAATATAACCAGAAAATGTGAATGTTGAGAGAAAGCCATTAGTACGTCATTTAACTTTTCAGACAAAATAAATTGTAGTGGATTTCATTATATAGCTTGGAGTAAATACATTTCTGGTTTCTCGTATTGAATGCAAACAAACTTACTTTAAAACTATACAGAATATACTATACCAAGCAGAAATATATCACTACAGTAGGTTCTTGACAAATGATATCCTCTTTATCCAATTTTTCTGTAAGCAACACAGAAAAGCCATCCAAAAATAGAATTCATCAACAGGAGTTATGTAGGGCTGTACATTGCCCCTAATCCATCTATGAAATACTATAAGGCCTTTAAGCTGATAAAAGGGTTCTTGCAAAGTTAGTAATGGGATGGAAAGGAAGCAAGCTGAAAGAGGAGACAGCAAAAGGGGCAATGGATCAGAAATGGCTTTATCCAGGTGCCACTCAAGACAATCCGCTACCCTAGGCAAAACTTCAGTGTTCTCCCCTCCCCCCAACAGAACACAAGTTCTCAGCGGGGCAGAGAGCCCTCTTGAGGAGACACATTGGACTTTCTGAGGGGATCAGTAAGACTTTTGATGGTTCAGTGGGGATAATAGAAGTGGGGGTGCCAAGCGCTTGGCACCCAACACTGTTCACTCCAGTTTGGCCCAGCCACCCTTCCACCAGCCCAAATGTGAGTGCATGGTGCTGTGACCCAGCACATGGGGTTGCAGTAGCACTCAAGTTTGGCCTAGAAAAAGCGAAGGTCCCTAAGATTCAGTGGCCCAAATTCAGAGACAATGTGTGTCGCTATTTTTGCTGTAACCAGTCCTTCTAAAAATGCATGGTAAGGAAAGTCAAGTCATAATCACAGATGGAACCAGAGCTAGTGTTTTGGGTATAGAAAGAGATAAAGCAGTCTCCACAAGACAACACAGAGATGCAACAGTGTAAGCCAGAGGATGGATTTGACACTGGGGAGGTTCAAACTGCCTTACGCCAGAATGTTTTGAAAGAGAAACAGACTCCTATCGATATCTATCTATCTACATATATGATACACACGCACCCATTGATAGATAGATAGATAGATAGATATAAATCTATTAATACAAATTGATGGCAGATATCCAAAAAACATCAGAAACTCTTATCCTGTATACCACCATATGCCACTGACAGAGAAGCTGTCTATCAGGAACTGCCAACACAACACAGCAGCTGCAAATACTAACATGAGAAGTTATGGGATTAACAAAACAGTTTAGTTTACTGAAAATTTGAATTGGACAATGAACCAGAGCCTGGAAATAAGTAGGTGAATAGCCATTCTAACCATAGGTGCAAGACACACACAAAACACTAGGCTAGATCAAACTAATGGAGTTAACATTTACACCAGCTGAGAATATGGCCTTCTGCATGCAGTGGTTTCTTACTTGATCTAAGGCTTGATCTTCACTGACCCCCTAAAGTGTGTGTCTCTATTTGCATGTCAGTTCCGCTGACTTAAATAGCGGCAAAATTTGACTTAATAAAACCACCTCCACAAGTGGCATAGCACTGAAGTAGAATTCTATGGGTTGAAATAGCATCAGTGTAGGCAGTGCACAACATAAATCGATGCCATTGGCCTCCAGGAGGTATCCCATAATGTTCTGCTGTGACCTATCTGGACATCATGCTCTGCCTCACCATGGCCATGTAAACAGGAAATAACTCGTCCCCTCAATCCATGGGAAATTTTGAATTCCCATTTCCTATTTGGTCAATGTGGAGAGAGCTATGTAGCTGAATTTCTAATGGCAACTGCATGTCCCAGACACGCTCCAGCATGGAATCGACCTGAGGACTTAGATCTCAGCGGCCTATGGGGCGAAGAGTCTGTTCTGGCTGAACTCTGAGCCAGCAAAATAAATTTAAATATCTACGAGAAGATATTGCATAGTATGATGGAGAAGGGCCACAACAGGGATGCGCAGCAGTGCCGTGTTAAAATCTAAGAGCTGAGGCAGGCATATCAGAAAACTAGGGAGGCAAACAGTTGATCTGGTTCATCACCAAAGACATGCCGCTTTCATAAGGAGCTGCATGTGATTCTCGGCGGTGACCACACCACTGTGCCACCACCGTGCACCATCGATACCTCCAAGGAATCCCAGTCCAGGATGAATGAGGACTCTGTGGATGAGAAGAACTGGGAATAGGAGAGTGGTGTGTCCATTCTCCCTGAGAGCCAGGACCTGTTCATTACCCCAGAGCCACCAAGCCGGACACAGGACAGTGGTACTGACCAAGATGCCAGGGAAGGCACATCAGGTGAGTGTGTATAGCAAATCTCATTTCTGTGGTTATGTTCCCATTCCAGATTCTTATTTTTGGGAAAACAGGGTGTTTGTGTGTTTGAGAGGATGGCTTCCTGGGTGTTGGTAAACTTCAGCAGAGGATTGCCCCCAGAATAGACTATGTGCAGAGGGATGCTTTGAGAATCCTCCATGGATATCTCAAGGAAATTTTCATGTAGGTACTCTGCAGTCCTTTGCAGGTTTCTGGGGAAGGCAGCCTTATTTCTTCCACCACAGTAGGAAGCTTTACTCTGCCACTCTGCTATTAAATGATCAGGCATCACAGAACACAGCATAGCAGCATAAGGGCCAGGCCTGTATCCTGATGCTTGCAGCAAATCTTCCCTTTCCACCTGCATTACCCTCAGGAGACTGATATCACACGTGGTCACCTAGGGAAGATGGCGCAAGTTTACAGTACCCAACCAATATAGTCATTGCGTTGTATTCCCCTGCTGTGGACGGTGTCCCAGGGTCCCTACACAGCCAATTCCTAGTCATGGTACTGTTAGCATGGGCGTTATGGGTCTGGGAACTGGTGCCCCTATGTTTTCTCCAGCTACACTTCACCCACAGCCTCCTCTAATCCATTTTAACCACCTCCTCCCAAACCAGACTTTGGTATGGTAAAGGGCAGCCCAATGATCCTTCTCCTGGGTTAAGTGTGGACTGGGGAATTTAGTGCTACAGCAACCTCACTATAATGGATGCAAGGACCCCTTGCTTACCACGTCTGGAAGCCACTCTGACCCATGCACTATGTACAGATTGGAATGTGGGTCTGACTTCACCTTGTGAATATGAAAGGGTGTTCGTTTCACATTGTAACATTTCTTTTACTACAGAGAGTCAGCTAACAAGGTCAAATTTGTGCTTTGCTTGAATTACAGTGGACACCTTGGCCTTCACCCCATCTTGTACTCCTGCAGACCGCCTTTCCCAGATTAGGAAGCAGGGAAAACAAACAAACAAACAAAAAAAAACTCAGGATGACATGTTAAATGAACTAATGAACACCTCCATGGCTACTGACACAGAGCTCAGAGCCTGGAAGATGTCCCTGTCAGAAAAACTAGACATGGACATGGAACACAGAAAATCAGCACAAGTGCAGGAGCACGCAATGCAACAGGAGATGTTGTGTATTATGAGGGATCAGTTGGACATCCTGAGGTGTCTGGTAGAGCTCCAGGAAGAGTGGTGGCAGAACAGTCTCCCACTGAAGCCCCTCCAAAACGCTCTACCAACAAGCAATTTCTTACCAGCTCCCACCCACGAGTACTCTAGGAGGAGGTTGAGCAGGGTGCAGTACATGCTCTATTTGATACCAGTGGAAGTGAGCAGAAAGAGGTGATGGTCCCTTTAAGAACTGCACACAACCATTGCTGTTTGCACAGTCAGACTTTGTTCTAGATGGCCAAGCAGTCTGATGACAATGTTAACTTATCTTCCTTCCCCCACTGAAATGGGTCACAAATAAAACTGTACTGCTTAAAAAAGCATCTGTCTTTATTCATTCATAGCTTGGGGATTGTCGACAGGGAATGGGGGGGGCGGGGTTCCAGTGGTGTGAGGGTGGGGGATGGGAAGGGAAGGCACAGCACTGACACAGACATACATTACTGTGGTTCATTCCAAAACATGTTTTTCAATGCTTCCCTGAGGTGCAGCGCTCCGCATTTGGCTCATAGCACTGTAATCTGGCTGACACATTTGCAGCCAGCCTATCAGCCTCCACGACCCAACCCATGGGGAACCTTTTCCCCTTTGCTTCACACACACATTATGGAGCACACAGCATGCAGAGATAACTGCTGGGATGTTTTTGTCCCCACTGAGATCAAGCCTAGTGAGTATACATCACCATCTTGCCTTTAAGCGGCCAAATGTACATTTCACCACCATTCTGCACTTGCTGAGCCTATTATTGAAATGCTCCTTCTTGCTGTTCAGGTGCCCAGTGTAGGGCTTCATTAGCCAGGGGAGCAATTCTCAGGATCCCTCAGGATCACTATTGGCATTTCCACATCTCCAATATTTATTTTTTGGTCAGCGAAGAAAGTGCCCACCAGCATCTTTTTGAACAGACCTGAGTTCCTAAAGATGCATGTGTCATGCTTCTTTCCAGACTACCCCACACTGATGTCAGTAAAACCTTGTCCTTTGTGATCCACAAGGGCCTGCAGCACCATTGAGAAGTATCCCTTTTGGTTTACGCACTCTGTGGCAAGGTGGTCTGGAGCTAATATAGGGATATGAGTGCCATCTATCACACCCCCCACCCCTTCAGGTTGGCAATCCATTACAACACACCCATCCACTATGTCCTGCACGTTTCCCAAAGACACTACCCTTTGTAGAAGAACTCTACTAATGGCCCTGCACACTTGTATCACAGCAGGTCCCATGGTGGATTTACCGACTCTGAATTGATTCCCAACTGACCGGTAGCAATCTGGGATTGCTAGCTTCCACAGAGCGATAGCCACTCGCTTCTCCACCGTCAGAGCAGGTTTCAAGTGAGTATTCATATGCTTCAGGGCTAGGGACAATTCTGTTCAAAGTTCAAGGAAAGTGGCCTTTCACATATGAAAGTTCTGCAGCCACGATCATCATCTTACACTTTCATAATGATGCAATCCCACGAGTCAGTGCTTGTTTCCCCAGGACCAGAACTGGCACTCCAGATGCGTGACAGCCTGCAGCAAATAGGAATTGTTTCACTCTATGGCTTGTAGTAGGGTGATCTCAGAAACGTTGCAATTTTCCACGCTCAGCTCCTGTCTCACCCTTGCAAATACTACAGGATAAGTCATGAGATATTTTTAATGCTCACAATGATAGTGCAGAGCTGAGCAGGCTCCATGCCTTTCTGGCAACAGCGTGCGCCTAACAGAGAAAAACGGTGCAAAAAAGGAGGGGAGTGAGCACGTTGCATCATGGGAGGACAATAACCTTCCCAAAAGCCTCTGCATCTAGTTGAATCAAAACTGCTTTGATTGTCGACCAAAGTGCGGCTTGTGGGGATGCAATAGCCTGACGCAATAAGCGTAGTGTGATCACGCTCCTGCAACTTCTAAAATTCGGCAGGTGAAAGTCTATTTAAAATTATTTGATTTCACTCCGCAGTGTAGATATACCCAAAGACTGTCTGCTGTGACATCTTTGGCAACCGTCTGCCTTGTCATTTAGGCTGCAAATCTTTAATCCAAATATCAGGCAGGTTTTATGAACACAGTTATGGTGCTTATGCCTAAAACTTGCTGTAAGATCTCCCAGTTTTTATAAACCTCTTTGAAATGTTTATCTTTTTGTAACAATTTCTTGATGTCCGACTTGGCTCCATTTTCTGTGAATTCAATATACATCACAGTCAGTGTGTTTTAAAATGTAGTTAAAAATATGTTCTTGTCCCAGCATATATGTACAGGCTGCTAGAATCACAGTTAAATCCAAGAATATAGTATAATCCATACCTTAATATTAGACAGTATTTCAGTTCCAAATCCTGCAGCAAAGGTAATTACATTTAGCAGCAAGTCTAATTAACTTCCACAGCCACGGCAACCTCTAGATAGCTAGAATTCCTTATCCAAGAAATTCATTGTAACTGCAGAGTTACAAAAGCTTTGTCTACACCTGAAGTTTCCTTAGATTTCTTCCTTCTTTTGGCCATGAATAAATACAGTTTTCTTTTATATCACTAGCTGTTAAAAAAAAGGGGGGGGCCACAATTGGCATTTCAAATGAAAGATGCTGAGTCCTTTCTTCCATATTTATCTTGACAAGTAATTGCAGGTGCCATTCATGTGCACCTCTGACAAACAGAATTTCAACAGCAAAGCAAGTTTAAATGAGTATTTTAACAAGGATTTCTTCTCCCACCTTTTAGCCATTTGCCCCTCCTTCCACACATTTCTCTTCCATTTTTTGTTGCTGGCCTTATTAGTGATATAGGATTGTGATTTATTTCTACAGAATGAAAGGATGTTGTCAAGCTGATGTCAGGTCAAATTGGACTCTGAAGAAATAATCAAATACTTCCCTTACAACATGATTGATGCCTCTGGCTTTAATTTAATCATTTTGTTCATCATCATCAACTGCTCCTGGTCCATTTCAGAGTGAAGTCTCCAATATTGCTCTTGACACTCCTTCTGAAGTGGATGATCCAGTTTTTTACCCTGTTCAAGCTAGTGCAGGTTATTGGGATTAAAACACCTACAGTCAATCCCTGCTCCTACTGATTTCAGCACCACCATTGTTGAATGTGCTTGAAGGCATTCAAACCATAGGGCAACCCTCTGAGGTTTGCGATCAGATTTGGGTCCCAGGTAAAACAGAGTGGCTACGATTTTCAAAAATGGGCATCTAGAGTAAGGTTTCTAAAAATCAGCATTTCAGTGTCCAATGAGTGGCCTGATTTTCAGAAGTGCTGAGAGTTGCTGGGTGCTCAGGACCCTTGAAGATCAGGCTCCTTATTTATACACCTAAATATGAATGCAGGAGCCTAACTTTAGGCACCCATGTTTGAAAATCATGACCCGCTTCTTTCGCAGATCATTTATACGACGCCAGCAGTAGAAAAGTGACATCTTGTTGTTTGTTTTCATTCTCAACCACTGATGTCTGCCATTGACAAATGATTCTGAAAATAAATGAGCCAAGTTCAAATGCAGAATGCTAAGGTGTCTATTTTAACCAATAATGATCAAGATTTCAGGATATTTCCTGGAGATTAATGACTGGGCAGGAGCAGTTAATCACCTCAAGCCATTAACCCCAACTGTTTATTAAGCCCTAGGATATGCTAAGCCCTAAATCATTATGGCTACTATAAACATTTCCCCCAAAAAATAAACCAGAAAACCTTTCACATGAGTATTTTGTGTTACTTATCTTCCAAGCTTCTATACTTATCTAGCTGTGAATAGGTTTATATAAGGTTGCACATCTCTGTGCTATCTGCTCATGTGCTTCAAATCTTGTGTATGACGGTACAGGGTATTTGTGGACAATCAAAGCCTGGCACATTCAGGTTTCTCCAAGTTTCATTTACCTTATAACATAGCAATTCACAATGAAAAAAAGCTATGGGGATAAATCTGCCTATTCAGCATTCTAAAAAGGAACCTCTTCATAAAGTTCACATTTGATATATTCTAATAAGCTTTTTGTTTCAGTTTATTTTATAATCTTGTTGAATAGCTGGCAGCCTCGTTGCACGTTCTAATAATCTGTTTCCATGACCTTCACCTTTATTGATTGGGGAGGGGAAGGTCCTATGTTTAATGTCGTCTCTGAGATTAAAGTCATTTTTCTCCAGCAGCAGTAGGTTAACAGCAGCTTTACTGTTAAGAGGTAGAAATCATTTTGATTAGTAAAAATTGATTTGTAGCAGAGAAAATATGTTTTTAAGTCACTAAAATCTATTTAGGGAGCAATGCAATAGAAATAGGCTTCGAGCTGTATGACAAACAAGGATAAAATATTTAAAATATATAAAGAAAAGACAGTACAAATGAGCAAATAAATGAAAGACAACATTGCTCACTGTATATTTATGAGTGCTATCGAATACAGCAAATTTGCAGAATAAAGATAGCAGGAAATTATTTTTCCCTCAAATATTATTTTAATCAGGTTTATAGTTAAAATAGATGGAGAATCATAGTATGCAAAATAATTTTCCAAATAGATACAGTAACATAACTCAGTATTTTGAAAGTGTAACAGGTGAGATTATAAATTACAAACTGAATTTACTGCAAGACTCTAATAAACCAGAACCCATTTTCCATAACAATTTATAGTTCTGTTTTGATTATACAGCTTATTTGTTTAACTTTATTACTTCATTAATTTCTTTTTTATGATACCCTATTCTCTACTGTCAAAGAATTCATTCAATCATTGCATTTCAATAACCCAGACACTCTGGCTGTTTACAACATACTTCATTTCAAGTACCACTGTCTACTTTTCCCTATTCACACACATGTACACTAAGTTCTGTAACCACTGCTCTGCACTTCAAGCTACAGAGAGCCACAAGGGACATGCAGCACTACTGGCCTTATCCAAAGCCAGTGGAAAGACTCCAACTGACCTCAAAGGGTTTTGAATTGGGTCTTATGTTCCTTCCTCTAGAGCAGGCATTTCAATTTCTGGTCCCAGACTCCACTTGCCTAATAAATGTATTAACTCTACACAACTCATCTTTCTTCTCTCAAAAAGTACCACAGAGCTATAGCAAATACTGTTTAGAAAATACATCCTGTTTGTCCATACCATATATACACACACAATACTGTTAAAAAAAAAATCACACTCCACTGTAAAATAATATTTACTTAAATAATGCAAGTTGCAAACAATTGCCAGCAAAATCTCTAACAACAATTTCTCTCCTTCCTCCATTCTCTCTCTCAAATACTTTGACTGTTGCCATTATTTGGCATTACAACAAAGTAATTTCTGTGGAAAAAGAGATGCTAGTGCATGAATTATACATTTGTCTTATAAATATTTGAATCACATATTGCTTTATGCTAAAAATGTTACAGAATTACTGGAAGCAAAACCAAATAGCAGCTACACAATCATCACTTCCTCTTTAGAACAAAGACTTAAAATGTATAAGCTCATAGTTTGTATCTGTTGTCTGGAATTTCCCTTTAGTACATCACCAGTTTCCCCTAATTATTGTTTTGATTTTGTCCTTGGGAGTTTTTGACAATTTCTCTGAAACTAAGCAATTTAAAGTCATTAAGTGCTACTGCTTTGGTAATAAAAAAAGGTAAATACTGTAGCAGACTGATTATTCAGAACACACAATTTCTCCAAGCATCCGATCAACAAACACACATGACTTTTGGTACTTCCGTGGTCAGCCAAGCAGATTTGATTTTTATATTGATATTTATTTGACATTTAAAGGAATAAAATGTAAGGACATTTTAAAATTGGGCTCCCACATTTTCTGTGTAGAATAAATGTTTCTCTCTTCCGAGTAGCACCTTTAAATTCTTTTGAGGGTATGTGTAGGAGAGCACATATATCTGTGTATAATATATATTTGACACAAAATCTAGTTAAGAGAACATCGAGGTCACATTCTTGACCTTTGAGTGTTTAACAGTCATAGTTAAGGTTGCATGTGCAGCCTTTCTGTCCCTTAACTGTAAGAAACACTGTCTTTTCACCAACAGAAGATAGTCCAATAAAAGATACCACCTCACCCATCTTGTTTCTTTAAAAGCAATTGACTTCTTTGGCTACTGCAGTTAATGACAGACTTGCTACCCTCCATAAGTCCTAGGGGAAAGAATTTTAAATGCCTGGAACATAAAATATTCAAAAGTCCTTTCCCTGAGCCAACTATAGGAGATGGTCAAAATATGTTATCTGGGCATCGCAAAATATGAACAGGAGCAATAGAGAATAAAGCAGCAGATACAAGAGATAAAGACCATGCAGCACTTTACACACAGTTCTAAATTTTACTAATAGCAAATGTAAACACTGTCACTGGACTGATATTCTATTAGTTCTTGGATTTGGTAAGAATTTTTGCTCATATATTTTGTTGGAGTTGGTGTCACCTCAAAGATGAGGCAAGACTGATAAGTTAAATAGAGTGCAGTATACCATCCTTTAGTTTACAAGTGATTGGATAAGTAGATCAATGTCACCTTGAAAAACTGTAGAGACAAGTCTTATATCTATATATTTACAAGTTAGTGCTCATATAAGTGTGAACTAATGGCATTACCTAAAGCCGGGCAAAGTATCAGTAAGCAAATTGTAAGCTTTCCCCACTTCAGTCTTGTGCTCTTTAATCCTTGTTATTGCAGTCCAGGGCAGAGCCTGCCAGATGCGTCATTGTGCTTGACTGCAAACAAGAGTTTCTGATGTTGAACAGTCAGACTCAGTTGAAACCAAACTAACTGCCACTTATGACCTCAGCTAGGATCTCTACAGGAAGGAGTTACTACATTCACTCACTTTGCCAGTGGAAATTCCATTCCCCTAGAAAATGGTTTGAGAAGAGTTGGAGTGGTAGATACCCTAGAAGGGAGGGATCAGATACAGATGATCTAGACAAACTAAAGGATTGGGCCAAAAGAAATCTGATGGGGTTCAACAAGGACAAGTGCAGAGTCCTCCACTCAGGATGGAGGAATCCCATGCACAGCTACAGACAGGGGACCAACGAGCTAGGCAGCAGTTCTGCAGAAAAGGACATGTGGTTTACAGTGGATAAGAAACTGGATATGAGTCATCAGTGTGCCCTGGTTGCCAAGAAGGCATTGCCAGCGGACTGAAGGAAGTGATTATTCCCCTCTATTTGGCATTGGTGAGGCCACATTTGGAGTATTGTGTCAGTTTTGGGCCCCCCACTACAAAAAGGATGTGGACAAGTTGGAGAGAGCCCAGTGGAGGGCAACAAAAATGACTGGGTGTCAGGAGCACAAGACTTAGGAGAAGAGGCTGAGAGAACTAGGCTTGTTTAGTCTGCAAAAGAGAAGAATGAGGGGGGGGTGACCCGTCCGTGCCCAGGGTAGCCCACTGATAATGCCAGGGTCAGGGCAGGCTGTAAAAGGAGAGCGAATTCTCCCAGCACTGGTGGGTGACACTCAAGTCAGACTTCCCAACCAGCCACAAGCAGTGCTTCTGATTCCCCCACACTGGTTATCAAGAAGCCACTGTGCAAATACACACAGCCCCCTTTACTGCATTTCAGTCTCTGGCTCCCAAACTGACATTAGGTCCAGTAAAGAGACCAGTCATTTAAACTTTATACTCTTTACTCCAAAGATTCCCTCTGATCCCAAAGGACCAGCCACAGTACCAGTTCACTATAAGTTTGGATCTTACCCAAGATACCACGCTGCCAGCCAATCCTTTAGTAACTAAAACTAAAGGTTTATTAATAAAAGAGAAACAAACAATAAGAGAAATGTTAAAGGCTTAAAGCAATCAGATATATACAAACGATTTGAAAGTCCACATACATCAGGTTTCTAGAACAATTGTGGAGTTGCAGGCTTGTATAGTTCCTCTGGTATACATCCAGTACCTGGATGGGTCTAAGTCCTTCAGTTCAGTTGCAAAGTGTGTTGATCCAGAGGTGTGTCCGCAGCTGGACAGGAACAAAGACAAAATGGTTTCTGTGGTTTGATCTTATATACCCTCTGTCACTGGCCATGTGGCTTGTGGAACTTTACAGGAACTCAAATGGAGTCCAGAGTCACATGGGCCAATCCTGGTAACTCTTCAGGTATGCCCATGGTTCCTTCCTGGGCCTTTGGCTTCTGGAAAGGTCTTGATGGACCATTAAGCGGGCTATTGTCCTGCGGCCTCTTTGTCTGGGGTTTGTCCTTTACAGCACAGTTTGAAATACATGCATATCAAAGATCTCCATAACTTTCCTCCCACATATTACACATGAACACAAATATCTTCTTGCTCAGCACATTATAACCTTTCTAACCGTACCTGACATGGCATGTCTTACATGAATCATTATGATTTTGACATATTAATGTCAAATAACCCAAATGTCCCCCCCTCCTAATCCAGTCCGCATGACAGGGGGATTTGATAGCAGCCTTGAACTACCTGAAAGGGGGTTCCAGGGAGGATGGAGCTAGGCTGTTTTCAATGGTGGTAGATGACAGAACAAAGAGCAATGGTCTCAAGTTGCAGTGGTGGAGGTCTAAGTTGGATATTAGGAAAAAGTTTTTCACTAGGAGGGTGGTCAAGCATTGGAATGGTGGAATCTCCATCTTTAGAAGTTTTTAAGCTGCGCTTGACAAAGCCCTGGCTGGGATGATTTAGCTGAGGTTAGTCCTGCTTTGAGCAGGGGGTTGGATTAGATGACCTCCTGAGGTCCCTCCCAACACTAATATTCTATGAAAAATGGTGAAACACTTTTACAATTTTTTTTTAAATTCATTAATATTTTAATCAGCACTTCAAAAAATTTTCATAAAATGCAACTAGTTCTAATTCTAAGTATGGAGAATGATTTGAGGAACCTGAATCCACAATCACACCTGGGATTTCTTGAACGTATAGTACAAACTTTTGATAGCAGCCGTTCAGAAAAGTTTAGAGGATGGAATTATTCCAGGATGCTGCTGAAAGTCCACTAAAGCTTTATGATTAATCTTTTTCTGAGACATGCATGACTTCGTCTGCTGCATCACAACCCAGCAACCTGACTACACAAAAGACACGTTATCCCTGTTAATATATATCTACATATCACCAGTCTAATGATACAATGCCACATTATGAGAATGAATGAGAAGGGCAAATGCCAACCTAGATGCAGAGTAACATGGCCTGATATGAGGGCAGCTCTTCCTCTGGTGTAGGTGGACTTCAATGGATTTGTGTTGATTTACACAAGCTAAGGATCTGGCCTATGATTTACCAATATACAGCATAGCTCACAAGTGATGGTTGAAAGGATCAAGGAGGGTCCTGTGCCAGTTTCTGCCATAGTGACAAACAAGTTATGATGAATGAAGTAGGATGCACACCAAGTAAAAATAATTCCAAACAGGCCAATGTAGGTTCCTACCAGCACGCTCACTCAATCTCATGCTTCAGGAAAGACCAAATGGTAATATAGTACAAATTTATATTACACTGAAACAGGGAGATAGGATTTAATGTGGGAAATTTCAAAGGAGCTTTAAGGAGTGAGGCATCTGACTCACATGGTATTCCAATTTTATCCTTTGAAAATCCCAGCCTAAAATTTTCAGAAATTACATCTAATTTTCAATGCCTCAATTATAGGTGCTTAACTTGAGATATCTTTAAAAGGCCCTGATTTTCATAGCATGAATACTCAGCGCTTTCTGAAAATCAGGTCTCTGTAAAGTTAGCAACCCAAAAATAGAGACACCTCATATCACAAGTCACTTTTGAAAATTTACACAATAGGAGTTTTGAGGGCATGAGGCCATAGCATACCTCTGCATTAATAAAGAAAATTAAGAGAATGATCATTTGTGTTTATTTTGTTTTCTATTGTCACCTTTTAAATCCTGAATCAGTTCTTGGTCCATATGACACTCCAGTGGGGCCAAACCACCAACACCGTGAAAATGAAAATAGACAATTACATTTGCCCCATTCTTATTTGTCTTCCACTATTTATCACAAGAATGATATCACATGATTTTAATGCCAACTCAGACCTGTTTAATCTGTTCTTAGTTTATCTGTATGGCTGATTTGCTGAGAGACTTAAGTGGTAACTAATCTGAACAACAGATGTACCGCTGATTTACTCATCTTAATTTTGTTTGAATTCAAGTAAAAAGTGACCTTGCCAACTGATTCAGATGAACCAGATCTGACTATCATTCTGTGATAGTGGGAGTAAACTGTGCTGCTTAACCTTTTTCATGTTCTGTAATCTAATTCACTGGCCTTTCTTATTGTTCTCTACAGACAGGCTCAGCAACTGTGGATAAGAAGAGGAACAGATGGACAGTCAAAACACAGACTGTTGAAAAGGTCAGGTTATATGTATTTTCTCTTACAGGGAGATGTAAAGGGCAAAAATAAATTACATATATGATGTAGTTTTGTGATTTGATTCTTTGTTCATGGTGATGAAAAAAAACTAAACATTAGCCAGATTGATTATAGAATTATGTTGTCAAAGGTAAGAATCTGGTGGTGACCAATGTCATAGTGGTGTGGAATATCCAGACAGTAACTCCTCCATGTACACTCTTGAGCAGATCTACAGGAAACCGTCACAATGAGACTCAAACCCACACATACTTTGCCTTGATTTGGTATGTGTTAGTGAACATGAACCCACAATCCTAGTGGTGAAAACTTTGAGGCTGAATGGCATAGCTAATCCTGCCTAGAATTTAATTTGTGGCTCTGCAGAAGGGGATGGTGCACCACTAAGCCTGAAAACAAGGCTGCTATTATGGATCTTTCCTCTGTTTTTATTTGTAAATTTTCTCTTGTTCTTCAGAAAATGTTTACTCCACCCCAGCCATTCCCCTTCCCCAATTCCTCTTCTGTGTCTAGCCCCTGCCTCCCTTGTCTATAGTCTTACTCAGAGCTGTGTGAAAGAGAGAATTCAGAAGATGTTTGTTCTCCACTGAAAAGTGTAGCCCTCTGCTCGTTGGAGCTGCAAGGAATATGTAACAGTACATATATAATATTGCATTTTACAAGCACTGTATAAATTACCTCCCCCCAGGGGTAGTTAAGTAAATATCCCTTTTTTACAGATGGGAAAATGGCAGAGGAAGGTTAAAAGTAGGTAAACAGGCTACAGAGCAAGGCACTGTTGTAGACACAATTAGAACACAAGTCTCCACACTCACAGTCCAATTCCTAACCCACTAAACAACAGGGATCCCCAAGCAATTTACCAACCTCAGTGTAGCCCAGTTTTCGTATACCAGCCACATGCAATATAAACCACATAGTTTCCATAGTCTGTGATCATGGGGAAAGAGAGAGAGGAATTAGTCGCCTATCATGTCCTTCAGGTTATGCAAGAGATTGCAGATAGTGATCTTTATAAGCTGCAGAAGCACAGTGTATCATCTTGGTCAATGCTGATGCAGCCCTTTCCTGTCTACCCTTCCTTCCCTAAAGCTGACCCAGTGGTGGAGCTCACACATCTAGGGACAAATTCACCCCCAGTGTAAGTAAGTGAAACACAACAGTGGATCTGCTTAAATAAAGGCTGAACTTGAACCTCAGTTTTACCCATCTGCAAAATGACAGGTGTTACCTGGCAGCTCTGTGTTCTTGGGGAACCAGAGTGCAAAACCCCTATTCTCCCTCTGGCTCACCTGAACCCCTCCCCCCTTCCCACCCCAGCCCAGCCTCTGCTTGAACCAGAAACAAAAGCAATGAAAAGGCTGTGGGAGACACACCTAAAACAAGGGTGATAGGACTGAGACAACTCCCCATGCCTCATCTACATAGAAGATGTAAAAAGAGGCATCTCAATTACCACATCGAATGGAGAACTGGAGCCTCATTTACATCGAAGATGGAACAAGAATTAGCATGAAGAATGGAGAACCAAGCTCCAAAGCAGGAGCCACACTGAACTCTGGGATTGGAAAGACAGGGACGCACTGCATGATGGGAGATCTCTGCTCTTGATGTAAATGAACTCACACCTACACCCATCCAGCTCCGCAGTTACCAGACCATTCTAGTTATTGATATGCAAAACACTGAATCTGCCTGGTTGGATTGTGAGCTCCCCCAAGGAACATTGACCATAGCTGGGAGTGATCAGCTCCTATTGTCCAGCATAGAGAAAACCACTCTGGGGTACTTCATTGAGACTTTATTTACCCATAACCCAAAATTCAAACTCTCTCTCTCCTGATGCCTGGACCCAAATGCTGCCTGCTTCCCCATTTCCTGACTGATCGTGTTGTGGGCTTTGCCTCTCTCTCAAGCGCTCCTGACCAGCCTGTCTCCTGGGAACTTCTGAGCTGCAAGAAATGGTGAGATTCTCCCCCTCCCCCACACCTTTCCCCAATTCTGTCTCTCTCTCTAATCCAGGTAAAACTTTTTACTTTTGTAAATCAAACCTGAGCTGCCTTCTCCAATACCCCTACTGTAATTTTGTTGTATTGTGTTAGATTGTTTTTCTCTCCTTGTATGGCATCACTATTAGTATCATACGTTTTATACACCTGGCAATAAACTAACTATTGTAATCAAGCTGGTTGCCAGTTTCTCTCTCTCTAAATGCATTTACTCCTTTGTGTTCTTGGCTTCCCTACTTTGCTGTGCAGCAACGCTTCTTTTACCTAAGCCAAAGATCCCTGGAATGCCCAAAATCCTATGGGGTTTGCTTATCAAGGGGGTTACTGCTAGAACAATTGTGTTGCAAAGAGGCATATAAAGGGGGCAGATGAGAAGTGCTGCTCTGCCTAGCCTACAGAGTCCAGAGGCGCATAAGGGTGACAGCTGAAAGTGCTGTTTGACCCAGCCTGATTGAGTCCAGGGGCACATAAGGGGAACAGCTGAAAGTGCTGTTTGGACCCAGCCTGCTCACAAGTGTGCTCCATTCTGGTGTGGTGCAACGGGCACATGAGGGTGACAGCTGACCGTGCTGTGTCACCCAGTCTGCTGAGTTCAGGGACGTATAAGGGGTCAGCTGTGAGTGCTGATAGCCCGGTCTGCTCAGACGCACTCAGTTAATCTGGAATGGTTGTGTGTATCTGGGGGGGCTGGGGGGCGTAATTTGAATCTGAAAACCTTAGGTCCTGCAGGATAGCTCCACTGGGAGGGGACTTGTAGCCATACGAACACACAAGTAACACAAGCAGCACATTAATAGAATCACACCCCCTCTTCCAGGAAGGTAACCCTAATAAATAAGCCTACCCCAAAGTGACGGGCAAATCTGGTAACACAGAATGTGATATTTACACACCTCCCAGGGGTATTACGAGGCCTAATTAAATGTTTGCAAAGGGCTGTGTAAGTACAAAGAACCAAGATCGATCTGTGGCAGAGGTAGGACTAGAACCTAGAAGTCTTTTTTTTCCCAGCATCGTGCTCCTGTTCTATATAGTGAGTAGCTTCTGCAGCCTCTTTCCTTTGCTGTTAACAGTGTTTGGGAACCCTGATCAGGCTGGATGTAAGCTTCCCAAACGGCTCACGAGCGCCATGCACCCCTTAGAAATACCACATGGTGCAGCTGCTCTGACCCAGGCTTGCTAAGGCCTGCATGAGACCAGGTGCATCATTCTACACCCTCAGGCTCATGTGGCACTTAGGAGCAGTTTGGGAAGTTTGTATCTGCCTGATGGAGACTTTGTAATCTCTGAAAAGGCCCAATTCTTTTGCCACTGACTTCAAAGATATCAGGATCCAGCCTTAAGAACGGACAGACGCATTCTTGGAAAGACAAGGCGGGTGAGGTAATACCTTTCACTGGACCAACTTCTACTATCCAATAACAGACATGTCCTCACCCACCTTCTCTCTCTAATATCCTAGGACCAACACAGCTACACTACCACTTCATACATACTCTTAATTACCCTCAGAGTCCCCAAACTAGCCAAAGACACAAGCCCTAGGCAATAGGAGCAGATATAAACAAATTTGTAGTTTTCTAGGCCAAGCCAATATAAATGATGAGCTAAATAGGAAAATTTTCAGGTGAAATGTCTTCATATTTTGAACCCTCATTTCTCTCAAATGTCTGCTCCAACTTGCCTCAAACTTACTAGCAAACAGGATCACAGCTTTGAAATTCAGACCGATTGATTTAGTTTGAAGGAAGCGAAGAAAGATTCAAAAATCAAGAATGAAACTGAAAACAGCATCTCTCACAAACCCATCTCTATGTCCCTGCCTCCCGCGGCCCTTCAGTAAAAGCCCACTCTGGGGCGCCTGGGTCAGGAACTCACAGAGTCCCAGGCTCCCAGTGCCCCAGTTGTGCTGGAGCAGGGGAGCTGCTCAGAGCAACGTCCCAGTGACTGAACAAACACCACAGCCGCCTCCCCTGACTAGAGCCACCTCCAGCGCCACACGCACACCCGTCCCATGTGTCTCCAGACGCGCTGCCAGGATCCCCCAAGGAGACGCATGGTGCTGGGCGCCAATCCCAGCTAGCAGTGCCAGCACAAACAACAAAGCGAGGCATCTTGCTGCCCTTGGTAACAGCTATTCTGGAGCAACAGTGGGTCGCTGCAGAGAGGGGCCTCTGCTTTGCCCCACCAATCTCCACCCATACGTTGGAGGCTGTTGTTGCCACACACAAAAAAACCCACTGCTGGTCACATGTGGCCACATTTGAGAAACACTGGTATATAAGGAAGTACACCTTTTCCATCTTTAAATTCAATTATTTAAGTGACCTGTTGTCACTACTAGGTACCAGCTCTTCTCTATTATCTATAGTGCCTCTCTGATTGTCTTTAGTCCCTGCTATGTTCCAATCAAATACAGCCAGAGCAGTTTAATCTCTGCACAGTTTACCAATAGGTTTTAATCTGAAAAATTACCGAGATAATCAGCCCTCTAGGGTGCCTGTATAGAGCCATTCTCTCAAATTCACATTAATCCACATAAAATGGACTTCATCAACTGCTTTGCAGGAGCCAGATCTGACTGCATTACCACCAGTTCTTCCATTCTGTAACATAACATTTTTAAATGTTATTAAAAGAATGTGGATAACTCAGGGGATTGGAGGTGGGCTGCAGAGCCTTTCAAAACGTGGCCCAGGTTGGTAGCATTAAAAGACATTACAGTCTGAGGATCCCCAGCTCATAAATGCCATCATTGCAAGTGGTATCAATTGGCAGTCAGCCTCAGCAGGGCGAGGACTGAATAGGCAGAAAGACTGAATTACCCTGACCCCTAGGGCAGGGTGAGCCAAAGGTTTTTAAAGCCACTGTCCTCCTTTCATATTCTAAGCCTAGCCCAAAGTCGACTCTAATTTACACTCAGCTACAATGACCTCCCACAAGAAACCAAGCAGAGCAGAGCATGAGTTGGCATACAGGGGCTACAAAATAAGAGAGAATCTTCCTTATAGATGCAGAATTGATCCCTCCAGATTAGATGCACAGTGTGGGGAAGTTTGGTATGCCCAAATTGCAGACATCCTGTGGCTAGTCAGACCTCAGCCACCCAGGTCATCCTTTATTAGCATTTGTATAAATTCAAAACCCTTTTAAAAAAGCACTGTCTATTCAATTAAACTTATTTTAAAACTGTATGTTTTGTGTATGTTTGATTACATTCAGCTAAAAAAGCACAAAAGCTTTTTCAATAAGGTTCACATTTATTGACTGACAAGAACACAGCACATGGTGACCAGACAACTCACCTGCTAGAAATGATCCCTGGCAGTGTCCTGGCGTCCTACTTATTGTAGTTAAGCCCAGGCACAAATGAAATTGTTGTGTTGGTCTATCTACACCCATTGGGTGGCAGCCACCACAATCCTCTTCGCACAGTTTAGACTGAACTACCAGCAGGATCAAAACATTTGTGGCCTGGAACAAACATTTGTGTCGCATCTCGATTCCTCCCTTTTGCCCCCAGATGCTTAGCTGGCACTCAGCCAAATAATTTCTTTCTTTTTTGCCATCCATCATTGGAGTATTTGAGCCCCTTCCATGTAAAACCAATAATAAATAAATCAAAAACTTCAAAGTCCCTGGCACCTCTCCTTGTACAGGGTCAGAACTCTGCTTGGAGTGGAGAAGTTGCGAGAGCATTGAGAATAAAAAGTGTTTGAATCATGAGCATCATTTATGATGCAAAGGCTTTCTCAAAGAGGAAGGCATTGCAACGTTGCCTAAAGATGGTCAGACTCTGGATTCTCATGATCTCTGGAAGATTGTTGCATAGCTGGATCCACCCAGAAAATGCTTTGTCCCCAAATCTCATGCACTTCATCCTAGCCTTTGTGATTTGCATTGTCTCAGAGGAACAGGGCTGCCATGGAGGTTCCTAGATTGAAATTCAGTCTTTGATATAATTGGGACACAATCCATTAATTGCTTTGAAAACTAGGACCTAGACCTTAAACTGGCATTGGAAGCTGACTGGGAGCCAGTAAAGGGACTTGAGCACAGGTCTGAGCCATAGAGAAAATGGGCTGCCGCATCCCATGCTAGCTGCATTGTCTTCACATTCAACTTCCAATACAAAGAGTTACAACTATCCAGCTTGGAGCTGATAAATGGAGGGATCACTGAGGTCAGGGCCTAATCCAGGAGAAAGTTTCCTACCAAGCTGGAAATGAAAGGCATTTTTGAAAGCCATGCTACCTATTCAGCCAAGTTTAGCAAGGAGTCAAAGGACCCCAAGGCTTCACATTGCTTTGTAAATGAGGGCTATGAGACTTCAACGGAAAGTGGAGCCAGCTCTTTGAAGCATTTCCCATTTCTGACCAGCATCAGTTCAATCTTTCCTGGGTTCCGCTTGAGCCAGCTGCTCTTCGTCCAAGAGCTGATTAGCTGTAGGCATTCTGACACTTTAGTGATTCTGGTGGCTGCATTAGCTGAATAGGAGATATATAGTTGAGTGTCATCAGCATACGGTTGGCAGCTAAGCCTATGGCATCACATTCTCTTTCCCAGTGACTCAACTTGGACTTGACAGTGAGGAAGGCATTTCGCCCCATGTGCTCCTGAGTTTTGATCACAGCCCTTTTATCCACATTTTGACCAATGTGCTAGAGTCTCTAGATAAAACTCTGCCACCAAACAGAAGGGGAGCTTGGTATGATTTCCCTGTCTCTGATGGAACTTACTCTTCTCTGGATTTCTGCAGGAGATGACGTGAGAAATGACTTATTTCTAAGGCATCTAAAAAAATACTGTAGATCAGCAAATAAGTGACAAAATTAAATACCAAAAAAAAAATGTTTAAATACTCCTAAGTGGAAAATAATTTGATTTTAGCATGTACCAGTTTGCACCAAATGTCAGGAACTTTCAAAAAAAAATATTTCCTAGTGGATTATCTACTGATCTCTTTAGATCACTATGAACACTGTGCTGTATCACTGCTATATTCGGCTTCATTTTCAGGAGCAAATCATAAATCTTTCCAGCAAGTTCACAAAATGTAAGTTTGTTTATGGAATGGCATCATCTTCCTGCTTGGTCATGATTATGAGAAATAATTTTTTGTTTAAATGGGAAAATAAATATAGATTCCGCAGGCTATCCTCTTTGCAAGCACACTTCCATGGGTTCAGTACAGACTAAGAATCCAGTCCTGCAGACAGGTACATGTGAGAATAAATGTATGCATTCAAGAAAAATTACTCTCAACCATTAGCATTTTGTAGGTTTGGGGGATAGGAGTGGACATTTTTGTGAGAAACCCTTATTACATTTTTGGTAATAGATCACTGATATTTTCTGTTTGGTCTCCACGTTTATATGTTCATTGCCTATAGCACTGCAGGTAGAGTAACAAAGAGAAATGCAGCTAATAATAAGGGGAATAGCTGCTGGTACAGAAATGAAGACAAATCCATCAGCCATGTTACAAGAATGGCATGTATTGCACTTTCCTGATATAACTGGCATGATATAATTGCTTTTTCATCCTCCCCCCCCCTTTTCTTTTTAAGGCCTAGTCTTACACAGTGCTCAAAAAATCCACATATACCATCATAAAATAGAAATATGAGCCAAGAAAATAAGTGAAAAAGAAAAAGTAGCTGGCTGGTCTTGTAATAACCTCTGATAGAAATAAATAAGTACATTCACAGATTCAACAATGAAGAAGATAATAGTTTAGGGCAAAACCATTCTTTTTCATTGTGTTTCTTGGCATGAAAGCCTAAGCTGCCTATTATAGAAGTATAAAGATAGAGACTACTTAAAGAGAAAAACAGCCATCTTCACAACATACCTAATATGTTCCTAACCTACGCCCCCATCCTGAAAATGACTTCACACAGCTGGGTTCCCACACTCAGACATAGCCCCAAAGGTCCTAAATATGAATGATCAGATTCACTCTAGATGGCACAAGGTGGTGCAATTTACCCTGCACCATCCTGGTCTCAGCAGGGTCCACACGGAGGTTGAAGACTTATGCTCGCCAAAGGATAAGAGGCAGTGTTGATGTCACTGGCCAGCTTCATATTTTTAGCTGTGGGGACTGATTTTCAGACAACCACTAAACCCATGATCTATTGTTCTGGATCATGTACTTGTATCTCAATCACTTCAGTTTTGTCTATGTTTAAAATAGTTTACATTAAACGAAGGTTATTTGGGCATAAATACTGCACAATAATTAATACTGCTGCCAAACCTTGGTTTCAAACATTAACCTCCTTCCAAAAAGAGTATTCTCTACAGAATCATAGAGAGGTCCTTCAAACTGTGTTTTAAAACAGAGACTTTCTTTCAGAACAGGCAGCACAGCATGGGGTGAGCATGGGGCTGGGGATCAAGGCTTGTATTCTGTTCCCAACACAGTCAGTCACTCAGTGCGTGATCGAGGGGAATTCACTTACCCTCTCTGTGCTTAAGTTATGTTATGCATCCCAGTGATGCTGATAATAATAAAGACCCACCCTTTATTAAGCACATCGAGCCTGACAGATGAAAATCACTATATTACTATTCTCCATCTTGTTAAATTTTCATAAATTGTATTTACTTCTTTTAGGTTTCTTTTGCAATATAATTCTGGCAGATACTAGAAAACATTTGAGCTCATGATAATAGCTTTATAGTATCAAATGTTTGCTACCATCTAAAATTACAGCCCATAGAAATTTAATTTAAAACAAATCTAAATCACTCTGCAATGTTAATAGAAAAAGTCAGCTTGGTTTTCAAAGTTCTGTTCTTATGTGCATTTTTTCTGAAATTGAAATCCATCTCTCAATTTTCAAACAGAGTTTACAAACTAGAATGAGGGAGATGCTGCAGTCCATCAGCCTGTCAGCAAGTAGGAAGGCAATGGGCTGTAATTGGAAAAAGATCCATAAATGACTTGACCACAAGAAATAACCAGAGTTGATCGTTCCCAGCCATCCCAATTTTAGCAGCATGGTCTTGGTTCAGATAGATCAACTCTCCACATTCTCAGAGAAGCCTGTTTGAGAATGGGCCGTCTTTTCATGAATACGAAGATGAAACCTAACAGGAACTAACGGTATTTACCAGCTGAGAAAGAAATGTAGCAACACATTAAAAAGTGAACTCTTAAGGGCTGCAGTAGCTCATCTCTGTCAAATTTAAAGAGGCATCACACCAAGAAGCATGCTGGGAAACCCGCCAGAGGGAAAATCAGTGACCACCAGGCAATAACCAAGAAAGGTGCTAAGAAACAGATATTATATTTTATCTGCATTCAGGCTATCAACTTAAAGCCAAATGCTGAAAGTCAATTTAGTGAGACAATAATCCTATAACTAGGTTCTCTGGATGTGATTCTGATCTTAGGTATACCACTGTAACTCCATTTACTTCAGGAGATTTACTTCTTGACTAAATGAGAGGTGAATCAGATCTGTAGTCCAGGTGATATGCACATTCATAGACTCATAGACTCATGGGTCAGAAGGGACCAATATGATCATCTAGTCTGACCTCCTGCACAAGACAGGCCACAAAACCCTACCCATACACATTTATAACAACCCCGAATTCCTTTGTTCTAGGCTCAAAATGGAACCACACGGTTAGCCCTTCTCTAGCTGAGCCAGTAGGAGTTATTCTGAGATTTTTCAGTGCTGAAAGTCTTTTAGATTAGGTGCACACGACACACTGCCAGCAGCAGGTGACTTAATGTCAGATAGTTCAGCACTTTTAGATCTTTCATCAGCTTTTTCTTCAGCCATGGTGCCGCTCTGTTCCCTTGGCACAGACTGCCTAGCTTTCCTACAAGGAATCTGAAGTCTATATCCATCTGAGTTACATGTGAAATATTCTGGAGGAAGCCATTCACCATGAAGGAATAGGCCCGCCAGAACAGAAAAACTTTCAGAAAACTATCAAAATCTTCACATGGCTCTATCGATGTAGCTCTTAAGCAAGGTACTTAAGCATATGCCTAACTTTAAGCATAAAAGAGTAGAGTAGTGAAATCAGTGGAGCTTAAAGGTGTAGCTGAATCAAAGTATAAAAGGGAGCGTGCCCAAGAAAAGAAGAAACACTCTCCCTGTGTCTCTTCTTCCAAACTAGTGAGAATATGAGTTCAGGAAGGCCCCAGACACAGACTGCATCAGGAAGCAAGGAGAAACTGACTGACTTGCTTACACAGAAGGAATAAACCATTTACAATAAACTTAGGGACTGTCTCCCCCCATGGTGGAAGTAAGCACTTGCTTGTTAATCATTTTGCACTTTTTTTGGGACCAGGCTGAAGAAATTTCTGATTCTTTGTTCATTGGTCAGGCAGAGAAATGCACTGGTAAGAGCTGTGTGTACCTTACAGTGGAAAGAGAGATTGCTTGGTTCCCCTCCCCACTCTCCAAATTATCTGAGAAAGAAGGGTCAACTGGTTCGGGCATGTTGTACAGATGCAAAATTTATATATATATATGTTTTTAGACAATCCCTTAACTGGATACCGCTTGGCAGAAGAGGGAAGCGAGGAGGACAACAGATGACACCTAAGAAAACCATTGAAAGAGATGTCGCTGTCATGGAAACAGGCAACAATGGAGCAAGAAATGTGTCATTAGACAGAGATGGAAATACTAGGTTGCCTCATGCATCACGAGGCACGAGAGCATTTAATAATAACCACCCTTGTGCTCTGCCAATTCTGCTCTCTTTCACATTTCTCTTCTAATACCGCCTTTCTTCCATATTACCCTGTGCTTGGAATGATTTCCCTGATCCTGAGTACCATGCGGCCTCCACTTTTCAAGTCCTTGCTAGAAAAGGTTTCTTGCAACTCCCTCACCATCCTTGGCCCACATCTTTGTGCTAGTTGATAAATATTGAGTGAGACAAAACAAATAAATACAGTTTAAAAACTGAAACCTGAGGCATACAAATAAGACTGGTAACCTCATGATATTTCCTTGGTAAAAAAAAAAAGCTTGCCATCTCCATCCCAAACTTTTAAGCCATCTCTCCTTCTCTTTGTCCAACCTAGACTGAAGACCCTTCAGCACAAGAACGGTCTCATCTGTTTATCCTGTGTGCCTCTGCTACTGTATAATCAAATTATTATTATTATGGGAGAGAAAGGAGGTGGTTAAGGTAGCTGACAGGGATTCAAAAGATCTGGGTTCAATTTTCAGCTCTGCCACAGACTTCCTGCGTGACTTCGCGCAAGTCACTTAGTCCCTCTGTGCCTCAATTTCCCACCTGTAAAATGGGGCTAACAACACTTCCTTTCAACCACTCTGTCTGTATGGTCTATTTAGATTATAAACTCTGGAGGGCAGCATCTCTCTTTTGCTATGCGTACGTACAGCGCTTAGCACAATGAGACTGAAGTCTTGAAGTGCTACTATAATATAAATAATCATTAATATCTTTTTATCATCATCAACATATCTGATTACTGGAAAAGCCAAAATACTTTCCTCTGTGTGTGTGTGTGTGTGTGTGTGTGTGTGTGTGTGTGTGTGTGTGTCTCACACACACAGTCTTTATTTGGTCATCACCACGCATGCATTGACCTTTGAAATCTGGGAATAAAAGGGCTCTGAAATCAAGCTGGCAGGCTCAGCCGTCTGGCTGTCGTCATTTGGAGTCTGAAACAAGTGGGGCTATAGTTTGCAAGCTGTCTTCATAATTACTTGAAGCAGTTGTCACTCTGGCTCTAGTTTGTTCATTACACCCCAAACGAACAGCTGATATTTGTTAAAGCACATAAGCCACTTTGTTGGTGCAAGGCTCGATATTGTGGGAAACACTGCAGCTGCAAGTCACATGTAGTTCAGAGTATTTTCTGGTTTCTTCGCTTTATTTGCTTGCATGCATTCCCTTTATAGCAATGCCCTTTTTCTGGAGGGGGAAAACGTCACAATAAGGTAAACATTAGCTAACAAAAAGCTTGATAGGCTTAAGGTTTATGACCCAAATCTGGCTCTCATTAAACAAATACTTTTGCAGTGGTAAGGAATTCTCAGCAATAAGAAAGTAATTGCTCGAATTCAGAGTCTCTGAAATTCAGTAAAACTGCTGCCACTTGCAATGGCCTGAAGTGGAAACAATTTGACTAAATCAGTTTGAGATGGGTCAAACTGGTTCTGAAAAGTTCAGTTTCCTTCCTTCCATCCCATCCCAACTCAGTATCTGCTGAGTATCTTGCCACCCACACAACCTAAAAACTGTTAATGAGTTAGGTTTATGGGTCGTTGCTGACAATGGGCTGGGTGGTCAGTTGGGAAAAGGTTCCCCTTTGGTTCCTGAGGTAGGCAGGAATTCCTTGACTGCTGGCAGTCTCCCATAGCTGGAATGAGGGTGGGAAAAGTACATTTGGTAGTTTTCACCTGGGTTGTCAGAGGGCTGGGAAGAAAAAAGGTATCAAGTATCAGAAGTACCAGCTGGAGGGACAAACTAAAATGGCTGCAGGACTCCCACTCAGTGCAGCAGCAATGGTAGAGGGTGATGGGGATTAACAAGGCACGTGCCCCACGCAGCCCTCCCAGTGCTAGTGGGAAGCTCCATTTGCAACAGCTGCCAGAGTTATTGGAACGGCAGGCAGACTTATGGCACAATGGCTGCCTAAACTCGTCTGTTCTACATACCTGTATCAAAACTGACATGGGTTAGCTACAAGATAGACAAGGACAAACTGTTTTCTTCACCATGTCAGGTAATTGTGATTAAACCTCAGCTGAAACAAAGCTGAATACAGTTTGTCCTTATCCACATTTGCAATTAAACTGTGTTCAGCACCACTTCAGCTGCAGCCACTCAATTCTGTCAGTAATGAGACAATTTTGTTGTGTAGATGAGGCCTCAGGGAAGGCTGAAATGGTAACAAACAGAGCTAACCTTAGCATTCTGGGGCAAGCTTGCAAAATGTCAGTGGATATGAGTCTGTTATGACTCTTGGCTCTTCTCCATTCAAGCTGCAGAGACTCACTTTTAGCTCTGGAGGTTGCTGGTGTTGGATCAAGATGGCAGCTTTCACACACTAGTTTATCACACATCATGAATATTAAATGAGAAGCAAGGGATTAATTGATACTAGATATTATCCTTTTCCTCCACCTTCCCCAAGCCCAATATATCATAATAAAAGCACCTGTACAAAATAGATGACTGTGTTGCTTTTCCTAGCTGTGTGTCTAGTTTCTGCATGTATGAAAAGAAAGCAACTTTTAAAAAAAGCTTTTGCCAATCTAACATTCTACAAAGGATTTAGTTACTGATGTGATATCCCTGTGCACCACCGCCAATAGAACACAGGGCTACATCACTTAAAGTGAGAGAACAATGATGGAGTTGCTCCACGATATTCTCGTCCCACTGCCTTCATGAGATTAGGACTTTTTATTTGGGGGGGGGGGGGATAAAAACAGATTAGAACCTAGATTCTGCCTGATCTTCTGCTGCCTTAACCTGTACACCAGCACAAAGCGAATGTGCAATACTATCAAATCAGTGGTTCTGTGCATTGAAGAATCAGGCCTCTACCATCTTCAGGAAGGCTTAAGAGATAGGCAGACAAAGGGCTCTGAAGGAACATGCCCACGCAGTGAGGCATGTTCTCTTGGGAGTTCAAGCTGCAGAGCGCTGCAGGAGGCTTATGCATTGGGAATGGGAAGCAGTCTTTCCTTTGTAAAGGTTAGCACATCTCTCTTTCAATAACAGTTTTCTTCAGCCCGCCTATTAGTAGGAAGTGTCTGTTTTCATATGCGGCAAAGTCAGTTGCTGCTGCTGAAGAGACAAGAGGCACAAAATGGAAGGTCTTTATTAAGGAAAAATGCTAAGTGCATATATTGCACTCCTAATATCTGTTTATCCCGACTACAAATTACATTGCAACAGGCAGGGCTTGAAAGGTAAATGTTTAACAAGGGGAAATCTGGGTGGGGGAAGAGAGAGGATTGCGTATTTTCCCCCTACCTCATCCCTCTATTTCCTAAACTTTTTTCTTTATTTAAAAAAGTTAACAAGATGAGCAGCATTCTCCCTCAATTTGAGCCCTGGTTCAGGGCATTGGAAGAAAATGACAAGATTATCATTCAAAGAAGAAGTTTACACTAGTGCCTGGGTACTTCATTTTCTTGACAAAGAGTGCTTCTGACATTTAATACCTAACATCTTTCAAGAAATACAGTGAAGTGTTCCACCATTTTGACCTTTCCTGGGCTGTTTATTTCTGATTGGCCCAACCATATCACTCATCCCTAGATATTAGAGCCTCATCAATCAATGAAATAGTGATTACAGTCTAGTATAGTGAAATAGCATGAATTTAAAAGAGGCGCTTTCTAGGTTTTTAGGCCCAAGATTTGACATACCTTAGAATTGTTACAATAGATCATTCGAATCCAGAATATTTTCTTTAGCTAGTTTTTATCCATTTCCAACCTCATCACAAGACTTTTTTTTTTTTTAAGAATGTGTGTGGCCCTCAAAAATAGTGTCTGGTGCTCCCTCTTCTGCTTCTTGGTAACTAAGAAGTGTCATCATGAATGCGCACTAGCATACACAAACAGATGATTTGCCAGGATCAGGCACATCAGAGGTGGAAAAAACTTGCTAGTTTGTCTCTAGTTCACCCCCCTACCACTGCAGGCCTGTTCCCTTGTGTGTGTGTGTGTATGTATGTACACACACGCACGCACACACACACAAATATATATTTGTGTATGAGTATTTTACATGGTCTAGTATAAATATCTCTAGTAATGTAGTTTATACAAACATTATAATAATAGTCATACCTAGTTCTTACATAGTGTTTTTCATCCACAGATCTCACAGCATGTTACAAAGGAGGTCAGCATCATTATCTACATTTTACAGATGGGGAAATTGAGGCACAGAGTAGGCCAATGACTTACCCAAGATCCCCCAGCAGGATAGTGGTAGAGCCAGATATACAATCCAGGTTTCCTGTGTCCCAGCCCAGTGTTCTCTCCAGTAGGCCACACTGCCAAAAAATAAAGCCAAAAGCAAAGAATTATGTCCGGGCTTCCAAGAAGTTAATACAAAGGTGATGAGCAAAAATGTACCGAAAGTTTACTCCTCTCTACCCCCTTCATCCACTCTTGCTAAAGTCTTTCATAAATAAAATACTATTGATATGCTACAGCTCACAGCATTTACCATAGTTCAATGAGTTCATCTAGGGTGACCAAATAGTAAATGTGAAAAATCGGTACAGGGGTTGGAAGGGTAATAGGTGCCTACCTAAGACAAAGCCCCAAATATCGGGACTCTCCCTATAAAATCGGGACGTTAGATCACCCTAAATTCATCACAACTGGTGGCTGCCAGCAGCTGTGGTTTCTTTATGCGCTAGAGTGATCCAAATTGTTAGCCATGTTATCACAAATACTCTGAGGTAACCATGGTTTCTATGGAAGTTGCCATGTAGCCAGTGCAGTACAGCACAGTGTATTGCTTAGAGGACTCATTAAACAACTTGTACCACCATTGCACAGGGAGGCAGGGAGAGGCGGAGCATAGATGAAAAGTCACTTTACATTACTTGGTGGGAAAATGGGCAAGAAATTCATGACTTGAACTGTGAAGTGCCAAGAAACAGATTTGATTAAATGGAAGCTAAAATCTCAAAGGTAAGCCTGTGCCCATTCTACTAATGTAATTGTTGGAGCGACCTCACACCACTGCTTTCTAAAAAGCTGAGCTGGCACCGTGTGCTCTAATAAAGCTCCCTGCAAAAAGCAGGCAATTAATTTGCCATGAAAAAGGCTGAACTGGAAAATTACAAGCTGAAATGAAAAGAGACAGCCCAGCTCTTTTCATTACTGACAGGCCTGGAAAACCAGTGGCTCTGTGTTTGCAGCAAGTGCTTCAGGAGAAATAAAATAAAGACATAAATAAAACCCCCCCAGCATGCCTCGTGGGATAGGGGATCTGGGCATCTCTGTTGTGCCCCCCAGTGCGATCATCTAGTACATTGTAACCTTAAGCAGCTTTTATAGTTAAAGAAGCCAAATAAGTCAGAAAAGAAAATGATCAGATATTACAGTGGGCAGAAGCCCTTCTGTTCAGCACAGCCCTGTGGCCATTTTCCTACAGCGGAGAGGTGCAGAAGCTAGTTACAACTCTCTCCCCGGCTGCAATTTTTGGGGTCATCCTGCCCGCCCACTTTCCACCTGGCATCTTCAGGGAAGGAAGTGGAAATAGGCCCCTGGTCCTGAAAGCCCCCTAGCAGCATTTTCAGTCTCAGGAAAACCCCTTTTTCATAATCTGGGCCTTGAGGTGCCCCAGATTGCACGGCCTTTGATAGCTCACAATGAAGTGCCCCTTATTACTGCATGATGCAGTTTGGGATACCTCAGACTTTACTCTGTGCTAGGGCTGCATGAGGTATTGACAGCAAGAGCTTCTCCTGACCCACTGCGGCTGAATGGGAAGTGTCCCCCCCCTCAGAGATTGTTGCCATGAGAATGGGAGAAGGGGCAGTGGGTCTCCATCCCGGCTGTTCACAGACAAAATAATGCATGAACATTAACTTATCTTTCTTCCTTCTTAAGTGCATAGGAATTATCAGCCCTGTTTTATAGCTAGGAAAAGTGAGGCAGAGCAGAGAAGTGACTTGCACAACACAGTAAATCAGTGGCAGAGCCTAGATTAGAGTTTAGGCCTTTCCCTTAGGGCTCCTAACACAGCACTCATTCTTCCGGACCAAGCTGCCTCCCTGCACTTGCTGTCATTCTTCAAATTCTGTGGTAGCAGTTACCACAATCACTATGCTCCCTGGCCCCCAGTTCTTTTTCAACCCTTGTTATTTTCCCTTAAATTTGTTCCAAAAATAAAAATATTCCTGAATATTAACACTTCCCCTCCCACAGGAATATCACCCACACCTTGATATCAGATCCCACAGACTCTACATTACAAGAGAACATGTTACAAGAGAGAACAATTTTAATATCTAAGCCATACAACATGATTTTAAAAATAACTGTTTTCCATACTTATTTTCCCCTCTCCTTGAGTCCCCTTTCCCATTCCTGCTTCCCCTCATGATACTGATGGCTTAAACCTGAAATGCTCTTCTGTTGACTAAAAAGACAGCCCTTTGAAATTACTGTGACCTAGGAAGAATTGACCCATTTCAGAAAACAGATTTCATTGCAGCATTTTTCCTCTGGTCATAACTGAATTTTGAAAGCCTCAAAAGGCATCAGCAATGGCAGGGGGAGCAGGGGCAGCATAGGGGGAAAAAAGATACCTGAAAAGCTACTTTTGTAGACTCCCCCAATTTACATTGTTGGCACCAGGAGAACAGCTACAGACTGCAGGCTTGGGTAAAATCTACAGGTTATTCACATTAGCCTCAAATGAAATAAATATATAGTGAAAAGTAGTCATGTTTGGGAGATTTTCCCTTTAAGGGGAATTGGGCCCAGCCAGGCCCAGCCCAAGCTCCTTTGTGACTGATCAGCTTTCCCCCAACTGAGCCACTGCTGGCTTTTATAATCACTCCATTGCTCTAAGCTGAGAGGTTGCGGATCAGTCACAGATGAGACTGGGCCCAACTCCCCTTAAAAGGCCAGCCACCTTATGGCAGGGTTCCATGTTACTGAGTTTGCATGCACCAAGGTTTAAAAAAAAAAAGATGGTTAACCTTTTTTTTTAAGGCATTAATTCAACAATCTAGCAGAGCATTAAGGCAAATCAGTTTGGTTAGGGTGAGATTCTGATGCTACTCAACTGGAGTGAGTGTACCTTACTCCATAAATGGTCCAGGGTACTTACTATTCAATCTGAATAGGGGCATCAGAATTTCTCTTTAAACAGAACATGTGCATGCACACAAACACACTGGACACTTACTCATCCCTGTCGGTGAGTGTAAACTTTTGCTGAGGTTCAGGAAAGCATCAGCCTCGTGCCCCTGGATCCAGTCATAGCTGCCTGACTTCTTGCTTTTTGATCTCAAGATCTAGCTTTCTTCCCAAGGGTTTTATGCTATGGCCCAGCACAAGGTATCTGAGCACCTTCCATATAGAACTGATAATCTTTACTTGATATGGAGTCTCTGGATCATTTTCCTTTTCAGGATTAAAACTCTACTTGGATTAGGGTTTGGTTTTCTAAATTTATTTTATTTTGATGGTTGGTTGATTTCATTAATTTCGGGGAGGACCAACAGTGATTCAGATGGAGCCCAGCCTCACTCTGAACCATCTAAGATTCCGATTCCGATTCCGATTCCCCTTCCCCCATCCCCATCCCCATCCCCTTTTAAATGAATAAGTGCCCTGCCCACGAGATACACCAGTGCTTTATCTATAGTGAAATGATTAACCCCCACATGCTGCAACTGTGCTACCATTCAGCCATTAGGCGCCTGCCTGAGAATGCACCTAGGCATAAATTGCTACACACTAATTCAAGCCCTGTCTGTTTTATTGCTTAATAAAATTAGTGCTGTGATATGAACCAATATGTCCTGAAGTAAAATTGTAGTTTTTCTAAGAGTTCACTTCAAAGAAAAACCATGATCATATGACTGATGCAAAATGAAACTCTTTCATCTCAAGTTTTTTTTTTTCATGTTATAACCCAATGACTGAGTTAGTTTTTGTTCTGCAAGTAACATGAGAAGGCTTTTAGACCTGTAAATACTCTGAGTCATTCCACCCTCAAGAAATGAAAAAACAACCCCAGAAAGTTCCATGTGCTCTCAGAGTTTTGTTTATTGAACGTAATTCAGCCTTTTCTCCTGTTTCCTACACCGACAGTGACAAAAGAGAAAGGAATGGCCTAGTGTTTTAACCCCAGTACTGGGAGACAGGAACTCCTGAGGTCTCATGCTGTCTCTAAAGAGTTCCCTAAAATAAAATACCTATCAAGGAGGACCATTCCCAGAGCTCTCCCTGCTGAGAAACCTGGGAGATTTCTGCCAGCATTCTTTTAAAAAACAACAATAAGTGTCAGCCAAAAGATCAAACCCTGAACTGGCATCATGCAGAGGAGTTATCACAGATTAAGAGTGCCACAGGATTGGTTAGGCTGACTGAAAGGTCTGAGAACAAGGTGTTGTAAAGCATGTGTGGCAAGTACCTTATTTTCTCTCTTATGTTTGTAGGGAATTGCAACAGACTGGCCTTTTCCTGAAAAGGTCAGCCTCTCCTGAAGGCCTGATGGGCAGCCTTACAGGGCTTATATAGTTTACATGGCTGCAGGTAGTTTGCGTTGAATCAGGCTCCGCATGGGACAAACTTTTTGTTAATGTGTAGCGTTTAAAGTTGGCTAATTCAATTTATCAGAAGACTGATCAAATCCAGACAATTGGTTCCTAGGCTAAAACTCTAAATGTTCTTTTGCATTACAGAGGATTTTATTTTATTTTATTTTAAATATGTGAGAAATACTGACCCTTACAAAATAGTGCCTATAAGGGCTGCGCTAACACCAGGAAATAGCGTTTATAATGGCCTACCTGCATTTTTAATACAGCAGACCTAATATTGACACTGTGATATGTAAAAAATAATACCAACTAAGAAAAGTGCAGTCCTGAAGTTAATGCAATCCTAAAAGGCAATTGAGAGGATCAGAAAAGACAGGGGCCTTGAAAGGCAAGGGTAGCCTTTTGTCGACCTCATATGTATATTGGAATAAAGCAAGGAATACAAAATAAAATTAAAGCTGGAAACGGCTGAGTCGGCTCACTGTGCCTTTTAACTGGCCTAAGCATGTCTCACTTTAGGTGGGGAACTTGGGAAACATGTACATACTAGTTTGGAATTTCCCAGTTAGGAAAAACAAGGAGTTTTCGCTTTGTGATGGCAGTGTTTTATTTACCCAGGCACAGAACTCTCCCTCTTTTCAGGAGAGCTTTTGTCCGAGTCTTTGTTTACTTTAGAAGGGCAAGGAGATAGCCACAGGCTCTATTCTGGATCAGCCCTCCTTTCACCCTATGAGAAGAGAAAGCCTACTTTTTTCAAGCTACCTTCTAACTGGATCCCAGACCCTCCAATTTGATGCATCCAGGAGGACTTTTGTGCACAGTGATTTAATTGGGGCACTGCCTGGGTGCAGGAGTGTCCCTGTGCGGATCCAGCTGAAGGCTTGGGGTTAGCTCAGAAGAAGTGTTCTTGGTCCCCAGCTCCCCTTCTTTGCCTCCTCTCCCCTGCCAGCTCATTCCCCAGTCCCAGAATTACTGCACATTAGAGGAGCAAACGGTAGCTATTGTAAATGTCCAACATTTCTAAGATAGAAAGTAAATACAAGACAAAGAGGCCAGGGAGTGGAAAAGGGCACAAAGAAAACTTGGAAAAAGTAAAAGATCACAGGGAAAAGAAACAGAATTGGGTCATTGACTCCGAGCCAGGAAAAGTAAACACGTGGAAATTAGAGCAGGGAAAGCATTTCACATTAGCTTATCCCAAGGATGTTCTGTCTTCTGGAAAACTACTGTGGGCAGGGAAGATTGTTCAGAATTTTAACATCTCCACAATCTAACCAGTGCTATCTAACAAATTAGGCTTGTGGCCATACATATGTGACATGAGATATCCTCAAAGCCTGATGTACAAGTGCTGTAATCAGTCTAATAGGAAACAGCAGACAGCTTGTTAACCTCTTGCATATATTATATTACATACAAAAATCGTGTTAAAAGAACATTATTAAGGTTGCAAAGTCTAGCACTGAAACGTTAGGCAATGCCAGGAAAGGTCTCCTGTGCAACCTTAATTTGTAACCCTTATGTACATGTGTTATGATACAGTTTTTTATTGCATGATCACATGCTATTTTTTTCTACAGGACTGCTGCCACCTTCAGCACACAGGGCTAACTCTTCTCTCTGTTTGCCCCCACAGGCTGCCACTGCACCGGCACTCTTCTTGAAATCCCCAATGCAGCCAGCCCCAGTCTCTACTCCTTAGTCTTCTCATCCTGGTCCCAGTCTCCTTTCCCAGCCATTCTCAGTTCTCCCTGTGTCTGGCTCCTTGTTATGGTCTCTTTGCCCGGTCAGTCCCAGTTCTCTCCCCCATACTTTAACTCTTCATCATCTCTGTCTCCCCTTCCCTCCCACCTCCTCCCCCTTGCCACACTGGTTCCCAGTCCCAGTCTCCTTGCCCATCCAATCCCCACTGTCCCCTCTCCTCTCTCACTTCCCAGTCCCCAACTCCCATTCTCAGTTTCCCTCTCCCCCCCCTCTGACAGCCTCCAATCCAAGTCTCCCCACCACACTCCTTGGCCTCATCTACTCTTCCACCCCAGGCCCCAGATCTGGTCTTCTCCTCTCTCCATTCAAATCAGGTGGCTTCTTCCTCTGCATTGGCTGAGCACCAGCAGAGGAGAACAGGAGAGACAGACTCCCTGCTCTCCATTCTGGTGCCCAGGCATGGTCCTCAGTAATCGCAAGGCTCTACTGAGCATGGGCAAGCTGTGATTTTTCAAAGTCTTCTAACTTTGGGGGGATTTGCACATGCACAGTAACAGGCACCTCCCTGACACAAAGACCAACCCCCCAAATAAATAATAATAATGATTTCTGACTGCAGATTTATTTTTCCAAATGCATTTCCATTTTTTAAGTTATTCAGTTCCAATGTGGAAACCCGAGTTTTTTCCATAAATTAAGGGGATCTGACTTTAAGACACATAGGGACAGATTCATAGGATTGGAGGGATAGCAGCTTGCATCTTCCCCATTCAGGACTCCCCAAGGCTGGTTTGAACCTCAGTGTTTGTTAAGGCAGCCCTGATTTGCACCCCATTGTAGCGGGTCCCATAGGCCACTGCATTGGACATGAAAATACCAGGCCATGCTCCTTCTCCTGATCTGCCCCTCTTTCCTCTTCCTTTACGTCATCTCCAGTCTGCCCCCGAACACCTCCCTATTGAGAGCTGTGGCAAAGCCAACTTTGCTGCTGGTACAGATGAAGGCCCCTGCTACAGTGGGAGTATTTGGGGGGGGATTTGGGAGTGCACTACAAACTCTTTGCATCACCCTATACTGAATCAAGACCACAGGCAGTAGATACGCTGAGTAAGACGGTGTTATTTCTACACACAGAAGGCACTTATAGTAAAAGTAGTGGCATGGCATGCAAGCCTCACACTACTGTGTTAGAGACCTAGGACAGCAGCAGGATCAATCGTTTCATTTTCTACTCCACTGACATATGCCACATTGTGCTGTGGAAAAAGGGTAGTGTTGTGTTGGTTCTTTCCTTTTAGGCCACGGCTACATTCAAAAAATAAGTTGACCCAGCTACATCACTCAGGGGTGTGAAAAATCCACACCCCGTCTGACATAGTTAAGCTGACCTAACTCGCAGTGTAGATAGTACTAAGTCAATGGAAGAATTCTGCCACTGACCTAGCTACCACCTCTCAGGGAGATGGATTAACTATGCTGACGGGCGAACCCGTCTCATCACTGCATATGAGCATCTTCACTGAAGTGCTACAGTGGCAGAGCCGCAGCTGTGCCCCTGATGCATTCCAAGTGTAGACAAACACTTAGAAAGCATTAAAATGGCACATGCCATTAAGCACGGTTTGCAAGAACTGCTGAACATTTGCCAAAATAGTACCCCTATTTATATGGGCCACTGGAGACAAATGGCTTGAATTAGCAGTTCTGCGGGAAAGTCTGATCAGAGCTGATTTGCGGATTTGGAGCAGCTCGAGTGAAGTTAGTTTGCGAGATCCTGTAAGGCAGTGCACTAACCAGCCCTTTGTGTCAGGCTACAAAGGGTCCTTATCCCACATTCTTTTTTAAAAAGGAATTTGCAAAAAATTCTAGGCCACGTAGGAGCCAGCTAGCCTGGGAACCAGCAAACCAGGGAACTAGGCAGACTAGGAGTGAGGGATTCCAGGGTAGCCCAGTGAGCCAAGCAATCTAGCAGCCCACCCAACAGCTGGCTGACTGGCAGGAGTACAGCCAGCTTACCTGTCCAGTTCCCAGTGGAAGTTTCAGTGGAATCAACGCATCCCACAGAATGTCTGGTTCCACCCAGTCAGTGTTTTCTGACAGGATATTGTTCTGTCAGAACATTTTCAACCAGTTCTAAGACTCACACTTCCCTCGGTTACACATGGCATTCACCCAAACTGCACCAGACTTCTACTTTGGCAGGGAGGTGAAGTTTGAATTTCAAGAGAGGAAGGGGGAAAACACTATCTCCTTGTGGTGAGAGGTACATGTCCAAGTAGTAAGAATTCTGCCCCAGCATCCTAGATGCTCTTGGCTTGCCTTGTGGAGGGTCCTGTGACGTGGAGAGGACACCTCACAGAGATAGCACAGAGTTCTTGGCAGAGAACAGCAAGGTGGTAGCAGAGCTGACACAACTTCAACCCCCTTTTGTGATTGAACAGAATCACAAAGCTGGGTGAGGTGGTGGCACCTCAAGGTGGGACTCAGTGAGCTGCTTCAAGAAGACCAAAGCCAGATCTTCAGAGAGCACTGCCTTAAGGCACCTGGACCATTACCACTGACCCGAACTGTGACTGGGGTTTGTGGTGAGTGGAGTGAGATGCCCCAGGAACTCTCATGTGTTGGGCAATCACAGAGACTGGCTGGGGAGGGAGTTGAATGGATTGCTGGAGAATGACTGTTTGCTTCAGTCTTTATTTGAATGTTGGATTATTGCTGAATTTTCAGAGATTCTATGTCCTTGTCTTCCCTAATAAAGATTCCCTTGTTTTGTGTGTAGACTCAACGTGCTTGCAAAGGGGGGAAATTGCTGCATGCTAAAGGCAACCAAAATAGGATTTATTTATTTTTCTCAGAATTCTGGGTGTGGGTTTGAGTCAATTTTATTCTTCAAGAGTGACCCCATACATATTGAACTTGACCATAGGGTAACACAAGACATTGCTTCAATGTGCCACACACAGACTCATCACATATGGACACAACTTAATCCTCAACTCCTTCTATGGCTTTCTCTCTCTTTCCCTCCTTTCTGAGGACCCTTGAGTTTTTCCAACCCACCTCAACCATGTTTTCCTTTTTTGCCTAGATCCCTGATTCTCCTCGCATCTCTTTCTCTTCCTCTCCTGAATACCCCATCCACCTCTTACTGTCTCTGTAGCACCAATTTCTTTCTATCCTCCTCATTCCCCCAGATTTTGAGTCTCTCCTTCTGTTCCTATTGCCTGTTTTACACCTTTCATCCACCTGCATCCATCTTTGCTGTCTTCCTCCCCATCCTGCACACCGCTGGTGGAGGGAAGAGGGGCCTTTATCTACTTACATTTCTCAGGCTTCTAACTGCGCTATGTCTCTTAGGAGATCTCACTGTGGGGCTGAGTGCACCAGAGATGAGCTCCTGAAGCTCCGTGCTCCGATAACATTCTGGGCTCCTTATTTCTTTCTCACCAAGGAACTCAATTGTCTGAGCTGAGCATGCTGTACACAGCTCCCCAACTGAGTTATCTCTGCTGACTTGAGGCTGAAATGGCAGCTCAGCGGGGGAGACTGAAGATGCAGCCAGCCTGCAGAGAGACAGAAGGACTTCCCAGATGGCCTAAGCACTGGTAATGGTGACCAAAACAGACCTCTTGCAAGCAAAGTTGTCCGGTCCTTCCAAAAAATTGGAGGTCCATGATCAAAGCTAGTCTTGTTTGTGAACCAATTTAAATCTTTTTCCAGCAGTGCAGCTTCACCCAGCTAGTAACACCAGAGACAATGGAGTCCATGCACGTTCTGATTAATTACAGCGTGTTGATTCTAATTCTGGCCAGACCATTTTCTGTACAGCACCGTCTGTGAAAGACAGGCAAACGGATGTGTCATTCAGCAGTGTTACAGTAACTCCAGCAATACCTTATTCAACAAAACTCAGACTGATTAAGAACCTTCTTTTCCAAGCAACTATGTCTGCTCACTTGGTATATTCTGGTTTGTGATTTTCAGGAGAAGGCCTTAAGATCAAGAATCAATAGTGAAGTGCAGGAAGAGTAGCATTCTGCAAACCAAGCCACAGATAGCTCCTTTTATCTTCATGAAATGAAATCAATGTCATTGCTGTAGCTAGTGCCTCTTCACTCAGAATCAATTTTCCAATGATGAAATATCATTGCTGAAAGCACTGCACCAGAGAGGATGGTACTTCTGGGAAATGGTGATAATAAACATAGCAAATAGCATATAATCTCATCAGGTATTTAATAGGGTAGGAAGCACAATATCTATTCAACCTTTGAATTGGCAGTAAACTTTGAACTGGGAGAAAGCCAAATTTCCAGTTCCCATGACGTCTCTAAAGAGGACGTCCAACTGTTTGAACATAAAGCCCTACTTCCCAAAAATCAGAGATTCCACACAGCTGTGGAGACTCTTGCTCCAAAAAGAGGGATCATGGATGGAAAGAACTAGAAACACTAAGAATTATTACAACGATCAATATAATTATTTCCAGCACTGTCATTAGCATCCTGTCTTGAAATCCCATGCAAAACTGACCTGCTGATTTTCAGAGTTTTTCATTCAGTTGCTCTATCCTACCTTAATTTCTCCTGGTCTTGGTCTTTTCCTAGTCCAGAAACTTCCATGCTGGATGCATGGCCTTCCCTGTTCCTTGAAGTGGTATTTCCCAGAAAAACCTTGATCAGTCTTATGGTTGCGGGTAAGGTTATGAATACCAACAGTGACCCATAGTGAAGAAAACTAACATTCAGAATCTTTTTATTCAGTTGAGTATCAACCATGATAAATAATCTGTTCTGCCTGGATTAAGTATGCTGGTCTGTCATCAAGGATTCTTTCCTGTTATTGCCAAAGTCATGTACCATGCCAGGGTGACTTATGTTTCCTTTTAGCTTGTGCGATTCCTGGAAAATAAAATGCCTCATTATGTTTTGCAGTAGCTGTAGCATTTTTGGATTGTGCCGCACAATGTCTAATGACCACAGCAATTTCATTTTATTTCACTAAAAATGGACAGGCAGGCACTAGGGATATTTAATGTCTGCTTCTTAAAGTACTAATTGGTATTAACAATTTAAAGTATTTTTATTATTTCAGCTAAGATGATTAATAAAAAACACCTGTTATCTGGCAGATTTCTACTAGCGGGTGTGTATTTAAGAATGTCCTACTGAACATATTCCATTGTACAATGGAATGTGCATTGAGGAATGTATCACTACACATATTCCAACTAGAGGAAACATCCCAAAAATGTCATGACATGTACTTGTGTAGAGTTTGTGTAACACTAACAAAAAACTCCATCCATTTTGCTCAGCCCATTACCCTGAAAATTCAAGATACAGAAAGTCACTTCTCTTACAATGAAATACATCTAAAACTGAATGTTATTGAAATGTGTTTAGCATTTCCAAGCATAAGGATGGTGTCAGCCATTTTTGCTGAAAAAAGACATGATTTGTGACAATATGAGAGTCAAAAGTAAAACAGTTTAAAACTGATTTAAGACTGGTTTAG
Source organism: Mesoclemmys tuberculata (assembly GCA_007922155.1). Lineage (NCBI taxonomy): Eukaryota > Metazoa > Chordata > Testudines > Chelidae > Mesoclemmys > Mesoclemmys tuberculata. The sequence continues at coordinate 72,196,938 of ML675616.1, forward strand.
AATCAGAATCAGAAGGAATATTTCAAGATTATAGTAAGATAGGCTAAATTTCTTTGGGATTTCTGTTTTTCCCTATACACTGATGTATAACTAATTTACACCACAAGAGAATTTGAGCACCCACATCTGCATTTGATATCAAGCCCTCATTGTCTAAGGTTAGGTGGCTGCCAGAGTGGTATAAAGGGGGCTGAATGTAAATAAGAATCAAGCCCAGGACATTAAAAAAGTTAACCTGCTCACTTCAGTATTAACCACACCTCACATGTCCTATATAGTATGTTATGCCTGAATTCTGTCACTGAAAAACCCCACATTTTCTCACAATACATGTAAACAAGATATTGCCTCAAAAGGTAAAGGTGGTGTGCTGCCCATCGATCTGTTTGTACTGTGGTGAGTGGCAGTGAGCTGGCATTACATCATACGTATTCTAGCAACACCTGGGCAAAAACAGCACAAAAGCGACATGTGACGGTGTTGCATTGTACATTGTTGTGCAAGGGAGGCAATAGGCTTCAAATATACAAAACTGACATGGAATTAAATGAGACATTACAAAGAATTAACTCCAGAAAGTTAGTGCCAGACAAGCCCATACTAAAGCAAACATGCACAAAACCCTTTCTTGAAAAATAATAAAGCATAATCCAGATATTCGTAACATTAAGTCACATATTCATGCTCTCTCACTCTCTTCACTCACCATGCACACTCAAGCTGTCTCCAGCTACCACACCTGTGCACATACAAACTCATTATCTATCTCTGACTTCACACACACATATAAAAACACCCATGCTTGCTTTTTCTTTCCCTACCTATCACACATGTTTAATGGGTCAAACGAGAGTGAAATGTATGCAAAAGCATGTGAGCAGCTGTGTGTGCTACAAATAGAGCAAGTATATGAGTGTTTGAGATTTGTGGAGAAAATGCAAGAGCCTGAATTTTCTTTAAATCATAGACTCA
>ML675616.1:72198309-72211958 GCA_007922155.1 Mesoclemmys tuberculata
CCCCCGGCAGACAGCACACCCTTCTGTTCTCCCGATCAGCTCTAGTTGCAGGAAATTGCAGCTGTCATTTAAAAAATTTCCCTGGGGAAAGTCTTGTACCCCCTTCCATTCTTTCTCTGTCCCCACTCTCCCAACTATCCAAAGCCATCCCATTTCTTTTTGGTTGGCAATGAGCCTTGTGCTGCACCTAAAAAAAGATCCAATTTTGCTGGAGAAATTGCTGCAACTAGGAAAATCATCTTGAACAAAAACTATAGTTGATTAAGTTAGGTTTTAGTCTTAGAAGCATGTTTTCCATTTGTTTTTTTGTAGACATTTTTATCTTAATGCTTTCTATTTGGTTTCACTTAAACTTGTTAATAAATTTGTTTTACTTTTATCATAAACCAACTCAGGGTTTTGTTTGAAGTGGAGGGTTTGTCAACCCCAGGTAAGTTCATAAGCTGCTATGTACTGTTGCTGTAAAAGAGAAGCAAATCTGATAAGGTTTTGTGGGTGCTACAGTGAGAGAGACTGAGCATGGTAGATAGATGTCTCTGAGGAACTCAGCAGTTGGGGTTCACTGATTGTTACTTGCTAGGCCAGCTCTGGACAAGCAGAGACCTGAAAAGTTTGCTGGTAAGGCAGACAAGCTGATGTGTCAGGGAGCTAACATGTAGCTTAGCAACAGCAAACCTCTCACTTGCTGAGGCTGAAAGGGGTAAGAATGTTTGTGGGTCGGACACACATACATATTTTATGTCAAAGACAAGCACTAGTGGCTAAATAAACAAATTGTACATTGAACACATGCATTCGTTCAAGTGCTGCAGACAAGTTCTGAAGCTTTGCGAATTCACAAATACTAGAGAACTTGAATGTCCTCAGATCAAACAGAAACTCTACTGTTTGCAAATATTCCTTTTTGAAGGGAGGATGCGGAGGGGGATCGTATTTGAATCTAAATATTATCAAGATCTACTATGCTTCATTTTGTAGTAATAGCGATTAACTGATTTGCACTGCATATATCATCTTTAAAATCTAAAGCTACATGACTTTCTTCTTTAACAAACATGTTGCACATAATTATTTTTCCCATCTGCTCTCCTCTTTTAATTGCTCCACTTGCCCCAGTGATCCCATCCCTTCTTCTGATCTCCCTCATACCTATTCTCATCTCCTCCCTTATTCATCTCCATAACTTCTCACTCTTCTCTCGCTCTTTCCCCTCACAATACAGGCATGCTTTTTTCTCTCCTTCTATCCATCTGAAATCGCAGCCTGTCTTTCTGACATCCCTCATGGATGGTAGTCTTCAGCTCAAGCGCACCATTGCTAAAACTAAGAGCTCTTAATCTTCCCTCAAGCCCTCCCCGCTACCTCCTTTCTTGATCATTTAAGACAACACCACCAGCCTGCCTCTCAGGCCTGTAAACTGGGTACCATTTTTGACTCAGATCTCTATATAGGTCCTCATATCCAGGCTGCATCTAAGTCTTGCCGATTCTTTCTGCATAACATCTCTAACATATAGCTTTTCTCATCAATCCGCACTGCTGAAACTCTCACCCAGGCTCTTATCATCATGAATCTTGACTATTTCAACTTCCTTTTTTCTGGCCTTGATCAAAGCAGTCTTGCACCACTCAGATGTATTCAGACTACAGCTGCAAACAGAATTTTCTTGGCACATTACTTTGACCATGTCACACTTCTCTTTGAATCCCACCAGCTCCCCTTTCCCATCAAACATAAACTGCTTGTCTTCACTTTCAAGTCCCTTCCTGGCCTTCCTCCATCCTACTTAGCATTTCTCATTCAGTACTATGGGGTTGATGCCTACCTCTGATCAGCCAGTGATGCCAGCTAGCCTTCATCGTCCACTTGTTAACTTTTCAAACAAGCACTCTTGTGCTTTCTACCCTGTTGCCCCTCATACTTGGGAGAAGCTCCCCATAAACGTCTGCAAATTAACCTATTATCCTCTGTTTAATCTCTCCTTAAAACTCCACTTTGCTGTGATGTCTATAAAAAAAGCTTGAAAACAGTTGGCCGCTGATGTTCTGAGACCACTGCCTATCATGCTGACCAATATTGTCTTGTTGTTCCCAGGACCTTTCCTGCTGATCTGTCTATATTTGTCCATTTTCTCTTGTCGTATACTTGATGTTAAGCTCTTCGGGGCAGAAGCAGTCTTTTCGTCCTGTGTCTTTACAACACCTAGCACAATGGTTCATGACTAGGTCTCTTAAGTGCTACTATACAATAATAAAGCATAATAATATCTCAGATGTTCATTGTAAGGAGAATTCTACAGAGGAGCTCAGAGCTGTTAAAGTGTATGTGGAAATTATTTCTCTGTCCCAGCTCAGAAGTGGCTGACATGGTGAAGGGTCAATTCCTTAATGGAAGATGAGTGGGTATGAGCCCATCGGGGGCCCTAGGTTGTTTGTTTGTTTGGCATGGATTAGCACAAGTCCTGTATACCACATTGATAAATCTGTCTATCCCTTTCAAAGCTGACTTCACCTCATTCAGTCACTGTGCATAAGAAGAAACCACTTCAATGAGACATATAGGAGAGGCCAAAGGGTATTTAATCAGCCTCGCCCTGGAAAGACCTTGTTCATTGTACAGGAAAATTATTGAGCAAGCACAGGGAACATAACTGTGTATGGTTTGTTATTTGCTTCTGAGGCAAAGACAAAGAAGGGATTTTGAAGCTATTTGTTATGCCAGAGATATAGTGTCGATTGCTCAAAGAAAAGTGATAAATAAGTGCAAAAAAGGCAGGCCTTCTTTGTTCTAGGTATGTACTAGACCTGAATAGGATCAATTCATTCCCACTGGTACCCATTTATGCACACTGGATCAAATCCTCAGCTGGTATCAGATGGCACAGCCATATCTCTCAATTTACAAATGTGTAATATAGTATGTGATAAAGACCCAAAATGAGGAACAAAAACAATTATGCAGGAAGAAACAAAATGCTGGGAGACTCATTGCATAAACATGAAAAACTCTTTTTATAATCTCAGCTAACTGGCTATTTCAATTAATTTCAACACCAAATGTGAGGTACAGCAAGTTTGTGTATCTGAGGTAACTGTGACTAAAATGTGTGATTCACTCAAAATGAGGAACAACTGAGGGATATGGGCCTAGAAAAATTACACCAGTTGAAGGTCAGGCCCACCGTTTTAGTAAATCCATTTGTTTTTAGTCAGACTCTGAAAGCTGCCTATTACCAATGTGCTCCACTGGTGATCCATAATCAGCATAGATCAGTCCTACTTATGGTGGTGGGCAGAAATGTGGGTTCAGATGCTGATGCATTCACTCAGACAAGCGAGTTGCACTGTAACAGTACTAGACTGTTGGAAAATACATGCTGTTTCTACCACATCTACTTCTGGAAACAATTTCAACAACAGTGATTTTTTTTTCCACAGGAGCCTTTATTTTACTCAGCATATTTTATAACCTGTCCATAGCAAGCACTGTAGGTCAGAAAAATATTTGAATAGAGACAGCATCAAAATTCTGGATCCAAACACAACCTGAATCTTGGAGCTGTTTAAAACTGAAGTGCCAAATCAGCCAGCAAGTTCTGGATCCTGATAAGACCTTTTTCTACTTCTAGACATTGGGATGTCATGATGGTGGCATTTATTTATTAGGTCCCTTCAAAGCTAGAATCGGTGCTTTTTGACTGGGCCTGCATTCACAGTATTTACATTCTGAGTTTCTTCTTATAATAGCAATTTTCCTGTGCTTCCACCAACACAATCTGCATTTGATAGGGGACTTCCACTGAGCCTGAGCGTTCACTGTTTACATATTGTGTTCCAGACTGTAACAGGATATGTGCCATCCACCTATTCCTAGGTTATTGTTTCCTGGGTTCCGGATAATCTAAGGGTATTTCTGCACTGCAATCAAAAATCCACAGCTGGCCCATGCCAACTGATTTGAGCTCGTAGGGTGTGGGCGAAGGGGCTGTATGACTGCAGTGTAGATATTCGGGCTCAGGTTGGAGCCTGGACTCTAGGAACCTGCAGGGGGGCGGGTCCCAGAGCTCAGGCTGTAGCCGGAGTGCAAACGTCTACACCGCAGTTAATGTTTAAACCTATGTTTAAATGTTTTAAATCCACGAGTCTGAGTCAGCCGGAATGGGCCAGCCTTGGATGTCTACTTGCACTGTAGACATACCCAAAAAGTCCTTTTATTCCCTCATTTGTTCATTGGGTTCTACATGATAATAGAAGCAGGCACCTTCCTGCCATACGGCATTTCAGGTGGTATAAGGACCCTTTACTGCACTGTTTACATTCCACAATCCATGTTGTAATATGATGCATGTTTCAGTGCTCACAGTTCTAGTCTGGAGTTTTGTAGTTGATTATTGGTCAATTTTGTGTTCCATGTACACTATCCAAGGGATTATGACAGCTGGCAGGGGACCCATCTCGTCCCTTAAAGGGGCTAGACACACTGTGACAGAGGCTACCACATGTTTTCTATAGTGTGGACCATATTTGAATACTGATACTGCCTCATCAACCACATCCTCACTCACCCTTGGTACAGACCACTTCCCTTTGCAATTGTTTACATGGAAAAGTGGTATTAGGAAAGCACTGAATGTAGCTTAGCTTCTTCTGAAGCTATTTAGCAACTGGAAATGAGGAGGAGTCTGCATCACGTGACTAGCCAGCCCTCCACAGACCACAAGCAACGGTGCTGTGGACAATCAGCGTTCTACAGACCGCAGTCGAAAACTTGGTGTTTATAGTCATTTGGAAGCAGCCTAATCTATGGCAAAAAAGATAAAAAGTGCTTTTAGTAAATTACAGTTCAAGTGGCACATCTGGGGTTTGTAGTCATTCCCTCAGTTCATGTGTGAATGAAGCCCAAATGAACTCAAATTTTCCTTTTGTTTTGTATATCGCTTTTTCCACTGAAAGAATACATTGCGAGTCCATTAACCAGTTCTGCAATATCACACGGTGTCATTTTTCTTTAACAAACCAGTTACATAATTTAGGCAGCAATAAGGCTGTGTGGAGACATTTTAATTTAATTTGTCCGGTTATCACTTTTTTTTTTAAAAAAAAAATGCTTGAAGTGTCTTTAAAGGTGCAAAATTTTTCTAAGGAAACTGTAGTATTGATTTTTGGGTATTAACTGAACACTGTTGAAAGGCACTTTCAACTTTAATTCTTTTATTAAGGAACTTATATTTGTTTGGTAATAATTATTTGTTATAATGATTATTCTGTGCACTGAATGAGCAGGAGTCCTATGGAAAAAATAGCATGTGAGTATGTAATTAAAGGCTGTAAGATAACGCACAAAAGGAGGCAGAGTTAAAATAGCAAAAGACACAAAAATTCAGGCATTTTCCAATGTTTGTGTGCTTGACTTTGCAATCTAAATAGCAGGGTTTTTTAAATGTAATTTCTTGGGGAGAAGGGGATAATGAAAAGGTAAAAACAAACTATAATGTGCAATTGTAGAAACCTCCTTCTCAGCAACAGGCTTAAAAACACTGAACCGTCAGCACAGACTTACGCCACTTAAGCTGCAAGGTTATGTTACCTAGTGTCACACTTATAATGCAAGATGCAACTCAGATCTCTTTGCAATCACTCTCAAATGCACCCCTCAGGTAGTAGGCTTTACTTCTTTCACCTCTCTCTGGTGGTACACTGCAGTTCTACAGCTCCTAGACTGGACCCCTGGGTTACAGCCTTTTTATTTTCCAGACACATTTGCTATGGCAAATCCAGCTGTACTTGGCACCTAGATTACTGGGGCCAAGTGCTGGGTCGGCAGGCCAAGAGAAAGGTTCAGGGACTCTCTTCCCTCCACCTGCAGAGGCTGTCTCTTCCTATAGTTCCCAGTGCAGCACGCGCTGCTGCTTCTCCTTTGGTGGCATTGTGAGCCCAGCACTTTCTGACATTCTTTTTCAGTTATTATTCTGGCAGGCTGTCAACATTTCCCTGTGAGAAATGTTCTCTCACACCAGTGAGAGAAACTAAATGGTGGTTTTAAACAGTTTATATCTCAGCTAAACCTGAATGGAATTTCATGGGACAAGAACAAAGCACTTCTCTAGCCCAAGGACTTTCTCCCTACTAAAAGGCTGGCTGCACACAGTGAAGATGACAGACCTCAGAAAAAGGTCACCAGAATCTTTTTTAAAGGAAAGTGTTGGGCAACCTAAATATAAGAGTCACTACCTGCTTTCCCTATAACTCTTCAGATTTTGGCCTGTACCAAGTGAGTCAGTTCAGCTAAAGCTAAACAGAAATGTAAATGAGTTATAAAAGTCTCTATGACATTTCAATTTATTTTAAAAGCTGACTAGAGTTGCATTTTTTGTAAGTACTTAGAAAATACAACAAAAGCAGTGGTGCAAATGGAACTAAATCTTCAAGGCACCAGCACAAAAATGCTAAGAACTAACAGCCCAAGGTAGACAGATAGATGCAGAACACAGTCTACAATATATGAAACACACTAACAACTGTGGAGAAACTGCCTAATAGCATAGACTAGAGTCTCAGGGTCCAGCAGATTCAATCTGACACTATTCCAGGGATATCAGTAGATGACTTCAAAGACTGTATCAAGCGACAGAAAGTTTAATCGCTGCTCTCCCATATAGCACAATGAATAGTGATAATATTCCTGAATTTAGAACTCATAAAATATCATCTGTCGCCTTTGGCAACATTTTCTCAGTACTCTGTTGAGATCAAATCCTTTAGTGGAGTGTGTTAAATACGTCAGAGGCAGTTGATGGTACATGAGAAGCACCAGAGCTTTCTTGAAAGCCTTTATAAGAAAAAGAGCATTTGAAACTAGAATATATGTATGGAAATTCTAATATTCATTCCCTTCAAAGACACTTGCAGGCCCTTCTATTCCCCCACTCATGAATTCTAGCATTCTAAGAAGGTCATTGCCAGAAATGATTTTTATGGACAGCACTTCTTGGAGTGAGGTTCAAAAATAGGCTCCCAAATAGGAGCAAAGGATCAATTAACTTTCCTGCAATATAGATCAGTAAGTAGCCATGTATTTGAAAGTATCAAAATCTTTGCAGGTGTTTTGTCTCTGGCATGAAGTGGGCCAGGTTCTCAGGACTGGCCATTACGCACCTGGTACAATTTGTCAGCAGCATGGCAGAGATGTCTTCACTTCCATATCCTTGTGCTGTCAGGCACTGATTGCATTCTGTACCTAGCAAGCAACAGTGATGTCCACTTTCTTAGACCCCAGAGCAAGGTCCAAGAAAGGCATGAGTGTCACAGTTGGGTGCCTGAGTTGGGATCACCTGGCTAGGTCTGCTAGGTCCAGGGCATTTTTTATATTTCACTGTACTCTACTGCCAATCTTGGGTGGAAGCTAACTTGTGAGTTGAACAGCAGCAATGGCTTTTGAAGTACAGTCCATGAAGCCATCAAGTTATGAAAAACAGTTACCTTAAAACAACTGGAACACTTGGGCCCTACTTATTCAGTCTGTTCATTCTATTGGCCCAATAACTCAGGACTGAACCTCATCCAGCTGTGTTTGGCCAAGGTTAAACATAATGGAAGACTGACTGCAAATGTGATTTTAGTAGCTAACAGTCCCTGTGGGGGTGCCCTAGCTGGTGGTCTCATTTACATAACCAGCCTCAGCCCAAGAGCACATTTAGCAAGTAAGCTAATAGAATTTGGGAGCAAAAGGTTACAAGATCTATGGAAATTAAACCTGTTACAATATAACCACCTTTCTAAATTTTAAACAAGACTTTACAAAGCAAGGTCACAAAGAACTTTTTTTATATTGTATTCTTTCCTGTCAATATTTCCTGGTAGATGGTACATGCAGGGTGAAATGAAATCATTTTCTGTAACCCAAATGTAATGAATGTAGAGAAGGAAATAGGAATACAAAGAAAATGTAAGTACATGTTCTTACCAGGTCCTTCCCTAACAGTGAAACACTGGCACATTAGCTACATTATGTCATGGATGGGGATGTAGGCAGTCAGACCTAGTGGTCAGAACAGTGGTGGTCATGCCTAGTAGTCAGAGCAGGAGTCGGGAGCCAGGAACTAGAGCCAGGGATCAGAGCTGGAGACAGAGTCAGGAGTCAAGCCAAGGTCAGAGCCAGAGTCAGTCGCCAAGGGTAGGGCATAGAAGCATGGAAATGGAAGAAGGCGGGAGGGCAGGAACCAGGAATAGGACAAGAAGGCAGGAATTAGGAGCAAGGCAGGACTCAGCCCAGAGGGCAGAGTCCAATGTATCAGGCAACCAAGGATTCACCTAAATGCCCAGACAAATTTTTATGACTCCTTTTTGCTTAAATAGCATGCCTGATCAATCAGAGAGGCTGGATGTCTCCTCCACTCAGGAGCTTCATGGGCAGTGCTTCTGAGGAGCTAGGGTCCACCAGTCCACAACCCCTGGTGATATCAGCGAGCTGCAGTGTGGTGGCTGTTATCTGAGGACTGTCTGGGGACCCACCATCCCTCACACATTATACCAAATAATTCCATTCTAAAAGCAAAATTTTACTCCTCAATATCCACAGTAGATCGTGACTTCAATATTCTTCTCCCTCAACATCACTGAAACATCCTACTACTGCATTCAAGATTCAATGTATGGCTACGAGGGAAAAAAGGCTCAATATTTAGAGCACGTTTTTAACAATTGGAGCCATATTCACTGGTACACTCTGGCTGTTTTGTGCTGTTCCAGTGTGGGAAAGCAGCCACATACCAAGCTTCACTAACCAGTTGAAATGGGCTTACAGCTGCTTTCCCTCACTGGTATGGAACACAGCAGCTCGAGCATAGCAGTGAATATAGGCCTTAGATTGCTACCTTGCCATTTTTCCATTCCACCAGTCACATGAATGCAGTGGAAAGAGATCTATATGCATTGTCAGCAACCCAAATTTATTTTTGTGTGAAAATTTGATTCTAAACCAGCCTTTTTGACTGTGTAAACTTTAATTATCTTCCATTTTAAAGACTCTACATGATTATTTTGAGAATATGTGCCCTAAACTGCTAAATTTGGAGTGATGGAGATACAGAACAATGCAATTAATGTGTCACTGTGCCTTTAATGAGATGTGCTAGTCACAAAAAAAGCAGTTTCAATCTGACAGAGAGGGAGATATGACTTATCATAAAGAACATTAAAAATAACTGACTGATTTTATTAACTTCCAACAAGTCTTGCGAATGCAAGACATTATTTTTTCTAAAAACGTGTTAGAGATTGAAAAGACCCAATGGTTATCCAGTCCATCTCCCAGCTAATACAGGAGCGTTCCTGACAATACATTTTCTAGTACATTATCTAGACTTATTTCAAATGCTGTAAGTAGGGTTTCCATCACTTCCCTCAAGAGACTATTCCACAACCAGATATTTCTCTTGGCCAAGAAAATTCCCTTATAATCAGCCTGCAAGTAATAACCCCATCTAATACCAAAAAATATCCCTATTACTATTATTAAATTATTTGTATTGCAGCTGCAACAAGAGGCTGTACGATGCTAGGTGCTGTACAAATATACAACAAAAAGGTCCTTGCCTCAAGGAGTTTACAATTTAAGCAATTCTTTCACAAAATTATTTGCTGTTCTGGCAGCATCATAAGGGTTTATTTCATATGAGGAGGTCAGTTCTTCAGTTAAATTACTCTATTTACTAAAGCAATTTTTATATTCTGAATACTTTTCTAACAAAACACATCTATATTTGTTTTTAAATATCAGAAGGATTTGTGTATGTGTTACTTTAGCTCTCATGAAAGGTGTCGGGTAAGCAATGGGTGATGTAATGTCCTCCATTTAGCTACAGGTACAGAACCAACAGTGGCAGGCTAATCTTCCTGGCCTGCTAATGTTCCTCCAACCTGATATGGAGGGATTACTTCTAGGGTTGACAGAGAAGCATAGGCTCCATGTCCTGTCAGTCCTTGCTCTCCCTGCCGATTCTGACAACTAGTAGGCAGGGTGGGAACATAACTGAGTCCACAAATCTCAGATCACATAGTCATCAAGCAGCCATCAGTTGTAACTACTTTCGGTCAAAATTTAACAGGATTTGAACCAGTAACCTAGCACTGCAGGACTCAGTATGAGAGCTGGCTGAAACTCTGAGCTTCCACAGGAAATCCCCACTTTTCAAATTTTGTTTTTGTTCCAAATCAGAACAAAAACAAAATAATTCAAAATTTCCCATGGAATGACAATTCAGAAATAAATCACTTCTGGTCAATCAGAACATGCTGTTTTGATAAAATTTGAAATATTTTGTTCCCATTGGGAATTTTCTTATTTTGTATTTCAAATTTTAATGTAATATATAAAATAAAATTATTTGAATCAAAAAATCATTTCAAACTTAAAAAAGCTAAAACATTTCATTCTGATAAGATTGGAACATTTTGAGTGTCAAAATGCTCCCTTTCCCAGTTTTTTTCTAAACAAAATGTGCCTCTGGAAAGTTTCAAGTTCAACAAAATGGTATTTCCCAACAGAAAAATATTGTGTCAGAAAATTTTGACCAGCTCCACTTAACACCCAAGTAAGGGAATGGTTCTCCATTAAAACTTACCTTAACGTTTCAAAATCAAGAGCAATGGAATATTTTTTTCAGATTCCTGATAGTTTTATAACAGTGGAGATTTTTCTGGTGTCGGATGGTTATGTGAGTGAGTCACTGACTAGGATTACAAATAGCCTGGAAAATCTTACTTGCATGGTTTCAACAGTTCGCCAGTACCATGGGGGTAAACTACTGAAGAAATCTAATCAGACCACTGTAAGTGCTAGAGTTATAATTCCAAAAGAGTGTACTCCTTCTGTGTTCTTTTTAGAGGTACCTAATCAATAATCCCAAACCTTGAACTATTTTTTTCTAAAATAGTTTGCACTGACCATTACTGTCTTTGTACAATTTAATCCTAAAAGCTGCTACTAAATGGTACAGTTCACAGTTTTACCTGAATGCGTTGGAGTTTCAATAACTAAACTTGTGCATAAAGATATTATTATTTCCTCACCAACCATTATTAAAAGTATGCATGAACTCAAGTCACAGTCCTGACTCCCCCCCCAAACATTTGTGGGCGAAAGGTTATGAACCTAGAACCAAATTTCATGTCTAGTCCTCATCTCGGAAAAGGGTCAAGCCAAAATCTTGGGTTTGATATAATTTAAGATCTGGACCTCATTCTACATCCAAATTTTGAAGCTCAGGAGTTGCGGGAGAGTTGTTTTGTTTTTGTTTCTCATATGCACAAAGACCTAATTTGTGTTTAAAGTAAACAGAAGGAGTTTAATCTTATTTCTCTTGGGTTGTGGAGGGTTTTTTTCCCTTTTTTCTTTTTTTGAACATACACATGCTAGGATAAAGGCCATGGATCTAGTCCACTAAATAATTTTTTACCTAGTCGGTGTCCCACTAGAGCAGGGGTCGGGAACCTATGGCTCGCGAGCCAGATGTGGCTCTTTTGATGGCTGCATCTGGCTTGCAGACAAATCTTTAATAAAAAAAATAATAACGTTAAAAATATAAAACATTCTCATGTACAGTGATCCCTCACTTATTGCGGGTATTAGGTTCCTAGACCCCCCGCGATAGGTGAAAATCCGCAAAGTAGGAACTGCTCTCCGCAGTGAAATTGACTCTGCCTTGTCAATTTCACTGCGGAGCAGGGTACACTCTGGGCAGTGAAACTGACTCTGCCTTGTCAATTTCACTGCGGAGCGGGAGCAGGACACACTCTCCGCAGTGAAATTGACGCCTTGTTAATTTCACTGCAGAGGAGGACACACTCACACACTCTCCCTAGTGAAATTGACGCTGCCTTGTCTGTTTAAAAAAAACCGCGATGCAGTGAGGCCGCGATAACTGAACCGCGTTGCGGGTGGCTGGAGCCAATCACAGCTGTCCTCCGGGACAACACCAAATTTTTATTGGATAATGCTTAAGGTACACGGGTCGTTGTGAGGTCAGGAAGTAAACTTCCCTCCTTTTAATCAAGTAGTCAGCTAGCTAATTGCAGAAACCCTTTTATCGAAGAAGATGGCTAAAAGAAAAAAAGATGAGGAGTATCGTACTTTTCAGCAGAAATGGACAGAGGAATTCGCCTTTGTGGAGAGAGCAGGTTCTGCAGTGTGTCTAATATGCAATGATAAAATTGCATCGATGAAACGGTCAAATATAAAGCGGCACTTCGACACACGCCATACTACATTTGCATCGAAATATCCTGCGGGGGACAGCAGGAAGAAAGCATGTCAAGAGCTACTGTGCAGAGTGCAAGCTAGTCAGCAGCAACTCCGTGTTTGGACTCAACAAGGTGACTGGAATTCGGCTAGCTTTGCTGGTGCTTTAGCAATTGTGAGAAACGGAAAGCCATTCACAGATGGGGAGTATGCCAAAACATTCATGCTTGATGTTGCCAATGAACTTTTTGACGACTTTTCGGATAAAGACAAGATAATCAAACGAATAAAAGACTTGCCTCTGTCGGCAAGAACTGTTCACGATCGTACCATCATGATGGCAAATCAAATTGAGGCAACACAAGTGAAGGACATAAATGCAGCCCCATTCTTTTCTCTCGCTTTGGATGAGTCAACAGACGTAAGCCATTTATCACAGTTCAGCGTGATTGCAAGGTATGCTGTCGGTGACACACTACGTGAGGAAAGTCTTGCTGTTTTGCCTATGAAAGGGATAACAAGAGGGGAGGATTTATTCAAGTCTTTCACTGAGCTCGCTAAAGAAAAAAAATCTACCGATGGATAAACTTATTTCGGTGTGTACTGATGGTGCTCTGTGCATGGTGGGGAAAAACAGAGGATTCGTAGCGCTTCTTCATGAACATGAAAAGAGACCCATCCTAAGTTTTCACTGCATCCTACATCAGAAGGCGCTTTGTGCTCAGATGTGTGGCGAGCAGCTTGGTGAGGTGATGTCGCTGGTCAACTTTATTGTTGCCCGAGCTTTAAATGATCGCCAGTTTAAAACACTGCTGGATGAAGTTGGGAATAATTATCCTGGTCTGCTTCTGCACAGCAATGTGCGTTGGTTGTCAAGAGGGAAGGTGCTCAGCCGTTTCGCGGCTTGTCTGAGCGAAATCCGGACTTTTCTTGAAATGAAAAACGTCGAGCATCCTGAGTTAGCTAACACTGAGTGGCTCCTGAAGTTCTACTATCTCGTGGACATGACTGAACATCTGAACCAGCTCAGTGTGAAAATGCAAGGCGTTGGAAATACAGTCTTATCCCTTCAACAAGCAGTGTTTGCATTTGAAAACAAGCTAGAACTCTTCATTGCCGACATTGAAACAAGTCGTTTACTACACTTTGAAAAACTGGGAGAGTTTAAAGATGCATGCACAGCAAGTGACCCTGCTCAACATCTTGATCTTCAGCAGCTAGTGGGCTTCACATCTAATCTCATGCAGTCATTCAAAGCGCGCTTTGGAGAATTTCGTGAGCGCACTCGTCTTTTTAAGTTCATCACCCATCCACACGAGTGTGCAGTGGACAGCGCCGACCTGAGTTACATCCCCGGTGTCTCCGTCAGAGATTTTGAGCTACAAGCTGCTGACCTGAAGGCCTCAGACATG
>ML675616.1:72214958-72317473 GCA_007922155.1 Mesoclemmys tuberculata
TTTAATTAAAAAAACTCCACATACTGTTTCAATGTTTCACAGGTATGAAGTTACCTGAAATTTCATTAAAAATGCCCTTACTTTCTCACCAACTTTAGTTCTATTTATGTCCAAATACAGGACTTTGTGATTCAGTTATTTTATTGGAACTATATATGTATAAGAAGTATCACTGAAATTGCTAGTTTAATGAATAGTGCTAGAATTTCAAATCTAAACAAATGCAGACTCAGCTGTATGCTGTTTGAAATTCAGTACTCTGGTATATTCTCCAGACAAAAAGTTAGTGTCTCACACTTTTTCCACACACAAAGGTAGGATCATTACTAAAAAACATTTCATTCAAATGGCCCCCCCATCCTGCCACTTTTTAAGTGTTCCCCCCATTACTTTTTTAAAGTTAATATTGGAAAATAGGATGGCATTATCACTGGGCAAAATTAAGGCAATAAATAAAGCCTTATTTTCAAGAGATATTTGCAGTATATGTCATTGTGGCTTTAAGCAGAATTTATTTATTACCTTGCTGATTTAAAATGTTCTATTAAAAAGATTTAAATGAAGAGAGGTTGACCTCTCCTTGCTTTAGCTGTCTTGATAATAAGGTAAGATGTGAATCACTGCATGAAGGGCAACTCCCACTTAGACTGTGACCATAATTTTATTTTTAAATTCTGTTTCACAAAGACTTTGAATTAAGTCCTCCATTTTACACATGTGCAACCCTAAGAAGTGTGACTCCTGCACCCCTCTAAGGGCTGTATAAAGGAGGACCTCTGAGGGTGGAAAATTTAGAGGGAATTCTGCAAGGTGATCAGGGCTGTTAGAACAATACACAAAGTTTGAAAACTCGTGGTGGGGGTAGCAAAGGGTTGCCAACTATTGCAGCAATTTTGCTGCATTGACCCTGTAACACCAACTTTCAGCATGTAAAAAAAAAATCCCAGAGTCAGTTCAGGCAGACAAAATAATTTATCCATTTTCTTCCATCTTCCAAGCTCTGTGCGGGCATCAAGCCATCTTTTCATTGTATTACCTTTCATACCACAGTTATTTTTCCCCCCAACCAAATCTGAAAGGATAAACCTTAGCTGATCTGAGGCAGCACTGACAGGAGGAAGATTTGCCTTGAGCAGAAGAAAGTCTAAACAGCACAGGAAGAGTCTACAGAGACGGTAACTTCGGGCAACACATACCTAGATAAACCACAGGGGAACTATGCCCACAACATACAATTATATAGGCCCTGGATTTTATGTCCTGATAAGGATGCCTATCACAAAGAAGAGACCTGCCTGTGGCAAATAACCCAGACAGCAGGTGTGACTCATGATTAAGAGACTACCTGAGGGGGAAGGGAGAATCTGAAAAAAAATTGGGAACTTACTGTATGTCTTAAATGTTTCTCCTTTAAATTATTATTAAAAAATACAAGACTTGGGGCCACATACTGAAGAAAGCCAACTATACAATGGTGACATTTTGTCAGTCTCCTCCTCTTTTCCAGGCATTCCTTCTCACGTACTGGTATGAGGCCAACTGTGTGAAGCATGTACATAAGGAGTAGTTATGAACTGCTACAGATCTGGAAAGTGAGTAATTACAGATTATGATAAAAACCTTAAAACCATCCCCATCCTAAAATACTCTTGTAATTTATCTTACATCAGGTCATCAACATCCTGGATCACATTTGATTCCCATTCAGAATTGCCTATTTGGCTTTTAAATTGTTCGTTAACCGGTTTCACCTCACTTC
Source organism: Mesoclemmys tuberculata (assembly GCA_007922155.1). Lineage (NCBI taxonomy): Eukaryota > Metazoa > Chordata > Testudines > Chelidae > Mesoclemmys > Mesoclemmys tuberculata. The sequence continues at coordinate 72,216,718 of ML675616.1, forward strand.
CATGTTCTCATATACTCCTACTCCCCTGCCTGCTCACTCTGCTCCTCCGAGCCTGGCTTTCTCTAAACTTTACACTGTTGGGGAATTGCTTGTTCATTTGCACCATAGCCTATCAGGAAATATGTCTTAACTTCCTCCTCCCTCTGAGTCACTTAAGCTCCTTGAAACAAAACTTCCAACTTTGGCACAGGATTTAGTCTCCCGGTGAAAGGGTTTTGTGATATAATGGATGAATGAATATTTTTTGCTACATAAAAATAATTTGTATTGAATCTCATACAAATTAACCTCATAATACATAGGTGCAATGTAACTACTAATTTATAGGATTCAGTTAAATTAATCCTAATTCTGTTGCTGCTCAAACACTGCCACTCTTGCTATACTTGACAAAACCCATTTGGTCAGTTAGTTAAAACAGGGCCAATGAAGCAGATGGCAAAGCTGCTAGTGTGACTATTAAAGGAGAACAGTAGGGAGAAGTTGCCATCCACAAGTGGTTGGAGCACAAGGGTGGGAAAAAGTTGGGGTAGAAGCAGAGGGTTCAAGGAGAGGTAGACAGCATGTGTGCATATAACACAGAATAGACAACTTTCTAATTATGGGGCTATAATTGTTCAGGGATTTGTTTTTTTTGTTTTTTGTTTTATCACTAATGAAAAACATTCATGCAAAAACCTAAAAATTTTAATTGCTGCCAGTTTGTTATTTTCTATCATATTTGTGTGAATACAATATCATTTTATTTCCAAAGGGCTCTAACATAGATAGATACAGCTTACGCCAGGGGTCTGAATTACTTTTAAAGTACAAACTATTCTCAAGACAACAATAGTTAAAATGCTGATGAACTCTACGACTAATTAGTGCAAGAAACTGAAAGGCAAACCTAAAAAGCTTAGGTGAAAATAGAAATTTCTTTTTCCTTTATTTCTGGTAATAAAGCTTCTAAATTTACCACAACATCTCTATTACAGTATTTAGAATAGCTTATCACAATTATACACAAATACAGTTTATCACAAATACTTTATGTAATCTTTAAATGCAGTATGCCCTGTTTTACTTGCAGAAAAGAATCAATGACTGCTTTATTATAACTACAAAAATATTTTCATCCCTAAATATTTGATGATTTTTATCTGATATATTCCACATCAATGTTTTACAAGTAATATTTAGAACTGTGAAAGTTGCCAAGTTTGCAGCTCTGGAAATTGAAATTCTCTACTTATCCACAAAACAGGGGCAACATGGAACTGCAGTAAAAGCCATCTTGACCCTTGACTTCTTGGTAAAAGACTTTCAGCAAAGGTATCAGCTGTGATGTTGACAAAATTGGACTGAATCCACTAACTCATTGCATATAACCGTGAAACCAGCACCACATCAAAAGGATATTTATTCTTAACAAATCAAGGATGTTTAAACAAACACCAGAGAAAGACAGCATTTCAGAGCTGAAATATTAAACGCAAGTTTCCTTATAACGTAATCAAGAGAATGGCTAATGAATGATACCGAGCGGTATGCTATCATGGAAGTCTCTTCTTCAGCACAAACCTACCAATACTAATATATGAGCAATTACTGGCAATAAAGGTTAATTGCAGGGGGGAAAAAAAAGAACAACTGTAGGGAGCGAAGGATGTATTTGACAGACTACCACTTGCCATGCTTTCCACAGGAAATTTGGCATCCTTTTTAATCATTTATAATGTTTTCATTTCAACATTCTAAATGATTAAAAATGTACACTTATAATGAAGATGGATATGGACTATAAATTCCTCTGGCACCACCTTTAGAAGTGTGCACTGACTACACCACTATTCTGCAACAGAGCCCTTAATATTTGTGTCAGTGTAACATACTGGTTTAGTTGAAGGTAAAGATTAAAAGTGGATCCTGTATATTTGAAGAACAATTGCCAACAAAATCTTATATTTGCTAATACAAATCTAGAAAGCCTAACCTATTGTGGCAGCCAGAATGCAAAAGCTGGCTATGTAGGCACAAGACAGACTAGTAGTGTAAGAGCAGCTCTGGGGAAAGAAAAGCCAGTTACAATTTCTGTAACATTAAAAATCAATAGCTGACAAGCACCTCAAGAGAAGCAAATTGTGTCTAGTAAGATGTGGGAGGTGCCCACTTTGTTTACACTGGAAAAGTTCAATTTAAGTTATATTTAACTTGTTATGAAATGTGCTAGTCTATGACTCCACAGTTATTTATTGTCTTTATGAACAAAGACACTAGAGAATCAACTATACACATTGGAGAGGCATAAAGATCAAAGTTTATCTAGTATTTCACAGAAGATAAGGGTTAGTAAGAAGTGAACAAATTCTCTATACTAAACCAATAGCAACATTTTAAAAATAAAATTAATATAAGGCATGCATTGATTTTTCTTACCCCTTTATGAAAAAGTAGTTCTTCTGTATTACTTTTGGACCCCAAGGACCCTTGCAATCCTATGAGAAGTTATCTATCCCCCTCAGATCATTTAAAAAGACAGCTGCAATGAGGGGAGGATGAGTACTGCCTACTTATGAGGCAAAGCAGTAGCCCTGCATGAGGCAGGTCGCCCCACTAAGAAGAGACAAAAGAGGGCGTCCTTTGAAGACACAAAGGGTGCACATATTAGACTGCTTCATTAAATGGAGTGTTCCATGGCCTGGGAGAAGAGAAGGAACATCTCCAGGGATTAGGATGGGGCCACGAGGGGGCAGTTTTACTGGAGAAAGCTAAACCAGAAGGGTGTTCAGCTGGGAATCCCTACAGAATCTGGGTTGGCCCAGAACCCGCAGATTTCATTTAGCTCTATTTATTTTCTCATTTCTTTAGACAAAGGCTAAGAGGCTTTAGGCTTAAAAAAGTTGAGTAAGGCTGCTGAGAAGCACTTACTCTATTTCCACTTAAAAGCTAAAGTAGGTTCAATGAGCAATAGTGATTATAAACAGTCTGAAAAATACAATGGGATTTGTTTTCCCAGAGATCTAGTCTGTTGGCATTTTAGAGCTGTTATTCAGCTGTTCAACATCTTTTCAACTGCATATCGTGGCTTATACCATCTGGTGCAGTCCTTTTCTTTTTTTATTATTATTAATTGAACTGGTCCCATGTAACATTTAGTAGCTTAAGGATATTTAGAGAGAGATATACCTTTAAGATAGAAAGAATGAAATAAAACAACAAAAAGGGGTATATACTTATAAAATCACATAACATCAAGGTTGGCATGGACAGGGTAAAGTGAAGAAAGCTTCAAACATAAATCTGGCTCAGGCTCAACTGTGGAACCATGGCCATGGTTTTGTACAGGTATAAGAGCATGCCATACGTTATTTTACTTTTGAACCAATCTTATACAGAGTCAAGCTAAAATTCAGCCCTATATCCCACTCACTGTAAGTAAACAGCCCACCGAGATCTCTAACGAGCTAAAGGAAACTTTTTTGGAATTTGACAAACTACTACAATGTAAGCCCTAGGTGCTTGCTTTTTTAGGTTAGTTCATTTTAAATGAAGCTGACTTTCTTCTAAAAGAAGTGTTGTCAAAATGTAAGGAATAAAATAAAGGGCAGAACTGCCAACAGTCCCAGTTTGTCAGAGTCTGTCCTGGATTTTTGGAAATGATCAGTGGTATTGTTATGCTTGGCCATTGCTATAGGAACATGGGCAGTAGAGGATGGCTATAGTCCTGTTGCAGAGGAGTGCCTCCCTAGCTGCTGATGTAGTTGTGATCAGCTCTTTTCCACTCTGCTGCTTACTAACTGCCAACCAGGGTGGATACAAATCTTTTTTTTTTTAATTAAAAAAAAAAATCGGATTTTACATATTTAAATTGGATTTAAAAAAATCTTTTTTTAAATTCTCAATAAAATACTAAATTTCTCTCTCATTTAAAAAAAGACAGTTACAATTAAATCTCATCACAAACATGCTAAACCTACACTTACAGTCTCATAAAAATGAATTAATGGCTCTACTCTGTCCAGCCTAACTACCAGCTCTTGAAAGTTCTGGGCTTTCAGTTTCTGTTTCTCGGCAGACTAACGTCACATGTGCAAGGAAAGACACAGGCTGGATAGGATTGTTGTTGTTTGGTGCCTATGTGGTGGTGGTGGAGCTGGGCCAAGCAAGAAAGAGGAGTCAGTTAAGACACTGTCTTAAAGACAGAGAGACAAAGGATGGAGACAGAGTAGAAAGGAACAGTGGAGTGGACTGGAAATAAAAAGGGAAGACATTATTCAGTACACACAGCTTCCTACTAAACGTATTTCAGACAACAAGTACCAAGCAAAAGATTTCAATCATCCAGTAAAACCACCACCAAGGATGGATTTGTAGTAAGGACCAGCAAATACCAACAAGATACCATAGATGAAAAGATTGTTCAATTCATTTATGCCACAAATTTTCCTTTTCGCATTGTTAACAATAAAGCCTTCATTGACATGGTTGAGTCCTTACAACCAGGCTACACTCCACCTGATAGAGCAGACACTGGTGGAAGGTTGTTAGACACAGTGCATGAGAAGGAACTTGAACAGTGTGCAAGAAATACTGAAGGGAAATTTGCCAGTTTAAGCTTTGATGGGTGGAGCAATGTACACAATGATCTAGTAATATGTGCCTGTGTGACAAAAGAAGATGGGGTTGCATATCTTTCAGAAACAATAGATACATCGGGAAATGCCCACAAAACAGCATATTTAAAAGTGGCAGTGACAGATGTAATAAACGGTGAACAAAAATTCAACTGTCATGTGTGCAGTTTTGTCACAGACAATGCTGCAAATGTGGCAAAGATGAGAAAATACTTAGAAGAAATGGAAGAAGGCTTCTTAATAACATATGGCTGCAGTGCCCATTTAATGCATCTTTTAGCCAAAGACATAAGTATGTCTTCTCCAGGAATAAAAGAAAATGCTGCTGAAGTCGTAAAATACGTCCGTAACAACCATTTTGCTTCAGCTTCACTGAAGAGAGCAGGAGGATCCAAACTAATTTTCCCACAAGATATTTGATGGAATTCTGGGGTTGACTTTTTTTAAACAATTTATTAAGAACGGGCCTATTCTCATAAAACTTTGTGAAGAAAACCGTGATAAAATGATGGAAGTATCTCATCCAAAGTACATAACACTGAATTAAACAGGAATGTGGAGGATATACAGTATTCAGTATACTGAAGTCTATATCCATAGCCTTAAACAAACTTCAGAGAAATTGTTGCTATATTGCTGATGCTATCAAAATTGGGAAGGCACTTCAAGAGACATTGAAGAAATACCTCACCAGAGAGTTAAACTGCAGGCAATAAAGAAGCGAATGGATCAAGCACTAACTCTACCTCATTTTCTTGCAAACATTCTCGATGCCCAGATATAAAGGTAGATGTCTAACTTCTGAAGAAGATGCTGCTGCCATGGCATGGGCATCTCAAAATCACTCCTCAGTTATCCCAGTCATAATATATTTCAGGGCTGGAGTGGAACCATTTAAACAGTACATGTTTACTGAAAATGTTTTCAATAAAGTCACTCCCCTGAATTGGAGGAAATTATTAGCCAGGCACCTTGAAACAGAGTTCCTTCAGTTGCTAAGCCAATTTTTATAGCAGTAGCTTCCTCTGCAGGCAGAGAAAGAATATTTTCATCGTTTGGTATTGTTCACTCAAAGCTAAGAAATCGACTGGAAGTTGAAAAAGCAGGAAAACTCATATTTCAGTTTTATTTCTGAATAAATATGACAGTGGGAGTGGGGAAGATGAGAGCTAGTTGTAGAAGTTTTAAGGACGGCATAAGTTTAGTGTTGTGATGACTTGTCTGTTAGAGTTAATAAAATTTGAATATTAAATTAAAAAAAGGAGTTTAAGGACAGCCATCAGTCGACAACTCAGGAGACTGCTGCAATTGCAAATGTGAAGCATTTATGTAACATTTAAGAATTAGTTTAACAAAATATAAGTGCTATTGTGTTTGTGTGAGAGATTGGTTCTTACCATTCTGAATGTACTGCTGCTGCATCTGCAGCTTGACACGAGTAATGAGTATTACGTACTATTTCCTAAATTAATAAAAATCAAGTTATCTAAAAAATTACACAAAGTATACCTCCTAGATGTTGTAAAATGTTGTACTGAGTTGTACTTTAACATGTTTTAGTGATCAGATTTGCACCATTGTTTAAGAAATATGTGAAGAAGTATCAGTGGGAAACGATTTAAATCAATAATTTTCCCTTGGTGATTTAAATCAATGATTTAAATCAATCCACCCTGCTGCCAACTTGTGGCTCCAGCCCCAGTACACTAGCCAGTTAGGTCTCACCTTTTCTTAGGACAGGCTCAAGGCAGCTCCTCACACTGAAATAAAAAACATGTAATTGCAGGTGGTTGGGCTGGTAACCTGCATTCCTTGCATATGAAGGGGAGCCCCGACATGGGAAGAAAAGAACCTAAGAGAATAAGGGGCTGGGAGAATATCAAGAGTCTCTCTGGCTTATCTGAAAAGTTGTCTAAGAGGTGCAGCCCACTGCCCCGTCCTCTTCCTCACAAGACATATTTTGGTGGAATTCAGCTTCCCTCTTTTTTCCTCTTTCCAAAAATAAAATGAGACACAAGGTCAGGGAGGTAACATCTTCAGTTGGACCAACTTCTGTTGGTGAGAGAGACAAGCTTTTGAGCTTACACAGAGCTCATCTTCAGGTCTGAGAAAATAACCTACAAGAAAAACTGTACCTTAATATACAAGAGAATGCACATACAAAGACCCTCTGCATGGGTCATCTGTGAAGCTTTAACCTAGGAAGTTCAGAACCACAGTCCCTCCTACTTGAGCTAGAACAGCAACGCCATTAGTAGGTAGCAGCAGTAGGTTAACCTTCAGCAGACACAATGCTTGCTAAGGGAAATGGATGCACAGAAAGGCCTCCAATAGTCAAAGGCCTTTCAATCTCCATGTCACTGGCTTATTTGATAAAGTATCTCTTGAACAATAATAATAAAAAAAAACAAAAACAGGCAATTCTGAAAGGAACTTACAGCTGCTTCTAACGTATACAACTTTTTTGATATCTATAATTTTACTGCTAATTGTAACTAACCACAAATTATTTTTCCTTCACATACAGCAGAGAACTCAACAAAAGAAAGGAAGCCAGGTTAGAGGAATATTTTAATAGACCTACATCTTTCCTAAATGACTACCAGGGCAGTTTTGTCCACTCTGCTCCATTTTATCTCTACAGAAATTGATTCAGAGTTTAATTCTTTACAGAGATAAATATTTAATTTGGTAAAATGACATTTAGCTTAATAGTCTATTTCAACACCATAGTCGAACAATATTCATAAAATAGCTGCTAACAAGATAAAAATCTGTAATATATGTAAAGTGGGTAGACAGTGGAAAGAAGGCAAAATGTACATTGTTCTGGGCCCTACACCAGTCAATTTCACGATTCTAGTTCATTATGCAGAGAATGTAATATTCACAGCCTCACACCGTACAACTGATTGAATACATTCTAACGTGCACATTTAACCCTACTGGTGTAGAGCTTTTTTATACCTTATTTCTACTCTGCCAAGTGACACAAAGTTATAAACTGAGGGAATAGCACACTCACCTTCCTAACTGCACTGTTACTTTCAGCTAACTTAATTTCACAGCACACAAACATTTTGCTTTCAGCATTAAGGCGAAAACTGAGTCCGTCACCAGCAGAGAAAAACATATTAAATTTTCCATGTCACAACACCACTATCAAATATATACAAGTCCTACAATCAAAGTAATTCTTACGCTCATACTCTAAGTATATATATGTTATTCTATTTAAAACTCTTTTAGGACATAAATGAAAGGGAAAACAACTCATTAACAAAAAAGTAAGCCACCCAATGATATGTTGATAACATTTTAACAAGGGTCTTCCTCAAATATTTGCTGCCTAGGTCAGTCGTAAGACATCCTGTTAAGACGGAAGGTTCAGAAGTTTGGAAATATTACTCAAATGACCTGGTGTCCTAAGTTGCGTCTTTTGTGAATATGCATAAATGACTATATGTCCAGAATATAGGTCTATCAAGGCTGCAGCCTGGAATGAGTTTTAGAAACAAATGAACCACTATGCTCCTGGCTATCTCTGACATCACCTTTGGTTGGTGTCCAGATGATTCTGGAGACTTCTTCTTGAGACTCTGCTTCTAGGTCACTTGGTGCTGGCTGTTGCTTGCTGTGGAATAGGAGATGGATCTGGCCATTCCACTTCCTGGTATCAGCTGTGGCCATTAATCTATGGCTGGTGCAAAACTCTAGTTACTCCTGCTCCTTGCTCCCTGACTGAGGTGCGGGAAGCAGGGAGTGCCTGGGGCCCTGGGTTCTTCCTGTGGCTCCTGGGTTACTGCTTGCAGCCAGTCCAGTCCAGTTCAAACCATAGCTCCAAATCTCTGGCTAAGGATAGATTTGGTGGAGGGGAAGTATATTCTAGGCCAGGGGTCGGGAACCTATGGCTCGCGAGCCAGATGTGGCTCTTTTGATGGCTGCATCTGGCTCGCAGACAAATCTTTAATAAAAAACATAATAACGTTAAAAATGTAAAACATTCTCATGTACAGTGATCCCTCACTTATCGCGGGTATTAGGTTCCTAGACCCCCCGCGATAGGTGAAAATCCGCGAAGTAGGAACTGCTCTCCGCAGTGAAACTGACTCTGCCTTGTCAATTTCACTGCGGAGCGGGAGCAGGACACACTCTCCTCAGTGAAACTGACGCCTTGTTAATTTCACTGCAGAGGAGGACACACTCACACACTCTCCGCAGTGAAATTGACACTGCCTTGTCTGTTTAAAAAAAACCGCGATGCAGTGAGGCCGCGATAACTGAACCGCGTTGCGGGTGGCTGGAGCCAATCACAGCTGTCCTCCGGGACAACACCAAATTTTTATTGGATAATGCGTAACGTACACGGGTCGTTGTGAGGTCAGGAAGTAAACTTCCCTCCTTTTAATCAAGTAGTCAGCTAGCTAATTGCAGAAACCCTTTTATCGAAGAAGATGGCTAAAAGAAAAAAAGATGAGGAGTATCGTACTTTTCAGCAGGAATGGACAGAGGAATTCGCCTTTGTGGAGAGAGCAGGTTCTGCAGTGTGTCTAATATGCAATGATAAAATTGCATCGATGAAACGGTCAAATATAAAGCGGCACTTCGACACACGCCATACTACATTTGCATCGAAATATCCTGCGGGGGACAGCAGGAAGAAAGCATGTCAAGAGCTACTGTGCAGAGTGCAAGCTAGTCAGCAGCAACTCCGTGTTTGGACTCAACAAGGTGACTGGAATTCGGCTAGCTTTGCTGGTGCTTTAGCAATTGTGAGAAACGGAAAGCCATTCACAGATGGGGAGTATGCCAAAACATTCATGCTTGATGTTGCCAATGAACTTTTTGACGACTTTTCGGATAAAGACAAGATAATCAAACAAATAAAAGACATGCCTCTGTCGGCAAGAACTGTTCACGATCGTACCATCATGATGGCAAATCAAATTGAGGCAACACAAGTGAAGGACATAAATGCAGCACCATTCTTTTCTCTCGCTTTGGATGAGTCAACAGACATAAGCCATTTATCACAGTTCAGCGTGATTGCAAGGTATGCTGTCGGTGACACACTACGTGAGGAAAGTCTTGCTGTTTTGCCTATGAAAGGGACAACAAGAGGGGAGGATTTATTCAAGTCTTTCACTGAGCTCGCTAAAGAAAAAAATCTACCGATGGATAAACTTATTTCGGTGTGTACTGATGGTGCTCCGTGCATGGTGGGGAAAAACAGAGGATTCGTAGCGCTTCTTCATGAACATGAAAAGAGACCCATCCTAAGTTTTCACTGCATCCTACATCAGGAGGCGCTTTTTGCTCAGATGTGTGGCGAGCAGCTTGGTGAGGTGATGTCGCTGGTCATTCAGGTGGTCAACTTTATTGTTGCCCGAGCTTTAAATGATCGCCAGTTTAAAACACTGCTGGATGAAGTTGGGAATAATTATCCTGGTCTGCTTCTGCACAGCAATGTGCGTTGGTTGTCAAGAGGGAAGGTGCTCAGCCGTTTCGCGGCTTGTCTGAGCGAAATCCGGACTTTTCTTGAAATGAAAAACGTCGAGCATCCTGAGTTAGCTAACACTGAGTGGCTCCTGAAGTTCTACTATCTCGTGGACATGACTGAACATCTGAACCAGCTCAATGTGAAAATGCAAGGCGTTGGAAATACAGTCTTATCCCTTCAACAAGCAGTGTTTGCATTTGAAAACAAGCTAGAACTCTTCATCGCCGACATTGAAACAGGTCATTTACTACACTTTGAAAAACTGGGAGAGTTTAAAGATGCATGCACAGCAAGTGACCCTGCTCAACATCTTGATCTTCAGCAGCTAGCGGGCTTCACATCTAATCTCATGCAGTCATTCAAAGCGCGCTTTGGAGAATTTCGTGAGCGCACTCGTCTTTTTAAGTTCATCACCCATCCACACGAGTGTGCAGTGGACAGCGCCGACCTGAGTTACATCCCCGGTGTCTCCGTCAGAGATTTTGAGCTACAAGCTGCTGACCTGAAGGCCTCAGACATGTGGGTGAATAAGTTCAAGTCACTGAATGAAGATTTGGAAAGACTTGCACGACAGCAAGCAGAGTTGGCGAGCAAACACAAGTGGGGAGAAATGAAAAAACTTCAACCCGCGGACCAGCTGATTGTCAAAACTTGGAACGCGCTTCCCGTCACATACCACACACTGCAGCGTGTGAGTATTGCTGTACTGACAATGTTTGGCTCTACGTATGCATGTGAGCAGTCTTTCTCACATCTAAAGAACATTAAGACCAACCTACGATCACGTTTAACGGATGGAAGTCTCAACGCCTGCATGAAGCTTAACCTCACCACGTATCAACCAGACTACAAAGCCATCAGCAAAACCATGCAGCACCAGAAGTTACATTAATGATAAGAAGTACTTTATTCATCATTGGTTAGCAACAGCATAACAACGTTATTAAAAACAATTCAGAGACTTATTGTACTTTAAAAGTGTTGGTCTTACATAAAATGCACACATTTACTTGTATTTAGTTTTAAACATATTGTATGGCTCTCACGGAATTACATTTTAAAATATGTGGCGTTCATGGCTCTCAGCCAAAAAGGTTCCCGACCCCTGCACTAGAGGAACATACAGGATGGCAAATTTAGAAAGCTGAATAATTAAGACTGATATAAGGACATGATTGCCAGAATAACAGATAGCCTATGATGAAAAACTCCTAGTCATGAGAAAAATCTTTGGTCACTTCATATCCACTGAGGGGCAGTTTCAGTGCTGCATGCACAATGCAAGTCAGACTAGATGGTTTCACAGATACCATTATTAAGTATGGTGTTTCTACAGCTCGGTTGCCAAAATCATCTTAATTTTATCTTAAGAATGGCCTTACTGGGTCAGACCAATGGTCCATCTAAACCAGTATCCTGTCACAGACAGTGGCCACTGCCAGATGTTGAACAGAACAGAACAGGGCAGTTTCAAGTGATCCACTCCCAGCTTCTGGAATTTTAACCTGAGCATGGGGATGTGTCTCTGACCATCTTGGCTAATGGCCATCGATGGACCTATCCTTCATGAACTTACCTAATTCTTTTGTGGATCCAGGTAATAATTATGGTCTTCATCACATCCCATGGCAATGAGTTTCACAAGTTGACTGTATGCTGTATGAAGAAGTACTTCCTTTGATTGGTTTTATATCTGCTTCCTATTAATGTCATTGGGTGATGCCTACTTCTTTTGCTATGTGAGGAGTAAAAAACACTTTACATAGTCACTTTCTCCATGCCATTCATGATTTTATAGACCTCTATCATAGCTCCCCTTCGTTGCCTCTTTTCTAAGCTGAACAGTCCCAGTCCTTTCAGTCTCTATTCATATGCAAACTGCTCCGTAACCCTCATCATTCTTGTTGCCCTTCCCTATCTTTTCCAGTTCTAATATATCTTTTTTGAGATAAGGCAACCTGACATGGACTTGGTATTCAAGGTAGGGGCGTACCCTGGATTTATAGAGTGGCATTATGATATTTTCTGGTTTCAGAAAGGTTTTAACCAGAATGCTAACATCAAAAGTTCTCCAGGTTTCTTTCAGGTTTTAAGATGAAATCAATAACAAAAAAGAAATTTAATAAAAAGCAACATCACTGGGACCAGTGTGCCTTGAGAAAACGTCATTTTAAATCAGCATATTAGTCCCTATAGACTAGGATATAACATAACACACTTTTTAAAAACTTATATGTCGGGGTAGGATGTGCCACGGAAAATTTCAGCTGGCTTGGTTTAATGTCCATAGGCGCTGGGATCCCTGCTGGCGCCAAAGGGAGGGGAGCATGGAATGGTAGCTATGTCAATGAAAGCATGTTAACACTGCTGTCTCTACACTGGCAGTGAGGTCAGCACAGTTGCATCAGTCAGGGATGTGAAGAATCCACACTGCTAAGCAATACAATTATGTAGATCGAACTTTTACATGTAGATTAGGCCTTTGTGTGGGCAACATCAATCATTTGGTGTGTGCATAGGAGAGGAGTTATACTATTTAACTAAATCCGTGGGAGATGTCATGCCGTTTTTATGATAACGATCAACAATGGGAAAAATTTCAAAAGACTCCAGATAGTGAAGAAAGTAACAAATAATGGCAGTAACAGCAGAAAGAGAGAGATCAATGGGAAAACAAGAGAAAGACACAAACATAGGCGAGACTGTCGGAGGAAATAACTATATCTAGTATATATTTTTCCAGCGTAAGTAAGAAAAGTGTCATGCTGAGTAAAATTTGAGGTGCTGGAGAAAATATTTGGGTACACGATGAGCAAGCCAGATGTAGAAATCACTCTCATAATGAGAGGTTTCAGAAACTTTATAATGAGACCGGCAACAACACAAAAACCATCAAGAAGAAAGTCCAGAAGTGACTTTCTGAAAACTGTGAGGTAAAATGCAAGGACAAAGAAGGGCAAGGTGCTCCGAAGATGATTATGGCAGAGAACAATCAAATGAAAAGTAAAAGAACAGAGCCCTTCACTGGGGTGAATTTCTTCTTAAAATAACAACTCCTGAAAAGGAACAGTATCTCAGAGCCTTTACTATTGTTACACCAATTACAAAGCTCAGAACAAAATCGTGTTTGGTGACTAGACCTGAGGTAATCTTGAGAAAAATTATTCAGGCGCATTACATTGATTTCTAAATAGAATTTTGCTTTGCTCTCTATTCATGTGTGTCAGTAAAGTTTTGTTCAGCTAAAATTTTCACAGAACATGGATTTGGAGTCTGTGGGTGAAAGATAGTCAATCACAAAATAAAATTCATTTTGGGTGGAAGCAGCTGATGAACATTAGTTCATCCAGTCTCAGAACAGAAATAATACTGTGCGAAATAGGTGACCAATCACACAACTCATACATAAAACAGATAAAGGAATACTCACAGTGAGCGGTTAGCAAGCAATCCATTGGGCAAGCAAATTTCAGTCTAAGAAGCCAAACAGTTTTGAAGAGTATACAAATAGGCAAAATTGCAGTCTATTTGTGAGCAAAGAGAAGGCTACGTTGTCCAACTGTTTAAGAACTGTTCAGCTCTTGTTGGTGACACAAATTATGACAAACTTGTTCTTTAGTGACTGGTCATTCAGCAAGTCAAATTTGACCATTAAACTTTCACAAAGGAAACAGAGACATGAAACAACACAGATGGAGGAAAGGAAAACAAACGGGTAATAAAGACATCCTTAAACTGTGAAATCTAGTGCTTCTCAGAGGCTGTATGGTCTGGCACATAGGGTGCTGAAGTGGGGCACTTTGCAGTTGGGTTCTATTCCTGGTCCTGCCACTGATCTACTGTATAACCTTGGACAAGTCTCTTCACCTCTTCGTTTTCCCTCCCGCTGTTTGTTTGTTTTTCTGTCATGGGTCCACAAGATTGATGCTCTGGAACAGCTTTGGAACAGTCTCTGGGAAGACCTCTTCCAGGTGCAAGACCCCCTTACGGTCTCACCCTTTCACTAAGGTAAGCCTCTTGGCTTCACTACCACCCTGGATTGAGCCTCAGAGCTTTCAGCACCCCCGCTTCACATTGTCAGCTCCCATCAGTGAGTCAACCTGAGTTGGACACCCGAGAGAGACTTGTACACCCAAAGGGAGCAATGCACCTCCACCTTCAGCATCTGCAGTGACTCTTAGCCAGCGTTGTGAAAACAATAGGGTTTATTAGATGTCTGGAACATAGCATAGAGAGTCCTTGGTTGGCACAGAGAAAAGAAAGTTGCAGCATAGTCTAGTCTGATTGCCCAGAGCTCTAGCCAAGTGGTGTCCACCCTTAACTCCCTTTCCGTCCCTCTCAATTCCTTTGTTCTAGTTCCTGGGCCAGTCCCACCTAGCCCCCTCCTCAGTCTTTTGTTGTCCAGCTGGACAATAAAGTTGGCTTCCTGTCGAGGGGGTGGGCCCTCCAGGGTTTGTAGTTGTTAGATACTAAATATCCTGTTGATTGGATTTGCCATTGTCTTCACAGACCTCCACTGACTTGGGACCCCAAACATGAGACAGTGAGGCACCATTCACATCTTTTTCATAGCCTGCCCAAGAGTAAAAAGCCTTTTCCACCCACCTTGTTAACCATGCAGAATATAGGGGAAACTGAGGCACACACAGTATTCAGACAAAATATTACAGAAAATTCCCACTCTGTCACACTTGCCCATTTGTACAGGAAGCTTTTCAGGACACAGACTGTTTTATTATGGGGTTTGTACAGCACCTAGCACAATGCAGCCCTGATCTCAGTTTGGACCTCCAGAACTACTGTAAAACAAATTATAACTGTAATAATATAGTCATAGGCATGCCAAAGCTACCTATTTTAGACAAGTCGAGAAAATGACACCATCTAATTGAGGGTGTCTAAGAGCCCGACACAAGACACACGTAATGGTATCTAATAGCAAAAAATACCCTCAAAGCAAAAGGACACAACTATGTGGTGAGCTGTACAGAGATGAGAAAGATTTAGATGTGTACTCAAAAAGAAATTGGGTAAGTAGTGCCATATTTGGTAAGATCACATATTGCTGTAAGCAAAGTCAGCATTTAAATCCCCTTCCTTTTGTTAAAAGGTGGTAGGGGAGAGGCCGAAGGACCTACACTTAATGCTGAAAAGTCTTTTTGAAGTATCTGCTCCCTTGACTAACAGTTCTCAGTGTGGCAATACTTAAATCATGAGCCATCAAAGGGGTTTCAAAATAAACAGCAGCTGAATGAAAATGCATGAGATGACAGATGGAATAAACAATAATATCTGTGCATATGTTTAAGTCATCTGAAAGTGATTGCAACAATGTGTAAAATATCCAGAAATAGATATTTAAATGGCAGCTTATTTCCCCCACGGGAAAATATGCTTAAATCTTAAATAAATCCTGTTTATATTAAGCTGCATCCATTTTCTCCTTCAGTGAATCACTTTAGTAGCTTTCCCCACGTCTCTGGTTCACTATGTATAAAACAGAAACCACTTCTGCTCTGGCCCAGATTTGCAGCCAAGAGAGAGCGGATTTCTGGACGCTAATGTATTGTTAATGTACAAAGCACACACAAGGCTTCCCACACCACTTAATATCGCTCAATACTTTTCATGCTTGCTCTGCACTGGAGAACAATGTCTTTGCTATAGAATATACATAAAGATGATGACTGAGGGAAGAGCACATTTCTGAGGCACTTTTCATTGTACATTACCACTTGGGCTTGAGGGCTGAGGAATCTTTCCTGGGCAACCTACAATGTCATGACCTCATTGCGAGAGGTGAGCAATAGACAGGAATGCAGATAGAATCAATGAGAACAGGTTAGCAGGGAGGTACAAGGCAATAAAAAACTCCGGATGAGAAGGAAGAGACATGAAAACAGGAAAAACATTATGGCATTGGCTCTGGTTCCCAATTTTTCAAATGGTCTTTCAATGCTTTGTTACCTATGGAAATAATAAAACCACCTAAACAATGGGTCAAATCCACCAAAGTTACACCAGACATTAACCAGGTGTAATATCATGACTTTGTAATTGCAGTGTATCTTTTAGAAGCTGATTTCCAATTAAGTTCTTCAAAATAAAAAAGCAATTAAAAAGCAGGAGCGCAAGCCTGTTCCCAATGAGTGCTATTAAAGCGTAAATGAACACTGTCCAATACCATGGCTTTGTATTTCCTATATTTACAATGCCAACCATAATAAAACACATTCAAACAGTATCACAGCAAACATTAACTTTTTAACAGCACTACTGTAGTTATATTTTAACAGGGTGACAGAATAATAGCCTTTCCACAATGGTGGGTTGGTTGGTTGGTTTGTAAGTTTGTTTTTTGAAAGTTCAAATTTCAAGACTCCTTGCAATAAATGTTTTATTGCTAACAATGAAAGATTAGTATTTTGGGTCCAATAGTATCTGACAAGATGAAGTTCCAGCAGTCATTATCAGTCACTACACTCTTTCATGCAAAGGATAAAAAGTACAGTATATCTGTCACGGGACTTCTTTACCATGCCCTGGTTTTAATCTATGTCTGATTGTGAGAGCATATGGCAGACAGGGGAGCACCAGCAGAACACTTCAGAATCATTTCACATATGCTGAACACAAGGTGTTTGAAGATCAGTTTGTGGACATTAATGAAAATACTTTTACCTTGCCCTGTGTTAAATACTGTAGCAGGCTTAATACATGCTCAGACTGTACTGGAGCATCTACTTCAGGATTGTTTGATAGTACATTTTCACTGATATACTTTCTATATAGATACACAGAATATTTAAGAAAATGAGAGATGAAAATTGGTATCAATCCCACATTTGCAGTCCTTACCCAAACAAACTAGACATTGCCATTATTACGTGTGGATAATAACATTATTATTAGCTTTAGTTTATGGCATTCAGCAGAGTGGTCTGTGCCTCCCAGTTCAAACATGTTCCCTGTCTGATGCATTTTCAATCTAGTCTCATACAATGGCAGAATGAAGAGGGCCACAAACCATCCAGGGAAGGCGAGACGGGGGGTATCATATGACATATGCATGCACCTTATTGCTACTTGATATGCAGGCTGAAATTTAGATCACCTTCACTCATGTTCTTTCCCTCTCTTTTTTGTGCTCATATATTTCTAATGCATCTGTTATCATGAAAGTAGCCACCTATGGCCTCAGATATATGGTGCTCCAGTTATATACAGTAGAACCTCGGAATTACGAACACCAGCGTTACAAACTGACCAGTCAACCACACACCTCATTTGGAGCCAGAAGTATGCAATCAGGCAGCAGCAGAGACCCTCTCCCCCCCCCCAAAAGCAAATACAGTACAGTGCTAAACGTGAACTACAAAAAAATAAAGGGAAAGCAGCATTTTCCTTCTGCACAGTGAAGTTTCAAAGCTGTATTAAGTCAATGTTCAGTTGTAAACTTTTGAAATAACACCACTAATGTTTCTGCAGTTCTGAACATTTCAGAGTTATGAACAACCTTCATTCCCCAGGTGTTCGTAACGCTGAGGTTCTGTTTGTACTCATCTCAAAGTATAATCTCAGCCAAGCCAAGCCCTTTGCGAAGCTCTGGTAGTGTAAAAGGGCTGTATATTGTCAGTAACTTACTAGCAAAGAACTCCTCCGTCATGTGGGGCATCCTCAGCTGGTGAAGATCCTGCATAGCCAGTTTCTAGGCAAAGCCCTTTCCTAGCCCTAGTGTAGGAAACACACTGGGGGGATGAGAGGGAATGGCCAGCATGCTCTGACAATTCTCAGTGGGTCTCCAGTTGGGGGGTCATATATTAGTGGATACAGCTGCTCAGATATGTGACGCAGATGGCGATGGGGACTGGCCTACGGCCTGGCCTACATTTACTTCCAGGATTCGGCGGCAGTCGACAGGAGATACGCAAGTGACATAAATCACTTGCGTTCCCTTTGACGCAGCGCTACACCACTTACCGGGGTGGTTTTCCTGCGTCACTTTCCTGCGCTCTGTGTAGGCCCGCTCAGTCGATCCAGAGTAATCAATCTGACAGCAGCGAAGTTGCCACCACCAGTGTAGATCCAGCCTAAGAGTTGGAGCATCCATTAACTAGCTGTTTAACAAGCCTCTATCCCCCTCCATCTGCCACACCCAGTGGAAACTGGGTGCAGCAGATTAACCTATAACTAATTATCCAGTTTAATTAGATTTTATGCCAGTTGTCCTCTGTAGATAATGTATTGGATTGTTTAGCTTAATATAAAACCATTAAGCTATCAGTTACAGGAAGCCTCCTTTGTACTCTGTCAATCTGTAAAACAGCCAAATGTCCTGAGCTAACTGTTCCTGGGGACTACAGATTAGTGAATAACTATCTATTTTTTTCTTGCCTGTTGTGAAACAAGTTTTTTCATTCCAGTTAACTCAGTTACTTATGCTATGTTAAATACAATCCTGTATTTTCCCTCTAATATTTACCAGATCAGCTCAAAAGACACCACATCCCCTTTAATATGCACTGGAGTCAAGGTATACGTTGATTCTGTAATTATTATAGTTGCTCAGTGCTAAGCTACACCAAGCCTCTAGCACAAATGGTCTCTAAGACAGGAGTTGAAGGCACTTCAATCAGTTGCTAGGTCCGACTTGCCCTGGTGGGTCCCAATAGTGACTGGGACATGTGGCTAAATGCAGGGGTATTTTACTAGGGCTGGCAGAGAGGGGAAGTTTGCAAATATCCTGGGTACAGGAGCTTAAACAGTTACAATTTAATGTAAAACAACTGCAGTTCCTATTTGGGCCCTTGGAAGAATTGTTTCCTAGAGGCTTAGGGCTCCCCAGACCTAGTGTCTGGGGTGCCTCTCCAATCCAGTCTCTGTTAGAGACAAATAGGGGCTTGCAGGTTTGCAGCCTAGGAGCAGTTAGTGATAGGTCTCATCGGAGCCCCTCTGCCCCCTGGCCAGTCTCTGCTGCTTCCCAACAAGTTCTGCGCAGACCTAAGTCTGGCAGCCATGTCAAATGGTCACATTCTGTCCCACAGGCAGTTCCCCAGTTCCTGCTGCAGCCTGCTGCGCACACAGTTTTCCCAACAGCTCTCCCTGTATCCATATTCCCTGCAGCTCCTTGCTCGCCATGCGGCTGCCAGTTCCCTAAGTGCCAGGTTCTTTCTGGATCAGCATCTTCCATAGCATTCCTGCCACTCCCCATACTGGCCAGGGGAAGGGGACGTGCTCACGTGTCTGTCTCGCAGAGACAGAGATCAGTGGAGAGGAGGTTAATGGACATAGCAGTTTCATCACAATACTGTCTCCTTATTTCCCTATCTTCCAGTTTGGTCAGACGGCTCACATGGCCCTGAAAGTTCACAGCCAAAACGCCTGCATTTTGCCAGCGGGTTAGACAAGGTGACCCATGCGGTCCCTTCTAACCCTATGGTTCTATGATTCAATGTAAAATAGGGCCACTTGAGGAAACCTCGTCCCGCCCCCCCGAGCATGCCCCCTACCCAGAACCACACAAGGGAGACTCTTTCCCCTGCGGGCGCTAAGATTTGTGCCACAGTGTTCCTCCCACCACTGTCATGGGGAATTGGGGAAAGAAACTGCAGGAAGGAGCCAGCTAGAGACTCCAGTCAGTAGAAGCATCCTCAAAAGCCAAGAAGAGACCTTTGAACTTTGATGATTTCGGAGAATTCATTACAGGTTTGACTGAACTTTCTCTGACCTGTGACGATAGACTACTTGCTCCAATCTCTTTCAGTCTTTTCACCTCAGCCTCACTCCATTCCTGCCTCTCTTACCCTCCTCTTCTCCCTTGCCCTCGTCTCCCTCACCCTCTTCCCTTCCATGTTGCTCTTTGTTCCCTTTTCTTTCTGGTTAGCATATTCCCTCCTGAGTACACCTCCCCCTATCCCCTACAAAAAGGAAAAAAAAATATGAACATGCTACTTGCTGCAATCACATTGTTCACGCTTCTTGTGTGTTAGGGTTGGGGAAGGGATATGTCTATTTAGACTGTTATAAGCTTTTCAAGGCAGAAACCATCTACTACTATGCTTGTACAGGGTATAGCACAATGGGGGCCCGTTTCTGGTTGGTCTTTAGGAACTTTTGTAATGAACCTGATTCCTAATTAATCATAATTTCCTTTTATGTATCAAAACGGTGACTTAAAAAAATTAAAACGAAACCCAGCCTTTGAAGGGTTCTTGTAACTGGATGACTTACCTTTTAGCTCCACCTAAAAATATACATTAACAAGGAAAAACCAAAAATTGTTCTAACAACCTGTTCGTACAAAGCCACATGCACATGCTTAACTTTAAGTACGAGTAGTCTCATCAGTGGGACTATTCACATATAGAAAGTTGAGCACGTGCGCCTGTCTTTATAGGGTCCAGGCCTAAGATTTTAAATGTAAGTTACATTTAGAAATGCTATTCATAGTCTCAGGCATTCCAGGCAAATGAAAACACCCTCATGTTCATGCTAAATATTTATTTTTATTGGCTGAGCTTTATTAAAGGAATTAGAAGAGAATGAAAGAGATGCATATTTTCTCCTGGAAACTGGAAAAGTGTTATTTTGGAAATGTTCTCATACCATTATAACAGACTCAAGAAGCATTTGGTAGGATGCCAAGGTATGAATAGTGTTACTGAATATAAAATAATCATGAGGAGGGTTATGTTTATCTAACTGAGTATGTTTTTGGAAGATAAATGAAAGCTTTCAAGCTTGTAGTCTGTCACAAGACAATTTTTTTCTAAATATTTGTGATTCTGAAGGTCAGAGCAAAGCACTGTTTGAAAATAAAAACCTATCACTTCAGACAATTACAGGGGAGAGTGCTGTAAATGCTAGAACAGGGTGAGCAAATGTATACATAAAATCATCAGTTATTTTCACTAACCTGATCACAATTTTCCCACATGTTTCTTATTTGTAATAGTGCACCAAATCATTTGTCCAAACAAATGAGAGCCACTGGATTACCCATAAATGGCTTTATGATTATTCCTTAGTCACTGTGTCTGACGGGTCACCCAAGTCACATGGCATTATTTTCTTGTCTCTGATTGGATGACCTAAACTCAGGTGACAGGCCTGAACAAACCCCTGCACCCACAGAGAATTAAGGAGGAAGCGTTTTAGGGAGCTAGCAGGCCTACCAACAGAGAATTTTTTCAGACATTTTACGTCATTTCCTGACTTCT
Source organism: Mesoclemmys tuberculata (assembly GCA_007922155.1). Taxonomy (NCBI): domain Eukaryota; kingdom Metazoa; phylum Chordata; order Testudines; family Chelidae; genus Mesoclemmys; species Mesoclemmys tuberculata. Next base: position 72,238,053 of record ML675616.1, read on the forward strand.
TTTGCACACAAAAGTTCATTATGTTTGGCTAAACACAGTTGTAGAGTCCAAAATTGAATACATCTGGGTTCTTTCCTGGTGCATAGAGTTAGAGAGGGGGAAATTTATTGGTTGTTTATTCTATTTCCCCTTGTCACATTGACACCAAATAATTGATGTGGCTTTTTGCTATGTCTCCCTCACCCCTATCTCTCCAATCATACTTCTTGCCCCCACATTTCTTTCTGACTGACAACAGGACTGATAGCCCTCCCTTCTATGAGCAGCTCTTTGACATTGCACTGACAGCTGTCCCATATCTGTAGCTCAGTGCCATGTGTACTGAATAGGGGTGCGCCATAGTGCACGAGTTGCCAGGCACTGCCCCACTTCAGACAGCTGGTTCTTTGTTCTGGGACTGGAACATGTTGGAAATCTCTCCAAGCAAGAGAGTATTTGGTTACTGAAGCATTATTTCCCCCTGCTCCATGCCCCTCTTATTTATATTATGTTGATTCAGGTCTTCCTGAGACCAGACTGAGACCACACAGAAATACACACAGTCTTCAGAAGGCAAATTACAGCTTTGTAGTGCACATTTTTTTTAATGCAGAATTGAAATCTATTACTTGCTTCACCGGATAAGCACAGTTAAAAGCAGACTGGACCTCCTAGCACATAAGGCCAGTTGTGAAAACCCAGTCCAATGGCTCCAAAATGCATATGCGACCATTACACACACAAAACAAGTAATCACACATGGGTAATTGCATGTGCAAAAGTGGAGTTCTACATACACAGTATAGGATTGTGTATTTTATTGTATGTTTTGAAAGTTCACCCTTAAACGACAGACCACATTGTAGGCAGTAAATGTGAAAATCAAAGACGCTGACCCCCATATGATGTATTCTAAGAAAACAGTTTGTGATACTCGAAGCCTGGTAGTTCTCTTCATAATCAGTGTAGCATCTCTGAAGTCAGTGCAGATACGTTGGTGCAAAAATGTGTGACTAAAGGAAAATCTGGACCAATGTGTTGTACATGAATAGTAACATTACACCTTTAAAAGACTTCTAGCTATTTCCTCAGGTAGCTGCTGACCTGCAGGCGGTCATGTTGAAAAGACTAGCAAGAAGAACCAGGCAGATGACATGCAATTTGCTGAATTCCTGCAGAATAATTTTAACTGCAAGCATTCAGAATGAATGTACAGAGTGCAATGACACATGCTTATTGAAATACCTACCGAGACATAGCTCCATTTTATATAAACTGCTTCCCTTTGCTAGCCAGTGATTTTAACACTCTCTCTACTATCGACTTGCACTGCTTCTGGTTCTCATGTCGCTTTACTTCCTGGAAGATGTAATTTGTTTCCTCATTTATTTATCTCTTTTCCTCCTTCTCAACTTGTTTTTCATTATTAACAGCAGGGATGTCTCCCCCAAAGCTTTGACACCATGTGGGTGCCCTTTTTAAAGAATTGGTTTATATAGATAACATGTTCTCTTTTCAGCCTAGATACTTCCATTCATCTTGAAATAAAGCACTGATAAGCAGGTTGCATAGCGGATCCTTCTCAGTGATCTTTCAAAGAGCATTTTGTTCAAGATGACCCAATATAATGTAGATTGTTTGTTGGCTTATTTAAAAAGCTTTCTACAGACTAAAAAAGGTCAAAGTGACTCAGTGGTTTGCAATCACAGTGTGCTTCATGAAAGAGACTGAATTGTTAGGTTGTACACATGTTCTGCGTCAGTTCATTACTTCCATGATGCACAGGTGAACTCATATTTCCCCTAGGTCTAGTTTCCACTAGTATCAGAAAGGGATTTAGCTAGTGTATTTTATACATAGATATGAACAAAATAGATGTAGTCTAAGAAAGAAACTTACTTTCTTTTCTTTCTTGCCTCTTTTTTTTTTGTTTTTTTGTTTAAATAAGGTAGCCTCAGTTTTGATTCCATGCAGTTATACTCCACAGAGTTTTGGCTTCTTTGTGCAATCAGCATTCAACTCTGTCTGAACTTTCTATTTCCACATTTCAGTGGCCTTTGGAACCTAGTTTTATCCCGTTAAATTTCTCTTTGTGGTAGGGGACTTCCTTACTTGAAAGGGGAATTCCAAAGAATAACAATCAGTTCCTGTAAAAGAAGATATCCCCTTTCTTCAGGGAAGATGAATTTTAAGGGAGCAAGATTATACATCAGAAAGTTTACTAGCCTAGAGTTTTGAGACCAGGTCAGTTTTATCTGATATCTTGTGGATTTGCTACATTGAGTTGTGCAAACATCTATGAGTAGATAAGCTTTAATAAACTTAGGACCTAAAACAGTTATGGGTTATGATTCTACTGGTTATTAATACTATTTTTCCATTGCCTTTAAGACAGCTTCAAAATAAGTAAATTATATCTGCACTTAAAAATAACAGAACATGCTTGCTGTTTGTTTTGTGCACAACAGTATCAGCATATGAGGTGGTAGTCAGAGTGAAATTCAGTCTCCACTGAAGTCAATGGGAGTTTTGCCACTGATTTCATCCATAGGGAACTGTATTACACAGCTTACATGTAAACTACTTCATACACACCAGCTGGAAGAATCCCAAAAGACCTCTCACTAATTTACTAACAACTACAGTAGGAAATAGGGTGTTCAAACTCCTTTCAGGTGCAAATTGCCCAGCAAAATATTTATGGCATTTTGTCCTGGTCTGAGATGATATACAGAGCCTGTGTCGTTACAGTTGCAGGTGTGGAATTTCACTAATGTATAATTTTTCCTATAAATCTTTTGTTTATGTGAACTGTTACAGATACAGGAAGTGTGAAGAACAGGAAAATATACAGTAATTGGGAACAACTGCAATTATTTATTTTCACTGTAAGGTAGGTCATCACATAAACAGATTTGCTAACCTGAAGCACATCTGAAACAATTTTTAAAAATATTTAATAGTGTACTATGAAGTGTACAAAGGGTATACACATATAAACAATCTACTTGTTAACTGTATGTGATAACACTGATGAAAGCCAATCACACATTCACCCATTTTCTGATAATTAGCAGCTGTTATCTGACAGACACATGCTTTTGCTCAGTGATAAGATGTGAAAGGTTTGCTGAAGGCAAGACTATTTTTGGCCACAGCGACACTTGCTTGCTATGAGATCTCAGATTAGTAGGTAAGTAGGTACACCATGATTTCAAACAGCTGATCTGCAAAACCAAGGGTGTGTGGTTTACTTCCTTGCAGTGTGTGTATAATAATGTGCAAAAATTACGGGCAATCAACTTGTTTTCTATTGATGCTATTTAAAGAGACAGGCTACATCCTGCATCCTGTTCCCCTGTGGGAACCCCCTGAAAATACTGGTTTATAATGGAAATGTTGAGATCCTAGAATCATTAGCATTATAGGAAAATTGCCAAATGCCTGCATATACAGTACATTTCAGTTTTCAACTCAAGTCTGTCAAATCCGGAATACTTTCAATATCCCTTATTAAAACTGCTCTGTATAGCTAGCTCTTGTTTAGAACTGAATTCATAAATCCGCTCACTAACCTTTCACACTGCTCTCTGTCACTTCTCTTCATCATACACATTTCCCCTATGAATTTGATACTAGGCTCTTGCTGCAGGAGAGTCATAAGATACATTAAAGCATGAGTTTTGATTTTGTTAATGAAATGCAGACCCCGCCCCAGGGAATGAAACCCACAAATAAGCATGGAGGGGTCTTGAAACAAGGGGGTCTAAGGTGTAGAGGTGCAGTAACAAGCACGGTATCTATTTCTTTCTGTAGTTTTACTGCAATAGCCAGCTTTTTGTACTCAGTGTGTATATAAATGACAAAAACACAATGTGTCTGACATTGAAAGATTAGCCTTCTCGACCACATGCCTGCATTATGATTAATTCATTGTTTTAATTATAGGTCCTTTATGCAGATAAAAGCACCATTGACTGGCTCAATTACATCCACAATGACGGACGCAAATCTCTTTTTCAATATTTTTGGCTAGCACCAGGATCACATGGAGCAAATGCACCTGGTCTCCAGGCTGCCTGTGCCAAACTTACATTTGCAGTAAGAACAGAAAAAGCATGTGCATCATCAAGTGGAGAAAACACAGCCTATGAAACTCAAGCATGAGTGGCATGGCCGAGTGGCATTCTTCTTAGTTGTTCCCTTTTTCTGTTGTCCTCTTAAGTTGAACTATTGGGACGAGATCATAGCAGTTGGGTCACAGATTTGTGCAGGGTGAAGCTCAGAGCTGCACCATCCCAGAAGAGAGACCAGAGAGATTGTGCTTGAGGCAGGTGGTCTTTCCCCAGGCTTCTTTTTGAAAGACAGAATCTGCAATCTGGTTCATTCTTCCTAATGGATAAAGCAGATTGTTTGCCCCAATGCACTGGCTCCACTCCACAGCTTGGTGCCGAAGTGGGGGTGACCATAATCCCTTCTTCTCCTTGCCCTTTCCCTTTTTTTGTCTTATTTTTAGGGTGAGAAGATTAGATTTTTTTTCAGTCAATGTTAGTAAACATCAAATTCTCCATACACACACAAACCGACAAAAATATCTCCATCAAATATAATCAAATTTTACATACAGGCAAAGTAAGAATAATGCTGCTTGGTAACTTATTAGAATCTGATTTAAGAATATTTACTTTGCATATTTTGACATTTGATGTTGACAATTTGTGTTTTAACAATTAAGGATTTAAAAAAAAAAACCGAGTCCTATAGCACTTTAAAGACTAACAAATTTAATTTCTGCAGGCATACGCTTTCATGGGCTGCAACCCACTTCGCCAGATGTGTAAGTCTTTAATTTGTTAGTCTTTAGAGTGCTACAGGACTCTCCTTGTTTTTGCTGTATACAGACTAACACGGCTACCCCTCTGGAACTTTTCACCATAAGGATTTAACTTTTTCAGTCTCAATGTCTACTATCATTAAATAATTATAACAATAAAACATAACAACAAACAATAAAACATAACAAAAAAATCCAAACAAACAATAATATAAAAACAATAATTAAATAATTATTGTCTGACACCTCCTCCATAATATCCTGCAACTGCGAAAATTCAAAATGATTAAAAAAATTCAAAATGCTTAAAAACAAACATTGATATTATTCCCCAAAAATATGAAAAAATAAAATTGAATTCTGTCAAACCTACATATTTTGCACCCCTGTGTGTTGAAAAATGGGCCTTGGTATAGTGTGTTTTCCTATTTTGGATTTCCTATTACAAGTAACCATCCTATTTATTTAAACTCTTGAGTATCTATGTCCTCATACATTGGGTTCTGAAAGAGATTTCTCAAAGCCCTTACTTTGAAATGAGCATCAGATTATTTATTTTGAGGCCCAATGATGCAACAGACAGTGCTCCACCCAGCACACGTGACCGTTTCTCCCTGCAGGGAATCAGAAGAAAATGGCAGGAAAATATAATTCTCTTATTGTTAGGTACTATATAGGTCTCAGATAGTCATTGTAAATGGGAACTCATTATCTAGTGGGTGTCTTTTTAGTGGCTTCCACAGTGAACAGTTCTTGGTCCTCTACTATTTAACATATTTATGAATGACAAGGAAGAAAACATAAAATCATCACCGGTGATGTTTGCAGAAGACACAAAAATCGGGGGAGTAGTAAATGATGAAGAAGACACGTCACTGATAGAGAGATATCTGGATTGCTCAGTAAACTGGGCTCAAGGAAACAATATGCTTTTTAATATGGCCAAATGTAAGGTCATACATCTAGGAACAAAGAATAAAGGCCATCTGTACAGGATGGGGATTTTATCCTGGGGAGCAATGACTCCGAAAAAGCTTTGAGGGCTAATCAGCTGAATATGAATTCCCCAAGTGGTGCTTTCGTCAAAAGATCTAATGTGATCCTTGGATGCATAAACAGAGGAATCTTGAGTAGTACAGAGGTTATATCTCTCTGTATTTGGCACTGGCATGACCACAGCAGGAAGACTGTGTCCTTTCTGGCATTCACAAGTCAAGAAGAATGTTGATAATTTGGAGAGGGTTCAGAGACAAATCTACGAGACTGATTAAAGGGTTGGAGAACATGCCTTATAGTGATAAACTCAAGGAGCTCAGTCTGTATAGCTTAAACAAGAGACGGTTAAGGGGTGACTTGATCACAGTTTATAACAGGGATTGGAAACCTGCAGCACATATGCCAAAAGTGGCACATGTGCCAACTTTGAGCAACATGCAGAGCCCTGGCTGAAGCTGCGTCCAGTCCATGGTCATCACCAACACTGCCTCCGTAACGGGCTCCAGACCGCCCCCGCCAGCGACACTGGCGCTGGAACAGGGCCTGCAGACCCTCCCCCACCACTGACATAGCCACCGGCTGTAGCGAGGGCTGGGGGAGGAGGAGATTGGGCACAGCCTTTTGTTATGGTTGCTGACCCCTGGTTTATAAGTACCTACATGAGGAACAACTATTCGATAATGGGCTCTTCAATCTCGCAGATACAGATATAACAAGATTCAATGGCTGGAAGCTGATGTTCACCTTAATTCCAGTCTGAATTTAACACTCAGGGTAATTATCCATTGGAACAGTTTAACAAGGGTTGTGGTGAATTCTCCATCACTGCCCATTTTAAAGTCAAGAGTGGATATTTTTCTAAAATATATGCTTTAGTTCAAACAGGAGTTATTATGGAGAAGTTCTATGGCCTCTGTTACGCAGGAGGTCAGACTAGTTGATCAAAGTCCCTGCTGGTTTTAATTCATCTACATACAGGCCAGAGATGATGACTAGTAAATTTGATACCCCATATAGAACTAAGATTTTAGCTACTGAAGTTCAGAAAATCTCCAGGCACTTTTTGCAAGAGCTGGGATGTTAACCCCAACATGCCAACCAAATTTAAATTTGGGTCACTACATTCTGCTTATCAGAGGTTCCCCTACAATTTCAATTGCACATGGTAGTTTTCTCCATACTTTATGTCCTAAAGTATTATACAGTATTGCTGAAAGCTCTTATGGGTAGGTCTACACTGTATTATAAACCTTGATCTGTGGGACCCAGCCTGGTAAACTCTGTTTCCATCCAAAGTTTGAGCCCCCACACTGCATTGTAAACCTGTGCTTACAGTTGCTGGATCCAGGTCTCCCAGTCATGCTAAGGCATGCATACTGCACAACATAGACATTCTGACTTGGGTCTGTGGCTTGAGCTGTGTTGACACTGCAAAATGACAGGGCTCGGATTTGAGTTGCAGAGGGTCTCTGGCTCTGACCCCCATACCCTGAGGTCTTAGGGCCTGAGTTAGATGGATTTGTGTGTAGACAAAAGGTGATGAGTCAGATGCTGGTCTTAGCGTGCAGTGTAGACATACTTTTAGACAGCTGCCAGGTTTCACTGCAGAAGGTAACTGTAGATCTTTGGTGGGCAAAGTGATTAGACAATATTGTGAACATATATGCCCTGGTTCTGTGTAGTGCTCCTGAGTACTATCAAAACCCCACAATTTCCCAGAATGGGACATATGATAAATAATTTTCTAAAGTTGAAAATTGTATGCTTTTTATGGAGGGTGGGAAGGGAAAAATCCCAGCTTTGAAAGTCTTCTATTACTCAGACATGTCCCTGAGCAGTTGAAGAAGTTTCAGTTCAAACTTGAAGAGGAGGGGAATTCCCTGGGAAACAAAAAGAGGAAGCTGATATTTAGTTTGGACCATATAGCCTAATATATTCACAAGAAAAGGTTTGATTGAATCAGATTCAATAACAATTAGTGAAGAATGCAGAGCTGTAAGACCTGTAACTGCACAAGATCTCTCATCTTCCAACTGCTTCTGGAAAATTGTTTTTAAACTTCTGTAGCTTCTCCTCTATTTTATTTCTAAACTAGTTAATTCTCTTCAGTAGCCTTTGCTCTACAAAACACTAGAAAGAGCAGTAACCTTTCAACAAATGTCAGTCATGGGCAAAGATTCTCTAGGTTAAAATCAATGAAAAGAGAGAGAAAGAATCAAATATGGGTCTTATGGGACATTAACTATGTTTGTTAAGGGTTTCCTATTACTGCTGGGTCTATTATAAATGGATGGTATTGGAATATGTTTCCCATTAAATCTACAGCTATCAATAATTTAGTATTGAGAGCTTTATATGCAGTGGGATCCTATCCTGGAGTTTTGTTATTAGTTTAGGTGAAGATATTAAAAGAAGAAGGGGAAAAAAAAAGATTAGCTTTGATTGTCTATACTACCCAGGTTATGAATTCTGCCAGCAGGGTAAAGGAAAGTAATGCACGTATTTTTAGCTAAAAGGAACTGATCACCAAAAGCACATCAGTTTAAAGGGAGAAAAAAGGCATTTGTATAAAGTATGCTCTGTGATGTCAAGTATAAAGAAAGTGAGCTTCATGGCCTTCTTGAATTAACTTGATCCATTTGAGTAAAATGTCTCCCTCAGATGGATTCAAATTGTTCAAACTAAAAAGCAGCATTTGGGTTAAAACCCTGTGAAACCCCAGAGAGTGTAGAGGCACAAAAATCTAGGTGTGTTTGTGTAAAGTAAAGAAAAAGCAAAAACAAGCCAAAGCTTTTTAAGAAAGAAAGTAATAGGTAAGGAGTTTGTACAATACACCTTGCATCTGTGTGTGAATTATCCTATTTGTTATAACTTGAAAACCAGTTTTTGTTGGGGCCCCTCTATGAGCTCAGAAGTTAGGGACTTGGAGAATTTGATTTTATTAACTCTACCCACCAGCTTTGCTTTAGTCTTTATAGCCATTGAGAAACTTGCCAACAATGAATTAGAAGTTTTGGGAATACAAGAAAATCCAAAGAAAGGTGTTTGCTCTCTTTGTTTAGCACTGGATTAAATGTTCAGCTCATAAAGGCTGTAGCAAGAACAGATACTTGAGCAATAAGGAAGTAAAAGAATCAACAAACAACTGGACTGAAATCGAGTGGAAGTAATTGGCATTAGTGAAGTAAATGTATCTCATTTACCATAGAACTGTAGACTTCCAAACCTGACTTGATGATATACCATACTTTTATGGTTGATTGGCATATGGTTTTATGGTTAATTGGCATAGCATTCGCTTGATAGACTTCATAGATGTGCCACATTTTAGAAGCATGTCACTGTGCTGCTTAGCAATGTACAATCAAGTATTGCACCAAATATATCCTCACAAAGAGATGCACCACTTAACTTAATGGAAAGATAAAGGTTTGCTCGCATGACTGAACTTTCATGTTATCTGGATAAAGAGCCTGGGGAGTGTGAAATGACTCATGTGTAGCTTCATTCTATGAAGATCATTATAGAAATTAATGGAAAGATAGTAGCACTTGCGCCAACATACTGAGTTTAAGAAATTGGTCAACTGTTTTCTATTATATAAAGAAAGAGACAGTATATAAGGGAGCAAGAGCAATTGCTCACACAGTACAGTGTTCTGCTTCCAGCCAAAAACATTTTCTAGTGTAGCACGTATTTTTCTGTGGTAGCTGACAGAGGGCTATACTTAACTTTTAAGGCTGTCATTAGTTGCTAAGGGACAAGTTACAGAGACTAACAACAATGTATCTAGTGAATGACAAAATAAACAATAATAATAATAATAATAGATTCTTTTGTGTACCATGCTATTGTTACTTCTCAGTATCAAAAAGAAACAAAATGCCCAGAGGAGCAAGCAAAAGCTACAACTACTAGTCTTTGAATATATCTAATATTCTCTGAACATTCTGAGACGAATTCTCCTCTCACCAACAGTAGTATAAATCAGGCCTCAAGGAAATTACCCTGGTGTAAGAAAGAGGAGAATCACGCTATCTACCTTTTCGGTTATTTTCTTAAAATGATTGTTCTTTGTTTGCAAAGCCACATCAAGTCACACAAAATTAGCTTGCACATATTCTTTCTTGGGAAGTGAATAATTCATACATTTGCCTGTTCTAGCAAAGAAATCCCAGCACAGAAGCTATCAGTGTAGACTGATTGCACACTCTGGTGGTCTTGAAGTTGTACCAATCAGGGGCGCTCTCTCTCATCCAGTCACCCAACATCCCATCGCTTCTGGCAGCAACAAAAGAAAAAAAACCTAAATTGAATTTAAAAGAAAATTGTACCTCTAGGTTTATACAGCTACTCGTGTAGTCCAGAAAACCAATACCCAGCAACAAGAAGATATGATGTTGCAGTACCATACTGTAAATAAAGATGCCCTTTAAACATTGACAAACTATACACATACCTGGAAAGTAGAGAAAGGCAGGAAAAAGAGAGGTCAGTATATGAAGCAGATAGAGATTACTTTTTTCAACTTGTGTGTTCTTGGTACAAAAAAGAGAACAGGGATTCTATGGTTTTTTTAAACAACATTTGGTATCAGTCAATTTTGTTCCCTGACAGAGCCCTTTAGCTTTGTTTTAAATGAGTCTTTCTTCCATTTGTGTCCATTCCAGGAGCAAAAGGGGGGAAACGATCATTCTGCCCATATGCCATTTCACATGGGTTTTCATCAGCAGGAAAGCAAATGTGCAACTTCGTTTTGCAACAGGTGCTTCAAAATTGCCATGTAATATCTCAAAAAACACCAAAATGAGATGGTTAATTAGAAAAGTTAAATACAGTTTACTATGTCTATTTTTATTCTTACTTACTGGGAGGGAAGCTGAGTGTGACATTACCAAATAATTGAGTTTCAACACAAAAAAATTTTGCAACACAAAGAACACACTCCCATGTGTTTGATCACGTGACATTTGCATGTGATCAAATTGAGTGTTTGATCACGTGACATTTGAGTGTGACATTACCAAATAATTGAGTTTCAACACAAAAAAATTTTGCAACACAAAGAACACACTCCCATGTGTTTGATCATGCTGACAGGTGTTACAGCCATAGTGCTATTTCACTAGATACATCAAGCCTGACTATATCTAGTAAATCTCGTAATCTGAGTTTCCAGGGTTTACAGCTAAGGGCCCTACTCTTTACTTTATATGTTGTGGTGTAACGGAGAATCAGATTACCATAGAAAAGGAAGTAAAAGAAATAGGAAAACAATGTGAAGTGATGAGATTGAGCCTTCCTCAGTGACAAAAATTCATTCAAGACAATTACATTCAAGAGTAATTTCTCTTGCAACATGTAGTCCTTGATCCCCAGATTTATGCCTGACAGATAAACTGCAATTGACAGTGGATTGTTACAATAAAGAACTATCCAATAAATGACACGTTAGAAATCTACCAAAAGACTATTAATGAAATTAAGGAGATCTGTACGCCCAGCTTTCCAGGTAGATATTTCCACTGATTTAATGGAGCACGAAGCAGTATCATTTACCCAATAACCACTGAGAAATCCAGGTAACAATTAGAGATATCCAGTGTTTGCCTCAAGTAAGAAGCAGCCACGATCTTTATGCAACCCTTGAATTTAATATGAAACTTTGAGATTTCTTTTAAAAAAGAGAGAGAGAAAAGCGCACTTCTACTTTTGATCAATAATGTCATATGACACTTCTGCAGGGCTACCCAGTGTTGTGAGGCATCTTACTGCCACCTGCCTTTAGCATAAGGAATTCTTGTCTGTATCTGCCATGGTTCAGTTCCCCAACTCCACCAGTCACAGGGCAACACAAGTGCTCCCCTCTAAGCCTTGCAGGCCCTGCTGTGACTCTACAGGTTACCAATTGGTACATCCCAACCCTCAAGCCTGCCGAGCATCTACCAAGAGTAACCAGTCTCTGGCCCACTGGACACACAGTATTTATCAATCCGTGGCTTCTGAAGAAGCAGTACTCCCTCGTTTACCAGTTTTATCTCAGATCGCTGTTCCGCTTGACACACAGCTCTTAGATATGTTGATAGTGAAATCAAGAATAAGCTTATTTAACAAAAGAGTGATCAAGTAGTAACTAGTAGTTGTATTGGGAAAAAATGGCTACATATAAGATAAAAGTCATAATATGTCTTCTAGAACCTAGACTTAATTAACAAGATACTCTCATGTCCAATCAAGTATTGATCACCCAAAATCCATGTAGCACGTACAGCCAGGCTAGCTTTGACCCTCCTTTCATGAAGCAGACATGCTGCCAGTTTGCCTCCTAGGTGAAGGATTCAGTGTGTCCCTTTACACGCCAAGATATACAGGACCAATCCTTTTTTGTTTATTCATAAACAGAAAATCCCCCTACTGTTTGTTTCTTCCTGTAGATTTCCTCTCCTTTAGATTTCACAGTCTCTCAATTTGCACCTAACTCAGTAGGCAGCTAGCCATAAAATACACCATACACAAATGGTCAGACAGGGAGATAAGTGTCAGTTACTTCCTTCCTGAAAGGAACATCTCCAAGATAAGTCACCTCCTAGTGACCTGCCTTAACTCCAAGACCTTAAGAACAATATTTTTACTGTAGGTATGTAATTCCTTAAATATTATCCCTACATACATTTCACAGTGATTATGACAACCAATGGGCTACTGGATCTCGGTACAGACCTCACATGCCACCCTTTGGTGAACTATTATGCATATATCTGACCCAGGGAGTCCCTGTAAGATCCTATCCAAACCCTGAATTCTGCCATTTGGGACAAAGGAGTCCCATAGCCCTAGAAAGATTGTTCTTGCAGAATTTCTGACTCAGCTCAAAATAGGAGTTCATGGCAGTATCATGAAAGAACATGTTCTTTTATTGCCTGCCCCATCTATCTCTCTCTTTCTTTAAATTGCCCCTGTTTTCGTACAGCAGGAAAGAAGGGGCAAGTTAAGAAGTGCTTCTCTTCTACATCCCTGCTGATGCATTAGCTAGTGTTTTGCCAAGTTATCAAAGTTATGAATAACTAGTGGTTGGAGTGCTTGACTCCCTGCCCCTGTTTCTATGGTCAAGATGCCTCAGTCTTTAAGGAAGGGCAAGTAGGGGGACCAAGCCCTTGTACTCCACCAAGTCCCAGCTCAGGGCCTTGTATAAGTAAACTCCTGAGTAGAGGAGCTCCCAGAAGAGAGTCTACATCCACTACTGTTGCCCATTCAGTTTGGGGCATGGTCCCTATGGTCCGAGTTCCTGTTGTGACTTAGTAGTGCCCCTTAGTGGACCTTGGGTGGCATCTTGCTGCAGTCCCAAGTTCCTCCAGGCAGGGCAGCTAAAAGTTAGGCAGGGTCAGAACCCCCACAAGGTCTCCATGCTTATATTACCCAGGTTCCTGTTAGGCCAAGTGCTTCTAGGCCTCTTTATCCATCTCTTTTGGCCAGGAAGACAGTGCCTGGTGGCTGCCTCGACTAGACAGGCTAGTCATCCTTCCTTCAGGAAGGGAGGGAGGCAGTTAGTTCCTGCCTCTTCACCAGTCAGCCCCAAAATGAGCCAGGTTCCCTCTTTTTCTCTCCCCTCCAGGCCTGGCATTAGCTGCAGGTATAATGGGGCTGGGCTAGCTGGGCCCTAAGGCTCTCTTTAACCCCTTCTCTTCTAGTGGGTGGTTTCTCTGCTTCACCCCACTTCTCAGGAAGACTCATACACAAGCTGATACATCACAGCGTAGGGAAGCGTTTCCTGATATTCAGCCAAAATTGTCCCTGTAATGTTGCCCTCTTCCGTCTAGATATACTTGCATATTATATCCTAACTAACTCCTGTGCATCCTTGGAGTTTAACACTCCTCAGTTATTTGTAGACTATTGTCAGAGAGGAAGTTTTTCTGCGGGTATTATTGTTGCATCATATGATTAACTCTGATTTTGCCATAAGTTCCCGATACAATATTTACCATATATATCACAGAGTTGTGCAAATTGGTGTTTGTACAATTTTGAAGATAAAAGGATTGAATATTTATGATGAGGAGGAGTAGGAGATGGATAAACAGAGGTTGTGGATGTTCAGGGTGGACATATAGCACGATAGCTGTCCAACATGCAAAACAGTTTCATATATAACCATTGAAATGTGCCTTACTTTGAAGTTCTATGATGTGTGTATATTTACATACATTTCTTTTTTTACTCTTTTCTTAAATATTGCGGTATGGTAACCCCCTCCCTTAGTCTTACCTGCTGGCAGCAGTCCCCTCTAGCAGCGGGGCTTGCAGTAACTCTGGGGCCAGGGAGGTACCTTGTTGTGGCTCCCTTCTGCCAGCTGGGGCCAAGGGTTGTCTTCTTCTCTGCTCCTCTGGATGCAGAGAAGCACTGTCTCCTAGCCTGGGGAAAGTTTCTCCTCCAGCTGCCGCAAGCCTTCTGGCAGCATCCTGCCTTTAGGGAAGGCAGGGTTTAAGTACACCTGGAGTACCCCTTTATTGGGTCCAGATGTCTCTAATTGCCCTGCAGTAACCTCTTCTCTGCCTGCAGGAAAAAGGGCCTTTAACATTCTAGGGCCTACATATATACCCTTTGGTAGCCATCTGGCCTGACTTTAACACAATATATATCTCCAGACAAAAACTACACTACAATGGTGTTAAGGTTGACAGTACATATCAGTAATTTCAGGTAAACCACATTACAGAGATGTTGTAATTATCTCCCAAACAAGTATCATAAACAGAAAATTCAGAGCTGAGGTGAAACTCAAAAGAAATCCAGACATGGTAAGGTATGGAAATAATTTAGGACACCTAAACAACTCTACTCTGTTATAACATGAGAGATAATTTTTTTAATTTAATGTGTGTCTTTAAAAATCACTTGAGACTAATCTAGGAGCATGCACACACACTAAAATATCCATCATTATTATTATTAGCTCTTATATAGCACTCTTTGTCCTTACAGCTCAGCGATTTACAAAAGAAGGTCAATATTTTATCCCAATTTTACAGATGGGGAAACAGAGGCACAGAGAGGTGAGGTGATTTGCCCAAGATCAGAAAGTCACTGGCAGATCCAGGAACTGAACCCAAATTTCCTGAGTCCCAGTCCAATATCTATCCACTAGACTATACGATAGTAGAAACAGCTCAACTTTTATAATTTATTATAATGAAACATTTTCATAAGATCAAAAAAAATATTTTGAAATAGTGATTACCTTTTCATCCCAAATTGTGATGAAACCAAATTTCAAAATCTCAGAATTTCCATAGGATGGAAATTCAAATTTTCGGCTGGCTGAAGGGATCACTACAGGGCAGAGTTAAGGTTGTTTTGGTGCCCAAGCGTGCATTTTCATAGCTTAACATATTTGGATTTCTTTCAAATCTAAACTTACTGCTAAATTTCCTGGGTTTATAATCATTGGTTTGGGGAGAGGTAGAGAAAGGTAATTCTGTTTCACAGGATTCTGAGATTTCAAAATTTGGTTTTGTTCCATTTTGGAACAATCCCCCCAAAATTTCAAAATTCTCCACAAAACAGTATTAAGCTGTGACTCTGTCACATCTAGCAGCTACACTCTGTCACATCTAGCAGCTAAGCTCTGCCACAGCTAAGCAGCTGCCCCAGAGCTACAGCTGCAGAAAGCCTAGGCTTTCCAGCAACCTGCCAAGGAACCAGGCCGACAAGCTGGCAGGAAACCAGGCAGGTTCCTATGGAAATCTGTCTGGTGAGCAAAGTACTGATGGAA
This sequence comes from Mesoclemmys tuberculata, assembly GCA_007922155.1. Taxonomy (NCBI): domain Eukaryota; kingdom Metazoa; phylum Chordata; order Testudines; family Chelidae; genus Mesoclemmys; species Mesoclemmys tuberculata. The sequence goes on from ML675616.1 coordinate 72,253,634, forward strand.
TCCTGCCTGGTTTCCAGAGGAACTTCATCAAAATTGTGCCATCTCTAAAAACATTTAAAATCAGACCAATTTGCAAATAGTGATGAAAAAAGTTTATTCCCTAGTTTACACTAAATTTTTGACATGTACTATGTTCCATAACTCCACTGTATTGCAGTTTTTGTCTGGAGACTTACGTTGTAGCTTTTTGTGCAACTTGAGAAGAAATACATTACTTCTCCTTGGTTCTTTGCTTTCTGCATCAATAAACATTAGTAAACAATGATTATGAACAACTCCCCTTACCTTAAAAACAAACAATGAGAGTCCTATAGCACTTTAAAGACTAACAAATTTAATTTCTGCAGGCATAAGCTTTTGTGGGCTGCAGCCCACTTCATCAGATGCAAGGAATAGAAATCAGATGGGGGGTGTGTATATATATATATATATATATACACACACACACACACACACACATACACATCCAAGGGTAAGGAATAACAATGGGGGGTAGGTAATAGCAAAGTCCATTCAGTTAGAGTAGATGATGCCTATTCACAACCATTGATTAGAAGGTGAGGATGTGTGAACAGTGACAATTACTTCTTGTAATGAGATAACCAAGTCCCTATTCAGACCCAGCCCACGAAAGCTTATGCCTGCAGAAATTAAATTTGTTAGTCTTTAAAGGGCTACAGGACTCTCCTTGTTTTTGCAGTATACAGACTACCACGGCTACCCCTCTGGAACCTTCCCTTTACCTTGTTTCAGAGTTCAGTTACTGGAATTCTAAACATTACAGTATTTATAAGAGAAGATTCCGTTCTGCAAAATTACCTTGTGTGGTTAACATTTGACAAGGAAATCATTCTTTTCCGTCTCAGATACTAAATATTAACTGAGATCAACAAGGGTTCCCCCTTTAATTAGCTTCCAAGTTCCTTTATGCAAATAAGTTAAACACTACAGTTCCTCTAAGAGAAACATATTTCTATTACTTTACTGCACAGTGCGTTGGAGGAGAGGAAAATCCCTTTCTTTGCACTGCTCTTATGTGTATGATAGAAAACTCCCAGTGATGACTCATGTTGTAGTAAGACAAGCCTGTGCATGTGATGACTGACTTTCACAGACTGGGAAAATGTGGGGCTTTCCACACAACATTGCTGCATTCCCAGCATTTTGCATGGAAATCAGCTGTTGTTTCTGTTAATTGATTTGTGTCAAACCTTGGGCAGCAGAGGAACCCTAGGAAGCACATAATGCACCAGGAATATGGTATGGTATGGAATGGATGTGCCTGGTGGATGCCACAGCCCATGGCACTGTGCAGCTGAGCTTGAATGAATAGGAAAAGTTGTTGGTAAACTAGAGGAGTGGCAGGGATGTAAGACAGTGAGTTTATGAACTTCCTGAAAACATACTGGATCACAGGAACTAGTGCAGGCCAGAGGCTGCACCCTGTTACAGCTGTATGCGTCTTGTCTTGCAGGATTCTCTCTGGCTTGAACGTCTACATTGGTTTCTATGCAAAGCCGATTTCACTGTAGCTAATGTAAAATTCCTTGCTTTATAAAATAGAGAATACAACAATACTTTACCCTAAAAGCCTCAAACACTGTAGCTGTCAATCATGGTATTGCAGGATTTGGGGAGATTCTTCAAGTGCAGTTCAGAATGCTGTAATATTCTTTCAGCACAATACTTCTGGGGGGAAGGAAGGAACACAGCTTGGAGAAATTGAAACCTTCTGAGTTCCAAGGGTGAGCTTCTGAATCCCTGCTATTCAGCGTGCCATATGAAAATGTCTGCTTTTGAGATTTACAGCATTGTAGGCCTACTGTGCCACCACTGAAGTACTACTGGAGCAGGACTGGGTCCTGTGAACATATTGTACAACTCCATGTGATTTGTTGTTTAAAATAATATCTTTTGAAATATTTGCTACTGTTGCATAGACCTGATTCCTGCAGTCCCTGACTGTTTTGCATTCAGAGAAACAGTAACAACCTGTCCTTTGTAAATGTAAGGAAGGTTTTAGTGGAACTTCCCCCTGCTCAGACAGTCTGAGTGGCACTCCCTTCTGCTCAGTCAGCTGAAAGGAGGGGGGCACTTTGTTTGCATGGGCTTTGTATTTGCATGAGCACAATTAAGTATTTAGCATAACTCACTGTATATGGATAAGCACACCTAGGTGCTGAGCATAATGGGAAATGGTTAGCCTGACTGGTTTTGGGCTACAAACCACTTTTGTGTTAACTGCTGGGGTAATGAAATGTTGTCCTTCAATTGTATGAACAGATGTCAGCAAAACCGTGCTTAGCCTCCTATTGGGATTGCGCCAGCCCTGGGAAAGGGCTGCTCCCAGGCATGGAGTGATGATCTCCTCCCACTGTTAAAAGGCAGAATTAACGACTCCTCTTGGAGTCTTTTGTTTTTTGAAAGCAGGGACATTGCTTTAGTGTCAGCAGAAGGTTTTCCCATGAGCTGAAAGTCACTAAGAGCTGAATCACTAGAGGACCTGGGAAACCCTGTCTGACAACTGACAAAGCTGAGTCAGCAATGGTCAGCAGGAGCCTGGGATGGTCAGTGTCAGCTGGAGCCTGGCGCAGTTGGCGCCAGCCAGGTGCGGTTAGCGGGAGCCCGGTGCAGTCAGAACCAGTGGTCAGTGGGAGCCAGGCGTGGCTGGCACCGGAGATCGGTGGGAACCATGCGTGGTCGGCGCCAGGGATCAGCAGGAGCCCGGCGCGTTCGGCACCAGTGGTCAGCGGGAGCTGGGCACAGTCAGTGCCAGCCTGATGAGGCCAGCGGTTGGCGGGAGTCAGGTGCGGTCAGTGACTCAGCAAGACCCAGAGGCAGGAGGAGACAGCAATGGAGGAGGCCTGGTCAAGTCAGTGGCCAGCGGGAGTTGCAGAGGGGGGCAGGCTGAGCCCCCAACTGGACATTGACACTACAATGGCCAGTACAGGGGAAGGCACAAAGGGGGAGGCAAAGGACATGCCCCGTACTCTGCGGTGGGTTTTGGCTCATTGAGTTCATGAATTCTGTTTGCACTGTCTCCCAAACCAGTGCTGTGTTCTCTCTCTTCTGGTATTAAAGGGTTACTTTCTACACTCAGACTCTGTGCTTGCGAGAGGGGAAGTACTGCCCTTTGGGGTGCCCAGGGGATAGTGGGTGATTTCCCAGGTGACTGGGTGGGGGCTCGAGCCAGTTTGGTGTTGTATCATTGACAGGGACCCCTAGATATAGAACCCGGCCCTTGCTGCTGCCGACTCTGGACATCATACCCTTGAATCCCCGTAGCAAAAGTCAATATGTTGCCATATGGTCTGGGCTGGTTTTTATTTTTTTTTCCTGATGATGGGACAAAGATGTCTTTAAAGAGCTGGTTGACAGTGAAGCCATGTATCACACCTCCAGATATCAGAAAAGTAAGAGATAAATTGGGACTTCAAAATCCATCTTTAGAGGAGAAGAAGAGGCTGGCAGTAAACTTTGTTATGGTGACTTTTCCCCTTCTTCAGACCTGGCTTTATCACTTCTGTGGGTATGTCTTCACTGCAGAGTTAAAACAAATTATCTACAGTCGAGTTAGCTTAGCTAAATGAGAGTCACTACTTGGTGAAATAACACTCCAGCTGCACAGAGGGACTGTGTTAACAGATGATGAATTATGCTGTTCCCGTCCGCCCCACACACAGGCCGGCCAACTCATGCTAAAAGCACCACCACTTGGGTTAAGGGGTTTTGTGTGTGTATAGGGGCAACACAACTTAAGGACTAGTCTACACTAGAAGTGCTACATCGATGCAGCTTCACTGATGCAGCTGCGCCACTGTAGTGCATCTGGTGAAGATATTCTATGCCTCCAGGAAAGAACTCTCTCATTGCATAAAAACCTCCATGAGAGGCAGTAGCTAGGTCGATCAGAAAAGCTCTGCTGATGATATAGCACAGTCCAGACCAGCCATTAGATTGGTGTACTTTACATTGTTGGAGGGAGAGGGGGAGCAGTTTATCCACATCCCTAAGCGACTTTAGTTATACCATCATAAGTGATACTGTGTATAAGTCCTATAACTAGAGTAACTCGGCAATGAAGACAGCCCCTCAGTTTGGTGGCTGTTTAAAATAGAAATGAATGACACTTGTCAATCAAACGTGTCAAGTTCCAGGCCACAAGTCTCTGCATCTCACCCTGAAAACAACAAAAGACATCCCAGAGGCGGTTCGGAGGAGGGACCTTCGTGCTTCTTCCTTTCTTCCCTACAGCAGTCTCCCCTCCTGAAGCCAAGGAAATGGGTTTCAAAGGAGGGATATGTGATTTCTACAGTGTTTTTTCCTGAAACAAGGCAAAATTTAGTCCTTCCCAATTTAAAAGTAAACAAAGGATTAATGAAGTCCCCAGTTAGAAACCAAAACTATTGAGATTTCTTACAGCTCTGTTCTAATATAGGCTTCACATCACTCCCATGTGATGCATATCTTTCACCCCATTTTATAGATGGATAATCTGAAACACTAAGTTCCACATTTTCAAAAGTGGCTTTTAATTTTGAGTGCTTCAATTTTTGATATCTAAAGTGTCTGAAATCGGATAACCAAAAATCAGAGCACTCAGAATTAAGGAGTCATCAAGTTGAAATCTGGTCAATTAAAAAATGAATTAAAAGTCATTTCAGGTGCTACACCTGCCCCAAAATTCCTGTTAGTTTGTGTGTGTGATTTTACAATCACATTTTAAAGAATATTTTTCCCTTCCCTATTGCTATCTGAAAGACACACACAACGAAAGGGAAAAATTGACCAACCACACAAGGCAGATCACCACTTTTCCCTATCAGCACAGTGCTCTCAAATGCACAAAGCAAACAAATTGGAACTATCCTTTTAAAGGTCACCTTTGAAAATGTGTACCTTGATGACTTACTCAGGGTCACTCCATGATTCAGTTACAGTGTTAGGATTAGAACCCAGATCTACTGAATCCCACTTCTATGCCCTGCCTCCCTGCATGATTAGGTTGTGTGACCCTCAGATAACACACTGAAAAACCGATATAATCTGCAAGTGAGAGAAATGCTTTTTCTGGAATCAATGACCTCGTTTGCATACCCTTTCTGCTCTGTTAATTAAGGTTCAGAGCAAAAGTAACACGAGTATGCAATTATGGAAAGGTAATAGTTTTGTAAGAAAAAAAACAACTGTGCGTGGAAAACAGCACTTCACACTACTTTTGCTGTATTTGTGTGGGTATATTTCTGTGTAGAATTTGTGTACTGTCTTTTTGACTCAATATTTCCAAAATGTATACACACTTTTAAGGACATCCTGAAGACAGCATCATATGATTTTAGCCAGAGCTGGAGGTAATGTCTGTAGTTAAGGTTGCCAAACACACTCCATTATAAGACAGTTTTCAGATGCTTAAAACTTCAACCATCTGGACTGAAATTTCACATGCTGACTGTCTACCTCAGGTTGCTATTTTTTAAAACATCTCTTTCTGAGAAATGTCTGAGTTGTTTTGCTCAAGTTTGGAAAATGTTTTGCCCTCATTAAATTTTTTCAACTGTTTAATTAAGAAGCTCTCATCCCTCCACCTTTTCAAACAGGGACGACGCCACTGTGTAAGTGATCTCCCTTTTTTCCCCATCCCTGTGAAAAATCTATCCAAATTGTGCCAAGTTATAAGCCTCCAAAGTCACAATATGCACAATAAACCCTTGTTAGATTTGGACAGCTAAATTCTCTGAAGACTCCATCTGTGCTGACTGTGCTGCAGCCTAGGGCTAAAGGGCTGATCGGGACTTTGCCTGAAATGGTTTCTTCTACAACCAGCATCCACTGTGGTACAAGACACTGGTACTGAAAGGATGGAGACTACCTATCCTGTGTTCTCGAAGATCATGCTGAGGGTACCCAGGAGAAGGCCAAAGAAGGCTGACTGGAATACAGAGGGCTGAGGAGCAGGGTTAAGCTATTATAAAGATAGGCACAGGAGATGTATGCAGGCTACAGGACTCCATGCTAGGCCCGGAGCAGGCAGAGTGATGGAGAAGAAAGGGTCTGAAGCTACTAGATCACACTTCCTTCCAGAACATGGAATAGGACCCAGAATTTTTAGTCTCAATCTCAAAGTTCCTTTGCTGCCTAGAGAAATAATTGTGAAACCCACTGTCCAAGTGGGAGTTTCATTCCCCACTAGTGAGTGGCTGGTCTGCACAAAGGACAACAAACACCTTTCTATTTCTGTTGGTTGCTCCATTAACTCCAGAGAGAGAGGTCCGCGTTGTGGATCTTGCTGATGACCCATGTAGGGAACAATAGGGTTCTACATGATGGAATTTATCTTTTTGTCCAGTTTTTTTTATTTATTTTATATACACACACACACGCAAATTGCCATAAATCAAAAATGTTTTGTGTGTAGAATGAGGGGGAGAATCAGGCTCACAAAGTTATTAACTAACTAGCAGATATTAGGTGGGTTATTCTGGAAGGATTAGCAGCTATGAGTGGGAGAGGGTCTGTGTCTAAGGGTAGCTGGGATCTGGTTGGTTAGGGCTGGGGCCCAGCCATCATGAAGTAACAACTTATATTTTTATTGAATAACAATAAGGTCAATCATCAGGGCTTAACATCCTATTGTGCTAAACACGGGACAATAATTTTTGGTCACTCCTTACCTGGTGTGGATTTGAACCAGTGATCTGAAGACAAAAAGTTCTGTATCCCATTCCAGATCAACTGGTCCCCCAAATGTTTGGGTGTCTGAACAGTTACTTCTGGAGCCTGGAGCATTGCAGTGCTGCCTCTCCCAAAAGCTATACTGGCAGCAGTGTTGTATCATAAGCTGCGGCTTGACAAAGCCCTGGCTGGGATGATTTAGCTGAGGTTAGTCCTGCTTTGAGCAGGGGTTGGACTAGATGATCTCCTGAGGTCCCTTCCTTCTCTGATAGTCTATGATTCTATAATCCAGAAGCTAGCCCCAGACATTTAAACAGGGAGCCAGCCCCTACCTGCTATACCTGTAACCAGTGCCATGCCTGGAATGGAAAAAATTAAAAGGAGAGAGAGTGCCTCAGAGCTGACCAGTCAGGCAGGAGCTCTTTCTGAAGGGAGCTTCACTTGCAGAGACAGGCCTGCCAGCTGGAGCAGCCCTGAGGTGGAACTGTGAGACCCTAAGGAGAATGCCACCCTCAAATCAGAGACTATCTGGGAACCAAGCCCGAAAGAAAGGGCAAGGATACCCTGGACCCTTTCCCCTCAGCCCCAGAAGACTAGGGGACAGCCAATCGTTGAGTTACATTTGGGTTTTTCTATAGAACATTTTTAAACCCATCCAGGAAAGGGATAAGACTGAAGGGACAATTAGCTGGCTGGTTGGAGCCCAGCTCAGTCGACACCAAAGACAGGACTTCTTCTCTCACCCCAGGAAGGCCTTTGGCTACACAGGACATTCGAACAGTCCCCAAAGGGGTGCTGCTCCAGCCACACCACTGCACTCCTTCACATTACTGCCTTCTAATAACTTTCATCAGACTTATTTTGCTTACATTCTAGCTCTTGTGCAACTTCATTTGTATTACTCATTTCTATTCTGGCCGATTAGGTTTAAAATAAAGTCCCCAAAAAGTGTGGTTTTGAGGAAAATAATTTAAGGACCCCTTCATCCCAGTTTAGATCCTTGTCATCAGTCTTTGTTTAACAAGACTACAGTCCCAGTAGAATACTTCTGAAATAATGTATAAAGAATGTGATTAAAATGCTAAGCATTTCCTTTTAAACCATTTACCTAATTACAGTTAACCCTAAAGTCTTTCCATTTAGTGTATAACCTTTACTGACAGCTGGAGGTAATTTGGCTAACAGATATATTAGCTAGAATGGTCAAACATGACAAAAGCCAAAAGACAAGTGTGAACCTAAGCATACATAAATATTTATAGGAGGAAACAAATTAATTTACTGTTTGATGGCTATGGAAAATAAAAATAGCTCAGATGATATTTTACAAGTGATACATGCATTTGTTCCTATATTGTCAGAGAATTAATGGCCATGAAACTCATTTTAGGAAGATATAAATAATTTTTTTCTGCAAAATATACTAATTCATTTTAGAGGTTTTCCTGTTGCCCTTACATTCATGAACATGGCCCTAATTTCAGAGACATGTCTATCTGTAAGTATGACCTATCCTAAGGTAAAGTGTGCTGAATTTAACTCAGAAATAGTCCTGCACACAGATGACACCCTTGCCGGATGCTGTCAGCACGTCACAGGATCTAATCCCATATATGTTAAAAACATTTGAATCTTTCATCAGCTGGAGCTATCAGAGCACTGTGTGGTCAGTGACAAGAATAAAGGGAGTCCCAAACAAATAGCAGCACAGGGCTCTCACTGCCTGCTGTATTGGTAGATACTCCTTGAGGACAGAGTAACAGGTTTCATGGCCCAGAGGTTTCCTACTCATCTACAGAATAGGATGTTCCTGACCGTGGAACTTCTGGGATATTGCCAATACCTGAGCCCAGAATGAATCATCCTTGGGTGAAATAAATTCTTGACAGTGTTCAGAGCTACACAATTCATGTTTGTTACAGAGAAACCATGAAGTTTCTTGGGACACCCAATCACATTGGGGAGATCAAGTGACCTTCAGAGAAGCTTTTTTTTTTTTGGAAAATAGATCTGTAAGGAGAGCAGCTTGAGAGGCAAACTTGGGTATAAGTCTCCTATAATACCCTTAACCATTCTCCACCAGATACCCTGAGTGTGTGATTTCCTGCTTTCCTAATGTGTAATCCTTTGGGGTTTTGGTAAACTGGCATCCCATGGGGCCTGAAAGACTGTGGCTAAGTCCCTGAGGTGGGTTGGCCAATCCTGAATGTAGATCACCATGTCATCCAGGTAGGCTGCCTGCACAGGCTTGATGTGGCTCCATTAGTCTTTGAAAGGTTGCTGGAGCTCTGTGTAAACAAAAGGGCATATTAAACTGAAAAATGCCTACGGGCATCAGGAAGGCTGTTTTTGCCCGGGAATCAGGGAGAGCAGGATCTACCAATAGCCTTTTGTTAAGTCTAATGAAGAGCTGTATTAGGCTTAGCCGAGCCAACCAAGGAGGCTATTAACTAAGGACACTGGGCAGGCATTCTAGTCAGAATTTACACTGATTTGGCAGAAATTGATGTAGAATCAAATGGTCCCATCTTGTTTAGGAATAAGAGCCATCTGACTACACCAGGGATTTCTCATTCACAATTAGCATTAATACCTCCTGGACTTCCTGTACTAACTGGGATTTAAACCCCTCGGAGATTGGATAGAACTTTTGACTGGGCTGGGCAACACATTGTATCTGAATTCGGTGGGTTACTAGAGAGATTTGTCAAGGAAAAGGGGAAAAACACATCCCGCAACACCTGCAGGCCAGTGGACAACCCAACCCAAAGCAGGACCCCTTTAACAGCTATCTCAACAGGCTCTGGGAGTTGAGGGCCTTAATCTTCATCTCCTTCTGCATGGATGAAGAGGTTTTCCTGTGTCAGAGCAAGTTGCAAGGTGGGTGCTGGAAGTACCTTTCCCAGACCTGAAGAAGAGCTCTGTGCGGCTCAAAATCTTGTCACTGTCACCAACCAAAGTTTTTCCAATAAAATATATTACCCCACCCACCTTGTCTCTCTTATATCCTAAGAGGGACACAGCTACAGCTACATTGCATTCATTTAGAGGATGGTAGTCCAGGATAGATAGGGTCTCTGTCTCACTTGTGGGCAGAAGCTGATAGAGTGTAAGCTGGCAACTCAGCCCAGCAGGGGCATCACAGCCCTTTCTCAGGCCCCAGCTCTGAGGGAGACCACAGCGCCTTGCTCCAAGGAGAAAGTTAGCAGGTTTCACAAGTCTTTGGCCCCTGTCCCCCAGGCGGGGCAGGGCTGGCAAAGCAGTCTGTAGGCACAGTGCTCAGTATCCTCTGCAGTGGCAGGCCTAGAGGAGACATGCACTCCCAGGGTGACTAGGGAAGGGGAACACAGGCCCATGCAACTCTACTGCATCCCAGCCCAGGGCCCTACCAGTGGCAAGGGGTTCTGCCACTGGGTCAGCTGGGCTACAGCTGCAACACGCTGACACTGATGTGACCACAAGTTCAGCCAAACTGTAGTCAGCTGCCCCTGGGCTACTTCCTCCCACCCTGAACCCTGGTACCTGGAGCCAGAGGTCTTCCTCCCATTCTCTGGGGTAGATGGCTAAAGGGAGTCCCACAAGTCCCTCACCATTGGCCGGTCCAGGAACTCCTTGGGGCCACCAGCAGATGGCAGCTCCTCCAGGTCCCAGTGGATCCTCCAGCACACCTGGCTCAGGCAGCTCCAGTGGGTCCCAGGTGACAGGTAGCTCCTCTAGGCCACAGCTGGCCTCAGGGAATCCCTCCCAGTCAGCAGCCTCTGGTAGCTCTTGCCAGTCACTAGGACCCAGTAGCCCTGGCAGGCACTAGAAGCTTCAGTCATTGGAGGGCTTGCTCTGCACAGCCATGGCACCTGGGTCAGGCTCAGACCACAGCCTTGGGGAAGGCACATCCTTCTCTAGCAGCATCTTCCCTCTGACTGAGCTACTAGGCTGGCCTTTTATACTTCCCCTTCCTGTCCTGGCCCCACCCCCCTGCGCCTAGGGTTTGTGGCCTTCAGTACCCTGATCTGTCCAGCAGGGGCATCACGGCCCTTCCTCAGGCCCCGGTTCTGAGGAAGGCCACAGTGCCTTTCTACAGGGAGCCTTTCAGGAGGCCTTTTCCAAGGGATCCTCTTCTTGGCGTGGACTCTTTCCCAAACCATGGGGGCAACCCCAGCACAGGCCCAAGTCGGATATAGCCCTTCAGAGTTGCCTGGGGTAAGGGCACAGAGTTTCTGCTCAGGAGCATGAGGAGATGCTTCCAATAATAACCCAGGATTATGGACCAGGAAAGGTGCTCTGCTACCCCCACCCTGAGACACCTCATCTGGGTGGCTATTTGTGACATATTAGAAGTAGTTGGGTAAGTATGTCTATCCCCACGTATGCAGGAAATTTGGACCATTTGATCAAGTTTGAGGGCTTTGGGTGGGTTCAAGTCTCTGCTCAGGAGCATTGGCTACAGCCAGAGTGCATTAACTCCTTTAGCTAGTGTGGTTCTATCTTAAGAGGAACCAGGAAGAGTCATGTGGCCTCCCTAATTAGCAAATTTGAGGTCTTAGCCTGTTGGAGAAAGTGACCTCTGAGATAATTGGACTCCATCATGGGACACTCTCACAGCATATGTTCTGACTCCCCACAAAGATAACATATGATTAAGCCCTTTTGAATGGTCGATGAATGCCTCCTTTGGACCTGGTGCCTCAGGGCGCCAGCCCCTGGAGGTCTCCAGGAAGATAGGGGTTTTGTCCCTCAAGTAAGCTCTGTACTGTGGACACCTTCTTCTTCCAGGGGCACCAAAACTTGGCCCAATTCCAACGTCCCTTGAGTTACCACGGGGACCCTTCCAATGCTCAAGGCCTCTGCCTCCAAAAACCTTTCCATCTTTTCCATGGCCTCTGAGACAGTTGCTGGGCAGAACTGATCGACGCAGACATATACTGCTATGGGAGAATTCTTAAATACTGTTCCAGAACAATAATCTCCCTGAGGTTGCCCACTGTCTTGGTTTCCAGGGTCAGTGGCCAAATTACAGCGTGGCCAAACCACAGAGCCGTTGGGTGACAACCCTTGGGCGGTCCCCTTTTGGGAATGGTTCCTCATGAAACTTCCTCAGATACACCTCTGGGGAGAGTCCAAGTCAATCCAATATGGCAGACTTCAGAGTGGAATAGGACTGGGCTTCCTTTGCACTTAGGGCCCAGTAAACAGCATGGACCTCTCTGGTCAGATAAGGGGCAAGCTAGGTGGTCCAGAAGCTCCTCTCCCAGCCAGTGGTGGCACTACCTGCACAAACATTGTCAGGAAGATTCAGGGTCATCCGAGTTAGTCTATTGGGTTAGGGTGGGCCCTGGGAGAGCCTCAGTAGGGAATACCTTCATGAAATTACTCAGCAGACCTTTCGCAAAACCTTGGCCACCTCAGTCTGGAACTACTGATTCCGTCCCTGATCAGGCATCAAAAGTAAATGAGTTGGCTGCACCCCATACACCCCCTTGTGGACAGGGTGCCTCTCAACTGCCCTGCTCTTTAGTCTCATTTTACACAGACTCTACACGCTTGCTCACCCAATCATCCCTTTATTGGGGTCTATATTAACGAAATTAATTCAAAGTAAAATTCAAAGGCCCAAAAATCTGTCCTGGGGCCTGGCTCTTACCTCAGAGCCTGATCGAGCAAAAGGGTTCCTTCACAGAGTCCTTTTATCAGTTCTTAGAAGGTGACCCACACTGGGGTACATCTTGAAGCTACCCTGCCTAGAGCTGACCCCCTTGCAGACTTCCCACGACCCTGCTTACATGGAACAGTCTGTGGGTCTCTCTCTCTGTGCCAGGTGTCCCTGGTTGGCTCATTTCACAAGCTTTCTCCAGGCTTCAAGGCTCCTGCGAGCAGCATCCTCACACCCTCTGCTCCCCCACAGGTTCCTTTGGAAAGTTTCAGCTGACCTTTCTCTTTAAATCTAATGAGATTATTCATGCATTTAGCTGTAAGCACATGCTTTTTTGGGTTGGGGCTTCTGTCACTAGCATATCATGAGTACTGGGGGAGAAAGGTAGCTAATGCACTCCATAGCTCTGACAGGGCATGGCCAGTTGGGTTGTGTGCCTCCCCAAAGACAGCCCTCTCATCTCATGAACACCTGATAGTGTTAGCAGCACATGCAAGGAGGTATTTGCAGTTCCTCTGCAAGGCAGCAGTAACCACCACAAGAATTTCCTAGGAAAATTACCAAAGTATATAATATAGTCTACACAGTGGGAGATCAGGAATTATTATGAACTAGCTACTTGATCACTCAAGCCACAAAAGCAGATTAGCGATATTAATCTAAAATAAAAGAAGTTTCATAGTGGGTGATTAGGAGGAAGTAGATAGCAGAGTTGCTTGAAAAATAGTTTTTTAATCTGCAGATTCTTGTCCTCATGACTTGCATTGCAGAAGTGCCTTGAGCTAAGTAAGTGAAGCTATGAAAGGGTTGCTGCTCACCCCATTGTTGACACAAAAGAACATTTTGCACCTGTTCCCAGTGAATGAAGGTTTTTGTGTAAAAAGCTAGTTCATCACCCATGTGTCTTAAAAACAGGCCAGTTTAATTCTAGCTTCAACCAGTGTAATATGTTGAAAGAGCCAGAATGAAGGGCAGTACTATTGGAATCAAGTTTCATTAGCTTTGACATGTAAACATACCTTCACCTGAAGATTCTTGTCACAGTGAATGCAAACAGAGGAGATGGCCAACTAAGCAGAAACAATCTAATGTGTTCTTTTCCTTTAATCCCAAGATTATTAAGTATTATTATATGAGATCAAGGTTGACACCATTTTTGAGCTGTCAGTGAGCTGTTATTCTGAGGCATCTGGAATATACCATTCATAAAACAATGTACTTATTATTCTCTTTCATATTTTGTTACTGCTACAGTTTCTAAATCATTATTTCCCTTATGCAGCCATTGAGACATTGTTCCTAGATTTAGATTTGCATTAGAAACTCAGCTGGGTAAACCAGTGTAACTCCATTTGATTTCAACAGCACTTCACCAGCAGACGACCTACCCTATCTCATCTACAGTCGGGTGACACGACAGGGATGAGGTCCTAGAATACAGTCAAATCTAGTGAATGGTCAGGAGTCAAGTTAAAGTTTTTAAAATGGCAAGAAATTGACCATTATATAAGAAAGGGGGGAGGGCTTTTTTTTTAAATTAAAAATCCCATAATGAACTTTATTGTTTCTGCTATTTTGCTTGCGCCTGTTGGTGCTCAAACAGCTCGTGTGTTTTTCTTCCTCCCTGCACACTTTAAAACAAGGCTACACAGAACTCACTGCTGGGCCAGTGCTGCTGCAGCTGAGAGGACCCACTTTCCTTTCCATCTTCACTAGTCTGACCTTCAGATTGTATCGGTCCCCCTTTTTAATCCCATGGTCTTTATTTCAGATCTTATAATAAGTCAACAGTAAAAGAAAATTCCTGTGGGAACAGAGATTGTGGTCCTATTATGAAAGCTTAAATTCCCCACCTGCTACTTGACCAGTGAAAAGCTTGGATTCGCCACTCCATTCCAGATTATGTAAAAGTATTTAAATCCTGAGTGACAGTATTTCCTAAAACAGCTGTTGGGCTCTCCATTCGGGTTGGCGGAGGGGGGACGCTTGGGAAGGTTATTGAAAATTGTCCTGTCATTTATGCCTTTGACAGAACAGCTGCCATCTTTTTAGTTCAGGTGGAGGCAAACAAAAGAGTAATTTACAAATAATCAGCATTAAAAATTTATATTGGTTTAGATATTGTCTCTCCCTTTCTCTCTTTCTACTACTATATCTAGGCACCAGTGGCCTATTTGCTTGGATCATCACAAGGCGTCAGGGGGAGGGCGCGCTGGCTCTGTGAATTGTTCTTTTGCCAACCCTATTCAGCTTAATATGTTTCTAGGCAGGCGATTAAACTAAAAAGACGCTATCATGTTTTCAGTCAATCAAATATTTAACTATCCCCATTTATCTTACTGAAATTGTACAATTGTCAGGTACTGCCACCCTCTGTGGCATTTCAAAATAAGCTGTTTATCAAAAGAAACAAGAGCCTGGGTTCAGTAAAATGAAGCATTGCGTTGCTACAACGGCTAGTATTCTACACTATCTGTCTGCAAAAGACTGGCCTCAGCCCTATCCAGCACCTATTAGAGCCAATAAAGAGAACTGCACTGATTTCAACAGGCTTTGAACCGGGTATGTGCATGTTTAAATTATACAGGCACTTAGTCATTCAGATCTGTTCATGAGCTGTATTATTTTTTGCAAAAACTAGGTGACCTGATCCTGCTTGCACTGAAGTGGAATTCAATAGGTTGAATTCAGTGGGAGGTGGCTCAGGCCCATGACATGTTCTACATCAGTGGTTTTCAACCTGTGGTCATCAGAGCCCTGGGTGTCGGCAGACGGTGTCTAAGGGGTCTGCGAAAGGTTGCTGTTACCGTAGAACAGTGGTTTTCCACCCCTTGGTGGGCTGCAGACTATGTTTAAGATTTTGAAAGGGACCTGCACCTCCATTTGAAATTTTTTAGGGGTGTGCAAATGAAAAAGGGTGGAAAGCCACTGTTCTACATCAGCCACAACTGATGTAAACTGCTCTATCAGGATTTAATAGAATCATAAAGCTGCATAACACATAAACAAATCTAAGTTGCCATATGACTTTATTCTTGTCCTCCTTGTATTCAATTCCCCTCATCTGGCCATCATTTATTTCTTCTGTTTGGTGTATCTTGTGTAAAAATTACACTGTAAGCTTATTGGGGCAGGGACAATGGGCCAAGTCCCTGGAATCCTTGTCTGGCTGCTTTACGTTACTCAGATAAAGCGAAGTAGCCAGAAAGCTACCCTAAGGAAGTGTCTAGAGGTTCCCCTGGCATAGAGAACGTCCCATTAGCGTGAAGCCACCATAGCCAACTCCACATCACGTGTTCCCTGCCCCCCCCCTTGGTTCAGGAGCAGTCAGGAGCACAGTCAAAGCACTTTGCATGCTGGTGATTTTCAGTCAGGGGAATGGTCTCTAGGGGACTGTCCCTGGCAGTGTAGCTTGGTATCACTCAGAGGATTGGGCCAAGGACCCATTCAGCCCTCAGTCTACCCCAGAACTCGGAGAGCAGAAAGGCAGCTTAGAGCCCATTCCCCCCTCAGTCCAGCACCAAGTTCAATGGGTCAGACTTGGGAATCTGACCCAATTCTTTCTGATTCTCTGAAAAGCGTCTTGCAGAGTTTGGGTGCTAAATGTGTCAGCACTGATAACAAATCTCAAATTTCTTATTCGTGTGCTGTCATAGGACTGTCAAACACGCACACACACCCCCCATAGCCTAAGCAGAGTTTTAACAGAAGAGCTAAAGATGCCATGCCGTTCATTAAGGACTTTGTTATTGATTTTATATGTAGATGGGAAGCAGCATAAAAGATAAATGACAAATCTATTTATCTTTCAGTCTAACATCATTTCACAGACCTTCCTCTCCTTTTGAATTGGTGCAGTTTCAAATGCCCCTACCAAAATGCCAGTCTCCTCAATTAAATACTCACAAGCAGCAGGAAAAAAGGCACCAGGAAACAGGAACTCAGGTGCAATATAAATTAATCATCCCACTAAATCTTTTATTTAATAAAATTATGTTGTTAATTCTTCACAGCCTAAAGAATTTTCATAATTCACACAGCTATATTTACCATTTCCCTAATTCAATTTTGAATAACCAGCCTCTTCTTCTCTGAGATTTTGAGTAGGTTGGTGAGCAACTGTGGCAATGATATTTTAAAAAAAAGTGAACTTAATGGGTCCTGATACTGTGGCATCTTTTGCCAGTGCAAAGTGCCTTCAGTGCTCACTTCTGTCAATGAGAGTTGAGGGCTCTCAGCATTTTTCAGTATCGTGATCTATAATCCCTACTACAGCCTTCCTACAGCCTATTCAAATGTGGGAACAGTTCATCAATGGAGGTTTTGATGACTAACACTTGATCATTTGGCAAATATATATATGTATATTGTGATTAAAGATCTTTTTCTGCCCCAGAATTGCATTTTTGTACCTTACACATTCATTTCTATTTTTAGAAATATCGATTTAATATATTAAAGTGCTTTTCTTGGGAAAGGAGAGGGGACTGCTCAATGGGTTCCCAGTATGTATCATTAATCATCCCCCCAGAATCTACTAACATTTCTGGCTCTAATGAGGCAACTACAAGGACAGAGAAAAAGCTAAAATCTGATTTGGCCAAGGGATCTTTATATGTTTAATCTGCTTGTTTGTATTCAAAAGACCCAGACTGCTCTATAAATAAAAGGGAAACAGTAATTTTGCTTTCTCCAACTGGTGCTATAGATTGGTATTTTCTGTAAATGCATATGAGTAATTCTTCTTAGAGAGCCTGGAATTGAGCTGTCCTGAGTGCCCTTCTCTCCCACTGACATCAGGGAAGTTGAGAGCACCTTATACCTCACGAAATCAAAGTTTGAATGCTCATTAATCCAACTGATATCTTAAATGGAATGAATTTGGCAGTTTAAGGTCAGTCCCCAGTGGTCTGTGGTAACATAATCAGAAGAGCCATTTGTCTCAGGAGTGAACAAACATTGAAACCTATCAGCCTTTCACTTTCCAGAGTTCTTGCCAGCATTAGTAGCCTGGAAAAAAGGATTCTCACGTCCAAGGGCTCTGCTAAAGTTATTCATTATCAGCACATTGTGTGATATTGTGATCGGGCTGAGTGCCTGGTATGTAGCATTAACAGAAGAGGCAACATCTCTAACCTGTTGCTCCTCAAGAAAACCAAAAACATGTATTTAAGGTTTCTGACTCAGACTATTAAACTACCAAAGTCCTTTGGTAATTTTGATCTTGCTGGCACTCAGCCTTACCGGCATGGTGATGTACCCAGAATTACCCAGGACATGATGCTCTACAGTTTTGCTTCTTCTTTAATTCCCTAATTCTGCCCTTCTGAACTATTTCTGACTTCAGCGTATGCCAAGTTCAGAAAGAGTTCAAACTCATCACTTGCACAGGGAGGATTGAAATAGTAGGGTTCCATTTCATGGAGCTGGAGCACTGGTACTGCAGGGGTATGAAGAGATACTTAAAATTTGTGCCAGCCTGACACTTACTCTCAGTGCTGCTCAAACTTGTAAGCTTTCCACATCACAACAAAGAATTCTAACTCAATCTGCAACCTAGGACAACAAAAGAAAAACATGGCATATTAAAGGATGCTGTAAAAGTTGATAGGCCCAAAAAGTCACCTGCCTTATTCCCCTTCCAGTACATTTGTTTGAAAAATCCACATAATACTTATAATGTGGTGGTGTTTTATTTCCTGAAATAAACAAGTCAGTGCTCTTCTATAAGAGTATCAATGCCAGGAACTACAATAGCCCAGTGTACGCACATGAAAAAGGAAAGAAAACATTCTAGGAAGGGAACAATTTTCCATTGCAGGCTTCCAAAAGGTTATTAAAAACAACTGTGAGACAAACAGGATTTTTAAAGTTGTGAAAAATACCTTACAGGTTTCTTTTTAAGTTTAAGTTACAGATCCAGTGCTCCACACAAAGCAATATGCCACTTTCCTACAAAATAAATTATTTTACCTCTTGACTTATTTACACTTGGTAATGAATAAAATCATGTATATCATCCAGTATATTAAAATGCAGTGCATCCAAATGGGAAAAAACCTACGTTCATGGAAATGGTTGCTACATTATGGAAGATGGGACCATTATCAGCAACTCCTGTGTTTTTTTGCATGCTTTAATAAAATAAAATGAGTATTGTGGAGATAGCGTTTCATTCAATATCTGCAAGAGCATAGGAATGCAAAGAATTTGAGAATAGCACCTTCATTTTATCGAAATGGGACTGAATGATTCATTAACCATTTATTGCACTGAACTGGGAGTCCAGAGATCCGGGTTTTATTCCTAGCTCTACTAGTGACATGCTGAGTGACCCTGGACAAGTCTCTTCACTTTTCTTTACCTCAGTTTTCCCCAATGTAAAATGGGGGTGACAATTCCTTTCTGTTGCAACACACTTTGAACAAAATCCTGGCCCCACTGAAGTCAATGACAAATCTGCCAACTGAGACCTATGGATGAAAAGTCTAATTATTATTACTTAGGCTCGGTCTACACTTACTTTCCCGATTCGGCGGTAGTCAATGGGAGCTACGCAAGTGACGTAAATCACTTGCGTATCTCCCGTCGACTTCACAGCGTCTCCTCTGCGCGCCGTCCACACTGCGCTGCATCGAAGGGAACGCTATGTCACTTATCGGGGTGGTTTTCCTGCGTCGCTTGCTGGATCGACTGAGCAGGTCTACACAGACCACTCAGTCGATCCAGAGACATCAAACTGACGGCAGCGAATTTGCTGCCATCAGTGTAGACCCAGCCTTAAAGGCAAGTCACTCTTTCATTCTTTAAAGGTGTGTGTTTATTTGTTTTTAAGTTAATTTACTGCTTGCTCAAAACACCAGATTAGGAAGAAAAGAACTGTCATACCTGAACAGATTAATGATATAATTTAATCTGCTAACTAGATACTGCCCATGGCCTGCAACCAATGTTTCAAATGAAGGTGAAAAATCCTTATCAACTTGAGCAACTTTACAAAGAATATCGTAGCACAGGGGGAAAATATTCTTGGCCCTAGCAAGAACATTTATGATGTAAAGCATGAAAAGTAATAAACTTGTAATTTTATCCTAGCTAGTTAAACTGCAATTCCTTTATTATTTTTATACTTACCTACCTCACAGGGTTGTTGTGAGGGTTAAACTGTTGATTATAAAGCATGTGCAGATCTTTACATAAAAAGGTGCATATAAGTGCAAATCATTTATTAATAAAATGTCTAATCTTTGAATCTTATTGAGCCATTTGTTTAAAAAATATCCTGTGGCAGCATTACAGATTAATAATAATTGAATTAAAATATAGTTGTCATTCATTGTTTGTAAACATGTTGTCTTTTAATTTAGTCAGTCACCCCTTTTGCTTTTCCCAAGTAAAGAGAGATTGCATGATTGACCTCTGTACAAATCATTATGTACAGCATTAGAAGATGAAACCTTTTATTTATTCAGACAACAGGTTGTAGAGCAAAGCACTCAGGACATCTGAGAAAGCCTGTTCTTGGGAGATTTCCAGTCCACCTTCAGAGGCTAAAGGGGACTAGATATGCATCTGAAATTTCAGATGCTTACCAAACCATACCTCATAAACTTAAGTTTGAAATTTGCCCTTCACTTGGAAAGGAGTGGTGCTACAAGTGAGGACTGAGATGCTTGCACAATTCTTCTGTGTTTAGTTCTAACCATCGTTGGGGTCTCATTCCCATTCCAAAAAACAAGCCAAAATATTTTGGTCAACCCCCTTCTGATCTTCTCTCCTAAAATCAAATTATTCCCCCTCCTTCCATGGGCATTAGGAATAACAGGCCAATAGATCTGGGTGGAAAAGTTGCAAAGAAGTAAACTCCCTGGGGAAGGGCCAGTGTCTTCATCTACTTGTACAGCAAAATGGGCCCTGACTGGCATAGCCCTGGAGTCTCTGAACACCATTGCAATATAAATATTTAATAATAAAAATTAGGATGATGAAAGAAGAGGATAAAATTTCCACAATATTGACTCTTTTCCCCAATAACCTTGGGAAACCCCTGCATGGATGCTCCACAGGAGTTTAGATGTGCAGCTGGGGAGTGGGTAGTTCTTGTGGAGATGGTTATTCTTTGTACCATTATGTCCCCAAGCAGCCCTAAAAGAGAGAACAGATGCAAGTTAATGCTAACTGAATAATCAACATACTCAACCACATGTATCTTTAAGCATGTGAATAGTCCCCTTGATCTCAGTGGGTCTACTCATGTGCATAAAGCTACATATATGCTTAGGTCCCCTGCAGAACTGGTGACTAATTATGGGAGGTTTCACACTGTGAAAGAGAAACACTGAAGAGTAAAGAGATTCTAGGGCCAAGGGAACTGGGCTGTCATGTGAACCTAGGAGAAACCAAGAGGCAGCATGGAGTAACAGTCTCTAGCACCTCCCAAGAGAACTACTTGTTTCATAAGGAAACTACAGGATTTGTGAATGACCTCACATGGCAGTCCATATATGGCAAATCCTGTTAGCCTAAAGAAATTATCTGATGGAGGCTTCAACTTTCCGGTAGGTCTTGTCCTGTAGGGGTGTGTGGCCATCCTTCCCTGTCAGTTGCCAAGGGAGGCCACGCCTCCTCACTGTCACGCACCAGTAAGGGTGACCTGAATAGGCAAGTTCAAACAAAAAGGAAAGGAGGGAAGTAGCAGTTTCCAAAGCCCTGGCCTTCCAAGCAGGGTAGGACAATAAAAAGTCTAGGGATTCGGGCCTTCAGGCAGGATGGAGCACCAACCAGTCTAAGGTTCTGGCCCTCAGGCAGGGCAGAACAGCAAATAGTTCAGAGGCAAGGCCCTCATGCAGGGCAGTTAATGGGGATCTGGCCTGCAATCAGGGCAACACTGGAGCAATCTATGAGCCCAGGTCTTCAAGCAGGGCACGACAGCAAATCGTCAGGGGTGAGCACCAAAACAGTCCAGAGGCTCAGGCAGATGGCAGACCAACACAGGCCTCTTGGCCTAAGGTGGAGAGGCTGCCACCACAAGGGTGGAGTGTCGGAGGGGAGGGAGACGCAGGCCCACCTGACTCTACTGCATCCCAGCCCAGGGCCCTCCTGGTGGCAGAGTGTTCCATCACTGAGTCAGCAGGGACCTTCCCACAACATGATGTCCTGGTGTCAGGCCAACACGCCATCAAATTATCATCTGATATCCCCGGGCTTCTTCCTACATCTCCTCGGTAGGGTACCTGCTGCTCAGGTCATCCGTCGTCTCCCTGGGATACACTCTGAACAACAATCCCAGCAGATCTTCAGGCTCAGTCGGCTGGCGGCTTTGGCCAGTCCTCAGGTGGCAACTCCAGCAGCAGGCAGAATGCATCCATTTCCCTTAGTGGCCCAACTGAGCCTCAGGGACCACATTTTATACTTCCGTCCTGCCCCATATCTTCCAGCTGGGTGGGCATGACTCTCCTGGCTCCACCCTGTAGGGGGCGGGCTCTGGTCCCTCCCAGTCATGCCTCTTCCCTACAGTACTCTAAGTGGATCAGTCTGGTCCCAAGTGGTCACAAAAGGATTTTTAAATACTAGTTCTTTAAATACCGGTACATTCCTTTATTATTAAAAAAGAAGTAGGTAGAGCTTCCCCGAGATGTTCATCTACTTGTAGGAAATCCCAGATTTTTTCCCCTTCTTCCTTTTTCTGAGTTGTCCTCTTGAGTCTGGCCATATATTTTTTGATTAACATGAATTCACTGCGTCTTTGGCTACATCCTCTTGGCATATACAGTAATTGAGTCAATGACCTTTCACACTACATCTACTGGTCCTTTCAAAGAATCTATTATATGGGTCAATGGATCAGCACAAGTCTGATTCTGTTTGAGTCAGCATGTCTGATACAGTATAAGCACTGCATAAACTCCTCCATGTAGACAGCCTCATTTTGTATTAGTCAGGAAAGGTCAAGGTGAAATTGAAGTATGGAAAAATTGATCAGTCCCACCTGAGCTTGATTTCCGATTTCTCCAGAGGAAAAAATCTCTCTTTTATTGTTTGGATATCAAGTGTATTGAATGTTGACACATCTGTAACATACAAGTCTTACATACAGTATTTCTTTGAGTGCCTTGAGTACAATTATCAATGTAACTGAGGAGACTCGTAAATGCACTTAGTTGGCAGCTACTATAAATTCACCTTATAAATCTTCAGGCCAAAGTTTGTAGTCTTTGCATCTCTGTTTATAATGCAATCTTTGTTTATTCTGTGATTTTAAAGCACAGGTATAATGGCTGCCCGGATAAGCTGAAATTCAGTTTGCTATCATATATATCCTCTTAGGAAATACCCACATGGGATTTAGGACCAAGGTTTTCAGAACTGGCTGTTTCCAGATAAGTGCCTAGACCCATATTTAGTGATCTCAATAAACAGCCTGATTTTCAAAGGCTCAGAATGCATATAGGAGCTGCTGGATGCATCATGCCTTTACAAACCAAGCTTTTCATAGAACTGTAGTTGCATCTACATTCGTCTGGGTTACAGAAAATAACATATCATCCTTTGGAAGTGGTTGTTATATCCACTGTTCATTAAACTCCTGGAAAGTAACTGACTTACAGACAGCAAATATAAATAAAAGACCATTTCCTTTCTTATGATGTGAACTAGCCCTTCTTATTTTAGTGGGAATTTGTCAAATTTAGAAATGTGATCTTCTTTCTTCCTCTAGTTTGGGAACATCCTACCATCTTGCAGCAAATCCCAAGGGAAGGGCCAGGAAATACCACAAGGTTCCCTTTGGAGAAGCAGAAGGGCAAAACCTCCTCAGCCCTTCAGAGAAAGGTAGCTGCATTGGTGTGCCAGCCTCTAATGTTAGGCTCACAATGACATTCCGATCATCAACACACAAGCTTCCCTGCGGGTGCTGAATGAGAGTGAGTGTCAATTTGACGAGCATTAGATGGCACCTGGATATACATTGTGCTCAGACAAAATCAAGTTGGTGAGGCTGCTCTCCCAGCCCTTACCTATTCCACCCCTAGCATACTCCATCATACGTTATAGAGCCCTAACTTTGCATGATGGAGAGCAGGGGCTTCTAAAGGATTGTGGAGAGCAGGGGACTCAAATCTTAAAACTGCTGCAACTTCTACATACCTCTCTTTATCCCCATCTTTCCACAGCAGTCCACTGCTTTCCAATGCCCAGGTTAATAGAGTTGAATATATTGACCTCTACTTGCAAACTCTGGATGAATCTTTCCCAAATTTCTTTTAAAAACAGATCTTTAATGTGCTTTACAACAGAGATTTTCCCACACCCTTGTGCTCTTGCAGGTCTCTGCTCTTTTATATCTTTTCAAGCTGCTTCTGGCATGGGTCTCTAATGCCACTTAACTTTTTCGAAGACATAATGCATATAAGTACCATCAAATGGGCCATGAACCTCCTCCCCTAGTACATTACTGCTCCAAGGTGAAAACATTTTCCCTGTCTTTTTCACTGTAAATTTGTAAGGCTGGAAATTATGCCTTTCAGAGGCTAGGAATGACTGTTCTTTAGGAACTAAGCCATTTATAGACAGGCTGATGGAAGCCTTGATGGAAAAAAAACAAAGTTAACAAACATGGGGAATAAAAGGGGCAGACAGTTGAAATCTCTGACTACTCTCATTGACCTGTTACTCAACATTAATCTTCCACCTATAGCTACTGTAAGTAAATTGGAGAGCAAGCTCTGTGACTTCCTGCTGGAACTGCTGCCTCAACTCCTTTTTGGCACACACCCACAATGTGCTAGCATGTACTGATTGTGCTGAACAAAGGCTAATGGGCTTGTAGAAGGGAAAGGAGGGGCCGTAATGATACCAGCACCATTCTTTGGATTGGCTCATTTGCCATGGGTATTAATCATGCATGCAATGGCGGATGTTATGCTGAAGAGAATGTAATTATTAGGGTTATGAATTATAGTGGCCAAACAGCAGAACACCTGGTACCTTGATTCAGATAAACATCCAGAAATGTGACCATTTAACAGACATTCTTTGGTCTGAAAAGCAGGCTGGAGATGTCTTGAGAACAGATTCTTATGTGAGTTTTCTAGTTGTCCTGGATTGCAGCTCAGCCAGAAACACCACAAAGATAATCTTTGTTGCAGAATTCAGGTATTTCTGCTGCAAACCCAGGTCTCAAAATCAGGAAAACAGTTATATGAGAAGGGGTGAGGAACATATTTCAAACTATTCAAAAGATTTTTGCTCAGTTCAAGCTTTGGAGGAAGGTGCAGACTGGTTATCTAAACAAACTGGTTTGTACATTATCATCAATGAGACACTGTTTGAAGTGGATAAATTCAGCATAACATTTGTATGGACCAGAAGGCAACAAGACATATATGTTATTGGGGTTAGATAAAGAATGTTTCACTCCTAGATCTAGAGAGATATTTCCCTCCACCCAAAACTGCATCTTAAACTTCTAAAATCTGTAGCTCCAAATGGTGCACTGGATGCAGAATGCTAGACGAAGACATGGAATATTGGTAACTCACAAAAGCAAAGAAATAGCAGATGTGAGTATTTTAAACTGAATAGGACTAGTATTTAGCCAACAACCAGCCAAGTACAATGTATTATGCCTTTAAAGCACAGACACTCAGTGGGGTAGTATAGAGGTTCATTACCCCAGCAGAAGTGTCTGGAGGCATTTTCTCTGAGGCAAGCAAAGAACCCTCCTCCTCTGCCCTCCCCCACTGGGCTCTGAGGCATACAAGGAGAATGTTTGCTGTTGCACCCTTTCAAAAAATGCATGGTGCACTCCCCACCTGGGGCCAGCTCTGCCAGCAATTGCAGGGAAAGAATGGAGGGGCGCACACTATCTTTTTCCTTCCCTCTCCCCATGAACCTTGGCTTGATTAAGAAAAGAGGCTGCAGTGGATAATGTGTTAAATAATTCACAGTTACAGTTCTGGTAGGTGCCACCAACTATATCGCTGTCAAGATAAGGCCTTGGAGAAGCCAGTACTGCTTACATGCTGCTAACATCATGTAGTTTTGGGGTTCTCTGGGCACTAGCCCTGTGCAGGGCTGCTAGAAAAGGCTTTTTGTGCCCTTTCCCCACTCTCATGCACACCTGCATAGAGTTGAGCACAGTCTTGCCCTGCCTTAACTGTGGTGCCAGGCACCCTGGGAATAAATGGTGTATAACGTATTGGCAGACTGCCTCTTGTAGACTTCTTGGTAGCTCCATTACATACCAAGATAACTCAACACCCTCACTAGGAAAGGACGAGTTTTCCGAAGTGTGATGGAAGGAATACATTCCTTGCAAATCAAGAAAATGAAGATGCATCTCCACTAGTGTGGGACACATATTGGGGGTGAGGAAGCATTTGGCAATTTCAATTCAGAACTTAAAGTAAACAGTAACTTTTTTGAAGTCCTAACTCTAAGTTATAAGATACTAGCTTAAAAATAACAGACCAATAAATACTTTCCAAAGCAAATGTGGCAGTAATCATGGGAGTTTCCATATTACCCTTCAGAAGTTTTGGAAACAGGAGTGTGATTTTTTCTTCCCCCTCCAAAGCCTGTCACAAGGCTCTTAATTGCATCATTGCCATGAAATAACAAGATGATACAACGTGATAACTGCTGGGGGACGTGGAGGGGACAAAATGACATATAAAGCTTATAAACTCAGACTTGAATCCTACACAAATCCAAAATTACTTTAGAGGCCAGTAATCAGCGCTGTTCAAAATTAACCACAAGGTAAAACCACAAGTCTTTGAAATGCTGTATGGGACAGGATGTAAATTACAGGATTATGGTGTGAATACTGTCAATGTCAAGGGTCATCTTAGTACCATGTATAATATTCATCAAAACTGAATTGTGTGTTTGTTTCTCATCTGCACCAGGGGCCCCAGTCCACAGCAAAACAGCACCACCTCACTAAAGTAATTTTCCCAGCTCTGTACTGAAATTCATTTCTACACAGGTGAAGCACTTTCAAAACAAGATTCTGTGCAAATGGCCAAGTGTTGTGGGTAAGGGACTCTCATGAGCATAAATTCTGCTCTCCCTTACAGTGGTGTGAATGAGAGCAAAAATTGTCCTCTGTCGTGTAAAAGACAGTGGTTTTAATCCACTCCTCTAACAAAAACAAGGAGTATAAGGACTACAGACAACCCACAAGTGAATAGTTTTATTTCACAGAAAGAGCAGTGGTGAGGGACACAGCACAAGAATTTGACTAGAGCAGAGCCAGAAGCCAAGTCCTCTTTAGTCAGGTCAAGGAGCATTTAATCACTAGTTTAAAAAAGGATAGGATGAGTCCAACAGCCTGCAATAGCATCTGCACACAACTATTTTCAATAAATGTACGATAATTTCCAGATAATTAAAGCATATCGGTGCTAAAACTTGATTTCCCTTCAGAGCAAACTCTGCCTGCATCTTCTTACTAACAAGTTCTGTCACCCATCCAGCTGGATTGTATAGGTCACTGTGGTGATATAACACTACAAACGTTGTGCATGCAAGAGTATTAGCGATTACTGGACCCTGACCATTTTGTAATCTTGGGGCTAGTCAGATGCTCTTTATTACAGGGTGACTTGTTCCAGCTCATTTACACATGTTCCTGTGTGAATACTTCACATCTGTGATGCAGCAAGAGGGATTAGAACAAGAGTAGTTTTCACAACCTCTCCACCAGTAACCCACACCCGAAACCTGTTTTATGCTTTGTTCTGCTCAGTTCCCCATGAGGTGTCCCTTCCAATGAGTTGTCCCTGGAAAACTGCCTGAAAGTGCCTGCTAATATTTTCATATTCTTACAATACCAACCTGAGGACATTTAAACTAATATCACACAAAAAGACATTTAATACAATACATTTTTGTGATAAAGAAGAAACCTCATCACCTCTCTTTTGTGATCCTGCCTGCTATTGCCTGATGTGATCTCTGTGCTGTTTGATCTAACATAGGTCATAGATTATTTCCACAAGTCACCACATTGACTTCAGGGACCACTTATATGAATAGGAGTTTGCAATGTACAGGCCCAGTCCTACAAACGCTTCAGGGTAGCGCTCATAAGTAAAACTTTCAAAAGCACCTCCATGATTTAGGACTGTAAATCCCATTGGATTGAGATTCCTAAATGACAGAGGTGCTTTTGAAATAGTAACCCATCTCTTTATGCTCTCTGTAAAGCACTACACATGCAAATAGCGTTATGCGCAAATATCTAACAGTCATTTAAGTTCATTTATTTCAGTGTATAATCTTCCTTTTGGTGTCCTGCCATTACTATGTTCACTTAGGTGGTTTCATGAGAGAAGATACTATACTGCAGAATATCCTCAGCATAAAAAGTAAATTCATCATATCGACAAACACCTAAATAACTGAAGATTCAGTAAGAATCCTCAGTTAAGAAGTAGTGCTGACCTCCTGTGATAAAATGACACGAACCCTTCATCAGGAAATCTGGACTTATGCTTAACTGCCCTTCCATACATGGAAGTATAGGGTGCACAGGGGAAGATTGTCTGGAAATACCTTTTTTAAACTGAGACTCTAAATCAAGATCCTGTCTGCTTCAACACCAAAATGCTCTGAGGGAATATTTTAAAGGTGAACCTCTGACTATTTTGCTGAATCTAATAATAATACTCTGCCCTATAACTGAAATTTCCTAAAGGTGTGTAATGGGAAAATGTGTTTTCATTAACCAGATTATTTATAAATAACTAACTAATATTATTTATAAATAACTAACACATGGTTGGCAAATCCTGCTTTCAGATACACCTCTGTAATCCCATAGAAATCATGGGAATTTACCAGTGCAACAGAGCAAAAATATGATCGAGGAATTCTGCTGCATATTGTATATTTGTTTACTTTAACACCTAAAGTTGTGTGTTTTTTAGTGTGTAACTGATTTAAGAAAACTGAAAACACCTTTAGTAATAGCACCAGAAACTGAATTTGTCTGTTTCAACCAAGAGCAGGTGCACAAGGGGGACAAGCAGGGACACTCTCCTCCCCACAATAATTGTCCAGGGCACAGAACTCCTATGGCCCTGGGCCAATGGTGGAAGGAGAGTGAGCTCCTCCTGGTCCTGAGGCTGTGTGGGGA
The DNA here is from genome assembly GCA_007922155.1 of Mesoclemmys tuberculata. Classification (NCBI taxonomy): domain Eukaryota; kingdom Metazoa; phylum Chordata; order Testudines; family Chelidae; genus Mesoclemmys; species Mesoclemmys tuberculata. The sequence goes on from ML675616.1 coordinate 72,282,097, forward strand.
AAGCAAGGTCCTGCCAAACTCCTCTGGAGGTCAGGGCGTGGGGAATAAAGAGCCAGCTCCTCCAGTGGTCAGGAAGGGAAGGGGGCACAAAAGGTACCCCTCCAAAAGTGATCAAAGTTAAATTTCTGGGTACGCCCCTGCAGGTACACAAACACCTTCCTCAGAATTCCATGTGCCCCACCTCAGCCCCTCCCAGAAATCTTCTCTAGGGAATTAGAGAGGAGTTCATATCAATTATCTCCTGCATTTTTGACATGAGGCTGAGAAGAAGATTGCCTGTAGAGCTTGTTGGGAATTTTTCAATAGAACATTGTCAGAAAATGTTGATTCATCGAAGCCAAAGCTGTTAATGTGAATGTACCAGGGTTTTGATGAAACTTTCATCAGGAAAGGTTTCTCAATTCCAGAATAGAATCTACAGCCAAAACCAGAGAAAGAGCCCAAAACCATGTGTTTAGTGCACTCAGCTGGGATGTGGGAGTCCCAGATTTGAATCCTGCTCTGCCAGGTTTGGAACAGACTTGAACTCAGGTGAGTAGCCTAACCACCATGCCATTGGCTCTCAAATTATTTCAGAAGGTCTCAGTTAAGTCTGGGTGTGAAACAGGAAAACAATTAAACTCTTGAAAATATTGAGGGGGGATGGGAAAAACATTTCCCACACAGTTCTATTTGCTAGATTGTAGTAGTTAGCGTGTCAATACCTGTCCACTAGAAACCAGATGGGGATCATGAATTCAATTTTCATAGTCCACTGAACAGCTGTCAAATTGTCTGTCATCACCTTCTGCTGACCCCATAAACATTCACATTATATTTATTTCATTAGCTTTTTTTTAAATGTAAGACACACACCCAGGCTCCATTGACCTTGCATAACTAAAGGTAGATTCACTGATAAACTCCAGGCACTTTGTATTACTAATGATGTTGCAAAGCCGCTATTAAACCAGTGAATCTGGTCTTTAATTTTCCACAATAGTATCCAAAAGACTGCCCATCCCACTATTGAAAACAAGACTCCTTGTGATTTCTATGTAGAAGACACAGCACACCCTCTGCCATACCCTCCCAAAATGCCTGAGAAAGTAGAAAGCACTTGCGGCACACCAAAAAACTAACAAATTTGGGGTGGAGGAGAAGACATTTATTGAACCAACTTCTGTTGATGACAGAGGCAAGCTGTCGAGCCCTGACTTGAAGAAGGGCTCTGTGTAGCTCAAAAACTTGTCTCTGTCACCGACAGAAGTTAGTTCAATAAAAGATATTACCTCCTCCACCTTGTATTTCTATGATAAACAAAAAACAATGACTGTTTTATAGCACTTTAAAGACTAACAAATTTAATTTCTTAGTCCTTAAAGTGCTACAGACCTCTCGTTGTTTTTGCTTTATACAGACAAACATGGCTACCCTTCTGAAACAAAAAAGAGCAGCTCTGATTTGGATCTACACATTTTTGCAAAGTATCCCCCTACCAACAACAAAGATAAGACCCTTTTTAAATCAACAGGAGCTCAGCCATTCACTTCACTGAGGCCAGGATTTCATCCAAGGCATCAAGACAATTTAAATCTGTTATTCTTTATTTATATGCAGTGCCAAAAACAAGTTATGTACTTTACAGAGGCAATCAAGAAAGCATAACCTGGTCCCTGTCTCAAAGGTAACAGCCTAATTTTAGACACTGCACAGCGACTGAATACAACAAACAAAGAAGGAATGGGGAAAGGATGAATATCAAGTGCTGAATGGAGAACATAAACAGATCTCAAATAAGTACGTTGTCGTGTCCTGTCTTTGGTGACAGCCGTATTGTCCGATCTATGTTTAATATAAAATTCAGTCCCTGCAGTTGTGATTACAGATATTGAAATGGGGAAAAAAAAAAGAACCCTAGCAAGCAGTAAGGCCCAATACTTTATTTTATTTACATTTTTCTTATGAACAGCTGGTAACATGATGACTTGTTATGTACCAAAAACAGTCAAGGTCAAGTGGGCTGGAATTCAGACATTCCCTTAGCTCTGCCACTGACTCTCTGCATGGCCTTAAGCCAGTAACTTCACCTCCTTTTCTTAGACCTGCTCTGCACTTGGACATTAAGTTCAGATAACTACGTCACTCAGGGGTGTGAAAAATCAACCTAACCCCTGATGTAGATAGCACTAGGTCAACAGGAGAATGCTTCTGTTTCCCTAACACCACCTCTAAGGGAGTGTATTGCCTACACCGACAAGAGAAACCCTCCCATCGGCATAGGTAGCATCTTTACTGAAGCACTATAGCAATGTAGCTGCACTGTTTTAAGTGTAGACAAGTTTGTTTATATTTGAGGAGGATAATGTTTGCCCCACAGGTCTGTGGCAAGGATTGATTAGTTAATGTTTGTATGGTGCTTTGAAGGTGTAAAATACTACATGCTGAATATTATTACTGCAAACAAGTCTGGCCATTGCACTGGCTTAGTCATGGGAATAGAGGAGACCGGTAACCCTGTACATGAGATCCTCCCTCCCAGAGTGGAACCATAATAATAAGATGAAATTATGGCAACAACTCTCTGGTTGACTGACATACTTGTCCAAAATCAATGGTCTGTTTGCCCTTTGAATCCTTTCAGAGAGACCCAATGAACTCATTTTTACTCTGGGATGGTCAAGAAAATAAAGAAATCCTGTCTTTAAGCAACCAAACAGTGGGGTTACAGGATTGAATGTATTTAGGGGAAGCAAAAGAAGGTTCTGCTTTCAATGCCCATTTGACCCTTATGCAACTGCTGCTTTGCAGCTGCCCTCTCTTTTTAATGTCTTTCCCTCAGTGGTTTGGCTGAAAGCAGAAAGCATCGTGATGGACAAAAGCTCTCACACAGGAGGGGAAAAAAAGTTAATCTCAACATTTTCAAAGCTCAGAAGAGATTTGGGATTTGTGGACAGGGTAGACAAGGGTTCTCTTTAGTTCCTGGTGACTTCAAAACCAGTTGGCCTCCTTCTAGGTGTAACCAAAACGAAACCTGAAAGAGGCACATTAAGTTCAGTTCCATTGAAAACAGGGGGAGGGGAAAATGGAAAAGGACAACACTGGATGGTAGGCTATGAATAATTCTAAGAGAAAATTCCAGTTGAAAGTATTGTAAATGAAAACCTAAGCCAGCTGTGTTATTTAATGGTGGGAAGCAGATCCTGTGAAGGCACAGTGACTGCTTTTCATACATTTTCTTGTTATGCCTATGCATTCCGTTCAGACAGAGAGTTCATACCACTACTCAAAGTCCCATTTAAATTCAGTTGAGAGCCGTATAAATGTTGATTTTGCTTTGCAATAAGTTTGACCATTTCTTTTCCTCATCTGTCTCTTGTGGTTTCATGTGCTTTGAATTCTGATGAGGCATTAGATTCCAATTAACCCAAGAACGAAAAGTTAAAAGAATTACACTCAATTTAAGCTAGTTTTGGCCCACCGAAACCCTTTGGCTCCTGACAGGCCCCAGGAACACCCTGCAAGACACACGTCTTCTGAGGAAAAAACCTTGAAACACCTTGCAAACCTCTCTCTTTCCAATTAAAAGGTGTGGCCAGCTGCCACCCTGTCCCTCCTGCAGTTTGAGGGGTTGGCAAGGTCATTTTCCTCCCCCTCAATCCACAAATCTTGTCCAGATTCTCCCCCCTGCCCTATTCCCTTATTGCCACTCCAGCACAAGAAGCAAAAATCAGCCACACCTCCCCAGCTAGGGATTCCCTCAACACAAGGGAAGCCTTCAGCTGGTATAGTTGGTTCCTATGACACTTCAATCGCACACGCACAAACCCCTCCCCAGTGAAGAGTAAGTTTCATCAGTGGGGGAGAATATATGAGAATCCAGCCATGTGAATAGGCCAGGTCTTCAGATGGTATGAATTGGCATAGCGCCATTCATCCAACCCATACTTTTTAACTTGTTGATAAGAATACTGTGGGAGACCGTATCAAAAGCTTTGCTAAAGTCCATGTATATTACATCCACCACTTTCCCCTCATCCACAGAACCAGTCACCTCTTCATAGAAAGCAATCAGGTTGGTGAGGCATGACTTGCCCTTGGTGAATCCATGTTGACTGCTCCTGATCACCTTCCTCTCTTTTATGTGCCTTAAAATGGATTCCTTGAGGATTTCAGATGCTCACACTTTGTGAAACAGTTGCCCTTGAGGCTGAAGTTTTCCAGGATTAGTCTCTACCCTAAAAAAGGTAAAAATTATTTTTGAACATTTGAGCTCAACACATTTTTTGCTCTTTGAACAAGAGGAGACAGTTAATAAAAGTACATTTTTTTCCCATGACAAAAAATAGTATGAAGCTTGAACTGGAACAGCCTTACAGCTGAAAAGGCAGAGCTTTGAAAGTTGGCATGTGTCTCCAACATTACTCCTTCCTTCCCTGAACTGCAATTTAGGAAGGCCAGGATGGTATTTGAAGAGAAAAGTGTATAGGATGAAGGTATGCTCACAAATTAGAAGAGTTTTTACAATGTAGTAGCCAGGTTTATTGAAGATGGGCACCTGTGGTTAAATCAGTGACAGCACAGAGTCCCCAGCACCTCCCCCCCACAACCAATGTCTATGTCTAAGCATACGCTAGCATCATTGACATAATGGTCCATTAAGTAGTGACTACTATGGCAGTTAAATGATAGAAAGCAGTAAAAAATATTTGGACACGCAACATGCATCAAAGGCTGCAGAACCTTTTCAATTTTATTTTATATAATATATTATGTAATTAGAGACTGTGTCTCCTGAGCATTACAAAGTTTTAAAATATCTAAACTTCTATTTCTCAAGTAATGCATGTAATTCACTGAAAGTATTCTGCATTCTTTGATATACAAAATGTTTCCCTGAATATTTTTAAATTAAATGCCAAAAAACTGATCATGGAATATGTAGGTTGCACTGTTAAAAAGAAAAATAAAAAATCAGAAAATGAGCGATCTTAGCTATAGTAATGTTCCTATACAGAAAGGCACAGTTAAGACTGCACATTCATTTCCTAAAATGATATTTTTTAAACAATACAACATTGCATGAACATACTTTCGTGGGCATTTAATTTGATACCCAAAGTCTGCATTTATCTGCTCGGTATCATTTTAATAAAACTTTCCATTCCAGAAGCTTCATGATTGTGTACTTGTATGTATGCAATGAGGGAGTATGGGCATTTGTCCATGTGTGATTAAGTGTGTGCGTTTGAATCAGTGTAGATTTCCTGGAGATGTGAGAAATTTAGGAACCTTTAATTGACCTAACTGATTTCAACACTCCAATTTTTTTTTTTTTCCAAGGACACATAACTTCAGGGAAAGCTTGTTGATTAATGTGCTCTCTCAACTTCAGAGAGATGTAGTGATTACATTTCCAACAGAAAGCCTGGGGAGGTTAGAGCTGAAACTTGTTTCAGCCTGTAAATCTCAGCACTATGCACCATCAGCCAATCTTTGTTATGGTTTGGTTCAGTGTAGAGAAATTCCTAGCAAACTGCTTGATATCAGCATCCAAAAACCAGGTTTCTAACCAAGTGCCAAAAAGATGCAATTTTCTCACGATGCATTTATGGGTTAAAAAAGTCCACAGAAGTACTGCAAAATGTACAGTTCAGTTCAAGAATAACTGCAATCCATAAATTATGCAACACATCAAGTACACAGTGACGGTAACTTCCAGGTTTGTCACCCAAATAATGCACAGACTAGTTGGTAAATTGCCTAAATATGAAAAATAATGAGTGTGTCAATTGAGCAAGGTTGCTACACCAGTTCAAAACTCATGGTTGGCAACAACACGCTGAATTGCTGAGTCTGCTCTTTTGTGGAGATACAAAACATAGTGGCCAACTAGAGCAGAGTCAAGCAGTTTTTTTTTATGAAAAACTGCAGGATACAAATACAGTGCTCAGTGAAAGATCTTGTTTATTACAAGTCATTCAAGCTAAGAAGTTGTTTGGATTTTCCTATTCAGTCTTCTGAAATGTAGATCTGAACAACATTACACCACATTAGAAGACTAATGAATTTTATCCCAGTGCTTTCATATAAAATAGTTACAAATCTGAACATATGATTTGGAATTTTTTCAGCTGAAGGTACAATCAAACCCAAGTACACCAAAAGATAGAGTAGCTTCTCTGAAGATTCAGTGGGGAAATATCTAGTAATTCCAGCCATTGAAAGACATTTTAATTAGCATGAAACAAAGATAAAAGTGTTGCAACACAACTGAGGTATTTATAAGAGCCTTCATAGTATCTACGTGCCCCACAATCATTAATGGATTTTAGACTTATAACATGCATCTGAAGTATAGATGCATTTCCACCAATCCAATTGCATATGTTTCTGTGCAAGGACATATATGTTATGTAGATCAAGCTTTTCCAAGGAGTCTAGGAGATTTAGTCACGCCTCTTCTATTAAAATTAGATATTTATCTAAATCCCCTAGACTGCTTTGAAAATGCCTAACACGATATATTATTCTTCTACTGGCCTGCAATCTGTGAAAAGAGAAAAAGTTTTCCAGATGGGAAAAATCAGCATCTGTTCATGGATATTCCATAAGCAAAAATATATATATCTGAGTTGTAATAAGATAACATCATGTCAAAATGCTTAAATCTAAGCATCTTCAAGAACCACCTTTGTGATCTCTCTGCCCTTTGCCCCTAAGACACTATGGAAAACCCTCTGGAACAGAAGTATAGGACTTTTTTGTAACAAGCCATAGAATTTAATAGAGAATTATATATAATCCTGCTATAATATTCTACAAAGATTTATTTTAAAAGGAATTTATATAATTTAAAGTAATTTCTATTGCATCTTTTAAAAAATTTAGAAGCCTATGGGCTTCATCCATATTAAACGCAATATCACTGATTTTACAATCTCTTCCTTCAACATCCCCTCCTCTTACGAAAGAAACCCAAAAAACTAATACCAAACTTTTCAGTTCCTCACTTCTTCTCCTGTCTGTTCCAGATTCTTTAACCACCCTCAGCTGATTTCATGAGGTCTCTAAATGAACAAGTAGTCTGCGAAATGCATTGTTCAAGTAAACAAACAGAATGCAGCAGGGCTCCCCTATCACCACCACCACCGTTTAGTTCTTTCTAAAAAGATTCACTTTTCTTGAAATTGAAAAGGAGGTTTTTAAAGGGTTTTTGTTTGTTTTTGTGGGGGTGGTTGTGTCTGTTGGTGATAAGGCTGGGAGCAGGGGGTGTTGGTGGTGCACAGAGACTTACAATTATAGTCACAAACTATTATAGTCTTCTTTTCAGCTTGGATCATTTGTTTACTAAGTAAAACTGGCAAACAAGATTTGCTGGTTTTTCCTGTCCCTGGATAGGGGATAGTCCCAAGCTCACAGAGATGTAAACACCACCATCCAAAGACTATCTAGGGGAAACACAGTACACAGGAGCTGACACAGAAGAGCAAAGCACTTTGAGGAATTGAGTTTTAAGGGATGGATTCAAATTCTGGTCATTTACATGAACTACCATTTCAGGGAAGAGCAGAAAATGAAAAGCAGACACTTGTTCCAAGAACAAATTGGTCTAATATTGCTGTAGGTTGGGGATGTTAAGCTAAACATGGAAGATTTTCTTCAAACAGTCAGACAGCTGGCTTTTACTGTATTCTGATCTGGATTCATATAGCAATGAGCATTCTTTGAAGTTTCACATAAACACAAAGGCTTTATCTATACAGCTATTCATAAAGCAATAACCAAGCATAGGGAAATCCATCCACCCCCAGCCTCTCCCAAAAAAAAAAAAAAAAAAAAAGGATCTCTTCATAGCATCTAATTCTGTGGGAGGAGTCTAGCTCCCCCTGCACAGAGTGCCCAGTTTCTCTAGCTGTGTGTGAATTACGTGGGGACAGGAGTGGCATTCACCCTTCACCTTAAAGATAAATTGCAGGGCTGCAACACAGCCCTTCCACAACCTTACTTATTTATTAATTGTGTAATGGCAACAGTGTTTTAAGAGTTTCACAGGCAGGTCTAAAAACAAGGTTTCTGTTCCAAAGAATTTACTATCAAAGAACTTAAAACTGAGCCTATCGGTTGAAACAGCAGCCACCACCCTTTTACTCCTTGATGTAGGAATTTTCAGTAACCGGCCTCATATAGGACTGGATCCTATACCCCTTCACCTACCCCCCCCACGGGCCCCCCAGTGGTTCCCTCCATCTAGCATAACTGGAACCAACACAAACACTTCTGTGACATGGTTGAAGGAAGGGGGTTCCCTGTATAGCCTCACTACAGGGCTTACCTGGTACTGATTCCTTGACACTTGGATCTGGCAATAGGCCTTCTGGGGGCATATCCCATTGTTCTTTGTGCTGCAGTAAGCTGAGCATCGCTGGGAAACAATGAGAATATTATGGGACAAGTTATCTGGCCTTCTGGGCATAGGAAGGGAATTGTGGGAAGGCGCTGGAGGACTATCAGCACTTGAGTGATTAAGCCTGTGTCCTCACTACAAACTGTCCAAGTAATAGCAGAACCCAAGCCCTAACTCACCCCCACAGCCATGCCTGCTTACCTAGGTTGAAAGCAACAAACTTGAATGGGGGAGGGGGGGGGAAGCTGTGCATGGACAGATGGAGTAAAGGGCAACACCTGAGTAAAATCCCAGGTTAACTCTACATTGAAGACAAGCCCTATAAGAAGAGTTTTAAACACTGAAGCAACCAGCCCATAGATATATTGTTTTCCCCAGCGCACTGGCTCATCACAAAAAGCTGAACATGCATATAACCGTCTTTATACCTTAACAAGTCAAGTTACCCTGCTCTTACCTTAAGACCTCTGACAATTAGAGCCTAAACTATAATTATTGTTTCAGAAAGCTAATTATGTTGTTGAAGCCTCCCTATGCTGCCTTGTAAAATTACACATAGCGTTTCATTTGAGCCTCTGATAGATTTTTCAGGGTGTAGCCTCCTTTTTAAACCAGTCATTCAAATGTCTTTATGACTCCTTAGCACTCCCCCAGAAAATTGACTGATGTGTACACGCCTCCGCAGACAATTTTGGTCTCGTAATCAGCCAGCACTAAACAAAAGGTGCTCTGTTTGTAGCAGCTATGGGTAAATATTGTAGTGACTTTCCCCTCCCCCAGGAGTACAGGTGACTGTAGCTTGAGCTCAAGAATGGAAAACAAACAGTGTTCACGTGGCGTGTGGTACCACAGGTCACCAGCTCTTGGAAAGGAAGTTAGAGCTTTGATGACACCGAAGTTTTGGGATTATTTTAGTTAGAGTGGTCTTGCCATGGAACTCAGGCACCATTATGTACTGTAGAGGACAGGGTCTGCTTAAAAGAGAGGCATTTTCATGCTACTAAGTGAGGGATCAATAGATTTAGGGCTGACTAGCTGTGACAATTTAAATGAGGGAGAGTATAAGTGAGCTATTGAAAAACACACCAAGTCTCCCTTTGTTACCAAGAGAGTCTTTAAGAATGGACTTAAAAGAAAAGCAGCATGAGTTTCCATGAGCAAGATCTGGTAGATCTCAAGATAGAGAATCAGATTTGATATAAGCATGCCATTGTAGGCTATGGTGTTATGGCCATTTAGGTTAGGTCTCCAAATTGCCCCACTTTTGAAAATTCCACTGAAACACTGAAGCCCTTGGAGATGTGTTCCCTAGCTGTAGAAGAATCTGAACAAGTGTTGCACCTAACCTGTTTCACAATGCAATGCCTTCTCCTTCTGCACTGAATCAGACTGGAATAGGGAGAATAGCTTCTTAAAGCAATGGTCCTCCATCTTTACTGTATCGGGATCCCCCTACCCTCTAGCCAGGGGCTAGGTAGAATCCCATACCACCGTTTTTAGTAATGTGGAAAGGGCAGGGTGCTCATAAGCCTTGACACGTGTCTGAATCCCCAGGCACAGAACACATGCTTTACAGGACAGAAAGAGACAGGAGAAATACAGCAGCAGTATTTTATGATGGGCAAGTATTACCCTCATTTTACAGATGGGTAAAGTGAGGCACAGACGTTAAGCTCTTACCTGAACCAGGAATACATTCCAGGTTTTCTTATTCCCAACCCCTTGCTTTGTCTACTAAGCCAGACACAAAGCCATGAGAAAACCTCAAAGTGACAAATTTAGGCAACGTGCTACAGCAGTCACTATTAAGAAGAGTAAAAAAATGTTGCGGACCGTTTCTATCAAGCGTTCACTCTTTATGTAGAGCAGGAACTAATAGCAAATACCAGTGTGTGGAAACTGGGCAAAGGTTGACTCTTTAATGGCAGTTGCTGTCTGAGGCAGGACTTGGATCCCTTGGGACAGACCATATGACAGCATACTAGTGGTATAGAGATTGACGTTCCTTTTGGGGTGTCCCTGGATAGACCTAGCCATCAAATCCCAGTTAGCCAGAGCTCCCCGAGGGAAATTTCCAAACTCGCGAAACAGAAGAGCCACAGACTTGCATTCAAAGTGGTTCTGCTGCACCACATAGTCCTTTCAAACTGTAAGGCCTCCAGGACATGGGTTGTGTCATGATCTATGTTTGTGCAATACCAGAGGCCTCCCCAAGCCTGAGCGAGGCTGTGGGGCACCATCATCATTGCCACCAACAATCACTCTTTCTTCTGTGTGAAGTCATTTTCATCACTGCAAGAAATGTGTGTGCTTTATAGTGCTACGAGTAGTGAGATTAGAAATAGAATAGCTAGAGATGAGGGATGTTAAAGCCTAAACGTTTAAATGTGTAAATGGTAACCAGCTGCTTAAACATTTTAAACAGATGATTGGCATTTAAATTGGGAGGAGGAGTGCCTCAGTTTCCCCATGAGCGAGAGCAGTTGGAGCCCAATGTGGGGCGGGGAGGGAGTCGCAGCTGGGCTCAGCTCAGCTCCCCATAAGTGAAAACTGCCCAGCTACGGCTCTGCACACGTGGCAGGGGGGAGCCGCAGCTAGGCAGCTCTGGCTTGGCAGTAAGGAGCCCTGCCCAGCTCCCCCACACCGCTCCCAACGCATTTAACTGTTTACATGTTCTATTTTTAGAAACTTTAAACGGATTATTAATTAAACTAATTTCTGCATCCCTACTAGCTATGCAGCTGGCAAAGCAGTAGCGGGGTGGGGAGAGAACAGTTATTGCTTCTTCCTGTTACTTAAAGGAATTTAGCCTTGGTGCACCTCCTGGTCTGAACAAGCTTTGTGCAAATACAATCAGCTTTTCTGTAGGCCACCAAATATCTAGTTCCTCCATTTTGCCTTTCTTTCAAGGAGATCTAGGGGTCTTCAGGGCAACTGGTGTTACCACAAAATGAAAGTTGCCTGTAGGGTAAGCAGACCTTTAAAGAAATCTAGTTCCAATGCCTAATATATTGTGATTTCTTTTGTCTTCAGAACACACCCTCACTGTGCGAATTCATATTGGCAAGCCATAAATAAGGCCAGTGTGTTGACACTGGGCCCAGATTTTTTCCTTTTCCAGTCACTTCAGGCTGGGTCATGCCATCATTCATCACTATGCTTTGCCAGTTACTGTGTTCTACTGTATATGCACTAGCACGGTGGTTCCCAACCTTTTTGGCTCGAAGGCCACAAATATCATTTTTACAACCCTGAAAGGCCACCAGGCTATCAACTCATAAAAAATGCATTGGCGTGCACACCGTTAAGGACTACAGGTCACTTCATATTTAAAGTAAATATTTTGATGCTACCGTGCTCCTTTTTACATTCACTATTTTATACCTACAAATTACTCACACTATGACACACACGCACAGACAAAGCACTAGTGTAGACGAGTGACTGTCACTACACACTGAAGCACATGGCCTGTTAGCTAAGTCACAGTGGCTGACCTGCTAAGTGCAGGCCAAACGGGAAGGCACTGATTTTTAGAGTCTTGCTCCTCCTCAAGCATGGTAGGTCCTGGCTGTTCTGCGCCTACCCCCAGTAGACCCATGCTCTCCACTGGGGTCCCTAGGCATGTTTGTCTGTCTGTTGACTGCAGTGCCAAAGAGGCATGTCTTTTCCATCCTTAGGTGAAGCAAACCTGGGGCAATATTTTACTTCCAAACCAGGACAAAAGAAAGGGTTAGTCAATCCCCAGCTTGCTCATGGAGTTTGTTCTGGGCTACTTTCAGGCACTGGTTCCCCCTTGCAATTGCGCAAGATGGTACTGTAAGTCTGCCTCAGTTTACCTTTTATTAGAAGAAGTCACCATTTAGTCCCATGTCTGGTAATTCCTTGCTATGACTCCATCCCTCTGGCTGGGTTGTTAGTAATCGCTCTCCTCTTTGAGACAGGAAAGAGTCGGATGAGTCAGAAGGCCAGTAACCCTAGCAAAGGGCCAGTCTCCAGACTTTATTCTTCAGGCTGTACTAAACTCTCTGCCAGGGCTGATAAGAGAATCAAGGCCCACCCACTCCTCCGGGTTCTGATCTTGGGTGAAGCAGCTGGATCAGTTCTTTCCCATCTTTTACTGCTGCCAGCCTCACCTCTCCCATAGACTGTTGCCCAGACATGTTCAGTGAGCCTCTTCTGCTGGAGGTCCAACTACCTGGGCAGCTTCCTGCCAGTCCATTGCAGGAGGACTCTACTCTCAGTGGTTCCTCAACTTCTCCAACAGTCACCGTCCTTTCTGATCTTCATCAGCCCCACTAGAGGAGGCAGCTTAAGTTTTGTAAAGGTGTGAAGAGTCCTTGCACACCCCCTTGTGGCCTGGTGTGCCCCACCTTAGCTCCCTCTCCCGCACCTGTTGGGGCAGCCTAGGTTAGCTTTAACTGCCTCAAACAAGAAGTCAACATACACTAACAAATGTTCCCTTTTATAGGGTTTCAGGACAAGAGAAAGTACGATACACTGTTCAAGGGTCTAATCTGAATAATAGAAAGAAACGACATCCAAGAAGTTGTTTGAGGCAAGAGAATTACTCAACTCCAGTAGAGTCAGAGTAGCATCCTGCCCTACTGATGGCAAACAGGTCATAACCTTACCAGTCCACCACTTGCCTCTCGGGCTCTAAACACCCTTCCGTTCAGCAGATCTGAATTTTGTTTCTCTTTTCATCTATCTGTGCTCCCTATTGCATCTTGTTTGCTTAGATCCTCTTCCCCAGCTTACAGAAGAGGGTTGGGATCTGTAGTGTCCAAAGCTCAATCTGATCTTATACTGGCTTCACTTCTGCCAGGCACAGCTGAGGATCGTATCTGTCTGCACCCCAAGATCTATGGAAACCATCCATCCGCATATAAAAATACAGACATTAGCAGTTTGTCCAGTGGTCGGTCTCTTAACTGGTCTTTAAATACAAACAGCATTGACTTACAATTTATTATTAGGGAGTTAAACTACTTCCTCATTTTTAAGAGAATAACTCCTTGTGAATAAGAATGAAATAAAGACAGGATTCAATAGAAACCTCAGCTCATTCTCCTACTCTGAATCCTTCAGCTATCCTGAGCTTCTCACCCTTCCTCACCCTGCTCTGTGCTGTACTCAAGACCCCTTTTTTGCAGAGCTGTACTCAAACCCTCTTATTTGCAGATTCTTGGAATCTCAGAAACACCTGTGTTTGTTCTGACATTTAACCCAACAGTACAGATCATCCCAGTGCATTAAGTAGGATTTGCAGGTGCCAATGTAACTTAGCACAACAGAGCTCTAGTTGTATGATCATTGCTTTCCTAGCAGTGGTAAAAAATACTTATACCCACAAGCCAAAGGAATGGGTCTATTGCTAGCTGCCTAAATCAGATCTTTGCTGCTGGGCTTCTGTTGTGGTATGGAATACTACTTCTCTTCACTTCTTTGTGATGCTTATGACAGCACCTACCTTGGGAAAGCTCATCGGCATTTTTATCCTGAACTCCAGGTTTAAAAGGTATTTGTAACATTTGTTCTTTCCTAGGATTTCGAGTTGGGGTAGCAGGGTGGGAAGGGGCATAGTAAGCAGTTGTTGTTCGCAAACAAATCTCTACCAGGGCTGCCTGGTCTTACAATTAGAGAATGGGAGAGGAAAGAGAGGAGCCAAACAAATCTTCCAAGTCATAAAAATGACCCATTATTTTTAAAAAAGATGCATCAAAACATGTTGGGATGGTGAAGGTTAACGTCCTCATGGTGATTTTTAATCATAGGTGTGTGCAGCACATTTCATTAGGGGTTTGTTTGTTTTTTTTAAAGGTGAACATTTATTGAATACTCAATCATAAAGGACATTATTTCTATTCATCAAACAAACTAAAGAAACTAAAACTTAACTAAACTTAATTTTTTTAAATTAACAACTAAACTTTACTGAAAAAAATACAAACTTAAAAAATGAGATACAAAATACCAAATTTTTGCTGTAGTGATAACCAGGCGTATACAAAGATACAGTCAATTTTCATGATCTTTATCTTTAACCAGATAATGAGCTAACCCAAATTGACCAAAACAGATTAAGGCAGGGGTGTCAAACTAATTTCCTATGGTGGGTCACATTTAAATTAAATTTAGTTCAAGTGGGCCACACATAGCATACATCTTGTGCTCACAGCGCTCTACAGACTCTGCTCTCCTCTGTAAAATCTCCCGGCAAACTGGAATTCGGCAGCAGAGAGGAGAGTGGGACTCGCGACGAAGAGTAACAGGCCTTTTTCTCTCCGCCACGAGCTCTCGTGGTGCCGCGCGCTGACGCGACATCTCACGGCCTTTTACTCTATGCTGCCAGATCTCGCGGTACTACGCATAGACGTGAGATCTCATGGACTTTTACTCTCCACCGCAAGTTCTACTCTCCGGCAGCAGCACACGGACTTTTACGGGAGCCTCCTGCAGTACCTCTCCCTCTCTCCAGCTTCCTACCGATCTTATAGGGATACCTGTCTTCCTCTCAAGGCTGTTAATACGGCAGAGGTAGATTCAAGCAGTTCCTTCTTATGGGACCTGTGACAAGGGGCCTGGTCTAAAAGATGGCTGCCATAGGAACACCCCCCCATCTATTTTGCATAAAGAAACTTGAGTTGCTGCCCACTGGCTAGGTATTTATAAGCCAAAGCTAAACAGTAGCCAGCATCTTACCAGTTAAGTGGATGAATCTTAACTATTTACCTACCAGCTTACCTAAATGTAGCATTGTCTAACACAGAAGCCAAAGTGCAATAGAAACATGCAAAAGTAGACTTACACTGCTGTGCTCAGGTAGGTACCCCCTGTAAAGTTTACCATGAGTTACCAATGGGACTCATTTTTATTTCAAACAGCAAACTAACTTCCAGATGCTCACGATCCATAAACATATAAATCTTGAAATATATTCAGTTTGCAAATATCTACATTCATGGTTGATTTACAGTGTATAGTTAATGCCTGATTATTTCATTGTGTCATTTGCCAGTATATGAATAATTTATGATCACTCATTAACAAAACCCAAGAACGGGTAGATTCAAGATATTGATTCACAGCCAAAAGCATGAAAAGTAAATGAATATATGCGGAAAGTTTAGAACAGGAGGGGAAGAGGGGAGAATATACTTAGCCACCTCAATTTTCTATAGCAGCTCAAGGTGGGGAGAGTATACAGTGCACTACCTGAAAAATGTTGCTGAAATATGACAGTGGAAGCCTTCTGTCAGCTCAGTAACAGGATCGTAAGCTATCTTCATGCTACTATTATTCAGGCATGGGTACATGGTGGTGCAGAAAGAGGTGACATGGGCAGGACGTGGAAACTGAATTTATTGCTCATATTGTACCCTCTACTGGCTGACTTCTATAACTTCTACTTTTTGAGAGCAGATGGCAGGATTCAGAGCCCCTTGTCTGCTGACATCATTTAAAATTGCTGGTGCCCTGAAGTGTTTCCTCCATTTAGTTGCATCTCACCGCACTGCAAGAGCTCCAGAGCTGAGAATTTCTCAAACAACTGAAAGAAGAATCCAGAGATATGTCACAAAATGTAGGGC
Source organism: Mesoclemmys tuberculata (assembly GCA_007922155.1). Lineage (NCBI taxonomy): Eukaryota > Metazoa > Chordata > Testudines > Chelidae > Mesoclemmys > Mesoclemmys tuberculata. The sequence continues at coordinate 72,298,075 of ML675616.1, forward strand.
CCAAGCATGAAAGTTGGTGAGTATCTGAGGTCATTTTTAAACATATCACCACAGATAAACTTGGCAGTCTATAGATAACTAACAGCCTCCCAAAGAACTTACAAACTAACTGAGAAACAATAATATAAGGATAACATAGGGAGAGAGGGCACCCGCCATGGAAATGAGGGGGAGGAAGACAAGCTTTACATAATATTATGTTATTTGTACTATGCAACATAAAATATTTGAAGAAGGGAGAAGAAATACAGCAAGTACATGGTGTTCAGGATCAAGAACACTTTGTTTCAAAATAAAGATATGTTTAAAGCTGCATCCCATTTTAAAAAGAAATTGTAGAGAGGAGAGGTTAACTGTGATCTCACCTTTGCCAATGTAAATAGAGTTACTCCAGTAATGTCAATAGGGGCTAGTCTAGATTTCCACTAATGTGACTGAAGGCCTGTCTACACAACACAGTTAAGTCAACTTAAATTAAGTCGACATCCAGCTGACACTGTAATTAAGTCAGTCAGGTGTGTCCACCCCATGCTCATTGTGTCAAGTGGAGTATGTTCTCACTAGCAGAATTTGCATCGATGCAGCATTGCACCATGAGTAGCAATCCCACAGTGCAACTAGTCACAGGGGGGTTGAGGAAGGGCTTGCAATGCCTCATGGGACAAAAACATTGTTTCAGGACAGAATGGGGACGTGGCTTCAACCTCCAATGATGCAGTTTCCTCCCTTCCACCCTACCCTGATATCAACAGCAAACAAACCATACTTTTTTGCACTTTTCTTTTCAAAAGCCCGGCTTAGTCACACGTAAGCCATAGCCTGTGAAGCCTGGTGCCCGCTCAGCTGTGCGTTCCTATTGTGAGCATCATAAACACCTCATGTCTTATCCTGCTGTATATCCAGAGCCAAGACAGACTGCCACATGGAACATTGCAATGTCCTTCAAGTAGCCCTGCTGCAAGCCAGAGAACAAAACAATTCCCGGTTGTTGCTAGCAGTTGCAAAGCAGCTGAACATGGTGGAGCTCTGGTTCTGATCCCAGGAAACTGACTAGTGGAATTGCATCGTTATGCAGTTATGGGATGGTGAGCAGTGGCTGCAGAACTTTCAAAATCAGAAGGCCGCTTTCCACAGCCCTGAAGCACGGTAGCACTGAAAGGAGACCTGCTCTGGGAAGCAAGTGATGATTATTCTGTGGAAGTTTGCAATGCCAGGCTGCTACTGGTCAGAAGGGAATCATTTGGAAGTGGTAAATCCACTATGGGAGCTGTTGTGATCCAAGTTTGCAGGGCCATCAATTGACTTCTGCCAAGAAGGGTAGTGACTCTGCTAAGAAAGGCAATGTGCAGGACAGAGAGGATTTTGCCATGTTGGAGTTCCTTAACTGTGGTTGGGTGATAGATGGCACACATATCCCTATCTTGGCACCAGATCACATTGCCAAAAATAACAAACTGAAAGGGATACTTTTCTATGGTTTTGCAGGTGCTGGTAGATCACACGGGCTGTTTCACCAACATCAACATGGGATGGTCAGGAAAGGTGCATGACGCATGCATCTTTAGGAACACAGGTCTGTTCAGAAAGCTGCAATCAGAGACTTTCTTTCCAGATCACAAAATAACCACTGATGATGCTGACATACCAATAGTAATCCCGGGAGACCCATCCTATCTCTTTCTCCCATGGTTCATGAAGCCATGCACTGGCTATCTGGAGAGCAGTAAGGAGCGGTTCAACAATAGACTGTGCAAGTGCAGGACGGTGGTGGAGTTTGCTTACAAGGCTAGACCTCAGTGAAAGCAATATTTCCATTGTTATTGCTGCCTGCTGTGTGCTCCATAATATCTTTCTGCAGGGGTGGGGCATAGAGGCAGATTGGCTCCTCAAAATTAGCTGCCAGCCTGATATCAAGGCAATAAGAAGATCCCAGTGAGGAGCTCTACATCTCTGGGAGGCTTTGAAAACATGTTTCAGTAATGAGCCACAGTAACATGTACTGCTTATCTGCGTTGTGCCTTCCCATACCATCCCCTCCAGTGCATCAGTTTCCCTGCACCTTCCCTCCTCTTCCCCCACAAGCTTGGAATAAATAAAGCGTATTTAATTCCCAAAACATTGACATTTATTGCACGAATATATAGAAACTGAAAGACCAGGAAAATAATTGAACCTTGGGCAAATGGCGTGATAAAATTGGGAGGGGAGAAACCAAGTCAGCTTGTCTGTGAAAGCACCGAAGTCTTGTCTATCAAAGGTCTTTGAATGGCTGCCTTTTGTGCTTAGAACCCTCCCTCAGTGTTGAGTGGAAGGGATACTGCAAGTTCCTCCCCACCCCCACCTCCCAGAACGTTTGTGGGAGGGGGACTGGGAAGAGCGTGACGTTTGCTGGCCATTCTGCAGGGGCTGCAGAGAGACTCTAGCCTCAAGCTGCTTTTCTTGAAGCTCAGCCAGACACCTCAACAGGTCTGATTGGTCCTTCATAAGCTGCAGCATCTCCTCCTGCATGGCATGCTCATGCTCCTGGGCTGCTCTCCACGTTCATATTTTTCAGACAATGAAATCCTCCAGGCTCTTATCTCCATGTCAGCCGTTCTGGGGGTGTTCATTATCTCACTGAACATGTCATCACTCATTCTCTTTTTCTTTCTTCTAATCTGCGAAAGCCTCTCCACCAGTGTGGAGGATGCACTGAAGGTCAAGCTTTCCACTGTAAGGCATGCAAAGCACAAGGCAACCATAGACAGTACATACCGTGGGTCTAGCAGAAAGTTGCTATTTAAAAATCACTCCCCTTATTACACTGACATAATTAGTATCCCTAGCTATTCAATGAACCGGTTTTCTGTTCCAGCCCTGGTAAGTACGGCCCAGTGGCACGGCCAACGGACCTTGTGCTGCAACTGGTAGACAACCCACATCTGGAGTACAGGTGGACAATGCCTCTTCCCATTAGCAACATGGATGGTGTTTGGAAACCAGGGACCAACATTAAGGCTCCCATAGTGCAGTCTCTGTCTGAGGCAGCCTGGTGGGAAGGTGTTTGTGGCTACGGGAAAACCCAGGACACCCCAACCCCCTTCCCTTAATGCTGCTGGTAGTAGTCGCCCTGAGCTTGCAAATTTTGAGGTTAATGCTGATCCTGACACCCAAACCTCCAGCATGTTAGGGAAACCATGGTTGAGGGACCCAGAAATCACCATGATTGGGGAATCACATGTTCTATTATTTGCTGTACGAGCACTGGTACTGAAATCTTCCACCATCTCCCCTACATGATGCTGTGTGATATTAGTCTCTTGATGGTAACAGAGGCAGCAAGGGAGCAGATGCTGCAAGCATCTGGGTACAGATCTTGTCCTTATGCTGCTATGCTGTGTATCGCAATGATGCCAGCAGAATTAATACTGGAGTGGCATGGCAAAGTGTCCTACTGTGATGGAAGAAATAAGGCAGCCCTCCCCAGAAATAAGGCAGTACCTCCATGAAAGTTTCCTAGAGAACTCCATGGAGGATTCTCAGGCTATCCCTGCGCACATAAACAGCCTTTTCTGGGTGGTACTCTCTGTGTAGCTGGAGTGGCCACTGGAAAGCAGATACCCACTGCATCTCACTTTTTGCTCATATTAAATAAAACATAAGAGCATGTAACCCTTGTAGTTTGACTGGAATTGCAAATTCAATAGAGGTGCCTTTCCCAGCAACATGCTTATTCATGATAGTGTCCTGTGACCAGCTGGAATGCTCTGGGGTTAAAATAGCCGCTAGCTCTCAAGGAACATGGATCCCCCGCTCACCTGTCTCCCATTTTCCTCCTCATCCTCCTCTTCCTCATCCAAAATGCCCTCCTCCTCATTGTTGCCTGAGGCAGCTTCAAACTCAGACTTCTGGGAGGCATCCACACTGCATTTGGGGTTAGTGGTTCGCCACGGGGAATCGCATGCAGCTCATTGGGTCAGCATAAGGCAGCATGTGTGTGGTGCAGAACCAGAATGACTGTTCACCTCCCTTGTCTTCTGGTACGCCTGCGGCAGTTCTTTGATTTCCACATGGCACTGCTGTGTGTCCCTGGTGTAGCCCTTCTCCACCATGCCCCTCATGATCTTTTCATAGATGTCTAGTTTCTATGGCTGGATTGGAGCTGTGCCTGCACAGACACTTCTCCCCACAGACCATTAGATCCACCATCTCCTGGGTACTCCAGGCTGGAGTGCGTTTGGAGTATTGAGTCACCATGATCCGGTGGGCTGGCGAGCTCTCCACGCTGATCAAACAGGAAATTCAAAAGTTCCTGGGGCTTTAACGGGGGAGGGGCTGCTTCCTTTGTACCTGGCTGCCATGCAGTAGAGTTGAAAATGATCTCCAGAGTGGTCACAGAAGAGCATTGTGGGACATCTCCCAGAGACCAATTCAGTTGACTTACACAACACTGTGTCTACACTGCCTCTCCGTTGACACATCAACCCCGAATTAAGCGCTACACCTCTCACAGAGATGGAGTAATTAATTCAATGTTAACAGGAGAGTTAAGTCAGCAGAAAGGACCTGGTAGTGTAGACATATTATTAGGTCAGCATAAGGCAGCTTCTGTCGACCTAAGTTTGTAGTGTAGACCAGCCTGAAAGCAGAATCTGGCCTATAATTTCAGTCTGCCATATATTGTTAAGAAGGATGTAAGATATTTAAAAAATAACTCAGACTGGGTTATTTGAGGATAAGAGATGATAACCTAGATAATGATGTTTCTAAGTATGCCTTCCAAGTCAACTTTTCCATAAAAAGGCTTAGGCACAATAAATGCAGCTAGAATTTGGGCTTCCCAGGAGTAAGCCATTGATCAAGGTTGTTAAAAAGCTATTTTAAAAATATCAAGTGACCAATCAGTTTTGCATCATGCTCATGTGTTCTACAGTAAGACTGTGGTCAAAGGCTAATCCAAAACCAATTCATTTCGATTGGGCTCTAGATTGGGCCCATACTGAATACTATACTATCTTCAATCAGGCTTGGGACAGCAATGCCATGATTATATTGTAAATGGCAAAAATAACCCACTTTTACTTTTCAGTCTTGAAAAACTACACTGATTGCATACCTTGCATGCATTTTTGTTTTAAACTACTAAAACATTAAGGGTATAGAAAAATATTAATGAGATGAAACTAACAAATGGAAAGTTCAGGATGATCAGCAAGAACTTCCTGTCCTCATTTAACAAACCACAAATGTCCCAAGGGAATTTGCAGAAGCCACATCGTTGGGACCTTTTTAATATAGTGTACACATAGGCTTGGAAGGATTAGATTTGTATCAGTAAGTATTGACAAAGGTAGGTTTCACCATACATATACAAAATCGACAAAAAATATTTCCATCAATAATATTCAAAATTTACAGAAAGGCAAAGAAAAGTGCTGTGTGAGAGCTTAGAATTTTATTTAAAGATCTTTACTATGCATATTTTGACGTGATGTTGACACTTTGTTTTAACAGCTATAATGTTTTAATTTTTTAATCTCAACATCTACTGTTTTATTTATTGACTATTTCACACTCTCCTGTTGCGTAACCTCCCCATAACTTTATGCAAAAGTGAAAATTTGGATCAATAAAATTCTAAAAAATTCTTAAAAACACAAACATTAATATTATCTGTCAAAATTATTTTTTTTTAAATCGAATTCTACCAAAGCTATCCATGCTGATGCTAGACAATGCACTGTAGGAAATTATCCTGCACCAACAGGGAAATGAATTTGACAATCTAATTAGCCTTTTCTCGCTTTGACTTGTGTTATTTTAGAAATGTAATCATTACTTTCACAACATTGTCCTTGAGAAAGACTGAAGTTCAGCCTACAGCTTGCACATTTCCTGTTTTGACTGAAATAAAGGCAAGAAAACTCAAAACCTAGCTTCAGAAGAGCTTGCTTTAAGAGGATATTCACAGACAGTATTATTCTTTGTGCTTCATAATGGCCAGTGTCAACCTGACAAATGTTAACAGTTTATGCGTGTAGGATATTTTAAATAAAGAGGAAAGACATGATAGAAAGATTGTTGTGGGTAGGTGTCTTAACTATTATCTTTCTCTTTCCCAGAGCATTGATTTACACCTGGTGAATCCCACAGAGAATGGCTGGGTCTATACTGATGGCGGCAAATTCGCCGCTGTCAGATCGATGTCTCTGTATCAACTGAGCGGTCTGTGTAGACCCGCTCAGTCAATCCAGAAATCAACGGAGGAAAACCACCCCTGTAAGTGGCGCAGCGCAGTGTGGACAGCGTGTAGAACAGACACAGCAAAGTCAACAGGAGATACGCAAGTGTTTTACGTCACTTGCATATCTCCCGTCGACTGCTGCCAAATCTGGAAGGTAAGTGTACAACAGGCCACAGATGGCTATGGTAACAGCTGGTAGATCCAAGTTCTAAAAGCTTCCCCTTGGTATGACCCTTACAGATCTCAATGTGGCATGGGTATGCATCTGCTGAGTATGTAGTAGGTTGCCAAAGAGGGTTGAATAAGATACAGACTCCCCTTTCATGTAGTTTTTAGATGATATTTCTAATGCAAACTGACAATTAGAAAATGAGGCTTAATTTGATTCCAGTGTTTGTAGTTTTTTTTTTTTTAGATATACAGCTTAAAATTACATGGCATGAGGGAGTATGTGTCTTCCCCAGAAAAACACTCAGGATATTTCTACACAGCAAAAACAAACCAAAACATAACCATGAGTCTCAGAGCCTGGGTCAGTTGACTCAAATTTGCAGGGCTCACACTGTGAGGCTAAAAATAGCTCAAGGTCTCAGAGCCCAAGCTGAAGCCCAAGTCTGCACATCTACACTGCTATTTTCAGCGCTACAGCATGAGCCCTGTAAGACGGAGTCAGCTGACCCAGGCTCTGAGACTCCTCTTGCCATAGATTTTTTTTTCGCCATGTAGACATATGCTCAGATAGTCATAAGAACAGAGAGCCTCAGGAAAGACCATTAAAATCCAGATGTTAGAAACTGACCATCTCATATTCTTTCTAGGTGGATTACGGAAGATTTCTAGTGTTCTTGCACCGGAAGGTGTTATTGGTGCGGGTCTAACAATGGGCTCAGGACTCGTCGCTTGAACAGGTGAGGATGATGTATCTGCTCGAACAGGGAAGGGGGCTGTATCTGCTGCAGAGGTGGATAGAGAAGGGGAGCCAGGAACGGGTGACTCTTGACTCAATGATATCTCACCTGTAATGGTGAGGTCAGGCAGTTCAACTGGAGATGTGTCCCTGGGATATGTATGACCTGGCAACAATTGATCTACATGCCACCAAGGCAAGATCATCTGCAGTCTGGACAGGGTAAGAAACAGGTCCAGTTTCGGCGATGACTGTAGCAGAGACCCATTTTGCTCTAGAAACAGAGTTCTGAGCTAGGACAGGCAGTCCAGAACTAAAGATTTGGTCTTTTGCTCTGTGTGCACATCAGATGACTTCGTTTTGCTGTTGACTGTTGATCTGCTTTGGCGGGTTTCAGCAGATCAAATCAAGTGTGCAGCTGTCGTCCCATCATTTGAAAAGCCAGGGACATTTTGGTCGTAGCATAAGATGTGTTTCTGTAGGATAGTAAGAAGGTGCCCAGATGCTTTTGAATGGACGAATATCCCCTTGCAGATCTTAAAGTTTGTTTCATGGTCTCCTCAAACCTAATCCATTGTTGGATAGATGATACAGTGCTAAAGTGATGTGATATATCCCATTTGCTTTCATAACATTTTCAAACTCCTGAGAGATGAACTGTGGTCTGTTGTTGCTCACAAGTTGTTCTGGCAGACTGAAATGACTAAAGATTTCATGCTGTTTCTGGATAATATTTTCAGCAGCAGTGGATGGCATTATAGAGACATCTGGCCATTTAGAGTGGGTGTCTACAACAACCAGTAACATGCTTCCTTCAAATGGGCCAGAAAAAATCAATGTGAATACGCTGCCACAGGTTTTCAGGCCGGTCCCATGGGCATAGGGGCACCAACTGAGGCACATTCCACACACTCTGACATGAAGTACAAGCTCTTGCCTTACCTTCAATGGCACTGTCCAGGCCAGGCCACCAAAAGTAGCTTCATGCAATTTCTTTCATGTGCACTATTCCACAGTGACCTGAATGTAGCTGTTCTAACATCTGTGATCCCAGTAGTGGTGGAATAAAGATACGTATCCCTCACAAGAAGTAACCAGAATGGATTGATAACTCCATCCTTCTGGACTTTTAGGGAAGATGGTCAGGTGAGACCTGAGAGTCCTGTAGAGATGTTCCATGCATCACTAGGTCCATAACTTGGGACAGTACTGAGTCAATGTGAGTTGCTTTCTTTACTTGAGTGGCAGGGTGTGTTCTCTACCTGTTCAAAGTAGAAGATTTCTTTCTAACCAATATCTTGATGTTTAACTGGTAAAGGCAGCCTTGAGAGATCATCTGCATTGCAGTGCAGATTGGATTTCTGATATTTGATCTCATATATGTGTGCAGAAAGCAACAATGCCCATCATTGCATATGACTAGCAGCCAATGGTGGAATACCTGTGCATGGTCCAAACATTTATGTTAGAGGTCGATGGTCGGTGAGAAGTGTGAACTTCTGTCCAAACAGGTAATGGTGAAATTTCCGAATTCTGAAAACAATTCCCAGTGCAATTTGGGCATAGTTAGTTTCTGCTTTGCTTAAGGTGCGTGAGGCAAAAGCAATGGGTCTTTCCTTTCCCGAAGGCATGATGTGTGACATGACCGCTCCCACTCCATAAGGGGAGGCATCGCAGGCAAACTGTAGAGGTAAGGACGGATCAAAATGCATCAGAACCTCTGACTTTAGAAATGTGCGCTTAGCCTTGTTCAATGCAACATCACAGGCTTCAGTCCATTTCCAGACTTTGTTCTGGCCAAGGAGGTCATGTAGTGGTTTTAGCAATGTTTCTAACAGTGGAATAAACTTTCCATAATAGTTCAATAGCCCTAAAAAAGGAGCAAAGTTGGCTTACATTTTGAGGAGATGGAGCTTCCACAATAGCCTTGACTTTTCCAGGAGCCTTATGGAGGCCAGTAGCATCTATGATATGTCCTAAATATTCCACAGAGGTCTGGAAGAATCCACATTTGTCTTTGCAGACTCGAAGGCCATAATCTTCCAGTCTTTGTAGACCAGCCTCCAAGTTTTTAAGGTGATCCTCCTCATTCTTGCCAGTGACCAGGATGTCATCAGGATAGCACTGGACTCCTGGAAGACCACTCAATATCTGGTCCATAGTCTTCTGGAGCAGATGTTATTCCAAAGGGCAAGCGACAGTATCGGTACAGCCCTTTATGTGTCACAATAGTCAACAGTTCTTGGGGCTTCTCATCAATGTGCATCTGTAAATGCCCCTGCCTCAGATCAATCTTGCTGAACTTTTGTCCACCAGCCAAGCCAGCAAAGAGGTCATCGATGCAGGGAAGAGGGTATTGCTCTGCACACAACACTGGGTTAACAGTGGCCTTAAAATCCCCACAAATCTGAATGGAACCATTTTTCTTCAATACTGGAATGATTGGGGTTGCCCATTGGCTGTGGATAACTGGTACTAGGACTCCATTTTGACCAGGTACTCAAGGTCTGCTTCAACCTTTGGCCTGATGGCATATGGCACAGTTCTGGCTTTCAGATATTTTGGTTGGCTGTCAAGCTTAATATTTAGTTTCACAGTGATTGCCTTCATACTTCCCAGATCCTCCCCAAAAACAGTGGCATGTTTCTTTAATACAGCTGTCAGACCTGTTTCTTTTTTAGCCATCCTGTGCACTTCTGCCCAGTTCAGCTGGATCTTCCTAACTTACAACCTTCCTATTAAGGCTGGGTAATTGCCTTCCACCACAAACAGCAGCAATTTAGCAGTCTGTCCAATGAGCTCCACCTTAACATGAGTAGTGCTCAGCATGCGTACAGCTTTTCCAGTGTACGTCTTCAGAACAATTTTTGTCAGCTTAAGCAGGAGATGCTTTAGCTTCTCCTTATACACAGTGTCTGAGACAAGCGAAACTGCTGTCCAATTCCATGTATACAGGTTTACATTCCAACAGGAGGGTTACCCAGTACTCATATGAGCAAACTGCCATGGACAAGACATGGAGTGGCACCACTTCTTCTGACTGGGTGTCACTTTGATCATCCTGAGTCTGCTCTACTGTGTGCAGATTTTCCTTTTTGGTCTACCACACAGCAGGCTTCTTTTTCTCCTATTTTCCTTTTCTGTTTGCCTCTTCTTTCTTTTGTTTGTAGGCACACTCAATGTGTCCCTTTTTGCCACACTGTCAACACACTAGGTCTTTACACCAGCATTCCAGTGCATGGTGACCCGGCTTTTCACAGCAGTAATATTCCCAGCTCCCCACTGTCTTGTGGGTAGGTTCTTATGACACCTTATGCACTCTGGTCAATGCACTGAGCTATTGGGCTTCCTTTGTGGCCACCTCTATAAAGATTGCAATTTCAATGGCTTTCTGCCAGGTGAGCTAGGCCTCTGTCAATATGCACTTCTGTATTGCTTCACTGTGCAGACCACACATTAACCTATCACATAGGGTGTCATTTAACACATCATTAAATTCACAACGCTTAACAAGCTTCTTCAGAGCTGCTATAAATTGCTCAATTGTTTCACCGTCTTCTTGATTCCTTTTGTGGAACCTAAATTTCTCTGCAATTACCAGCAGTTTTGGAGAAAAATGTGCCTTCAGGATTTTCACAGTGTCACTGTAAGATTGTGTCTCTGGCTTATCAGGGTGCACTAAGCTACACAATAAAGTATAGGTTTTAGTTCCTACAACACTTAAGAAAATGGGCATCTTCTTTGCATCTGTAATTTCATTTGCAAGAATAAAAAGCTGAAAACGCTCAGTATATGAGTTCCAATTTTCTAGAGTCTCATCAAAATATCCCAGGGCCCCTCTTTCCCCCCACCCCTTTCTTTCTCTTGTTTTTTAGTGTCTTTTATTCATGTGTGTTGAGGTCATTCACACACAATTGCTGGTGATTTCTATTCACTGGCACTGTTTTTGCTTCTCTTCTGTTCCCAGTCTGTCTGCTTCACTTCAGTCAAAACAAAGCAAAGCCTGTTTTAGTTTCAGTTTGAGCAGTCAGTGTAAACAGCCCAGCCCCCAAAACAGCAAAAAGGTTTTTTCTTACATTGACTTTTACTTTTTTGCTGATGCAGCACAGGTTGATCCCGTCCTCCGTCGCCACTTTTGTTATGTTAAGTCCTTGGAAAGTACTTGTATTCAGAGAAAAATCAGCACGGAACAGAGAGATGCAAACCCATAGAAAGTCTTTATTGAACCACACTAAAACCAGCCAGGACTGGCTGAGCTATCCCCTAATAGTCTAACTCTATTGTTAGGGCAACAAGCTAAGCTCTGTTGCTATGGCAACCTAGGCAATAAGGCAAAATACAAAAAACACAACAAGTACAAAAAGAAATTACTCTCTCTCTCTCTCTTTCTCCAAAACTACACTGTTTAGCATGTCAGCACAGCATACATGGAAACAGAAGACAAGGGTTATTTCAATAGAACAAAGTTACTGGGCCAACAGCAGAGAGATTTGTTGGCATAGCATGCAGCAAATTTTGTATGCAGCAGGGAAGAACCTGTTTTACCAAAGATCAAGTCTACACAAAAGACTTCCATTCAGCATTGGTAAAGAGGCTCATCTATTGTCCCTGGCAAACAGTGCCAAAGATAGAGTTCCCTGGAGACAAATTGTGAGGCTAGCTGAAAATGCACCTGCCAAGCTGAAATGAAATAGAGAACACAATGGTAGCTAGTGAAGAAACAGCTGAGCCTGATGGCACCAGACTGTCTTTCAGCCCATGTTATCAACACTTGTTCACATAACAGTAGCTTCTGAAGAAGCATGCATCAGTTTCCATTTGTTTACAAAGAAATTAATGCAGTGCAAAGTCAAATGAAGTTTTTTTTGTTTTAAGTCCTAAACAAATTTGGAAAGGGAATATTTAAGTGATAACACTAACAGAATGCAACTCTGTGCCATAATAATGGCCTACTGCTGACAGTGGAGAAATGCTAAGAGCAAAATTAAAATAACCACCCCTCATTTTCTACTCATTAATCATTTGTCTGCTAAATTCAAGGGTGACTGAGTATGGTTATGGGCCAGATCCAGTCCATCACATACTAAAATATGTGACCATATGACTGATGACCAGTTTCTTCCAATTCAAAAACGTGTCCTGTCATGGGTGGATTTTCGGGGGGCTAAAGGGGCAATGCCACCCCAAAGTTTGTGCTGGAACCAGGTGGGAGGTGGGCAGCTTCTGCCAGGGTCCCGGCTGAAAGCGGAGACCTGGCAGGAGGTGGGAAGCTGCAGCCCACCTCCTGGCTTGGAGCAGGGACCGGGTGGGAGGTGGACAGCCAGGAGGCTGCGTGCCGGGACAGGAAGGGAGGCAGGCAGCTTCTTCCAGGGTCCTGGCTGGGTGCAGGAACCTGGTGGGAGGTGGGGCTGGGAGCAGGGACCGGGCAAGAGAAGGCTGCTGCTGCCAGGGTCCCAACTTTGACCTCCCGAATTACCAGGTCAAACTCCACCTGTGTGTCCTGGAGGGACAACCGGCCCTCCCACGCAATGCACAGTTTTGAACTGGACTGCCTTCCATGACAGGCCTGCAATTTCTGCAACATACGCTACTGCTGTGAGAGATGAGAGTAGGGTGACCAGATGTCCCAATTTTGTATGGACAGTCCTGATATGCAGGGTTTTTTTCTCATATCGGCACCTCTTATCTCAAACGCCCTGTCTCAATTTTTAAATTTTGCAATCTGGTCACCCTAGATGAGAGCAACTGTATTTTGTTTCATTGTGTACAAGTTAGGTTCAGGCCTTGAACTCATGCCAAGATATAAATACAGTTGGACAAACCATGGGTGCCCCTGCTCTAAATTATCAGCCAGGAAACTTTTTAATCATCTGTGTCAGCTATTTGGATTCTCTTCAGGAGTCCAGGAAAGTAGCCTTGATTGCTATTACAAAAGCTTCATTTTGATTCAGCCTCTGTGGCACATACTATAGCATTCACAATACAGTTTAAAGCTTTCAAAAGCTCTTCCTTGGATTCTCTTTTCTTGAGAAGGAAATCAGAAAAAGCAGGTTGGAACAAATTTCAGTTGAACAAAGCAGTTTTGTCCAGATTGAAATATTTCATGAGAGTTTGTTTTTGATGTTTTCTTTTTATGAAAAACAAAAGTTTCAATTTGAAAACTTGTTTCCAATTTTTTCACCTCAAAAATTGAAGGGTTCCATGAAAAATTTAAATACAAATATTTGAAATTTTTGCAGAAGGAATATTGGATATTCCACCAGCTCTATCAATAATGTTAGTTGTCATTTACTGCTGCTGCCTCCCCTAAAGACTGCAGCGTACCACAAAGAAACTCACTCTACAGGAAGTTTGGTACTTCGGTTTCTGAAGTCTTTTTGTATTGGGGGACTAGCACCCATTTTCATATTTAAAAAATGAAGTGTTCCTGTGGATATAGCAGTGGACTAGACTCAGGAGGCCTAGATTCTATTCCTATTTCTGCCACTTAACCTTTGGTGTAGCCTTGAGCAAGTCACTTCACTTCCATATGTCAGTTTCCCTTCTGACCCTTTTTCTGCCTTGTCTATTTAGAACATAAGCTTTTTGGGGCAAGGACTGTCTCTTGTTATGTATTTTTATAGTGCATTGTGTAATCAGGTCTTAGTTCAAGACTATAGGGGCTACCATAATACAAGTAGTAAATAATTATGAGATATTAGTCATGAACTCAAAACAGTCAGCAATTCTCCTCGTTAGGATAAATAATATAAAATATGTTTCAGTTTTCAATCTCTCTGATGAATCTGAGTGCCATATGGATCATGTATATTTGCTGACATCAGTGGTAGGCCATGGGTGAGTATTTAATACAGACTTTCCTTCTATGTTCCAGTCACTTAGGACTCCAGATTTGATTATCTAGTGCTTAGTCACAAGGGTACCTCATCAGTCTGGGCTGTCTTCAAAGGTATCAACATAAATTTAAGTCAGTAGAACTAGTCAGATGATTTAAGGGGTGCAGGATCAGATTTTGGTATCCTTCACATACAGCTAGGAGGTTTTAACTAGAGCTGTACTGAAAAAGGTAATTGTATTTCATGGAGGAATTGGTTTTGCTCCTATTTGAAAAACATCAACATTTTGAAGTTCTCCATGTAAGGAACAAGCTTGGAGTCTGTTACTCTGGGTTAGCCCACCTGGCTGACTGCCACAGACCCAGGAAGACCTGGGATTGCTGCCTCATGGACAATCCACTATACTTTGGAATTTGCTCACCCACTCCTGATTTGAAACTGTTTCTTTAGGACGTGCTGCAATTCTCATATTCCCACCCCAACACCCCAGCATTTGAAAATGGAGGAGAATAGTGTGGAGGTGAAGAATGGTTGGAGAAAGGGAATTGTTTTAGCTTTCAGTTTGCCTGACCTAGGTCACAGTAGAGAGCATTGATGCAGTTCAATTACATTTGAAATAGTTTTTTTTTCCACCTTGTTAAATGTACATTTAAGTTATTTCAAAAGCATCAAAACTGTGTTTAGGCACAACCCCTTTCCCATCTCTTCAATATTGTACAGTACATATGCTGAAGTGATCCATGATTAGAAAGAAAGATATGAGCCTGGTTCACTTTTCTGAAGTTCTTTTTTTAAGGCAGCAAGAAAACTAACTGATCTTACTTGAAAACATGTTAGAAGCAAGCCTCAGGAAACTTTGCTCTGAAATAAAGAACTTAATACCCATTTCCTCCTTTCAGTTATGTTTTTGGTTTGCGTATTTTTTGTTTGGTCTGATAGACACTCATAAAACTCCCTTTTTTCAGAGAAGTGGCACAAATTAGTGCTTCTATTTTGAAAGGTTCATAATGAAAATGTTATTAGTCACTGTTTTCAAGGAGTTTGTATGTGAGCTGTATATTTGTGTATTTTACACACACACACACACACACACCCCTGAAATCCTTATATTTTTGTATTTTCATACACACACACATTCTTATGCTTCACTTTGGCCTTAGAAGGTCACAGCTAAAGATCACATTTTTCTACCATGCAGTAAAATAAGAGATGCTTTCACGTAAGTTTTTTCATGATAAGATTATGTAAAAATGACAGCTAATATCAGCTCTTCTAATTATAATGTAACTGAATTAATGGGTTTAGAAATGCAGTTCCTCACACATGCACTATTTTTTTCCAGCAAAAACATAAGGACTTCTGACACAGATAGAGTTCGTGCCCTCATAACCCACATGCAAAAAGAGTCCACAGATAACGGCACCATGGAGAAAACTTGGTGGTTTCATACAGTCACATCACAGCCTAAACAGTTCCTTGGACAAATGAGCAAACTTGCCACTAAGTATCCAGCATTTCACCAGCTGACCACCACTTACTACCCCTTTCCAACCCACGTCTTAAGGAGAATTAAAACAGACTAAACCGCACCAAACACCCAAGAAGATAGACTAATGCATCACAGCCTCATGCTGATCAGATGACCAGTGGTCAATATGATTTCACCATTCACAATCTGATTGCTAACCAGTCTCTCAGCCTGCTGGGCTTCACAGAAACCAGATGGACAGTGCAAGCTAATTTCCATCCCCTTAGGCTACTCTATGTACACCACAGATCCAAACAGAATGAAGACAAATTTGGAGGCAGAATAGTCTTCTATTCCCAGCTGGGCTTAAATGCCAAAGATACCCTCAAGGGAATCCACTAGATCTGAGAGTCCAGAGAATGGACTAACTATCCTGTACACCTACAGATCTCCAAACACAGCATGCTTGCCAGAGGAGCTGAGAAATGCTGTCTGACATGGTGATGAAGTTCTAAGAGCTCATCATCTTGATATGCTACATCATTGAGGAGGACAATGCCTCTGACTAAATGGCACAAAATCTCCTGTATTATCTTTCCACCTCAGGTTTTTCAGTGACTATTTCCAAACACAGCCACAAATACTCCCTAGATTGAGTGTGGACATCAGGACACCAAGAACCAACCCTACTTCTCCCATTACTAATTTGGCTAGGGGAGGGCAATTTTAATGTGTGTCCCGGTGCCCTTGAGTGTAGTGGCCCCAAGTGGTAGTGTGGACTGTAGTATACACCCTGTGATGGGACCCCATCACACAGACAGCAAGCCCATGAGTGCCCTTGCACTCAGGAAATGCCAATTAGGTGCACCTAGAGAGCTGGAGAAGGGGAGCTTAAAGAGGTGCAGCTGGCCACAGAATGAGGAGGGAGTTTATCTGAAAAGAGATGCTGCTAGAGACTGTGAGGGAGCCCATCAGCCAGGGGAGCCCAGTCCAAGGCAGTGGACTAGTGTTTCCTTTCCCCTCAACTTTGGTTAAGGTAGACAGACATTGCAGTCCTGAGAGGGGCTCTGGACATCTGCTTTCCATCAGTGCCCTGTCTCTAGACATGAGAAATAGAGCCAGGACTGGAGAAAATTAGACTCAGAAAGAACCTCGAGAGGATGCCCAGCTTGTGCAGGGAAGAGTGAGCCTGCCAAGGAGTGGTGATTCCAGACAGCATTAAGGGGCAAGAAACAGCAAGAGATGATGGCCAAGCCCAGGGAAGTGGACTGAACTGAAGAACAAGGATCTGAATGCGGAGGAGGCTTGGAATTACTTTAAGTCAAAGTTGCAGAAATGATCTGAAACCTGAAATCCAAGAAATAGGGGGAAAAATCCATTGGAAAGGGCTGCAGACCAAGCTGCAACCATCCTAGACAGGTTATTAAGAGGAACTAAAAAGACTACAAGGAATGGAAGATGGCAAAAGTACCTTTTGAAGGTCGGAAAGTGCAGAGGAAAGTGAGAACTTTCAAAAGCCAAGTAGAGTTTGATCTTGCAAAAGAAATTAAAACCAATAATAAAAGGTTCTGTAGCCATATAAATAAAAAGAAAACAAGGAAAGAAGAAGTGGGACTTTTGAGTACTGAAGATGGGGTAGGCATTATCTTTAATCTAGCCATTGCCCAACATCTAAACAAATATGTAGCCTCAATTTTGTAAGTGTAATGAGGAGTTATGGGGTAATGGCAAGGTAGCTAATGGAAATGAGGATATGGAAGTAGAAATTGCTACATATGAGGTGGAAGCCAAACTCAAACAGTTTGGAATGAAATCAGGGGACCTGGACAATTGCCATCCAAGAACATTAAAGGAACTCATGCATGAAATTGCAAGCCCAATAGCAAGGATTTTTAACAAATCCATAAACTCAGCGGGTTGTACCCTATGACTGGAGAATTGCTAATATACTACCTATTTTTAAGAAAGGGAGACAAAGTGATCCAGGAGACTACAGGCCTATTAGTTTGACCTCAATTATATGCAAGGTCTTGGAACAAATTTTGAAAGAGAAAGTACTTAAGGACACAGAGGTAAAGGGTAATAAGGATAAAATACAACATGGTTTTACAAAAGATAGATTGTGCCAAATCAACATGATCTCTTTCTTTGAGAAGATAACTGATTTTTAGACCAAGGGTATGCAGTAGATTTAGATCTAATCTACCTGGATTTCACTAAGGCATTGGTGAGACCTCATCTGGAATATGGTGTGCAGTTCTGGTCTCCCATGTTGAAGAAAGATGGTTCAAACTGGATCAGGTGCAGAGAAGGGTTAGTAGGATGATCAGAGGAATGGAAAACCTACCTTATAAGAAGAACTCAAGGAGCTTTGCTTGTTTAGCCTAACCAAACGAAGGCTGAGGGATGATATGATTGCTCTCTATAAATACATCAGAGGGATAAATACCAGGGAGGGGGAGGAGTTATTTAAGTTAAGCACCAATGTTGACACAAGAAAAAACGGATATACAAATTGATATAAATTGTCCATCAACAAGTTTAGACTTGATATTAGACAAGGAGTGAAGTTCTGGCACAGCCTTCCAAGGGGAGTAGTTGGGGCAAAATATTTAACTGGCTTCAAGACTGAGCTTGATAAATTTATAGAGGGGATGGCATGATAAGATTGGCTACAATGGTATGTGGCCTATTTGCAAGTGCTAGTAGCAAATATTGCCAATGGCCAGAGATAGGACACTAGATGGGAAGGGCTCCGAGTTACTATGGAGAATTCTTTCCTAAGTGTCTGGCTGTTGGATCTTCCCAAATTGTTCGGGGTCTAACTGATCGCCATATTTGGCATCAGGAAGGAATTTTACCCTGGCTCAGAGTGGCAGAGACCCTGTTGGTTTTTCACATTCCTCTGCAGGACGGGTCATAGGTCACTTGCTGCTTTAAACTAGAGTAAAAGGTGGATTCTCTATAACTTGAAGGCTTTAAATCATGATTTGAGGACTTCAGTAACTCAGCCAGAGGTTAGGGGTCTATTGCAGGAATGGGTGGGTGAGATTCTGTGGCCTGCAATGTGCAGGAGGTGAGACTAGATGATCATTATGGTTCCTTCTGGCCTTAAAGTCTATGAATCTATGAGACTACACACCCTAGTATACTAGTGACAGTGGAAATAAGACCCACGACTTAAGTGGGAGTACTAGAGTGAAGAGGGCAGGATTTGAGTCAATAATAAGAATTTCAATTTGCATAATACAATGCTTTGAAATGTGGGATTTTCATTCTGTGTCATTAAATCACAAACAACTATAGGTGGGATGCACTGTATATTGCAAAAACCAAGTCCAATAGAGTGGGTGTGGAGCAGAGTTTCAGAATTTACTGAAAATGTTTCTATGCATTAGTGGATTTAAACTAAACTTTTTTTATAAAAGTCTTTTCTACAGATCACTTTTCTTCACTGATACGGGCATTTCATTTAAGAGGTTTAATTAAGAACTTGCAATGGGGAATTTTTTCTTATGGTAATTGGTGGACAGTTTCCATTTTACTTCAGGGTATTACTTACATCTTTCATTTTCTTAGCTGATGTCACACTGGCCAACAGCAGCAGCCACAGTTTCAACAAAGAGCAGAGAGATTTTGTAACATCTTAAGGCAGCCCAGTAGAACTGCAAGATTTTACTTAGAGTTAAAAGAATCCCAGCCACAGTCTGGGAGATAATATTCTATCAAAACCCCATTAGACTGTCATGTACCTTTTTGGCATTTTATTTTTTATTGTGGTGGTTAGCAGGGTGTATACAAAGACAAGTTCTTGTCACTAAACATCCCTTCTCTCCCTTAGTAATCCATAATCTAGTATTTAATAATACTTAGAATTTTGCATCCATAGATCTCAAAGCACTTCATAAACATAGAAATATAGAAACATAGACTCATAGGTCAGAAGGGACCAATATGATCATCTA
>ML675616.1:72322473-72443242 GCA_007922155.1 Mesoclemmys tuberculata
CGGAACTGTGTCAAACGCCTTACTGAAATCGAGGTAAATTAGATCTAAAGAAAGGGAAAGAATAATTATTTCCATTTTAGAGGTGGGGAAACTGAGGCACAGAGGTGAAGTGACTTGCCTACAGTCACCCAGCAGGTCAGTGGCACAGCCAAGCACAGAACCCAGGTATCTTGATTCCCAGTGATTCAGTGCTATAGTTCCTGGACAATGCTGCCTCTTTTCATGAAATAAGGAGACATCACTAATATTGTAGCTTCACCAAATAAATCAGAGGCCCTGCTGCCACTCATTCTATTCATTGTAGGCCTTCCCTTGCACTCTCACATGACCTGCTATACCAGGGTGCAAATGATCTCAAATTTAATTTGGTCAGAGAAAAAAGAAAGTCCCTCATTCTCTCCCAGCCGTGTACTACAAATTGTTGCCCCTGTTAAGGATGATAGGACAGTTAGCTACCCAGGGCTAATTAGAATCTTAGACTTTTATAATTATTGAATTCTATAGTTATAGAAGGGGTAGTGCTCCTACTTATACTCGAATTCATGGGTAATTGTTTAGCAATGATGAGAAAGGAAAGGCAATGCAGAAGTAATATGACTATTTAATGAGCTTTCTTTGAAATGTATTACATTATTTAAAGTTTTGCTTGAATGCAATAAAGGTTTGTTAAGTTACCATCATTTTCCATGCTTGTTAAGTTCTGAAAATATGAGGTTTTAAGTTTAGCGCAGAACATATGAAGGGCTAGATGGTGACTTTAACCCACTGCTCTGGTAGGGGATAGTGAGGAAGGGCTTTGAATCAGTAACATTTCCCATTTCCCAGCACTATTTTCTCTGATGCAGGCACAATGCCTTCCTAAAGCAGAGGGAAATACACATTAGCAACATTTGGATGCTTCAGTCCAAGCTTTAAAGGAACAATATTTAATGCAGCACTAGAGTTGCTATGTTTTTGGAGAGATGAATGGTTAAAGAAAATGTATCATGCTTTGTAATTATTTGTATCAATACCTGTAAAAGCACTGGCCTACATTTCCAAAAGTGCTGCAGGAACAGGCCCATGGCTTTTTCAGTGAAGCACACTCTTCCTCTTCCCTGTGTGGTAGATTGTAGATAGGCAAAGTCTCCATGACAGAGAGCAAGCTGGGCACATCTGTTCTGCACGTACCACTGCTGGGCCTCACAAGAGGACAGTGGGATCTGGGAAGCAGTGACTCTAAAAATAGACTGGGGGTTATGGTGGATAATCAGCTGAATATGAGCTTCCAATGGGACACTGTGGAAAAAAAGCTAATGTGATTCTGGGATGCATAAACAGTAGGAGTGGAGAGGTTATTTTACTTCTGTATTTGGCACTGGGGCATCCATTGCTGGAATACTGTGTCCAGCTCAGGTGTCCACAACTCAAGAAAGTCGTTGATAAATTGGAGAGGATTCAGAGAAGGGTAATGAGAATGATTAATGAATTAGAAAACGTGCCTTATAGCGATAAGCTAAATAGATTGAACTTCTTGAGTCTAACAAAGAGAAAATGAAGGGTTGACTTGATTAGTCTATAAACATCTACATGGGGAACAAATATTTAATAATGGACTCTTCAATCTAGCAGAGAAAAGTATCTGTGTCTGGAAGTTGAACCAAAACAAATTCAGACTGAAAATAAGGTGTAATTTTTTGGCAGAATAATTAACCACTGGAAAAATTTACCAAAGATTGTGGTGGACTTTTTATTATTGACAATTTTTAAATTAAGATTGGATGCCTTTTTCAAATACATGCTCTTGAAATGATTTGGGGGAAGTCGTATGAGCTTGTGTTATATAGGAGGTCAGATTAGCTGATCACAATGGTCCCTTTTGGCCATGGAATCCATGAATCTACACCAACGTCATAATAGTTATACACACATTGCACACTTGCAGCTACTTGAATGTTAATGTGACATTATGCTCTATCTTTACAGGGACATTGCTGCACTGTATCATGCCTTTGGTTTTCAAAGGTTTATCAGAACTGACGCTTGATAACCCTCATGTGGAAAAAGCTTCCAGTTTATTTTTGACTGGCCTTGTGATATCAAAGGCTAGCCACATAATTTCTTTTTACTGAAATACATGAATTGCTAGCAACACCTGTGGTGGAAAATGTAGAAATACAGAAAGATTCTTACTGTATGCAGATTTCCAGATTAGGCTAATAAGAAAATGTTTGTTACTGGTTACATTAGTTCATGATACAGTTACACATCTTTTATTTAGGCTGTAATGTGTGATTGAGATGAATGTGTTTACTTCAAAAATAGTCAGTCCTTTTGCAAAGCAACTGAGAAAATATTAAGCCCCCATGTAGAGCAGATACATATGTTAGCAATTGGCTTAATGTCCCTGAGGGATTTTTCAAAATAGCTTTGAACATATGTTTCTATATGCTTTATTTCCAAGAATTTGATTTAAAAAATAAAATAGTATAGAGAAAGAATTCTTTTTCTTGATGTACGCACCCCCTACAATAGCAGTATAATATTGTTCTTTTTTTTCAGAAAAGTAAGTAGAGTTTTAAATTTTGGAGCAGTTATTCACTGGATAAAAGAGAAAATACTGACACAGACAGTGTCATAATATCCATTTTATGGAGTGGTTCAGATCTCAGCTGATGTGACTATGGAAGTTAATGGAGCTACAAGCATTTGCACCAATTGAGGATCTGGACCAACAGGCACACACAGAGCCTGATTCTGATCTCACATAAGGGTGATGTTGACCTCAGGGGAATTATGTTGTTGTAAAATCAGTGTGACTTCAGAGCCCAAGATCTGTTGTTCACCTTGACCAAAGATGGTACACATCATACATAGCATAGTCTTGTTAAAGTAATTCCATCTTGAGAGCCCCAGCTGAAAGCATTTACGTCCCAGCCCTTAGCTTCTTTTCCTGTATTCTGGTATGGCAACCACCATCTTAAAGTCACACATCTCCCTACCATGAAACTGGTCCACGAAACTCAGCATAGTTTGGCCTAGACAGAGTGCTCATCTGTATCCAGGGAGAAAATGATGCTTATGTCTGACTTTAATGACCTGGGTATAGCTGTAGCCAGGTCATGCAAATATGAAAATATCTATAAAGGGGCTTTCCCAAGAGAATTTCAAATCAAGTGTTTATATCTGAGCAATACACATTTCACTACTGCATTTGATATGTAACACCATTTCAAACAGAGCAGTGTACTTCTGGAGTTGAGATCAACCCCTTCCTTCGTGAGAGCAGATGCTATGATGATAATTATTGGTATTGATGTCTGGGGGTGGTGTGACACACACACAAGCTGAAAGGAAGAGACTTGTACTGGAAAGGCGGATGTTGTGCTATAAATAAAAAAGGTACTTTTTATGGACAGGAGCAACAGAGACATGAAGGGAAGCAACCTTCAAGTCAATGGATACAAGAAAGTCTGAGTCTGATCAAATTTATTTAGCTACTTGTACTCCAGACATTCTTATTCTTCCATGGTCTTTACAGAGATAAGAAAGGGAAGAGGGCAGAAGAGACTGGAATTCTATTAAATACCCATGTTTATAATATAATACACAGCTAAGGCAATCCTTGATGGGGTATAGAAACATTCTGGCTACCACCTTCACAGATGGGAGAAATGGAAAGTCAAAATTAATTGCAGTCAGATTTCCCTTGCCCCAGAATGGGCTTGGCTTTCTCTGACTTCCATGGTGATCATTGATGTTAAGTTAGACCCAAAAGACTGTGCTTGATTAGAAATGTATGGATGCAGAAGTTTAGTTTCCTCATGTGGGAGGAGTAAATTTAAGAGAGTGGCACATATTTGTGGGAGTGAGAGGCTGGGATAGGGAGAGGAAATTTTCTTTTCTGAGATTTACTTCAAGGTATAGTAAAACTAGATTAAATGGAGTTTGATATGTTCATGAATGGGATTATATGACAGGGTTGCCAATGATAGCAGGGGATAATGACCCAGGAGGTCCCTTCCAGTCCCATCTAGTCCAAAATATTTCCAAAAAGTCAGTGACCCTTGAATGATCGGGATCTGTGTATAACTTTGAGGGGAAAAATCACCTCCCACAGGTGACTCCAAAGGGATCTGAACACTAAAGTTCTATAGTATTAACCTTAAAGTGGATGAGATTTAAGCCAGGTCTGAGACTTTCAGCTACTACCTGGAACCCAGATAAATTCCTGATAACTAATTTAGGGAGTTTGAAGCTGACCTACTTCAATATTGAGTATTTGAGAGCCATAGGACAGTGCCTCAGGAGGCACCATCTAGTTTGTCTCCCATTGAAGCCAGAGGTGTTCTTCAGTGCCTCCTGTGTTTAACAGTCATAAGTGTCCTAAAAAAATGAAGTAGTGTGCTAAGACATGAGAAGGCTTGGAACGGAAAGATACTATGAAGGAGTCAACTTTAGGCTATGAAATCCAGAGGTCTTTGAATTTTTGGGCAAGGCGCAGGTCTAACTTGTAGAGTTTTTTAATAACTTGCAAAAGACAATGAAGAAATCAGAGAAAGTACCCCACTCTCCCCAGCACCTTAAATATTGCTGGATGGACTGGCACAGCCTCCTCAAAAGCCTCCCCCCTCAGGAAAATAAACCAGAGGTCCTCTTCTTCAGTTTGGATTTCAATCTAAAAGATTAAAGATATCAACCTTTGTTGGCATAGAATCCAGTAATAAAGAAGTGGAAGATGTTTCCACAGGCTGGGTAGTTCCTCCACTTTCTTATGGGTGGGTTTTTTTGAAGAGAGGGAAGGAATCACAAGGTTCCCTGGCTCCTCCACACTATATCCTATGCTGAGGCTAAAGATATGAACTAAAATGCTGTCAAAATGGAGCCTCAATACACTGGAAAGCTTGCAGGAGAAAGCTGTTGGAGAAGGGACTAGCACAGGGTTGGACAAACTATGGCCCGTGGGCCACATACGGACTGTCCAAGCTTTTAATCAGGCTCTCCAGTTCAACCAACAGTTGCGGCACAGCGGTGGCCACTCTCCTCCCAGCTCCACTCCTTCATCACCACCCCCTCCAACCACATGGGCCCACTGGCAACCTGGCCAGAGCAGCCACTCCCCCTCCCAGGCCTGGTGCTCCCTCCCTCCCCCCCTCCACCATGGGGGCCCAACAGCACCCTGACTGGAGCCGCTGCTGGCTCCAAGCAGTGCCACGTGGCAGCTGCTCCCCCCGCACAGCCCTGCCGCTCTCTATGGCCCACCATACAATTTCTATATGCAGATGTGACCCTGAGGCCAAAATGTTTGCCCATCCCTGTCTAGCATCTGAACTGTAGCTCCTGATCAAGCACACCTGCTTGACAGACAGAGGAGAAAGATGTCCAGGACTCTCATAAAACAAGCCATGGAAATGGTATATGCCATCTAACATCATCTCTAGCATATCATTATGGCCAGAGTCCTCCATCCCCCAAATCTATAGGGCCTTAGGCAATACACTGCCTAACTCCCTAGCAAAACCACATCACAATTTATCATTCTGTACCATTCTGAGCAAACATTTCCACCAAAATAACTGTTACCGGTCCTGGGGCAGGTAGCAAATAATTTGCTGGATTCAGGAAATGTTATAGTACCCCAGTGTTCAGATTAACACAAAAAGGTTATTTGGGACAAGTGATAATAAAATGGGTTTTGTTAAGCTTTTCATTTTAATAAAGTTATTTTAACACCATTTGTATCATTGCTAACATTTAATCTGGATTTTTCAATGTCTTTTTGTTCTGTTATAACTGGAGTTTGTCCCAATTTGGGGACCGACAAGATTTAAAGACTAAACAGTGGAGAAGGGAAAGAAGAAATGTTTTTAAAAAACAAGGTATCTGGTCCCTTAAATCCTGATTGTCAGATGTGAGCTTCTGTATCTGTAAATGGCAGGCTTGTGATGTGTTCTACACTGTTTCACTATGCCCCTGTCCTAGTAATCTGATTCCTCACACAAACTCCAGCAGGGAAAATTCCTCATTCACAACTAAACAGTAACTCACAGCTGATATTATATACACTGCTTCGGCCCTTTCTACAAAAGCCTGAGCAGATGAAGAAGAGAGCATCAGAAACTGCTTCAGTGAAGAGAGCATTTGAGATCACTTGAACACAAGTTAGGTTTGTGTAGAAGGTCTCAGAGAAATGACTGACAGCTCACAGTCAAATCCAAATTTACCACTGCTCCAAGGAATGTTCCCATTTTTAAAGATAAGTACTATGTTTGCACTTCTCCAGTCCTCCGGACCTCAATGTCCTTTATGAGTTCTCAAAGATAATTGCGAACAGTTCCAAGATTGCTTCAGCTAGTTCCTTAAATACCCTTGGATGAATTTCATCAGTCTCTGCTGACTTTGAATATATTTAAATATTCTTCAACTTGTTCTTTCCCTATTTGGTTTGCATTCCTTCCCTGTTGTTAATATTAATTGTCTTTAGCAACTGGTCGCCATTGATCTTTTTAGTGAAGACTAAAACAAAATAGGCATTAAACACATTAGTGTTCTTGTTGTCATCTGTTATTAACTCTCCTTCCTCACTAAGTAGAAGACCTACATTTTCCTTTGTCTTTCACTTGCTCCTAATGTATTTATAGAACCTCTTCTTATTGCCTTTTATGTCCCTTGGTAG
Source organism: Mesoclemmys tuberculata (assembly GCA_007922155.1). NCBI lineage: Eukaryota > Metazoa > Chordata > Testudines > Chelidae > Mesoclemmys > Mesoclemmys tuberculata. Next base: position 72,329,129 of record ML675616.1, read on the forward strand.
GTGTAACTCATTTTGTGTGTTAGCCTTTCTGAGTTTGTCATTACGTGCTTGTGCTATTCTTTTGTACTTGTCCTTAGCAATTTGTCTCTGTTGCCATTTTTGTAAGATTCCTTTTTCCTTTTCAGGTCATTAAATTGCTCCTGATGGAGCCATATTGGCCTCTTATTATTCTTCCTCTCTTTCCTTCACATTGGAATAGCTGGCAGTTTTGCATTTTATATTGTCTCTTTGAGAAACTGCCAGTTGTCTTTTATTTCTTAGATTTTTTTCCCAAGGGACCTTAACAAAATCAGAGAACTGGTAGGTAAAGTCTGCTTTTTTGAAGTGCTTTCCTCCCTGTTGGTAGGAATCAAATCCAAAATGATTGGTTACTTACTCCACTTTCTGAAACAAAAAGTTATCCCCAGTTCATTCCAAGAACTTGTTGGACATTGTGCTTTGCCATGTTACTTTTCCAGTGTCTTTTCTAATATTCCTTGCCTGTTGGTCTGATCATGTCACTCTCTTTTGAATACCTAAACTGATTCCCCATCTCGCATTACATCAGATTTAAACTTCTGGTTAGTGGTCACCTTCTTCTAGGTTCTATACAAGTCTGCCCTTCCATACTTGTCTTCCCTAGGTGATCTTCACATGGCGTTCAGATCCCTCTACACCACCAGCATTGCTGTCCTTGTCCAAGACCCACCCAGATTTGAACATCTTGAATAATCTCTTCAGTGACTTCTTTGAGGAGTTTTCCTGAGTTTTGAGGATTTTCAAGTAAATCTGTTAGGCTCTGAATTCTAATCCGTTGAACACTTGCTTTAAAGGAAGAAGTTCATGAAAAAGAGCATCTCTAATAAGAATCTGATGATATTTCATTTCCTCGAAGCTTAAAGAATAGAGACTGTATAAAATCAGAAGTTTGTAGACAATTATAGTTTAGCGGTCTCTCTGGAGTTATGTAATTATTGTGTTAATTAACAAAAATGGTTATTAGCATCATTTACCGTAAATGAAACCTTGTGTTGCGGTCTGTCAGCAGATAAAATGGTTTACACTGACTGCTTCCATTATTGAGTGTGGTATCCAGATGGCTTTTTAAACAATTTAGAAGAGGCATACACCATCTTCCTTAACTCCAGTCTCATGTGTTATTGAAGAATCCCTGCACTCCTTCAGTGGTTCTTGGGAAAGCAAAACACTTCCTGAAACTGCAGGCAAAGAGCAGGTGCTTCACTGAGACCTCAGTTCTTCACTGCACGTATGCATACAACCTGACCCTGCACATGCTCACTAGGTACGTGTTCCTGCTCAGTAGCAAAAAGAAAAAAGGGCATGTAAAATATAATATTTTTGACATGGCACTGGTTCTCTGGTACACCACAATCTCATGCTTCTCCCCTCCAGCTTAAAACCTGTCTTTCTAGCCATGCAAAGTTCAATTTAGCTAGCTCAAGATTCAGTTCCTAGTTCAGCAGAGAGGGTTGCAGAGACCAAGGGTCTGGTCCAAAGTCCATTGCAATCAGTTTGGATGAGGCACTAAAACATGTTTCCTTCCTCCAGAGGCTGAATGTGTAACCTCCAGAACACTCCCAACTGCTGCCATCAAGTACTCATAGTATGACTCCCTAGACTTCTGGATTTGCTATTTACAGTTCTAACCACAGATAGGCCATCTCAGAAAGATTTTACTTGAACCTTGTGCAAGCAATTCACAAGTGAGCAGCCAAGGGAGCATTTCTCCATGAGATTTCATTAAATACAAATCTTCAGGAGCTGCATATGCAAATTGTCTCTATGCATCCTACAAACACAAGTGCACATTAGAATCTGACTTGAAAATAAGAATCCTGTGCATACTGAAATGTCTTTGCCTGTTAATTATGAAAACAACAACATAGTGTTTATTTCTGTAGGGATTTTACATGATCTATGCACAATCTTAAGCGTCTTATTTTGAAGAACACTGCTCAGGGACTTGGGTTCTATTCCAACTCCTGCCACTGACTTGCTGTCTGATACTGGCCAAGTCACTTAACTTTTCTGTTCCTCAGTTCCCTCTCCAACTCTCTCCCCCATGCTCCCGCCATCTTTTCTTGGGGGTGAGTCATCTATTTAGGTTGTAACCTCTTTGCACAGGGACTGCCTCACTATATATTATAGTTCCTTACAAAATGGACCTGCTGGGGGTCTCTCAGCATGACCGTAATACAAGTTACAAATAACAAAAGTGTTTGATTGCAAACAAAAATTTTGAGAATTATCTAATAAATCTGCATAGAAGAATAAAATAATCTTTTTACATTTACATAATATATATTATCCTAGAGTATCCCAAAGCATTTTACAAAGTGTGCAGAAGTCACTACACAGACCCACCACTAAAATTCTGTCACCTCCAGGGTGAAATTCAGAAGCCATTTAACAGCATACAGCAATATTACACAATATTTGATGCTGTTATACTAATACTGTTTGAGATGATATGGGAGAGGGAATTTTAGGAAGGTAGAATGAAATGAATCATCTTGGAATTTGCACTGGACACTGGAGTAACACCATTACTTTTGAATAGTACCATGGCATCTTTAAGGAATCTGATATGCTCTTGGGGAAAAAAACAAACAAACCACTTTATAATTCATCTGAGGACTCATCTACACTAGAAGGGGTTTGCCAGTATGGCTATATAACCTATATCTGCAAACTTGCCTAGTGGAGATGCAGCGTAAAATGGCAAACGAGTGCTTTTATCAACATAGTTTATACCCATTCCCCAAACAAAATAAGCTGTACTGGCAAATTGCTGGCATAACTGCGTCAATGCTACAGCTTTTGACAGCACAGCAGAGCTTTGTCCCTTAGGGGTGTGATTTTTTGACCACACTCCTCACCGACAGAACTACACCTGCAAAACTTTTAAGTGTAGACAAGAAAGAAAACAACTGTAGCAGCAAAACCCCCACCCCACAACTACACTGGGTTGTTGGTTCACTTTTGCCACAAGAAGAGAGGTTAATGCGTAAACACCCAGGATGAAACTCTCCATAGGAAAAGATTTTATGCAGCGTTAATTCTGAAGGGTAGTGAGGGATTAAAGCACTCTTCTTAGAGTTGTTAGATCTTTCTGAGTTCCTGTTGGCTTGCAGGGGAGCTTCACAGAAGAAGGGCACTTTCTGAGTAACTTGAACTAGGGGTTTCCCAGATGAAGAGCACCAGGGCAGAGGGAGAAGGAGAGGCACAGAATATGTTAAGCCCTGAGACCTGTGAGAAGCCCTGGAGAGAGACATGGGTGCAAGAAAGGTTCTTTAGACCACAGCTATGATAGCTGAGGTTTCTATAAGGAGTTGCCTGTGTGTTGTCTGCTAACATGCCTGCTCAAGGAAACAGGGCTGGTGTACATTTTCTCAACAAGTTACACTAAGGCCTTGTCCAAACAGAAAAGTTTTACCCGTTAAACCAGAATAATTGCTCAGGTGGACACTCTTCTTCTAGGATAAGAAAGGCTCTTTTGATTTAGCTTAAGAAGGATGAGCTAAAACAAAAGAGAGGCAATCTTATTCTGGAATATGGGTGTCCACACAGGATGCTGTATTGGGATAATTGTATCAGTTCAAATTCACACCCAAAGATATAGCAGTACAACTTCATTATACCCATGTTAACAAGCCCAAAGAAAATCCCTGACTCCACATCACGGATTTCTGCACCACATGGGAAATGAATCTACAAGGGCCCAAGTTCTTCTCCTGCTCAGCAAAGGGACACCAATATTAACGAAGAAGGAAGAATGCTACCTGCTAACTCACCAACTTTAAAATGCAGCATTCTGAAGTTCTTTTTATGGTCTGTCATCCATGTTCTGACCAGGCCCCATCCTGGTACCTCATGAGAGAGAGGACTATGGGGTGTAAAGCTGCAGAAATCTGTGGGAAGAAAACCTTATAAAATGGGACGTGCTTACGAGTCAAAAGTCTCATGTCAAAATGTTTGCAGTCAGAGTTTAAAATATGGAACATATATTGTATTATTATGGGCACCAGAGGTAGAATCTTTCATTGCCCTATCAATGCCAAAAGATCCAGAGAGTATCAAACCTATCAGATAATGTGGCTTTGAAATTTCCCAATAGAAAGGAGCATTTTTATATTCAAACTCAAGGAAGTGCTGCACCGTAAGATTTCAAGTTGCACTTGCTATAGTGGTTTATACCCATCTGCTCAGAATGAAGACGTGATGGCGGGCGGCACTGAAATAGAAGAATAGCATGGATGATGTTGAAAATGCGCTGATTAGTACTGCTCAGAGCAGAACTGACATCTGATATGCATCACGCTCTCTGCTAAGTACTACAGGCCTAATCTTGCAAATCTGCACAGGCATGTTTGCAGGATCAAGATTTTAGTTCAGAAGCTTTTGGGGAAGGCATAGGAGCAGGGAAAGGATAAGAGTAAGGCCAAAGCATAAGGGAGCAGAATAGAAAGCAGAGCCAGTCATTAGAATCAAAGCATCTAACTTTGAGGAAATTGTTCAGCCCAGGGAACCATGTTCCATCATGATATTAAAGTCAAGTATTTTACTTAGTCGGCAAACTATACTCTCATTCAGTTATGGAGTATTTTCCTTGGGGACACTGATTTTAAATTAGTTTTAATTTTTCACCACAACTGGAACTTTTTTGGAAAGCTAACAGAAATTTAGCACCCTAATCTTATCTAGGCTCTCCTGCCATGCATCCTTATTTATCTGTGATTTGGTACTGATACAGCTGTTTACTGTTCTACAAGTATCTCTCATTAAGCATTAGCAGATAGGGAACTGCAACAGATAAAGGCTTGACTTAATTTTCCCCAAAAAAATCTGTAAATAGGATTTTAAGCTGATTTACAAAATATACCATGAAAAGAATGAGATAATTTTCATCCAACTGCTTACAGTAACTGAAGAATTGTTCCTAGGCAGTGGGCGATTACCTTGAAAAATCATAGCCAACTAATCCAATGATTAATGGTGAAAAAACATCCATGAACATTTGTGGAGTGGGCAGGACAGAACGTGCTGCAGATCCGGATTTAAAACTTAATAGTTTCCTAATGCAAGTGAGAAAGCAATGTAATTTTCTTTTCTTTTTTACAATTACTGAAACTCACAATAGGTGCTAAATTTTTAACATTGAAGGTTCAAGCATTCATAAGAATGACCTTACTTGGTCAGACCAATGATCCGTGTCATGGGATAAGCCCACCCTATATCCCTGATGGGGGAGTTTGGGGGGCAAAAGGGAGAACAGAGCATCCCTGCAGGCACAGTGCACTAGACTGGTCCTGACCACCTGGCCATATGACTCAAGGGTCCAAGTCAGGGTGGCCACCTCTAGAGCCGGAGCAGCGTGGCCTAATGGCCAGTCAGTAGCCACTCTTGGATCAGGGCCGTGAGGCCTAGTAAACGGTGTGTAACCCAGGCCCCCAGGCAGGGCAGAGCAAGCCTGTGGTCTATATAGCCCAGGGTGCCAGGCGGGGCAGGGCCGCAAGCAGGCTATATAGCCTGGGCCCCCAGGCAGGGTCAGGCAAGAGACGCAGTTTCTGGCCCACAGCCCTCCATCAGAGCGGAGCAGGCAAACAGTCTATACCCTGGCCCTCGGGTAGGTTCAGGGCAAGCAAGCTGTCTGCAGCTCAGGTGGGGAGTTGCTGTCACCCCACAGGGAGTGGCAGGGAGGTAGGGAGATGTGGGCCCACCTGACTCCCCCGCATCCCAGCCCAGGGCCCAGTTCATGACAGAGGTGATCGCCAGCCTGGCCAGCCGGGATCTCACTGCAACACGCTGAGCTGCCTTAGGCAAGAGATACCACTCACACCATCCCCCTGGCCCACTTGCGACCGTGCCTCCTGATGCTGTCGTCCAGGTCGCATCAGGGCCTTTGGGTTCCCTGGCATTGGTAGCTGGCCATTGTCTCTGGGCTGTCAGCTGTGGGCAGCCGGTCTCCGTTCAAGTCTCCAGGGCCTCTGGGTCCCTCAACTGGCAGCTGAAGCGGCTCCCTGCTTGGAGCCTCCACCAAGCATCCTCCCTCCTCCATGATCCATTTGAAATGAGCTATGCTGCTCCCTTTTATACTGGGGCATCAGTTGGAGCATGCCCAGTACAGCCTGGTGGGGGGGACTTCCACCACCCATAGCGTGGGTTTAACTCTTTCCTGCTCATTGCAGGTTAAGCCCACCCCATCGCAATCCATCTTGCCAAGTATCCTGTCTTCCAACTGTTGGCTGGTGCCAGATGCTTCAAAGGGAGTGAACAGAACAGAGAAATTATCATGTCATCCATCCCCTGTCATCCAGTCCTAGCTTCCAGCGGTCAGAGGTTTAGGGACACCCAGAGCATGGGGTTCAACCCCAACTCAAACGTTCTTAGGTTTGCTTTCTATGTGTAACCCTCCTGCCGGACAGAGATGACAGCAGCAAAGGGCCAGGTTCTATATTTAGGGGTTCCTGTCAATGATACAACACCAGACAGGATCAAGCCTCCACCCAGCCACCTGGGAAATCACACACTATCCCCTGGGTGCCCCCAAAGGGCAATACTTCCCCTCCCGCAAGTACAGAGTCTGAGTGTAGAAAATAAACCTTTTAATAAAAAGAAGGAAGTAACACAGCATTGGTATGGGAAAACAGTGTAGACAGAATTCATGAACACAATGAACTGAACCCACCCCATCCCAGAGTGCATGGGGCATGTCCTTCGCCTCTCCCTTCTTGCTTTCCTCTGCTCTAATCACCATCGTGGTTGCATTGTCCATCTCTCAGTTGTGGGGCTCAGCCAGTCCCCTCTGCTGCACCTGCTGCCTGCGGGCCCCAATCACTGCTGGCTCCCACCACCTGTGGGTCCTGACCACTGGCTGCCGCTGGCTCCTGCCTCCTGCAGGTCCCAACTGCTGCTAGTCCCCGCTGCCTGCAGGCCCTGATCGCTGGCTGCCTCTGGCTCCAGCCACCTTCTGGACCCCGACCATTGCTGGCTCCCGCCACCTGTAGGGTCCCCTCCAGCCACCTGCGGGGTCTCCTCCACTGCTGTCATCTCTTGGGATATTCCCAGTTTCTCCAGCAATTTCAGTTCTTTGGGTTTCAGCATCCAGTGATTTCAGCTGTGTGAGTTTCAGCTTTTAGTGATTTCAGCTCTAAGTCAATGGAAACCCCCCCCGCACTGACACAGGGGCTCTGTCCCTGCTACAGGTCCCAGGGCTCCCATAGGACAGACAGATCCAGTTGCCAGAACAGTAGAGAATTCCAGCTCTTTAACAAAACAAAAAAGACTCCAAAAGGAATAATTGGTTCTACTTTTTAACAGCGGGAGGCGATAGTCAATCCATGTGGGAGGGTAGCCCTTAGTTAGGTCTCATACAGCTTCAGCAAGGTAACACCTGCCCCTCTGCTTGCTTTTATGGTGCGCTAGCATCTCTACGCCCCCTTTGTTGAGTTCCGATTAGATGAGAGTGAGTCTTTCATCAGAACAGGCTAAACACAGCTCTGCTGCCATTTGTTCGTACAATCAGAGGACAACATTTCATTACCTTTGCAGTTAACACAAAAGTGATTCCAGCTAGACTGACCATTTCCCATCATGCTCAGCACCGAGGTGTGCTTATGCAGATACAGGGTGATTACACTGAGCATCTGATTGTACTCAAGGAAATACAGAGGTCATGCAAATAAAGTGCCCCCCTTTCAGCTGGCTGAGCAGGAGGAGGGCCACTCAGACTTTGCTTACATATGTTAGAGGACCTGAGGGGTTGTGGAGAAAAACAGATAAAAATATGACATCCAATGGAGAGAACACAATCAAATGGAGCAGTCACACTAACACAGCAAATACCAAAGGTGATATCCTCACCTCCAGTCCAGCCCCTTTATGGAAGATAAAAGGGTGGGGTCAGCAAAAAAGGAGCCCTGTAAATCTTGGTTTTGGCTGGGTTGAAAAAGGATTCATCTGACATAAGCAGTGGACCAGAAAGCCATATGCTGCAGTCTTAAGATCCCTGCTGGGAGCTGGGCTTGCAAAGGGTTCACGTGTCGGACCTTGGCACAGTGCATTGAATTTCCAGCAGCACTGCAACCTCTGGGCTGCCATAGCTTAGACTGGCACCCAGGACTGTCTGAATTACACACAGAGGGGGTAGAGTTTTGTGCTGCACCTCTAAGAGACACACAGAACCCAAGAGGGTGGAAAAGCAGCAGAGTCAGGGAAACAATAAAAATATGAATTCAGTATACGCAACATATAGGTATAAATAAGATGACCTTAAAAAAGGACTAAATATTGGAGATGGAAAATGGAAAATTACAATAGTGTTACAGGAGCAACAAGAGGGACAACCGTGGGGTAATATGTTCAACATCTTTGAGATCTATACACAAATGCAAGGAGCACGGGGAATAAATAGGAATAACTCGAAGTATTAGTACAGCAACTAAATTATGACTTACTTAATTAACATCACGGAGAGTTGGTAGACTATATCTTGTTCAGGAAGGACTGGCATGGGAAAAGGGGAGGTGGTGTTGTACTGTACATCAAGAATATACACACTGTTCTGAAGTCCAGAAAGGAGAGGAGAAACAGACCAGTTGGAAGTCTTTGGATGACGATTAAAAGGTGGGGAAAAAACAGGGGTGACATCATGGCAAAGTTCTACTATAAACCGTACAATAAGAAGAAAGAGATGGATGAGGCATTTCTAGAACAAATATCCAAAACACAAGACCTGGAAGTAATGGGCATCTTGAACAATCCAGACAACTACTGGAAAAGTAATACATTAAGAGACAAAAAATGAGTTACAGCTAGCAAGGGGCATAAAAGGCTCTCTAAATGCAATAGGAGTAACAGAAAGATGAAGGAAGGTGAGGTCCTCTACTTAGTGGGGAAGGAAAAGTAATAACAGATGACATCAAGAAGACTGAGTTTTTTAATGTCTATTTTGCTTCAGTCTTCACCAAAAAAAGGTTAATTATGACCAGATATGCAAAACAATTAATATAAACAACAAGGGAGAAAGAATGGAAGCCAAAATAAGGACAGAACAAGTTAGATATGTTCAAGTCATCAGAGCCTTATGAAATTCATCCTTTGGTAATTAAGGAACTAGCTGAAACTGTTGTGGAACCATTTGAGAACATCTCTGAGAACTCATGGATAATGGATGAGATCCCAGATGACTGAAGAAGGGAAAACATAGTACATATCTTTAAAAAGGGTAACAGAGGACCCAAGGCATTATAGATGAATCAACTTATAACTTCGATATCAAGAAAGATACTGAAACAAATTATTAAACAATCTCTTGTAAGCACCTAGAGGATCATAGGGTTATAAAGAATAGCCAGCATGGATTTTTCAACAACAAATAATGCCAAATCAACCTAATTTCTTTCTTTAAAAGAGTTATTGGCTTAGTAGATGGGGGGAAACCATAGATGTGATACATCTTGATTTTAGTAATGTTTATGACATTGTCCCACGCCACAGTCTCATAAGCAAATGAGGGAAATGTGGTCACATGAAATTAGTGTAAGGTGGGTGTACAACTGATTGAAAGATGACACTCAAAGAGTAGTTATGAATGGATCTTTGTCAAACTGAGAGAATGTATGTAGTGTAGTCCCACAGGAGTCTGTCCTGGGTGCAGTACCATTCAATATTTTCATTAACAACTTGGATAATGGAGTGGAGAATATGTTTATTAAATTTTCAGACAACACCAAGCTGACAGGGGTTGCAAGCACTTTAGAGGACAGGATTAGAATTCAAAATGACCTTGACAAATTGGAGAATTGGTCTGAAACTTAACAAATGAAATTTAGCAAGGACAAGTGCAAAATACTACACTTTGATTTTCATTTTATTCCTAATGCACTACTTACAACATGGGAAATAACTGGCTAAGCACTAGTACTGTGGAAGCTACAATGGATCACAAACTGAATTGTGATGGATAAACCACCCATGTTAGGCAAACCATGGATAGGAGCGGTGTATGTGGCATGCTTCCTACAGGGCAGTATGGATCTGTTAAAGCACATCACGAGCAGAGTCACTTCCTGAGTCACTTAGTCACTTACATTGAGTTTGGGAGAGTGCCTTTAGTTAGGTTCCAGAGCTAGGTGCTGCACATAGTGGTACAGGGGGAGAAAAGAACTGAAGAGCCGCACAGCACATAGCAGTGCAGAGGAGAAGAGGCAGAAATGGCTGTGTGTGCGCCCTAGGATTGAGGCCCAACTTTAGTTCTGTCAAAAAAGTGAGTGCAGCTATAGGCGAGTCTAGGTAAAACAATACATAGCCGATCTGGCCCTTGCCATTGAGGTCAGGACCAGTAAGCCCCTACTGTTTGAAGCTTGAACTCTGTTCCAGGCCAATTCCAATATTAAGTTTCAATCCAAAAGGCCTGCCACTTTTAGTGTGGCCTCTATAGCTAAAATCTATTTAATCCATTTAACTTGCTCTTGGCATTTGATTCTGCAGTGGTGGTTGAATTGGGGAAATAGCTGTGCAGACTCCTAATTAAAGATCATAGCCTGCTGGGTGTCTGTGCAGCTAGGGAACTACCAATTGCCCTTGGGGTCATTGCCTGGTATCCTGTGTTTTAAGAGGTTACCATTACTTGGTCTCGAAGATCACCATCTGTAGCCAGAGACTCCTGTATGACAACGTGGGAGAGGACTCCATTATTATATGTCAGAGACTTTTAAATCAAACCTGGAACATCTTTCCAATAACATCAGGACTTAAAGATACTACCATTTAGCTCTCACATAGTATTTCAATTATACGGTGTGCTATTTGTTGTAGAAAAATAAAACATATCTGTTTTTGGAAAAAAATACCTTCACCTGTGTTTTCGTTGTTAAATCTCAGTTACAATCAGCTGGTTGAGGTAAATGCCCTAGTAGATACAGCCTGTCCAAACCTGAGTCCTAGAATCTATTCTGTTTGAGGCAACCCAGGGGAGGGATTTTAGTTGGGGATTTATTCCAGGTAACAGAATGAATCAACAAAGTGATTGAGTTGTGAAAAAGGCTGATATCATTCTAGAGTGTATTAACAGGAGTGTTGAAAGGAAGAAAAGGGAGACAATTATCCCACTCTGTTTGGTACTGGTAAGGGCCCAGCTGGAGTATTATGTCCAGTCCTAGGTGCCACACTTTATAAATGATTTGGACAAACTGGAGAAAGTTCAGATCAATAAACATGAGAAAAGTTTTAGAAAACCTGACCTACAAAGAAAGGTTAAAAAACTGGGCATGTTCAGTCTTGAGGAAAGAAGACAGAGGAGGAACCTGATAGTCTTCAAATATGTTAAGGGCTACTATAAGAGGATGATGATCATTTGATCTCTATAGCCACTAAAGATAGGACAAAAAGAAGTGGATATAATCTGCAGCAAGGAAATTTTAGCAAGGAAGTTGTTAGGCTAAGGACTGGGAATACTGGGGACACATCATTGGTCAACGTGGCAAAGGCAGCCTCAACAAAAATGGCCAGTGTGTCCTTCAGCTTTGTGCTTTTTGTTTGCTGGTATCTCAAACACCCATTCCACTAGCAGCAGCTGCAGCTAAGTCACATGGAAACACCTCACTGAGGACACTGGCATCAGCTTGACCTCATCCTCATCCATCACAGAAACATTTGTGATGGATGCTCGATCAATGCACAGAGCTGAGTGTGCTTTTGTTAGGGCCCAGTTCCAATTACATCTTAAAAAGATCTGTTATGCAAAGCCAAACGGAAAACCTCACCTCGACATCACTAACATGAGAACTCTGAAACTTGTACAAAGTTTCAATGTGCACTTGAGTGTGATTTTGAAAATGATCAACCTGATTCCCTTGATTCTGACACCTTGTGGGAAAATTTTAAGAATAAGACACTGGCTACTGCCAAGGATCTCTTCTGAACAATAAAGAAAAAATATCCTGACTGGTTCACCATGTCTGAACATCTCCTACTCCCACTTATGGAAAAGAAAAAGCATGCTCACATAATTTTACTTCAACAGCCAACCAAGCTCTGAACTCTCAAGTTTAAAGAGGCTAAGGCTGTGTTTCAGAAAGCCCACAGAGAATGTGCCCAAAAGTATTGGCAAAAAGATTCAGCTGTGCTTTGGAAAAGGGAACCTTCATGGTACCTATAATGGAATTAAAGAGGCACTTGGTCCACCTTGTAAAAAGACTGCAAATCTGAAAGCGAAAAATGGTACCATGTTGACTGATAGGCAAGAACAACTTGACCAATGGACTGAGCGTTACAAGGAACTCTATTCAAAGGATGTTATCATCTGTGATACTGCCTTAGCTGCCATTCCCAAGCTTCCAATGATACAGGAGCTGGACCAAACACCAGCTCTTGAAGATGTACAGAAAGCTATTAAAAAGCTTGCACCTGGCAAAGCAGCAAGCAACAATCAGATGCCTCCAGAGCTCCTAAAGGCAGGAGAGAGGAAGTTTGCAAGTGCCATCTATGTACTTCTCTTCACTTATTGGGAAGAAAGCCACATACTGCAGGATCTGAAAGATGCAAAGATAATTACTCTATATAAAAATAAAAGACTGCAGTCTGCAACAACTATTGAGGGATATCTTTGTTCAGAGTGGTCAGCAAGATATTTCCAAGGGTCCCGCTGAAAAGACTCCAATTCTTTTCTGAAATAATCTACTCTGCGAGCCAGTGTGGATTCAGAGCTGCACTCTCCACAACTGACATTTCCTTCACATTACACTCGTTGCAAGGAAAAGCCACAAACAACAGGCACATCCCTATGTAGCATTCATTGACCTACAAAAGGCCTTCAGCATGGTTAGCAGGAATGGCATCTATAAGATCCTGCTGAAAATTGGCTATCCACAAAAAGTGCTCTCCCAGGACTTACACGAGGGAATGAAGACAACCATCCAGTCTGAAAATGAAACATCATCCACGTTTAGTATTGATACTGGTGTGAAGCAAGGCTGTATCTTAGCACCCACCAGCTTTGGCATCTTCTTCTCTATTCTTCTTAAGTAAGCTTTTGAAAATGATCAATTTGGTGTACTAATTGAATTGAGGCTGGACAACTTGTTTAACATCAAATGATTCCAGAGCAGAAAGCATGTCACCCAGCTTTCTATTCAGGATCTGCTTTTCACAGAGGATGCTGCATTTCTCTCTAATTCACGCAATGATGAACAAGTTCTCTGAAGCATGGACCAAGTTTGGCCTGGTAATCAGTATCAAGACAACAGTTGTCATGTCACAAGGTGCCAACATTTCACCTAAAATCTATGTCAAAAATGAAGCTCTGGATAACATGGATCACTTCTGCTATCTGAGCTCAATTCTTACCAGCTTACTTAACCTGGATATGGAACTTGATGCTAGTATTGGCAACGCCTCTGTCACTTTTGGCAAACTTACTTCATGTGTTTGGAACAACAAGTCACTAACCTTGAGCACAAAGGTGTCCATCTATCAGGCTTGTGTCCTTAGTACCCTCCTTTATGGTTGTGAAAGCTGGGTTATGTACTCCAAGCAGGAATGGAGACTGAACAGTTTCCACCTCCACTGTCTTAGAAAACACCTTGGAGTTCTTTGGGATCAACGGATCACCAATAAAGAGATCCTTCAGAGAACCACTCTACGCAAACTACGCTGGACATTCGCAAGTTTCACTGGTTGGGATACATGGAATGCACGCCTCAAGATCATTTGCAAAAGACTGTATTCTATGGCCAATTTAAGAACTTCCCATGATGCAGAGGAAGGCCAAAGTTCTGATACAATGACAAGGTCAGGCAGGGTCTCAAGAAATTCAGCATTCCCATTGACCACTGGGAAAATCCTGCCCACAGTTGCTCAGTTTGGGCTAAGGCTGGTGTAGTCATCACAGAGAGCCATCAGAGAACCCAGGCTGAGGCCTACAGGTGAGCCAGGAAGCAGAGTACGTGTCAACCTCCATCTGGTAAGTGGACTTGTAGACATTGTGGAAGGTTTGCCACTCGCACATCAGGCTCTTCTCTCATACCATTGCTAAGCACCACTTACAGACTGACTTTGTCACATTTCCTTTCATCTATCAATATGTTGGATGGCCAGTTTCATATTAGATCAAACTTTCTAACTGTAAGGATAAATAAGCACTGGAATAGGCTTCCAAGGGAGATTGTACAATCTCCAAAGAATCATAGAACCATAGAGTTAGAAGGGACTGCAAGGGTCATCTAGTCCAACCCCCTGCCAAGATGCAGGATTTGTTGTTGTTCATCTATATGTTGAGCTCATTCAGGGTATTTGGTGGTGAGGTATTTGGTATTGATTATGTGGCTGTACATGGTGAAGGATACATAGAGCTGTTAGTTACCTGAATATTCTTGACACTTGAGTTGATGTTGTCTGACCAGATCACCTACTGTCTGCATGTAGATGTTGAATAGGACTGGAAAGAGAATTAATCCTCCAAAGGGGCAAAATTACATGTCCTAGAAATGCCTCTCCCTCCCACTGGTAGGTAAATGGATTACCTTCCTGCCTCAGACAGCTTTCTGATTATACCCACTGTCAAACAAAGGAGCTTACCTAACACTAGATTTTGACCAGCTGTATTCCCATGTAGTTTAATCCTTTTCTCATCTGGAATGTTTCTATTTAGGTCTGTTTCATTTAAAGATTTTTTCCTACACAATATTTCACACTGGAGCCAAAATATCAATACAAAGAAATTATAACCAACTTCAAATGAATTTCAACATCAGGTGTTTCTAATTTATTTTTGTCAGTCAAGATTACACAATTTATGCACAGCAGGACGGAGTCCAATAGAGTTTACACTAGTGTAAGGTGGGAATGACTCAACTCACTGCAGTTGCACAGGTGTAAAACCCACGTAAATGAGATCACAGTCAGATCCACAACTTCTTCCTAGGATTTTGGGAGAAATTTGTGGGTTTTGGTTTTTTTGTTGTGTCTTCTCAATTTCAGTCATTTATTTAAGAAATAGTTGCAATCATTCCTGATTTGGGAAGATGTAGATTTATCTTTAAAATATAAACTAAATGAGAGGTTCTGTCAGGGCAAGAAAATATACTAATATCTCTATTTTTAGAAGAAAGTTGATTAGTAATATTTTTAAGTGATTGATCATATTTGTTCATTTTAATGTAAGTATGTTATTTTATTTTTGTTTATACAGTGCTCTTTTGGGTCCTGATCTTGAACACGCTTATGCGCTAACTTTACTTCTGTGAGCAATGTCATCATGGGAGTAATTTTATGAGTAACTTTAGTCGTTTGTTTAAGTGTCTGTAGGAACAAGCTCTTAGTGAAAGACTGAGGTTTGGGACTGGATGAGACAGAAAGCATCCATTCATAAAAGGAATTGAAGGCAGGCAAGTCAGAGAGACCATTGAGAAGAACAAGAGGGGTACTTGGCATGTAGTCATTGTGACAAGGAACCTGGAGGGAAAAGCATGAGCAGCAGGGTGGAAGACTTTAGAGGAGGCACCAGGATGTCAATCTGTGTGCTCAGAATGAGAAACATTACACAGCTGTTGTAACAGCTCTGTAAATAGTTGCTTTAATAGAGAGCCAGTTTAGTGCACAGTAAGAATGAAGTGCTCCTGTGTTATTACACAACTCACATGCCATGAAACAATCTCTGCTGCCCTTTTCCTTGCTCTTTTGCCGACGTTGAGATCGTCACTGTTTAGAGTTACAGAGCCTAATTCTGTATCCCTTACACTGAAAAGCTTTTTTTGCACATGCTGCTCTGTCTATTGACTTCAGCTGGATTCTAACTATACGTGTCAATCAAAGTCAAGCCTGCCAACAGCAGCAGTGTCGTACAGAGCCACCCCCACTGGGTCAGACACACAGACGTATTGTCCCAGGCCTGTGAGCACCAGCAGGCCTCAAAAAGAACTGGCTAGTGCCTATTATAGTCTCAACGCTACCATTTACTTACAGCAATAGCAGGTGGTGGATGCTGCTGCTTTTCACAGTCTTGCCATTACCTTGTGCTTCCCACCGACTGACTGCTGTAGTCACCAGCTGTCTGATTTTGAAGGAGGAGATCTTTTTGTTTGTGTACACAGTACTTAGTACAATGTGGCCCTGATCATTGCTTGGGGCCTGTAGGCCTGAACACAATGCAAATAATAAAATCATGCTGGCCAGTCATGTGTCTATTCTCTAAGTGCCAGCCCAAAAGGCAGGAATTATGCTGTAGGGTGGAGCCAGATTCCTAGGAGAGAGAGAAAATGAGAAAGGGTGAGCAGTGGAGGCAGACTTCTGGGCAGAATAAACTGCAGAACTTCAGCACCAGATCCTTCTCTTTGCTGGATGAGAAAGAGAGATGAGAATAGAGAAGGACATGTCTTTGCTTCACCCAGCCCATTGGCATTACTCATTATTAACAAAACAAAAATCAAATGATTTCCCGTACACTGGGTTTATTCAGGAGTATTGGCCCAGGCCAGGCCTGAGATCCTTACTTTTTTTGTGTGCAGGCCATCATCAGGCAAACTCCACCTGCCATGTCTTGAATTGGGCAAATTCCCACAGAGTGAAAGTATGGAACTCAGGGCCTGTTTTTCAGAAGTGCTGAGCACCCGGAACTCCAACTAAAGCCAATTGGAGTTGCATGTCCACCGCACATTTTTTGTTCCTTGAATCTTAGTCCTGATTGTAACTAATATCAGATTCTTTTTTTAAGTGTCTGACCTGCCTTTTATTTTACATTTACTATCATTCAAATCCAAATTCCCATCATCCAGTAACAGAGTGGTCTGTTAATCAGACTGATTAAATTAATTGAATGATGTAGCTCAATGGTTCCCAACCTGAGGTCGGGACCCCCTTGCTGGGGGTACCAAAGGTTACAGAGGGTCCCTGAGGCTTCATTTAGCCCCCTGAGTTCTGCACCAGGTGAACCCCCCCCCCAATTTCTGCACTGGCCTCAGCAGTCTCCCCTACCTCATCCAGGCATCCGGCCAGAGAGGAGCAACCCTGCGCCGGTGGGGGTGTGGAGCAGCTCCGGCCAACCCACCAGGACCTGCCTCCATTACCCTCCATCCATGAAGAACAGGAAGAGATGGGGCCACACAGGGCGTGTGGTGACGGCTGCGCAAGGGAAGGCTTAGCTTCTTACTCAGGTAAGACTAACTTATTAATTTTATTAAGATAATTTAGTGTTATTATTATCATGATATGTGTTTATAGGGTTATATGTGTTTATGGCCTGTGAGGGGGGAGTGAGAGGGTGCATGTTTTACCTAGTGGGCTTTCACTCAAAAAGGTTGGAAACCACTGGTTAACCAATGACTGGTTGGCTTTTAGTTTGTTTTACATGACTCCCCTGTCCTTCATCTCTACTCTGTTCTTCTATCCTCCTACCACTAGATAAAAGGGGCTTATAATTACGGATTAGACCTTGAATATGTGTTCATAATATTGTTAATAAAAATAGTGTATTAACTGGCTTGGTCCATTTAAAATTGTCATGTTAGAGAACAGATTTTTACTCTCCTTAAACATATCATTGCAACAGATAAAAAAAATACCATCATGATCAAGAAGAATGGTCCCTAGTACTGTGTTGTCATCTTAGTCCCATTGGTTGCTCAGACCAGTTTTACTGCACAGCTATTTGTACACATACTACATGTAAAAACTATTCTATATAGTGGCAGATTCAAAGTATTTGAACTAAATTGATTTCTGTTGCAAGGAACTGACACAGTCTGTGATCAGCAGTGCACTGGAAGTAAAAACTGTAAACTGTTCTGAGTGGAGTTATTATGATTCAAGGTCCAGGATGTGTTCTGATCTGTGCCTCTGTTATACATTTGGATAGAGCTCTCTAAAACTAGTTTTAAAAACTAAGCAGGTCAGAGACAACAGAAAATCTGTGAAATCATGCGCGCAGTAAATATGAAGAGAAGATAGTGAGTATCTGAGAATTTAGCACTTGCAAAAAGTTGAATCCACCAATGTGGACACCCCACCTAAAAATATGGCCCTTAACTACATTGAATCAAGGATTAGAAAGCATACTGTAGGCAAAAAACAATCCTGCACTGGCAGGTGATAGACTAGATTGCTTCATATGTCTTCTCATCTTCAACGTCATTAAATCTGAGAATTTTTAGTATGGGGCTCCAGTAAAGGGCAGGCAGCACATCACAGCAATTCTGTCTGCTATTTATCATGCTCTTTGAATAGGGCAAAAAATATTTGGAAATATTTTCCAAATATGTTGGTGAACAGCATAGCAAGTTTGCTCTTCTGTTAGTCATGAGGTCATATCTTTAGTTGTCAAAAGCATTGAACTGCCAGTTTATTATTCATCTATTGCTATTTGTTAAATGCTGCTGTCCCTGCTCCAAAGAGTTTACATTCTGTTAGACATGAAAAATACAGCACACTGGGAAAATCAAAGGAAAAATTGACAATAATTCCTAATTAGTATCTTTGGTTCACTTGCATGCAAATTTGTGAGTTTTCAGCAGGTACTTAATAGGGAGAGCATTCCTGATGGTCTAGAACAGCAGTTCCCAACCTGTGGTCCACGGACTCCTGGTGG
Organism: Mesoclemmys tuberculata; assembly: GCA_007922155.1. Lineage (NCBI taxonomy): Eukaryota > Metazoa > Chordata > Testudines > Chelidae > Mesoclemmys > Mesoclemmys tuberculata. The sequence continues at coordinate 72,347,709 of ML675616.1, forward strand.
TCCGCAAGGCTACTACAGGGTGTCCGCGGAAAAGAAAAATAATACCATCCTCACCAAGGAAATTTACAATTTAAAATAAAAAATAATTTCATATACTTTCTAAAAACTACTAGTAGCATGTGGTGGTCTGTGAAATGTTTGGAGTTTGTAAAGGGGTCCACACGCTCGAAAAGGTTGGGAAACACTGGTCTAGGATGCAGAAGGCATTCTAAACCCAGAGGAGAGAATGGTGAAAAGCATGGAGATGGAAATGAGAGGAGGGGAAGGAAGCACTAAGATTAACATTGCTAGCAGGGCAGAGAGTTAAGGGAACTCAACAAGAGACAAGATGCGAGCTATAGGCTGAAGCTGAAATGAAAGTAGTCACAAATCTCAAGAGTTTCACAATATATTTTTTGTAGAAATGATTGTTGGGTCAAGGGGGCATAGACGCACAATGGATTGTTAAGCAACACAAGAACACGTTTACAGAAGTACAGTGCTCACAGAAATAGTGAGCCCCTGCCAAAAAGGAAATGCCTGTGCTTTCAGAGGGCCAGAAGGAGGTATACCGGAAGTTTACAAGGAGGTCAGGCTCTAAGAGAGACAGACACCCCAAAAATACATACAAAACAGCTTTTCACAATAGAGGGATACAGCTGCTCATATTACTAATGGAAAATAAGATGTCCCAACGGTTTGGGTTTTTTTTTTCCCCTAATTGTGAAACGTCTGCTTTGTTTGTTATTTGCAAGTATTTTTCAGACAGCCTCGATGAACAACCTTCAGGTTGTGATTCAGAAACAAACTATTTGTTTAAAATATTTCTGATTATTTGCTATTTGTGGTGTGTGCTTTCTCACCTAAGTCATGTAGTAGTGTTTCTGCTCCTTGACTGGGTCTTTTAAATGAGGAGATTAGCATAAGCTGAATAGTAAATAGTTTCTGATAAATGGTCATTCCATTTAGAAGTTGTTGCCAGTACCTCAATCTAACTTCCATTGTCAGAATCAGGGTTACAGTATCCACACAGGGAAAAAACAGGTAATAAAACTTATATCTAAAATATTTCCCAGCTTATGTGATCCTAGTAGAGAAAAAAAAGTGGGACAGAAGAGTCTTAAACTACTGGAACAGGCTTTTGGTTTTGTTTGTTCTATTTAGTTTGAACAGACGTATTTCATTAACTGAAAGAAATTGTGCAACATATTTCCTAGTAATGCCCTGATCCAAAGCCCAAAGAGCATAGAAGTCCTTCCACGACTTCAGAAGGTTTTGGATAAGGCCCTAGCAGAATAAATCATACCTTTACCATAAAGGAAACATTGTGAAGTGTTAGATAAGACGTGACTTTAGCAGGATTTTTGCAAAGGCAACATTGAAATTTTGGAACAGTTGCCATGACACTTTCTAACCTGTGATCATGAAGCTAAAGAGATGGCAAGAGAATTCAGCTAACTTGGCATGATGTCTACTTGTTTTCCATGTTTTGTTATTGCTGTACTATTCTTTTAATGCTGGCAATCTGCCATAAACTCCTCTGCTTCAGACATACTCTTGCATCCTGAACCTCGCCTGAATATCCAGTCTGTTCCTTTGTAATGCTCTCAGGATGGTTCAAAGAAAAACAAGCTCTATAATTAGGGGTTTTCTAACTGGGAGAAAAAAATTGTTGAAAGTATATAGTAATGGAAGGACAAACTTCCTGAAGTATTAATGACTGAAATAATAGTGTGTTCTCTAGGGAATGTGTCTTTAATAAAACTTTTAATGGAATCATTTTCATTTTGCTGAAATCATATCGTTCCAGTTTCCAGCAGTGATGCCACAGCAAAGTACCTTGTAATATTTGTTAGTGTATGTAATAATAGTTAGCTTTTATATAGCGCTTTTCATGCTTAGATCTCCAAACAATTTACAAAGAAAACTAGCTACTATTACCTTCATTTCATGTATGAGAAAACTGTGATGGAGAGAGCTGAGGTGACTTGCTCAAAGTCTCATAGACTCATAGACTCATAGGTCAGAAGGGACCAATATGATCATCTAGTCTGACCTGATATCTGAGGGATATTCTTTGTGTTTTCCTATTATTTAGCACAGTTTAGCAGCCTCCCCTCTTTCATTTGCCCAGCCTGGGTGTTTGTTTTTCTCTTGGGCCTCAATCCACGGCCTCGAGTAATGGGTTATGCCCAAAACCCCAAACTTCAAACCCTGTCTGACCTGCCACAGGCCTCTTCCCTGCAGCGACATTCAAGCTGCTTCCGCTGCCTTGGAGAAACTCACAGCCTCTCTAAAGGTAAGATCTGCTCAGGATTTAAAAACAAGTCTAAAATACGGAGGGAGAACAAACTAAAACTTCTGCTGATGGAATGTTCTCTGAGACCTGCAGGGTCTAAGTCATGCTTCTGTACATCGGATTCAGTTGCTCAGAGTGCTCGGGCACTGTCACTGCGTTAGCGGTAAGCAGAGACCTCAGGGCCTCTTCCTCAGAAAAGAAGAGAACCCATTCTCTAGAATGGGAGAAGAAAAGGGAGATGCCATCTCTTGATCCAGGCCTTAGGAGACCTCACATCCCAACACAGGTACCGCAGTAGCTCCCAGCCCTACTGGTATCAAGATCCTGGCACTGGTTAAGAAGATAACACCAAATACTGAAAAAACGACGAGACCAAGTGCTACAGGATTCTCATTGTTTTTGCTGTATGCAGACTAACACGGCTACCCCTCTAGAACTGAGTACTGAGAAACTGTCAGGTAAACAACTGGATTGAGTGCCTTTGAAGCACAAGAAGCCTAAAGACGAGCTGAAATCATCGGTACCTCAAGTGATTGCTTATTCTACCAGGGGTCAATCTCCAAGTGGAAAACATGCCTATCTCAGACATCTGCAGGGCAGCCACCTGGTCTTCAGTGCAGGTTCTCCCAGCACTATATGCTCATGGTTGCTTCCAGAGCTGTCGTGGCTTTAAATTGCACTGTTCTATGGTCCGTATGGAATCAGCTTCCTGAGGGACACTCCTTGGACACCTGGGAGTTTCCTGAAGTGTGACCCCATAGGGACACTACTCGAAGAAGAATAAGAAGGGTAGGTCACTTACTTGGTATGGTAACTGGAGTTCCTTGAGATGTGTCCCTTTGGGTACTCCACTACCCTCCCTCCTTCCCATCTGCTTTGGAGTCTTCTTGCTGGATTTCTGTGATTGAGAAGGCATTGGAGTGGAGGCATGAAGATCTCCAACGCACAGGCAGACCCACAGACAAAATCTCTGATCACACACATCCTGTAGTATGCCACCCGTAGGAATGCAAATCTTGAAGAACTTCAGTTACTGTACAAGGTAGGTAACCTCTGCTTTGTGATACGTGGTGAACTGATGAACATTAATATTAATATTATTATTAATGCTTAGATCTCCAAACAATTTACAAAGAAAACTAGCTACTATTACCTTCATTTCATGTATGAGAAAACTGTGATGGAGAGAGCTGAGGTGACTTGCTCAAAGTCACACAGCAGGTCACTGCAGAGCCAGGAGCAATAGTTACCCTGCACTTCCCATCTTAAAAACCAAATCATAGTGGCTTATTTTTGTTGCCACTAAAACGGTTCCCATATTCTTCCAAAGAGATCACTCCATTTTAGCAGGAGGTGGGCAGTCTGTAAAAGAAGAGTGGGATAGAACAGTGGGATCCTGAAGGATGAAAGGCAGTGCCTTTCTATTTTAAAATCGGGTTTCAGCATGGCTGAGAACAAAACTTGCCAAGCTGTAAGTCTTTTTTTAAAAAAAGGAAGTTGTTCCATTACAGCAAAGCCTACTGTTTGTGAGCTGACTGTCTGAGGACATCAATACAGTCATGTTATTATAAGAGATATTTTCTTCGGACTTTAAAAACGTTATTTCAAGCTCATCTTTTGCAGAAAGGTAGGTAATTCAAATGCAGCACAAGGCCAAGCTACAGAATGAATAAATAGGGGCAGCTCTCTGCTGTCATCAATTAAGTTAGGATTCCTAGTATTGTAAAGATTCACACACTTCTCTCCCAACAAATCATGAAAGGACAGTCTGAACCAAATTCATTCCTTACCGCATCATATAATTTAAAAAGGCTCAGAAAAGGGCCATGAGAATGATCTGATCATTAGAAATTTAAAAAAAAACTGCTTTATAGTGAGATTGATCAACTATAAGAAGTGATCTTCTTAAAACAGGAGATCAAGAGGTGACTTGGTCATGGTCTGAGTACCTGCATAGGGAGACTACAGTAAAGGGCACAATAAGGCTGTTTGACAACTGGAACAATTTACCAATGGATGTGGCAGATTCTCTGTCACTTAAAAATCTTTAAATTAAGACTGGATGTCTTTCCATAAAGATATATGCCAGCTCAATCAGAAGTTATGGTCGTGATGCAAGAATTACTGGGTGCAATTATATGACATGCATTTTGCAGGAAGTCAGACAAGATGGTCATAATGCTGATACTGGGAGTTGTAGCCTAATTTGAATCAGCGTTTTCTATTGTTCTGCAGAGGATTAGTCTTAATAATATGCTTGTCAGGTAACAAATCTGAGAAGTCCTTTCTAAATTCAGTGATGAGGGTTGTGAGTGTTTTAGAATAGAGAAAGCTAGCTGTGACTGTCTTAAATCAGGAAAACAACCAGAAGAACATAGAAAAAAAATCATGTTCTTGTTCCTCTACTGCTTTTATAGTGTTCCATAGTCTTTTATAGTCAGAATTTTATTCAGTGCATGTTTCTTCCCAGCTGGCTATGGCACTCAATTTTTCGTTTACCATGAGGCAGCACTATCCCAGAACCAGAGGCATCCTGCATTTCTTACTGCTTAACTACATCAAGACCTAGGGATGTATAACTCATGGACTGACACAGTAGATACGAATGTTTCTTCAGAATTGTTAAGTACTCGTGAAAATGCAGGTGCCACATATAAGCACTAGCTCTGTGTTCTAAAAAGGATTGTTATATTTTAGTGGCATGGTAGAAGCTTTTTTACAAGAAAAGACTCAGATTCTTTTTTCCCCCTTCTACACTATCAAATGCAATATGTCCATATTTTGGATCCATTGCCTTTAAGTTTCATTTCTTTTGGGGAGATTTTTAAAAATTTTCTCTAGCCAAGCAAGTAACTAGACTCTTGAATCTGAGCATGTACATATTTATAGACTGCTAACACCAGAATGGTACATTTAGAGTACCGAGTGACGTCTACTACAAAGACAACTTTGTTCCAGTGACCAATCTGGGATTACCTCAAAAACTCGCAATGATTTTGTGGTTTCTCTGTATCTTCAGTAACAGCTGTCCAAAGAACCGTGTGCTACTACTTCTGAAGATGCATCAGTATCAGAAGTTTAACGGCTCAGTAAATTGGAAACTTCTGCTTTAGCCAATCTTTTAGTGCATTCTGGCAATGATCCAGAATTAAAACTAGATTTTTTTTTTGGCAAAAGCTGTCATGGAAGTCATGGATTCCATTACTGCTCTGTTTTGTTTTAATATCCACAAGTTATTCTGGAATCTTGTGTTCAGTTAAGTGAATTGTTTTAATGGTAAATAATTGAACAAATTTCACTAAGAGCCGATCAATAATTATCCTTAAGTTAGAACTTCAGTTCTCAAGGGCACAAGATGTCCTATGGCAACCATGCCTTCATTCGGTCAAAGAAATACAACAGAAAAAAATAAATAGAAAGGTTCACATATGGACAGTAGATCTGTTCCACTCATTAATTTCTGGATAGACAAACAAATATTAAAACACCAGTTTAGTTAGCCTATACATTTTGTAATGTACTTAATGAACTAGCAAATAGACTGATTTCTGATATTATTAGGAGTTTTGAACCCAGATTTGGACATCTCATTATTGCTTTAAACAAAATATTAATGTGACAATAGTCATCTCCACTGCTATTCTTCCTCCCCTGCCACAAAGTAGCTTTTAAGGTTTACCCGAAACCCAGTCCTAAAGATGGGTCTCTTCAATGTAAAAAGAATCAAGATTCCCTAACCTCTTTGTCTCTGGCTGAAGCCAAATGGACTCTTTCATTCCTTCTCCCTTCAGGACCGTGAAGACAGACAAAAGCCACCAAGCCCTTTTTATCAGAGTTCAACCAGTCTCCTGCTCCCCTATTTCCACAGCAGAGAAACAGAAGGCCCACACTCCCTTTCATCAGGATGTAAGCTTACTCACACATTGCATTAGAAAAATCCCCTTTAGCAGCATCAGCTTTCCTCACCATACCTCTATAGCTCACCAGCTATCCTCAGCAGTCTCCTTTTCCTCTTCCTTTTATTGGTCATGGTGGTTTTCTGAGAAGCTAATGATTTCCATCTGCCTCTGGTCCATGCTCATTAACCTTTGCCTCCCAGAACAGCTTCCTAGCACACAACAGGGCTTTGTGACCACATTCTCCTTCTTGCCCCAGATGGGCAATACACTCCATTCCTTCCCTCACTTTTGTTATCAGGATGTGTGTGTTGGAACAGGCAGTTTTTGTAATAAATGACCAAAGCAATGGCCAAGCTTGACATGCTCGAAGGACAATGTAGTGTTGAATGTTTTTTGGAACGCCTTTCTTTCATAGGCTTTCCTTTCTCAATTTCTTTGCAATGCCATCGTTTTTGGTTATATTCAATTTTCTTCTCGCTTTCCCAATTCAAATACCTGTTTCCCCTCTGTCAGGGATTGATTAAACACTACAGGCTCAAGGTACTCAACTGCTCTCTGTCAAATGATACTGGTATATCTTAATATGGCAAGAGCTTAATGTGAAAGCTGTAGACATCTTCAGGAGTCAAAGCTCTGAAGTTGCTGGAATGCACATAACAGATCTGAAGATTAATTGCTTCAGATCTTCAAACAGGAGACTCACTAGCAGAGGCACTTGGTTCTGAAATGGGTATTTGATAGACAATGTATCAGCAGACAGCCCAGTAAAGCTCTGGATCTGGAAAGGTTTTTATACTATTATGCAATTTCACTGTGCTGTGCTCTGGAACTTAGTCACTCTCCTCCCATTTTAGGCATACTCATGACTCTCCTGACCTTTTTCCACCCTTAGGTATAGTGTGAACAGTAGCCATTAGCTACAGTTGAGCTCAGACTTTTGCATCTGTTTAAAGATAACCAGTTTAAGGGCATATTTTTTTCTTCTTACGCTGGCTATTTCTGTTTGCATTTTTTCTTTTTTAGTATTCAAGTTAATATCTGACCTTCTATCCCATAATCGCTCCATACTTCAGTGAAATATGAATTGCTGAGCTAGCGTGAATGCCCTTTACAGCCTTATGAATATGTGTAAACTACTTACGTTCAACAATCTGTTTGAGCTTTATTTAGCTGTGATTCTCATTGTACCTTTCCAAGACCTGAGGAAGAGCTCTGTGTAGCTCAAAAAGTTTGTCTCCCTCCCAGGTGGGTGGAGAAAATATTTCTTTCTGGTTTTATAAAATGAAACATCTCAAACCACCAAGTGCAACTTCCCCCACCCCAGCTATGTATACTGGGTTCCTAACCACAAAGTAATAAGCAGGTTTCAAATAAAAGCTAATTCCCCTTTCAAGACTTCTTAGTAAAATAAAGGATTTCTAACCACACCCCCAATTCCTAGGAACACAAATATGCTTTTAATCCTACCTCCATGAATACGTTTGGATAAGTGTTTTTGTATCTCTCTCGTCTCTTTATCGACGTCTATAATAGAAAATGGCTTGGAAAAAAGAGCACTCCCAAATCTTGTGCACACCCAAAAGCAGATGCAGACATGAAAAATTAATTGGCCATGATAAACTATTGAGAGATCTGTTAACTGAAATTTGACTGGGATAATCCCAAGGGCACAGTTTATCTGCCATGAAAAGTGTTTGACCTCGAGATTTCTTTCTTTGAGTACATGGATGTGTCTTCCATGTCCCTGCTAGGGCAGCCCAGGGAATAGCTAGAATGTTTACTGATGATTCAGTCACTCCAAATATAATGTGAGGGTGACACAAACTTGACCTTATTTCAAGTATATAAGCTTTAATTAATTATGTTACCACTTGGATGCAATTATAACAAAGATAATGTAAAAATTTCAAGGGAAATTTATCACATGCGAAAACTCTTCCAGAAAGAAGAGAGGCCTCAATGGATAATGAAAAGTTTCAGGGACTTTGTTAACAAAATAGCCTCCAGCCATTTTATGACTGTGATAGCCAAGATATGAAATGCACTGCAAGTACTTCTCCCAAGTTGCCTACTAAGCCCAATCTAGCGAGGTGTTTCACGTAACTGAAGCTTAAGTGAACTGTATATTTGTCAGTGCACAATAAATTAGTACTTAGGCTTTCATTCATTTATATAAAAGGATGGCTCCTAATTTAGGAGCCCAATGCACTGTGTCATAGTAATATCCATATTCTATCTGCTTCCCTTTCTTGTTCTAAGATGTGTTCAAAATCCATATACATAAGGATTGACACATGACATTTCCAAGATCATTCACAGACAATGGTGAAATGATATCACCATTCCAAAAAGATCCCTTATGATCCATAACCTAATATTAAATTATCGTAAGGTATTATATTGTGTAGCATTCCATATGAGCATTTGATCAGGTCAATGAGTTTTAAAGTAATCCATTGCTAAAGCATATGTGCACCATCCATTTGTTGTCCTCTGCAATCATTTTGGAATCACATGCTGCATATTGCACCAGCTTCAATTCAATTGCTATCTCACAGGTAATCCCCAGTGGAAAAGTCTTAAGAGTCAAAGCAGAGCCATGGTGCAATAATTTGGGAAGCTCTCTGTACAATTTTTGAACTCTGTGTTTGATTATGAACTATATGTATGTGGGTTAGGCTGCAAACTCCATTTTGAATATGCAGTTTTTTGCCTTTTCTATTGCATGTTTGCTTCCATGTTGGACTGAAGTCCCAACAAATAGAGATTGAGGGCTGACAATAGAGGGTAGTCAACTATATGTACCGAACCATCGGGCTATTCACACCAGACATGGATAATGGGGAATACTTCATGTCAAAAATGGTACATAGACCTTGATACGAAAAAGCAGCTGCACCCTTGGAAATCCAGTTTATCTAACTCCTTGAAAGGGAGGTACAATGGAAATTTACCAGGAGCAGAACAAAGGCAGCCAGGTGATGAGGAGGAGTTTAAATAAGGGAGCAGACGGGAACAAGGACCTAGGAAGAAGGAAGCGGTTCAACTGAGCAAAAGGAAAGGAAGCAGCTGACCCAGACAAACACTGGGTGACCCATGGGACTCTGACTCCAGTCCAAAAGAACACTCTGGAGTTCTGAGGAAACTGAGGCAGGGACATGCGTGTAATGTGTATGGTTTTGCATGACCTGTATTTTCTTCTGATTTATATGATTAAGTAAAAGAGCATTGATGTTAAACTCTGGGCAGTGTCTCTCTCTGTGGGTTAACTGTTTCACAAATGCTGCATGTGAAACCCTCACAACTTTTGGGTGGAGTTGTGGGAGCTGGTGGGTTTAAGTACAACGGAGTCTGAAGGGTCAGCCTTGCACCCCAGCACTAGGCAGCTGGACAGCAAGTTCCAACTCTCAGAAGGGGGTGCCAGGTACAAGGATAGTGGCTTAAGAGAGTGCGTAGGCACCCCACGGTTGAGTCAATAGCTAGACTCTGTCCAGGCCCTGTACGTTTAAACCTCCCAGAGATCCAGGGACACAATAGGTTGGATTGCCCGTATAGCAGTCCTAGTCAGTGTCTAGAAGGGGGCGCTTGCCAGGTTCCATGACACATGTCATTAGGGAACTTAGCCCTTCTGAAAAATTACACAGCTTACTCTGGGGATTAGTAAAAACGGATTCAAGTATCCAGTGTCACCTTTTTCAAAGCCAGTAATTTATCCCTGGCTACCAGGTATTTAATGACAATCCATGGGCAAACGCAGGAAGATACACGTAACAGTCCCACTGCTATCATATCTATTAAGCCATTAACAGGACAGAACTGACAGTGTTTTTTTTAGAGATGTGAGGAATGCACATTCCAAACATGGTCAGTAATTCAGATCACAGGATTTCGTGGTATCTGCACTGACATTTTGATTTTACAAGCTATAAGTAAATCATGCAGAGAAAAAATATGAATAATATGAATTCTGCCAACCAATTATTGGCAAACAAACAAAATGGCTATAAAAGTCAAGATCTAGCACGTAGCTTGCAGTGTAAGTGATGAAACAAAGAAGCAGTGTTTCCATTAAGTCAGTTTGGCTGAAACATCTATCTTTTGTTCAGTAATCAATTAGACCAAAAAAAGCTTTAGATAATATATACTAGCATAGCAAGGCCACAGACAGAACCAGTGATCGCTGGGAGATTAAGTTCATTGGATTGAAACGCTCTTCCAGATAGACTCCTGGTCAAAAACAGGCTCCATGAAATTCCTCTAGCCTATTTGGATGCTGGGTCTTAAAAAAAGAAGTGGGCCCCAAGAGAATGTAATGCCATTTTAGAGTTAGGGGATCAGGTTCTTAGGACCCCTTCCTTCAAAGAAAGGCGTGCTTAGGGTGCTGGGTGTTTTGTAGCTGCTGCTTATATATTACATCCTGGCCTGTTTTTTCTGTAAGCTTTTTGGGGCAGTGACTGACTTTTAGTAGCACTCATCTGTAGTAGCTAGGCAATGTACAACAATCTAGGTACTGCCTAGATTGCATGACTAGGAGCTGATGTAAACAGCTTTGTCCTTTGCAAACTCCAGAATCCCAACATATATTGGGAATCCTGTTTTAAATTTTTAAAAATGTACACTGTAATTCTTTACCAGCCTCACTAACAGCTTTTATACAAATAATACAGCATTACATACAACCAAAGCACTAGTAAGAGTAGTTTACAACAGTGTCACAGCAAGATTTAGGGTATTTCATGCAATATGCAGCAGATAGCCATGCATCTTTCTTTGACTGCTCTTAATGCAAGCTGTTTTGCTTTCTATGCCTCATCCTCATTATGTTTTGTTATGCTAACAGGTCTGCCTGTATGAAGACTGAGTAAACAGAAAAGAAAGTGTGAAGCAACTCAAGTTATTATTGTTGTTTTAAACCACAGTGTAGTGTTATACTGCCACCTTGTGGTTAGTAAGCATTATGAACATCCCTATATGTTTCAGATGGCCTCAATATTTCTTCCATCCCCCAAGGGACAGAAGAGAGCTCTGCAAGAAATGAGACAGAAAAACACTCCAAAGAGTATATTTGTACACACACAGATATGAGGATGGAATGGGTGAAAAAGCATGGTTTTATAGGTTCATAAAAAAGCAGAACATTTCATTCTCATTTTAACTTTTCTGCAGAAAAAAGAGGCAATTTTTTTGTGAGTGGCCAATTGTCATTTTGATACAAAAAGCTATTTTAGCTGCAAAAAAACAGGCAGATTTCTGCCTATGGAAAATTCATGAACATTATGAATTTTTTGACATTTCCACCTGAAAGAGCGATGTTTGATGGTGAAGCTAGTGAGATTTCAATCTCCTCTTGATCACATTTGCAAATTCTATAAACACTAGTTTTCCTAGGTGGATACACACAACGGATGGAAATGTATCACCGTCCTGTAGTTTTCTCGAACACTTGGAATGAATCCAGAGGTTAGAAACAACTGACACAAATACTAGAGAAATCATACACAAACACAGGACTGATGCTTGAGTTCTACCAACATAGACATTCACCACCTAAAGAAAATCTCTCCTTTCTGCTAGCAGCAGACAGCCTAAAACTCTCCTTGTGAGCCAGTTCTTACACCAGGACATAACTGCACACAAAAATCCAATAGATTGCAAGCTCTTCTGCAGCAAACATTTGATATCATTGACTTTGTAGAGTTGGGCTTAAGAAACATCTTTAATCAAGTTAATGTTAAAGATACCAGACTCCCACTACCACTTTTGCTGTTGCTTTTGCCCTCTATCCAGCATCTCTAGATTAATTAGATCTATAATGATGTTCAGGTGCATTCTCTCATTTATGTAACAGACAGCAGGCACGTACAGCAGAACAGCCCAGGGCCAGTGCTGACTGCCAACCTGGAAAAGGCAAGAAAAGACAATCACTATTCAAAATTACTGAATCCCTGTTTCTGCTTCATTATTTTTCTTCACTGAACAGACTGTTAAAAGACCAAAGACTATGGGCTTTAGGAAGTGTCATCAAATGCTGAAGAACCTGAGTAGATAACTGTGCCTCAGCAGGCCATCTAATTCCAGTCCAAATTACACTAGCTGCAAGGCACTCATGGAGAAGCTTGGAGAATCTGATAGAATCATAGAGTTGGGTGAATTGAAAACTGTAGTTTTAATTCACATATAAGCCTGTGAGGGAAGTTTTGTAAAATTAATGACAGCTGAGGTATGAAATTACTATGGAAGATTCACTCAACATCTCCCTCTCACCAAAAATATTACAGAGGAGTGCCAGCTTCTCTCTAGTTATGGTCAGTTCACTAGAAATGACAAGCTAGAGAAAAATAGCTTAAACAACACTTATGCAGCTACTAAGTAGGTGTTCATGTGTGTTTTACAGGTGATCTCTAGCATACCTGCAGAAAACAACGTCTCAGAGTTGAAAGGAGACCCAAGCACATACTGTGGGAAAGAAAAAGCCCACATCACACGTTTAATATGATTTTCGTTTCTGAACACTGGTCTCTTTTCACGTGCGTTCCTTGGGCAGAGACTCTGTTCCATGCTACTCCCTTTGTGCTGCTCAAGTGATGCAATGCGAGGAGAAACTCCCTTGCTGAGGATTCCATTAGCAGACAGAGAGCCAACTTCTAAACCTCCCCACCCACCCACACACAGGGCTTTTGTCAGGGATGGAGAGAGGTTTAATGGGGAGGAGGATTGGTCACAGCACAATGCACAGTGGCCATCCCAGATGGCATATGGTCCTTAGTGGGCTATCGTAGATTTATAGACTAAAGTCAGAAGGGACCATTATGATAATCTAATCTAACCTCCTGCACAACTCAGGCCAGAGAAATTCACTCACCCACTCCTGTAACAGACCCCTAACCTAAGACTGAATTACTGAAGTCCTCAAATAATGATTTAAAGACTTCAAGGTACAGAGAATCCACTGGCAAGTGACCCGTGCCCCATGCTACAGAGGAAGATGAAAAACCCCCGGAGTCTCTGCCAATCTGCCCTGGGGGAAATTCCTTCCTGACCCCAAATATGGTGATCAGCTAAACCCTGAGCATGTGGGCAAGACTCACCAGCCAGACACCCAGAAAGAGTTCTCTGTAGTAACTCAGAGCCCTCCTCCTCAAACATCCCATCACAGGCCATTGGGCATATTTACCAGTAGTAGTCTACATGCACAAGTCAAAGAAGCCTCTCTGCTGTTCTAAGCTGTGCTAGGATTGGGGCAGAGAACCAGTGAGCAACAGAAAATCTGGGCCCCCCCATATCTTGTTTCTTCCTCTACTGACACAATCTCCCTCACCCCTTCATACTTTGGTAATAGGCACAGAATTCTAAACTGCCTAGTCTCAGACCCACTATTGAGCAATGTATGCAAAGTCATCCACACACTGCTGGGATCACTGCCTTGTTACGTCATTGGAAACAACCCCATCATCCTCCATTTGCATCGTCAGCCACAGAAAATAAGAGCCTGATGCTAGCCTTTTATAAGTAATTGTGTTCAGTTTGCCCAGATAAGAACTGGCCTACCCACAGCAGCTGTTCAGTCTTTTGAAGCAGCTTCTGAAGTGAAGTCTTTTGGGAGTGTGGATAAAGTGATGGCTCCAGCTGTCTACAGTAAATCAGAATGTATCTTGGGACCACTGGCACAGACATATTGTGTGGTGAGAGCTAGTTGTACCACTTCCACCATTGCTGAACAGTTGGTTTGAGAATTACAGAATAGAGAGCAATGGATTTAAAACAAAACCTTGTGTTCTTTCACAGAAAGGAAATGCTTGTGGTCTATGGTGCCGCTGAGTCCATATGCAAAAGAGCAGAAGCTCTTTGGCTTCGTGTAGCATGATAAATTGATGATATGGTCACATCATTTTGTGAGTGTGATGAAGACTTTTCAGACATTTATTGCTCTCACTAACCCAAAGTCTTAAAAAGAGACTTATTTAAGGTACTTGAAGAAAGAAAGAAAGAAAGAAAGCAAGCAAGCAAGCAAGCAAGCAAGCAAGCAAGCAAGCAAGCAAGCAGGTCAAGAGTTAGCCATCTCGAGTCACTGCAAAATCTGTTCCCAAGGCTTTTGAGACTTTGTGAACATGCTTCTCTATTCTAGTAATTAAAAAAAAAAAAGTGGGAGGAAGTTACAGCTCAGACGTGGACTTCTGTAGCTCTAATGAACTTTCTCCCTCCTCCTTTCAACTGCTTAGCTGCTATAATAAGGTGTTATCTACTGGTGGTTTTTTTTAATTAAAGAAAAGCTGCACTTTTGGCAGCTATGGAAACATGTTAACTAGGTTCATTAGGTGTAATGAACTATTGACAATTTTGTTAGGGCACTTAATGCTTAACTTGCAAGGCCTTATGTAGAGGATTGCTTCATATTTGAGTGAGCAAATCAAATTATATCACATGACCACTGCACAGGCAATATTTTAAAAAGTCGTAGCCTGAAGGTAGGTCTAAGATAAAAACAGAGAGTGACCAGAATGGAGACTGGGGGAGTATTACCTATGTTTTAAACTCTTATTCCCTGTTGGCATCTCTTCTAGGAATATAGATTTTACCTCTTGTCTGGGGGTTCCTGCTCCCTCTTCCTCTGTGCACCAGTAGATGAACCCAGCACCCCCACCCCAGACCAGGTTCTCCACTTGAGATTCTGGTGTTAGAGGGATATGCCAGTATCCTTTCTTTAGATCTAATGTAGTTAAATAACCGATGTTTCCTCACAGATCAAACAGTTTTTCTAAGTGAGGCCTGGTATATGCATATAGCCAAGAAATCACGTTTACCCTTTGAAAATCCAAGCTGAACACACTATTTCTTCAGGTTTTAGTACCAGAACCATGGGGCTGCACCTGTTACCTTGAGATTCCTTTATAATTCCCAGTTTGAGCATGTCTCAGACTTCCTGGGTAGCCATTTCGCATAGCTTTTCAGGGAATCCAGTAGAACTTTCTCACCGGTTTCACATCTGGGTTTGCACTGATTTTGTAAGAAAGTGGAGAAGCTTTTCCTGGTGTGGGTGAAAACACATCTCAAAAAGTGTCCGTTAGCTCGTGGGCTTTCTGCTTCTGCTGTGATGTTAAGCCCTCCACTAAGGAAAAGTCAGCAGGTCCCAAGGGCTCTAGAGCCTGAAGTTTCAGATCTAATGGCCTTTTTTCCAGCTCTACCAGTAAGTCCTCCTGTTCTTACCAGGATTTCAACAGGTTTATATGGTAGATATACTTTCCCTTTCTCTTGTCGAGGCACTAGATCACATAATCTATCAGACCTGCTCTCCTCATTGACTCATACAATCCTGCCAACTAGCTAGAATTTTACTCTCTGAACTCAGAAAGAGAAAGAGGTTTCTATCTCCTGGCTGAAATACATGTTCTTGAGCCCATTTGTTGCATAATTCCATGTGAGCCTGTGAGATGCAAGCTAGATTCTGCTGGGTCATCTGCCCCAGAGTTTCTAGCCACTCTGCTTTGGAGGATCTACTGGACTACCTGGGTTCTGTGAGAAAGCAACTCTTCCATTCTTCGCTTACAAGATCCAGTACTCCTTATGGTTACTGCCAATAAAAAAGCTCAAAAGGGGATAGCTCACAGAGCATGAGCAGGAGATAATAATCTATTCTACTCTTCTGCATCCATTTCCACAAACTTCTGAAGCTCTGATTTCAAAGTGTCATTAAACCTGTCCACCAGACCATCCTTCAGTAGCTCACATACCTCTCTCTTAACTTAATAAAGTTAGTCCCCTACTCAGTAACGATCTCTGTGGGCAATCCTTCCTGGAAGGGTATTTGCATTAACTTGCTGCAAGAGCTGATGTGGTCACTGAGCAAAGGGGGATATCATCCAGATAACAGGTAACAATCTACCAGAATCAAAATAAACCTGTGGTTCTTAGCAATTCTTTATTCATCCCCACCCATTCAAAGGAAATGCCAGCTAATGGTAGCAGGACTAAAGGGTCCTTGTAACTTCTCCTGCATGCCACTCATTGGCACTCAGGGATGCAAAATGAAACCTCCCCAAAAAAAAAAAATATCCACACACCAACTTACCTGCATGTAAATTCCTGGACAGAAAAATTAGACTAACAACTGTAAAGGGTTTTGTTGTTCCTTCCCTCCACTCCTCAACCAGGTGGCCGGCAGAAGGCAGAGCATGTGCCAGCTGCAGAATCACTAATAACTGGCGACGTACCCTCCCATCTGTGGATCCTGGTATACACACAGGTCATTTTCTCTAAGAAGGGGAGAGGGTCAGCAACCTGTCTTTCCTGAATATTTTGCCCGATATGCCCATCTAAAGGATGCATCTGTCCATTGCTCATGAAAAGAGTTGGACAGAATATCCACTGATAGCTCTCCTGGGCCCTCTTCTAGGCTGTCCTGATCAGTAGAGGTACTTTCTCATGGGGCATCATTTCTAGTAGCCATTTTACCTTTCCTTCCCCCAATCTGAGTGTCATACACCCCTATCTGTCCTGCTTTTCGTCTCTCACTTTGGGACTTCTGGTCCCAGGACCAGTCTTCACAAAAGTTCAAGTCCTCTGTGGGAACATGATTGTAAACACCTCAGACAGGCTTTTTCCATCTTAGCTAGATTCCAACTAGGGGGTGATAGCTGAATCCAACAGAAAGGCTTTCAGTCACCAATGGCTAGGGCAAGATTCATGAGATTTCCATTAAAGTCTCTGCTTCATAATTTCCCACTTGCTTTACAACAGTAGCAGTGGAGTAGGCTTTTCATCTCCATGGATACATGACATAACAGGATTGTGTGTTTTGCAAGCACTGCCCTGGTATCAGAGTCCCTCAGACCAGTGTCTGGGTACATTTTGAATTCAAAAGGCCAGATACAGTCTTCCTTTCATTTTGGACAGGTAGCAGAAATACCAGGGGTGCTCATCTACTGCATATGGTCTGTCCATGTCCCAAGAAAGCATATTCCATTAATGGACAGAATTTCTTTGTGTGTCAAGGCCGACCACACCAGAAACACTCGCTGGAACTAGTAGTTTCTTCAGCTCTTTCATCTTTTCTGGGAAAAACTGGTTGGAGGGATCAGCACTGAGTCTTCTTTTGAAGGGCTGAAGCCCCAGAGTGTCACATGACATCTGAATTTCATATTTTTCAACTTCGTGCTCGGTTAACTCTCACAGTCTTTTCCCCAAGCCCAGAGCCAGCCCTTTGGCCCCTGGGACCTGCATCTTGGCCTGAGATTGAGCTAGCTGGATTTCTAGGCCACTCAGCCTCTAATGACTCATCGGCGAGCCATGTCGTTCCCACCAGATCAGTCAGTACATATCTTGAGAGCAGCGCTTCCAGAGGGAGAATATTTACAAACCGCTCTCCTACAATTATGGCCATAATATCTCTTATGGACTGTACTTCTGGTCTCAGACAATGGGAAGTGAGGCTCCTCAGTTTCTTGCCAAACTGGCATCTTGATTCCAAGCCTTTAGACTGCCTCTCTTACCAAGAGACAGAGCTCCTTGATTCGTTTTTCTATTTTCCTCCAGGAAGTTTTCTAACTTCTTTTGTCCATGCAGTGCCTGTCAATTGTCCCTTGTGTGGTAGGGCTTTTCTGTTAACTGCATTCTCCATGTAACACTTCTTGCCCTGATAATTCCTCTTCTTCTGAAAATGCCTTTTAATCTCTCGTACCTCCTCAGTAGAGAAATCCACAGAAGTAGAGGGCCAATCATTGTACATTTTGGTTCTGGCTGCTCCTATTGAAGCAGGATGCCAAACCAGCACGCATTCCACCAGCCCCTCAACAATGACGTGAAGCATGTAGTAGTTGGCTCACACCATCACACTTCTCCTACCTGGACCATGAAGTGGTTCCTGGCAAGATTAGAAGATGGCATGGATCCACCCTTGCTTAGGATTTAAAAATAAAGCTATGTGGGTTGTGTCAACGAAAGTGTTAACCAGAACACAATGGTGGAGGAAGAATTTCTGGGTATGCTGGTTCATATTGAAGGTTGTTGTTCTACTGACCTGTGAGAAAGAGAATGTGAAGAGATGAGAAATTATGCCAACTGCTATTTATGATGAGATGGGATTTAAAATATTTATTAACAAGCAAATCTCAAAGAGAAACTTGGGGAGTTGATCATGTTAGGACTGTACATTCAGTAGTTGTCCATGTCCACTACCTGGAGAACTAATGTTGCTGATGCCTGTTTCTTCCTCAAAATTTCTGGGATCGTGTCACTGTAATGGCTGTGTGGAGTTTGGATTATTGTTTAGCTATTGGTTTCTTTTTTAAAAAAAAAATCTAGTTCACACTTAACAAATGGCTTTAAGATGAATAAACCTACTAAGTATAATCTGTCGTTTAATCAACACTATATAGAAACGTGTGCTAACTGTTTCTGCAGCACACTTGTGAAAAACAAATGGAAAATGTTGTTAGTAACCTGGCAAAATCGGAAGTAATAGGAATGAATAGTAAGGAATGATATTTCCCCTACCCTTTGCATGGTTACCTGGGAAAGAGCAAGGAGTATTCACCTTCTCTCCTTATGTGCTTTGTACCTGGGTTGTAGATATTCACAGTCCCCGCTCTCAGTGAGTATAGGAACTCCTATATCTATGTGTCCCTGGGAAGCTGAAT
Source organism: Mesoclemmys tuberculata (assembly GCA_007922155.1). NCBI lineage: Eukaryota > Metazoa > Chordata > Testudines > Chelidae > Mesoclemmys > Mesoclemmys tuberculata. The sequence goes on from ML675616.1 coordinate 72,366,518, forward strand.
ACCACCACCTAAAGTGGACAGGGAGAAAATGGGACAATGGGGCAACCAAAGAGAAGAGAGTTGGATTGCTATAAATGATATTGTTGCCCCTTTGGCCTGAGTGTTTAGTCAATTTTCTGGGCCTTTCACGTTGTTTCCATGAGGATAAATCAATGACACAAAATCAAGTTTATTCTCGGTATAATCTTGTTAAAATATTTACACAAAGTCCTGTTTTCCCCGAACACAGTAGAAACAAACAACAATTTCCTTTCTCAGGAATCCCTCAGTGTGCCACTTCAGCTGAGCTACAAAACCCAAGCAATTCTGTCTCTCTGCTTCCTCTCAGGGTCCTACTGACAACCTGGAGAAGCAGTAAAAGCAGTTTTCTTCTAGCTTTCTCTGCCTCGAGCAAATACAGACTTTAGCCAATATCCTAGATCTTGCATTTGCATGAGGCAAACCCTTGTTAAATTACCTGTGCTCAGGCCTCGCAATGCAGGCTCATGCCTTGGGTGACCGCTTCTATTATTTGCAGCTGTTTCATAATATAAAAAGACTTAATTGCTCCATGTCTGTAGACCCTGAAAGAGAATGCTTCGCATATCCATCAGTTTTAACAAAGTCTGTGATTGTCTTTGGGATTGCAGCCATCAGCACCTTCCAGCATAACAGTATAATTTCTTATTTATTCCTGCAGCCAATAAATTCACTGAGAGAAGCCAAATGGTTACATGTTATAAATGACTAGATTATGCTATATTACCTGCTCAAGATGATGGAGACAGGGGTTGTGATAATATTCAATGAAAAGCGGAAATGCTCAGAGTTGATTTTAAACTATAAATATCAGAAAAATTACAATGATGTCATTCTTCACCAAGGAAGAAGGGTTAACAGAGTTAATTGAAGCTGCATTGTTCGGAACTTTATCTGGGTCCTCTTTGTGCTGCCCAAATCTTAGTACTAGAAAACTCAAAGGTAAGATGGTTGCTATAGAGATAGTAGGTTTGGACATGAATTTAGACATAGCTTTATTCATTAAAGTAACTTATTTAATACTCAAAGTGCTGAAATATATTCTACAATAAATGTTAAGTTGGTGACAAAAATTGAGACAGGGAACAGGAAAAGGTGGGTCTGGACTGCATGGTTGCAGTCTGCCAAAGAGAAACATGCCACCAATAAACTGACACAGAAAAATGTGTTGACTAGAAATATTAAATCTGCTTCATTACTGAAGACCCAATCTCCAAATTACAGCTGAATTGCTACAAATCACACTTGCATCCTCAGTTTGAGATCACCTTCCTGTGAAGCATCTAGTAGTGGCCCCTTTCTCACACAAGATACCATTGATCCTATCTGTGTTTCATTTCCTGTTTCTCAGTGTTGTTGATTCTGATTTCCTATAAAATATCAGATTAACTTTTAGTTACCACAGCTTCTTTACAGAGTAAATCTTGGCCATAGTCAAGATTTTCTCAGCCCCTTCCTGCCTGTTATATCTCTCTTTGTAGCACATTAAGACAACAGAAGATTTTGTCTTTTCTTTTATAGGACCTTACATGTCAAATTTGTTCTTCTTAGGCAGCTGTGTGAGTACCTCCCCACCTCCATCACTGTGACCATGGTGAATGGATGGGCCACACTGAGGATACCACATTCAGAATAGACTATAAGAAATAGGACAGACAATCTCCAAAACTGATGGTTTATTCTAATATTAGATCCACCAACCTAGTAAAAAAAGGTGCTTCTATAGTACCGCACTGGTTAACAAGCAGCCAAATACAGTCCCCTTTAGGCATTACAACCCTTGGCTCCCATCTAGACAACCAAGTCTAACAGAGTGAGGGGTTACTGAAAACCTTATTCACCATACTTAAAGTTCTACCAATCTCAAAGGATCAGACACTTTGCCCATCAGGTCAATGAATATTTCAGATCTCACCCAAATACACGTTTACAGCCAATCCTTATTAACTAAATCTAATATTTAATAATAAAAGAGAAAAGAGAGAAGAGAGTTATAAATGTTCCAGGGATCAAGATACATACAAATACGTGAAGTCCTTAGTTCAGTTTCGTAGCAGAGATGGTGAGGCTCCTGATTTGTAAAAGTCTTCCTGGAACCAGTTCAAAGGGCTAGAATCCCAATGCAGCTGAGATGTAAAGTCTGATAGTCTTTCCATAAATTCATCAGGGTTTTCCCAAGTGGGCTTGGGGAGATCTGACTTGCATCTGGAATAGCCCTCGTTAGCATCTAAAAAGTACAGAACTGTGGGTCATTCTCATTAATCTGTATTTATAGCTGGAACAGGCTGTTAAGCTGATGCACAACTTCACCTCATGGGCTTTGATGAAAGCAGACACCAACAGCCTGTGATTCTCTACCAATGGGTCATCCTGAAGATAATACCTTTAAGCAACACCCATTCAAATTACCAAGATGGTTCACAGGGGTTTACTATGTGGAATTACCTGTTTCAAAGAGAAATGCAGATCATAACATTATGGCTCCATAAGCTCCATCTAAATGTTAATATCACTTTTTGATATCTGAATCAATATAATACAATAATGAGGCATTAGAAGACAGGAAAAGGATTTAGCATTTACAAGCTAATTAGATCACATTATTAAACTTCTGACAAGATATAGGTAAACACAGACGAATACACTTAACAGCTACCCTTCATTTGTATTACTGCAAATGAATGGGTTAAAGATTGCTAGTCTAGTATCAGAGGGGTAGCTATGTTAGGCCCGGTCTACACTTACCTTCAGGTTTCAGAGGCAGTCGACGGGAGATATGCAAGTGACGTAAATCACTTGTGTATCTCCTGTTGACTTTGCTGCGTTTCTTCCGTGCACCGTCCACAGTGCACTGCGCTGAAGGGAACAGCGTTCTTTTCAATGCAGTGCTTTGCCACTTACCAGGGTGGTTTTCCTGCATTGATTGCTGAATTGACTGAGCTGGTCTACAGAGATCTGCTCAGTCGATCCAGAGCAATTGATCTGACAGCGGCAAATTTGCTGCCATCAGCGTGGACCCAGCCTTAGTCTGTATACAGCAAAAACAATGAGAGTTCTGTAGCACTTTAAAGATTAACAAATTTCTGCAAGCATAAGCATTCATCGGCTGCAACCCTCTTCATCAGATGCAGGGTTGCAGCCCATGAAAGCTTATGCCCACAGAAATTTGTTAGTCTTTAAGGTGCTACAGGACTCTCGTTAGTCTAGTATATCTCTTTGAAATTCACATACAAATAAATTGTCTTGATTACAATTGTAATGCTTCCTGCTAAGTTGTAATGGGTCATACACAGGTTGGCTAGTCTGTCAGTGTCACAACCATATATAGTTTTAAACAACTACTTGTGTACATGTGATAAATATCAAATACATGCCTCTGTGTATATGTGTATGTATCAAATCTGAAATATTCTGTTTGAAGAGTTGTATGTGATTATGTAAATAGGTCTATTTGATAAAATATACAAAGCAAAAGAGTGAGGCTGAACTCTGGCACTTGCTGACTTTTCACTTTTGTCGATTTTTGCATTTAATTCTCATGGTTTACTTGGTTTTTTTAGGGTAAAATTTCAAAAGAGAGCGCTCAGTCTCCACTGCTTTGAAGTTCTTCTGTTTACAGAATAATTAGAGAGAGAGCATACAAGTTCCATAATCTAGAACTAATTGGCTAAACACCACTCCAACACCAGCAACCTTATTCCAGCCCTGGGAACACACAACCCAGCTGCCTTTAGTGTAGCTTACAAATGAGTACAGAGTAGAACTTTTCATCAGCTCCTGAATTTTCTTAACCATTTAAAAAAATTGCTCTGCCTGATTTGGAATCATTCAGAGGACCAGTGAGTTTCATACACATTCCACATGTACACATGAATGCACAGTGCATCCTTACGGAAACACACAATAAGCTTGACAAAAGATTCTACAATGCTTATTAATTACATGAGTTCCAAATACTCATAACTTGGTCATATAAAAGCCAGTTTCCACCCCCAAAAAGTCTATGCCTTGCTCATCACTGAGGAGTATTTACATACTAAATTACAATTTTCGATCATTAGCCTTTTTTGCTGTTCTTTAAAAAAACAATGCAAGTTTTTAGAGTGGGAAAAGTGTGTTTTCCACCCCATTCTCCTCTTAATACATTTTTGCTGAAACTTTCCAACAACAATCATCTTTGGGCAGAAAATATAAACGAGTGAACATACAGCAGAATGGTCAGCTCTCTGCCAGGGTTCTAGGAGGCAAGAAATCATAGGATCCTGATAAAACCCAGGAAATCACAGATCTGGGGTCTGGTGGCTATAGTGGATCACAAGCTAAATGAGTCAACAGTGTAACAGTTTCAAAAAAAGCAAACATCATTCTGCGATACATTACCAAGAGAGTTGTAAGCAAGACATAAGTAATTTGTCCACTCTAATTCAGCACTGATAAGGCCTCAGCAGTGTACAGTTCTGGATGCCACATTTCAGAAAACCTATGGACAAATTGGAGAAAGTTCAGAGAACAGCAACAAAATGATTAAAGGTCTAGAAAACATGACTTATGAGGAAAGACTGAAAAAAATGGGTTCGTTTAGTCTAGAGGAGACTGAGGGAGGACATGATACATTTTCAAGTACAAAAAAAGGATTTTTAAAAGGAGGAGGATGAAAAATTGTTCTTAACCTTGAGCATGGGCTTAAATTGCAGCAAGGGAGGTTTAGGTTGGATATTAGGAAAAATTTTCTAACGGTCAGGGTAGTTAAGCATGGGAACAAATTGCTGAAGGAGGTTGTGGAATCTCTGTCACTGGAGGTTTTTAAGAACAAGTTTGATAAACACATATCAGGAACGGTCCGGTTATTACGTAGTCCTGCTTTGAGTTCAGGGGACTAGACTAGATGACTTATTGAGGTCCCTTCCAGTCCTACACTTCTGGGACTCTGAATGCACAAGTCCTGTGACATTCTCTTCAGTATTGTTTTGGTCTCTGCCACCTGTGGTTGTTTTGATTTATGGAATGTTGCTTGTATTTATCTTTTAAGCACCCAGATGCCTCAGGAAGAGATGCACAATAAACTGTCTAAATAAATGCACTGCACTGGCATCAGAGGAAAGAGCACTAAGAGGAAAGAATAAAAGATACATTGAATATAGATATACTTGAATATAGCACCTCAGAAAAGGACCTTGAAATTTACCATGCCTACCATTTTTTTCTTCTAATGATATTCTTTTGTGCATCACTTTACAGGGAATTAGACAGCAGCTGTACTTCATGGAGTCAACAAGGGGACCATTTCTTTCCTACTCCCATCTTTAATTGTGTGACTATTGCATCATTTCTACACGGACCATCACAGCCAAAATACAATTTCTAAAACAAAAGTTCCATCTTAAAAGTTTCCATTTTGTGGCCAGACCGAGAGTGTTCAAAAGTTGGTACAAGAATTTCCTCTTCCTGACCTCTGATGGTGATGTATGATTGGGAGAGTTTTCTCTTTGTTTTATGCACAGGTAGAGGGACTATGAAATAATTGGATCCAAGTTCAAAAATGATATATTGTTAATAGTATATTGTTATTGTTCTGGAAACATCCAAGATTAGGACCCTTTTGTTGTACTGTATCTGGCAATAATGGTGATAAAAAAGTAAATCCATTTATTCATGTCTGAATATCACTGACATCATAGAAGAATTTTTGGAAGCCTTTACAATCCATTGATAATTTTAAGCACTCAGCAGCTAACCGTGCAGTGATCTACCGCACATTATCCATCCATCTCCTCTCTGGTTGTCCCCTCCACCATTATTTCCATAATAACTTTCCCAAGGTTATTTCCATTTCTATGCCTCATGCTACCAGAGTACATAACATCAACGTCTGCTTTTTTGTCAATAGTATTTCTAACGTACTCATTTTTTCTGTCTAGGAGATATGCAAGAGTCTTCATTGGCACCACATTTCAAAAGCTTCAATTTTCTTCTCAGCAGCAATAACTTCCCAAGATTCACATTCATAAATCATTATGAAAAAAGTTAGGCTTTTCATCAGTTGCACCTTTGTACATTTTGAGATGTCACATTTTTTCCACACTTCCTTAAGGGAGGCCGTAGCTGAGCGAGTCATCCCTAGTCTTCTTCCTATTTCTTTGGAACAGCCTCCTTGGTTGGATATATATGATTCCAGGTAATTACATTAATCTGCTGCCACTATGGCTTGTCCAGTAATCATGATGTCCACTTGCATTCTGTTTTAGTTAGTCGTGTCAATGTACATGCATTTTGTTTTTGTCACACTCTGGCATAGTCCATATTTCTCAATAACTGTTTTTACAGACTCCAATATATGTTGCATTGTATTGCTGATTGTAGCAAAGAGCATCATGTTATCAGCATATCTGAGGTTGGTTAAGAAGTGTCCACAAATGGAAATCCAAGCTCTTTCCACTTTGTCAAAACTTTCCAATGCTTATCTCATAATAAATTCTGTGTATGTGTTAGAGACTTGGGGACAAAGTCCCCACACAGTGTCCCTCACACTGCCAAGTGTAAAACCCCTCACAGTCACCTGCTGCAATTCCTACTATGGTCTGTTGGTGGTGGTAGATACTTGTGATGAGTTCACTGAGATGCTTTGGAATCCCCCTGTCTGCCAGTATCCTCCAAAAATGGTCATGTTGGATGGCATCAAACACTTTCGTGTGGTCTATGAAGCAATTGATCAACGGGTGATTGTACTGTCTGCATTTTTCTATAACAGGACATATATGTATGATTTGGTCATGTGAGCCTCAGCAGTCTCTGAAACCAGTTTGCTGTCATGGTAGCTCTGCATCTAGCCTTCATTTCATGTGAACCTGGATTATGTAGAGAAGAACTTTTCTCATGTACAATATCAGGGGGATAGGATGATAGTCACTACAGTCCATTATGTCTCCCTCCTTTAAAAAGCTTTAAAAAAAGCTTTTCGCTAGTGTGGTGGGCCAGGGCGCTGCTTGTTTCCCATCTCTGAGAATCAGCCTCTCCGGTAGTGCCCAGTGAGTGGGGAAGGGGAAGGGAGCCAGGCCCACTCTCTACTCCAGGCCCCAGCCCGGGTCGCTGTGAACAGCAGCTATACGCTGCTGACAGTGCTTGTGGCTGCACTCCTTTCCCCTGGGCTATTTCCTCCTCTCCGGTCTCTTGTACCTTTCTCGTGATTCTTCTCTGGTCAGCTGCAGCACTCCTCCCACACTACTGCCAGCTCTCCTCACTCCTCTGGCTGGCTGGAGCAGGGGTTTTTATCAGGTCCTAGCTGGGCCTTAAGTGGCCTCTGGTGCTCCTAATTAACCTGTAATAACCCCTGTTCAGCCTACAGGGAACAAGGCTTTGATCATTCTGAGACACGTCTCTCCCTTCTATCACCATCATCTGTCATTTGATCCTGCTGTCTCACAATATGAGCTTAAAGAGTTTTGCTGACTACCGTACCATGTTTTCTCTTCTGGAAGTATCAAAGTCCAACAGGACAAACCACCCCAGGAAGTCTCCAAATCCACAGCACTGACTGCACCACTTCCCCAGGGGCTGGCAGGGGAAACCAGACCCACCTCCCACTTCAGGTTCCAGCTCAGGGACTCTCTAATTTTTGGCCAAGGTCTACACCCTCTTAAACCTTGCTGACAATTCCATGAGCCTTTTCCTACTCTGCCTTTCTCAGGCTTTTGCTCAACCACCCTTCTGAGTAAACCCTTCCTTCAGGGCCTGGATCCCCAGGGTTTCTACTCTCTTCTTCCTCTCCCTCTCTAATGCCCAGAGGGTGACTGGAAGCTTCCTTACTACAGCCCTTGTCTTTTGTCATCTTCTTGGCTTTATACTAGCCCCATCTGTTGTTTCTGAGCTGGGCTCCATGGTTACTCAGAAGTTAAATGGCCACCTAATCCCTTTCAGGTGTGACCTATCTGGTTAACTGGCCCCTTCTCAGCATCATTAACCCTTTCTCGGCTAATGTGGAGTGAACACCCTATCACAGCCACCATTCACAAAATTCAAACCAGAACATGTGTTACAGCCTGGCTGCTTAGCTGATGTAGCATAATGTGAACATGCAGACAAAAAGCTGAGGATTTCTATTTTGAAGCAATGCACACACATCTGTCAAGATCTGTAGATTTCAACACTCCAGTAGCCACATCTGGGTGGTATAGCTTGCACCTCAATTTGCATTTACATTGTTCATTTTTATTAACTAGATGATTTCAGTGTAAGGCTCTTTTGTTGTCGAGGTTTCGAAGCTATTAACTTTGAGACAGCACAATAGATAGTCAAAAAATGCTGAATAAGTGAGGTGCAATAATTGGTTTTTAAATATTTGGTATTCTGTCTATAAAAGTGTACAATTAACTCCTGTTATTAAAATGCTCTGTATTCATATAGGACTTTCTGAAGCACTGAACAAACATTAGCTTATGAATTTTCAAGACCAAATAGTTAATCATTCTCATTTTCATCATCCCCATTTTTAGATAGGTTAACTGAGGCAGAAAAGTTGCATGACTTGCCCAAAGCCACACAATAAATAACTGACAGAGATGGATATAGGAATCATATGATCTTAAGTTTACATTCCCTGGACCATGCTACCTCTGTTAATAGCCGCTTTTACAACTTTCATTGGGCCACCAAGGGCTGTTATACTGGGGCTGAATAAGGATTTTATACAGCAATGCTTGCTGGACAGAAACAAGTCCCAACCTAACCCAGCTGCCAGAGATCTTCACTTATCTCCAGTATTCTGTTCCCCTCAGGTTCTCCTTCCTACACTTGGTTCCAAACCTAAGCTGGATGCTGGATCTAGGAACCAATATAAGGAAGCAGGTGAACTAGGATCAAATGGGTGGCAAAGAAAATGAGGGAACTAAGACAAAATTAAACGGGGTAGAACTGGGAGGTAAAGTAGTACTGGAAGTTAGGAAGAAACGGAGCAGGAGGAATTTGGCCCTGGGGACTTAGAAAGAGATAAGGGAACGGGCAAGGAGTGATAGGGACCTTAATTGTTGGAAAGAGAGAAAAAGCAGCCTCTGGAGTTGGATAGAATGCTTGATGATTTAGGGGACTAGTTGGTGGATACATCCAGCTTGAACTCCTAAGTGTAATAAGCATGTTTTTGGCCTCCGTTTTTTATTAGTTGATAGTTTGAAAATATAAAATAAACAAACATTCCCAATGTTTGTATTTCTAAAATTTTGTCTTAGTACATTTATAATATATTCAGGGTTAATTTTTAAAGGGACACCATCAAGTTAATAATCACACTTTGGTCTGAAATGTTGTACTTGCCATTGCAAACACTAACACAGAAGACCACTATAATTGAAAGAAATTAGTGTGGGGAAGGTGGGAGAGGGTCCTGTTGCTTCTGTTTGTTTACTCTGTTCATTTAATAGTCTGCTCTTGACTGCCTTCTGAAGGCCCATCTGCTTCATGGTTAAACAAGAACCTGGACCTAATAAAAAGGTTACCCGAGTTCTATTAGGGAAGATGTTCCCAGAGAGAAGGGGCTCACAGGAGCAATCCTAGAAAGGAAGTGCTCCCAGGGAAGGGACAGGAGAACGTCCTGGATGTGGGACCTTCCAGGGACTTAGTCAGCGAAGAGCAATGCATTATTGGAGGAAGAGTTGTAGATAGCAGAACGCCAAGCAGCAGCCTAAATTCAAGCCTGGGAATTCAACCTGAGAGTGTCCCACAGCTAAAGGTCCAAGAGGTTGGACTGATTAACCCAGAGGCAGAGGGTGTTCCGGTGGAGTTGCTCTCACTGAAGGTTCACTGATGTTTTGTGGTGTTCTTTTCTGTTAAATAAAAGAAACCCACTCACCCCCACCCCTGAAGAAAAGGTGTTTTTTAATACTTGAAGGCCTGCTTGGACTTGCTTACATCCCGGGTGCAGGGAAATGGAGGCAGGGCTCAACTGCAACACCCCATCTTGTTACTCAGGGCTGTGCCAATCCAAAGCTCGTGGTAATTTTACTTTGTGCAAGATGGTGTCAGGAAATAAGCCAAATGGCCAATAGATGGACTGGTAGAAACAGTATAACACAAAAGTGCTCTTACTTTAAAGCTATACTTTACTTAGGCTCAAGCACTTGCACACGTCTGCAACAGGTTAGTAAACCACCTCAACCCTAAATAATTACCGAAGTCTAGGGCAGCTTTTGAGTGGAAATAGCAATGGATTTTTGATTGGCCTGATCTTCCAGCTGTCGTTGGAGGATTCCGAGCCTGTGTCCAAGAAGAGATCCCGAAGAGTCCAAGCCTCTCTCTCCCACCTCCCATTTATCCTTGTTAGTAGACAGTAACACGTCAAGAAAGAGGAAAAAAAGTTTGAAAAGCTAGACCTAAGGTCGCCAGAGTACTTAATTAACTAGATGTGTTCCTACAGAATCTGCATATCATGAGACCTGGACAAACATCTCCCAGAGGGCATGCATAAATAAGCTTCTTGGTCTTTTTCTGAAACACAGAGTCCAGCTCATCTGCCAGAGCATCAGGGAGGGGGTGTAAGGTTAGGCAAAGGCTGAGCAAGAAGCTCCTCTCCTCTCCTGGCTTAGCCATGGCAAGGCTGCACAGGTCTTTCAGAAAGGCCTACCAAGTTTGACTGCTGTTAGCAACAAACATGATGATCAATGTTACACTATCAAGTGGTCCCTGGCCCATTTACTGGTCTATCAAAATCTCCCCATACAATCTGACTGGAAGGGGTGTGCTGGAACAGCCTGCACTATAAAAGCATGCAACCTTGCGAGCACGTTAGCATGTGTTAGCATGTATGCCTGGCCTGGATGGAGTCTCAATGTTCTCAACAGTCCTCTCCGCAGGCATAGAATCCTGGACTCGTGTATCTAGTTTCAGCTCTGTGGCCATAGTCAATTTCTGTCTACTATTGCTTGTGTGGGTCCTGCAGAAGAGAAGAGAAAAACATTTGTCAAAACAGGAAATGAAAAGGCATAACAATTGATAATAGGACCTGGAGTCAGGAGTACTGCCTGAAATGACATTTAATTCATGTTTTTAACAATTGACGGAGGGAGGGCGTTGGGAATACTTTTAACAGGGCCTAAGTTTCTTAGGCTCCTCAATTCCATATTCAAAAGTGACTTAGACTCATGGGAATAGATTTTTAATTATTTAGGTGCCTAAAGATGCAGATAGGTGCCTAAAGGGATTTACTATCTAAAATTGTGGCCCTTAGGGGCTTAAAACTCCTTGAAAGTCAATGAGACTTGGTCTTCTGAGCACCTAAGTCACTTTTGAAAATGGAAGCTAGGCTTCTGAGTGATTTAGGCACTTCTGAAAAAGTCACAAAGCTTTCAAATTCATGGTGGGCCCCTTAAAAAAGACATAACTGCAAAATGTAGCCATGATTTAAATACCCAGTCCATTTCTTTATTGTTGTTTCGTACCAGCACTGCTCTTTGATAGCAAGCCCATTGTGAAATTCAGATGCAGAAATGAACAGATTATTTTTCTCCCCTCTAGTTCAAACTGTAAGAAGTGTTCCATACCGAAGTAAATTGAATGTTAAATAGTCTGTTACAGGAAGGGACCGCTCGGTTGGTCTTACAGGATGTTTTACACCTGAAGCTGAATGGAGCCATTGAATGGGCACTGTCCTCATCAGTTTTTGTCAGACTGATATGGCAACAGATTTGAAATTCAACAGCACACTCACAAAACTAAAAAGACAAAACAAGGGAAAAGTTTAATATGCTTATGGTCTTTATACTGAAAAATACAGGATCACATTAAAAATATTGTTCATGTCTGAGATAGCGTACACTCACCATCGACCAAACCACACCCTAAGGTATGCATATATAACTCCCGTTAACTTCAGTGAGACCTTAACTCTGTGCTGTAGCAACCTGTACAATTATGAATGAGGCATTTTTTTGTTTGTCGCCCCAGAGTTGAAGGAATCTGATTTAAAGACATGAATTTGTCACATCTTAACTCTCATGATGTTACTACAGGGCAGAGTTAGGTTTGTTCTAGTGCTTTCGTTGTGCATTTACCTATTGTAGTCTGTCTGGATTTCTCTTAAATTTCACTTTAATTTTGAATTTCTTTGATTTATAATGCTTATTTGGGGCACAGTTGCTACATCCCTGCAATGTTTTTAACCTTTAAGTTATGGATATGTAGTCTCAACCTTAATTTCAGTTTAATGTAATTAAGTTTTACATTAATGTAAATTTTAAATTAAAGTAATTGCTGTTTTTTTAAACTATTATGAGTTTCATACATGAACACTAAATGAGAAATACCAAGAGAATGCCAGCATGTGATATTTATAACAAATTGAAGACGGAATATCAGCCTTAGGCTGGGTCTACAATGACAGCAGCAAATTCGCCGCCATCAGTTCAGTTGCTCTGGATTGACTGAGCAGTCTGTGTAGACCCACTCAGTCGATCCAGCAAGCGACACAGGAAAACCACCCCAGTAAGTGGCATAGCACAGTGTGGACGGTGCGCGGAGGAGACGCTGCAAAGTCAACAGGAGATACACAAGTGATTTACGTCACTTGCATATCTCCCGTTGACTGCCACCGAATCACAAAGGTAAGTGTAGACCAGGCCTTAAATTATTCATGGCTATTTTAATTTTTAAGGTCAAATTCACCTCTAAGCACTGACATTCTGGAGCAGCACAAGCAGCTGGAGCTTACTGGAGCTCCCCATTTACATGAGGATTACAGCTACTTTGTGTCACTGGAGCAATGCAAAACAGACAGAGTATATGGGTGAATCTGGCCTTCATTTTGTTTACAAGAAGTCATGCAACTTTTAACAGTGATAGTTGGGGCCAATCTGTGACTTCTGAAGGTCAACTAGTCTACCAGTGAACACCCACTTTGCATATTGCCCCCTTAACTCCTGACTTGTTTCAACCAACAAAAATGTAGCACATAAATTAGCTGGAAAAGATGTTTTATGATTGGTTGAGTTACTTCTGATGTCACAATGGCCCCCACTTAAGAATGATCTAAGTTGTCATTGACTTGGCTCTATTTGTTAGTCTACAGTCATGACAAAGAGATACAAGAGTTGTGCTTACTGAACTTTTTAATGTAGTCTATGCACTAGATTTTTATAAGTTTTAAATACATGGAAAGTTTAAAGAGTTTTTATTATTCTGTTATTTCCTTTACTCAGGACAAAAATGATCTTACTCAGGATGCTATCCTTCTTAAAGGACCCATTTTAAAATCAATTTTAACTCAAACAGAATGAGTTGAAAATTAATGTTGTGAGAATTTACAACTCAAAGATTAAGGTGTATAAAATTGGCAAAGAAACAACATTCTTCACACATATCAAAGAAGCTGAATCACTGTTTACGTGCAAGACTCAATTTAACCTTACCTATGGAAACACGACCAGCTGTTCTATAATCTAAATGCCATATAGTGCACACCAGTCAGGAGGCTGGGTTTCTAACTACCTGCTTTGCACTCACAAAATATCCATGTTTATGTGGCAACTGCACGACCCAGATTAGGACATGTTTTGATTGTTTCGCCCTTTAGTTAATGTGCCTGATTTGTAACGTTCATGTTCTAGCCATTTACAAAGCAAAATGATAAAAAGAAGCTAAAGAAACTTTAGGGGCAAAGAGTGACAGAAAGGAAAAAAGGGAAAATTTTAATTTTTAAGATGAAATCCTGACTCCACTTTAATTATTGGCAAAATTCCCACTGACTTGGAAGCCTAGATTTCACCTTAATTTTTCAAAAAGAAGGTTTCTTAGTAAAATAGCAGTAAATGCACTTCCACAACTGTACATATTATAAAGCAGTTTTCTTTGGCAAGAGTGATTTCGGTTACTGTCTTTGGCAGGAAGTATTTATGTTTCTCTCTGATTCCCCCATCTGAAGGGAAGGATTTTTTCTCTCTCTCCCCCTGGGGGGTTACTATATGCATACTCCAACAGCTGTCATCACCCTTTTTCATACAGTATATCTTTCCTCTCAAGTAGCTGATATATGAATAGCCTATATACAGACATTTTTGAAGCTATGGTATTTATTGTTATTCTTTTTAAGTGCAATGGGGAATGGTGATTAATTCTTTGATTGTCAGTGTTGTAAGACAGCATTTTAAAATAATTCATAGCCTCAGGCAGAACAAGGATGACTATTGTGGTATAGCAAGGGCAGAGAGCACTGGGAAAGTTCTAGAAGGGTGCTATTTAAGTGCTAGAATGATCCATGCTTTATTCCCTATAGACTAGCCAAAGGGACTCAGCTGACACCAATTAAGGCCCCACCCAGGTGCCTGATAAAAACCCTGTACTCCTGAGAGGCAGGGTGGGAGCTGAAGGAGTAGGTGTGTGGTGAGCAGAGGAGTTTGTGAAGAACAGAATGGAGTACAGTGGTGTGTGGGAGAGAGAGGTGGAGTCCTGAGGAAGGTACTGGGCTCAAGAAGGCAGAAAGACACAGGGGGGAAAGTAGCCCAAGGGAAAAGCCTGCAACTGCAAGTAAGGTGCCAGCAGCACATAGCTGCTACTCAAAGGGCCCCTGGGCTGGGACCTGGAGGAGCGGGTGGACCTGGGTCTCTACCCCTCTCCCTGGGAAGATGGGGTAACTGGTGATGCCCCAGCCCACTAAGAGAGGCAAAAAATGCGAGACCCACTAGGGAGAAGCTGGCCCTTTGTCACACTATCTATAATATCTCTTCTTTTAGTCTCTTCTAGATCATTCAATCTGGACTGTTTTTAAGTTGTAGAGTGTCAAAACAGTGATAAAAAAGAATTGTCTGATTTGACTGAGCCAAACTAAGCAATGGTAATATTTAAAATAAACTGCTGAAGTAACTACTTCTATCACTCAGAAGATATAAATAGGTGGGATGCAAAATCAGAGAGCTAAAACTTTAAAATGTTTGGGCCAAATCCTGCCATCTTTACTCACATTGAGTAGTAACTTATGATACAAGTGGACCACGGAGTAAACAATGGGTCTCTACAACGGCACAAGCACCCACCTACACTCTATCAGTTACAGAACTGGAGCCTTGAGTGGGACTTATTTGTGCATGGCCTTGTGCTGGCCCTCTGCACCACATGTGTTTCGTTCCTGGCTATGTCTACACTGTGACCTAGGGGTGTGATTTCCCCAGCTGGTGTACACATACTCACGCTAGCTCTCGTTGAGCTAGCACGAGTATAAACAACTGTGTAGCTGCAGTTGTGGCAGAAAAGGCACCAGTCCAAATAAGCCTGAAATTGGTGGATTGTATACTCAGCCCGGCTCAGCCATGCCTCCACTGCCACTACCCATGCTACCATGGCTACATTGCTATGTATACTGATGCAAGCTCGATGACAGCTGGCACAAATATGTGTACATGAGCAAGGGAATCATACCCCTAGCTTGTAAGGGAGACATAGCCTAAGAGATGACTGATTAACACACAGGATTCAAGTATTCCCATTGACTCCTATATCTTTCAGCTAAGGAATAGGGCTGCTTGGGGAGAGTGCTGTTTGTGTGAGAGAGCAGGAGTGCGTGAGAGATACAGAGATTATTTAATAACTGTAGTGGGGCTACTGCCCCACTAAAAAGCACTTAACCTCCTTATAAAAAGATGAAAATTACTAAATAATTAGGTTATTAGACCGAACACCTATGCCGCCCTTCAGTTCAACCATCCGTGTCCATAACTCTTAAGTGACTGATATTTAGTGCGTTACCTGCATATCAAAGAAAAGACGTGACTGAGTTGCAAACAAGACTGGTCTTAGCAGCAAGAGGTGAAACGTTACGTGCCAGATCAATGACAAGAGCAAAGCGAGTGTCTGGCAACCAGCAGATCAGAAAAGCCATCACCATAGCAAGTACCATCACCACAGCTTGAAACTCTTCTTCTGGATCATTTTTTCTTCCAGTTGTTTGATCTTCCTATTTAGCTGATAATAAATCAGATGAACAATAATTGAAAAGATAAAGCAAACCATTTATCCAAGTTTTCTGAACGAATTGGCCACATTAATATGCACATGATATACACATGTACTATTATTCAGATCTTGGTAAGCTGTCTGTAAGTAACTAAGGGCTAAATCCAAAAGGGATTTAGGTGCCTAAAAACAAAATTCAAATCCTTATAACCCCTGCTCAGCTGCTGCCTAACCCTGTAGGTGCCTAAAGGCCCCTAAATTTCAGCTGGCGAGCATGTGCAATGCCACCTAAGGCCTGACACCACCTAAGCCTCACTGGGATTCTGATTTTGCCTGTGAGGCCCAATCCAGTAGGCCTTCTCTTATGCCTACTGGATCTGGTCCCACACAAAACCTGGAAAATGAGGTACTCTGATACCTAGTGGTGAGAGCGCTCACCTGAGATCTGGATTCACATCTCTACTCTGTGTGATGTGGAGCAAGGATTTGAACCCAGATCTCCCATGTGAATGCCCTGACAACTGGGCTATTAGCTAGTCCAGGGCAAGTTTCCCAGTCTTTCCTGTTAGACCTATTCCACCTTGTATAATATGTTAAATATTCACTGTGTCAATGAGAGAGATTGACTCTGTCACTTACTGGCTAACGCGCTCTCCTAAAAGACCAAGGTTCCAGCCCTTGCTCCAATGAAGTTTTAAGAATGTATACAAAGTGAAACCGCTCCACCAGGAAAGCTTGGGAAAGCCCTGCCCCATACCACTTGGCCCAGTGGCTAGGGTACCCCATGAGCAATAGGAGGCTTGAATTCAAGTCTGCTCCACAGGATGCAGATGAGGATTTGAACATAGGGGTCCCACATCCTGGATGAGTGTGTGATTCTTCTTCTAGAAATGGGTGACCTGACTTAGGTGCCTGACTCCAGGAAAGAGCTCATGGTTATGAATCTCAAGCAGAGACAGGCACCTGACTTCATTCCAGAATTAGGTGTCTAAATCCCATTGAGGGGTAGGAGTCAAGCCTCATCCCTCTCCTCAACATTTCCTATTGGCTAGCTTAAACAGCTCCCCACTCCGCTTCCTGGCTTCTGTGAATACCATTCTGCTTAACTCTCCCCATGCATTGTAAAAGGAATCTGGGTGCCTAATTCAGAGCTGAGAATTCCACAGGGCGTCCAGGTGCCTAAAGCTACACATTACAACATAGAGCCAAAGTCCCCCTGATGGATCCAGCCTTAAGTGCCTAGTTGTTCATTATCTTGCCTTTAATTGTTATTTCTTTATTTTTAATTCTGATTAGCTCCGGTGATGTTTGGTGGCCTAACTCCAAATATAACAAACTGATAGGGCGATATTTTTCAAACGTGAGTAGAGCTTTTGCATGCCTCAATTTCTGGATTCCCAATTTAAGATTCCTTAAATAGACCTAATTTACAGAACATACTGCGCTTCCATCCTCTGAAAACTAGGCCCCTAATCAAGTTGAGCACCCCAAAATCTGAAGCATCTAAAAACACCAGACACTTTTCAGAATCTTGACCTATGTATATATGGTAAATAACCTGAAATATTCTTCTACGATTTCACACCAGGGTATTAAGTAGGGAGAAATAACAGAGGGGCAGGAATCACTATGAGTTCCAGTTAGCTGGTGCGGGGGACACACCTAACAAGCGAAATATTAATTTGTCATTACTGGGAAAGACAATAATTCTCAGGAGAAGTGCTGCTCCTAGCTTTGCTGCTGAGGCTGGTAACCTTATTTATTTATTGTTTCTAATACGCTTGACTACCAATAGCAGTATTATTTGTGTATTACAGTAGCAGCTAGTGCCCTGTCTAATATCAGGACCCCACTGCATTAGACGTTTAAACATTACTACAGCCTGTCCCTTCTCTGAAGAGTTTGCAATCGGAATGGACAAGAAAAATAAAGCATGGAAGAAAGGAAGGGTTATTATCTTCCTCACTTTACAAATGGGAAACGTAAGCACAGACAGGTTAAGTTACCAGGGCAGCATTACACAAGAAATGCACAGCAGCACCAAGAACTGAGCACAGATCCCAGTGCAAATCCTTAACCAAAACCTTCCTTCCTCTCTTGAATACCCTGGTTCTGACCTCAGAAGTGCTCTACATCTAGCCCTGTGTGCAAAACATTTAAATACAAGGAGTAGAATGCTGGCTCCCTTGGAAGCAATAGGAGCTTTTCCCATTCACTTCGGCGGAGTCAGAATTTCACCCAAGAATTCTTATTCCCTCAAGTCTCAGGCACAATAAACAGCATTCATATATTTTAAGCAGTGTGTTTTTTTAGTTGGAAACTGTAGGATATTCTTTCACAAATAAGCAATGTATTTTCAGAATGCATTATTTTATGGGTATTGTGAGTGTTATGTGATCTTGGCGGCTTCAGTGCATTGCCTTTTCTTTTATGGCAACAGAAATGCTGCTGGCGTACTGCAGATGGCAATGTCTGCTGACTATAAAAGTTATTCATGGGAAGTGCCATAAATGAAGCTGAGCGCCAGCCAACATTCTGACATTGGTAGAATAGTTTTATTTTAGTTACAACTCGTCTCTTTTCTGCTTCATGCAGTGTTGAAGTTGCGTTTATGTTCAGCTTAAAATAAGTGCTAAATTATATTATTGACCCGAAACGCAAATGTATGAATTTCTCTTGGTGTAAGTATTTTATTAAAATGTTGATGTTCCTATTTGTATGTCAAAAAAAGCCAAAACCCCTCCCCATCTTTAATTTCCTTTTATTCCAGTACTGAAGCTTTCTATTACAATTTTGTGTGTAATTTAATCAGATATTATTTTGACAATCTGTTGATGGCTATTTTAAAAAATTTTTCTTTAATAGAAATGTGAAAAGGATTTTGTTTTTAAATTGGGTTTGTGCCATTTATTCTTTCTTCGTTATGCATAAGGAAGCCTTTTTATTTTAAGAGCTTGTTCTGCTTGTTTTTAACCTAAAAATATCAGCAACATCAGCTCTGATGTTTCTTAATTTTGCTGATGAGGAGCATTAAAGCATGTGAATTATGAGGTCTGACACCTTAACTGAAGGTGCAGGGGTATTGAATTTTTAACAAATGGCATTGTTTTTTTCCCAAAGTTATTGTTATACGTTGGTTTAATGCCTCTTTAACTTCAAACAAAATCAAAGCGTTTTAAAGAGTCTGATTAAAATTCCTTTCCCATCTGGTTTGCTCAGCTTTTGGTCTCTGGAGTCTTATGATGTCACAATTTCACTACTTCAGTTGCCTTAAAGTATTCCTTGATTGGCAAGATCTCAATTTCTAAAATAAAACAAAAATCAGATTTTTGTGGTTTTAAAAAGATCATTTCAAGTCCTCTTTACACATAATTTAAAAGGTACAAAGGTCATTGCCAAGTCTTTCTGGAATATAAACATTGGATGCAGATAGGTGATTTAAGTCCTGGATCACTCACGTCTATAGCAATACTTCAAGTGTATGGAGGAACGAGGGTTTTTTTTAGATGGAAATTCCACAAGAATCCCCTTAAGCTGTATTAACTTTTCACAAATATTATAATTAGAAATTATAACTACAAATATTATAAAATGGCTTGTTCTCATGAGATTTCCAGCCTGTTTTCCAGATTAAAGAGAGTCAGCTAAGCTAGAAATAAAGTGAAATATGGGAAGAATTGTACAACAAAATAAACAGAGCTGGTCAAAAAAATGCAGAATATATTTTTGGAGGACAAAATCATATTTTTTCCTGAAAAAACCCATCAACCACTCTGTAACTAGTCAAGAAAACAGCTAAAAAAAAGTAATCAGAATTTTGAAAATATTTCACCAGACCTAAAAATAATCTATCATTTCAATGAGTCCAAATCAAAGCAGGTTTACACTGTATGTGAAAAATTCCTGTACGGAAAGAGCAAGGTATAGAAGGGTACGAAAATAGTTAGCATAAGCATAAATTGAACCTAATTTATGCAATGATCTGAAGACATTTCCATAAGAAAATCCATGAATCAATGACGCAGGTTACAAAGTAGACAATCTGGTAGCTACATTTGCTCCAGGATCTTTCTTCCCTGAGAATGGGGCAGGACACTTGGACTCCTTCAGGGACCACAAAATCTCCAGCCAAAGAGTAATGCCACAGCCTATATGATACAAAAGAGCCAGATGAAAGCAACTAGCTGATAACCAGTTTTTAGGCTCAGCTTTAGAGTTGCAATAGGTTGGCATACCACATTGTATCTTTCATTGGCTAAATCAGGGGCCAGAGAGAAACCACACTAGGAAAATGACAAGAAATAATATGAGCAACTATCAGATCAGCATGTTTAAAGGTTAATTCATACACCAGCCTGCAAGTTTCATAGCAAAGGCATTACTGAAAGATTGAAAGTAGCTGGGTGAAATCCCTGCCCCATTAAAGTCAATGGCAAAACTCTCATGAACGTCAATGAGGCCAGGATTTCATCCCGGTGTATAATAATCTCCATCAACCATCAGAATGTAGCAGTTTTTTCCAAACAGAAAACGACTTGTGTGTGGGGGGGGAAGCCCATAAGAAATTATTATTCAAAATACAAGATTAAGACATTTTAAGAACATAAGAATGGCCATTCTGGGTCAGACCAATGGTCCATCTAGCCCAGTATCTTGTCTTCTGACAGTGACCAGTTTCAGGTGCTTCAGAGGGAAAGAACAGAACAGGGCAATTATTGAGTGATCCATCCCCTGTTGACCAATCTCTGCTTCTGGCTGTCAGAGGCTTGGGGAATCCCAGAGTATGGGTTTGTGTCCCTGACCATCTTGATTAATAGACATTGATGGACCTATCCTCCATGAATTTATCTAATTCTTTTTTGAAACCCATTATAGTTTTGGCCTTGACAACATCCCCTGGTAATGACTGTGTGTTGTGTCACAAACTACTTCCACCCCCCCTTTATTTTTTTTTAGCCTACTGCCCATTCATTTCATTGGGTGACTCCTGGTCCAGACAAACACTTAGTCAGAACAATTGTATCATCTTGATTTTGCTAGATTTGTATTTAAACAAGCAGCTAAAGTATAATCTTTAAGAAAGATCAGATATTCAGGTCTCCTAAGCAAAATATGGCACTTTTCACTTTACTTTTTGCTTGTTTGTGGGTTGTTGCTGTTTGTTTAGGTGTTTTGTTTGGGTGTTTTTGTTTTTTTGTTTTGTTTTGTTTGGTCTTTTACTCCCTTTAGCTGAAAGGGTAAATTTGTCTCCAGACAGAAGTAAAGTTAACATTTTTCTGCTATTCTTACTACTGTTTTCTGGAGCTATTATCCCTCCGGCTCAGTTTGCCTACTATATTAAAGCATGAATATATTCGATTTGTATTTAGTTTTATTTATTTATTAAAAAATGAATGCTAAACAAGTATTGACAATAATGGTTGCCTTCTTCAACAGACAATAAGAAAGGGTGCCAAATACCCAAGACAGGGGAATACAACAGCTCACATCACTACAAGTGTCAGTTGAGCTCCTCACTAAGTAATTTGTTTCTCAGTATGAGAAAAGCTGGCAGACTCTGCCCCTTTGCGAATGGTCATAGAATGGATTCAGAGTAATAATCACAATTTAAGAGGGGAAGCAAACGTTAAGCAGTGTTATAACAACCCCATTTAGCCCTTTGGCATTCCATTCATTAAACTGGCTTGCCATTTAGAAAATTCTATTTCCGAGCTGTGATTTCTTTAATTTTTTTTTTAAGTTAACAGAAAATTAGCTCTGTTGCTAAAGCTGTTGCTAGTTAATCCTTCCTTTGAACTCTTCCACAACACAACATAAACGGATGTC
This sequence comes from Mesoclemmys tuberculata, assembly GCA_007922155.1. Taxonomy (NCBI): domain Eukaryota; kingdom Metazoa; phylum Chordata; order Testudines; family Chelidae; genus Mesoclemmys; species Mesoclemmys tuberculata. The sequence goes on from ML675616.1 coordinate 72,388,286, forward strand.
TTTTTCTAATCTAACACAATACATACAAAATTTCATGTGTGAAGACCAAGGAGGATACGTGTATCACTTGGCTCTTGTTACTTACCGACATAGTTGACAGCAAATCCTTGGAATATGCAGAATTTATGTCCCATGTAGAAATATCCATAGTAGTTTGTAACTGTAACTACAGTAGTGTCACACAGAAATATCATGAAATCTCAAAAAGAGAGATCTGGAATGAATATGTTGTTCGGTTTTTAAGTTAACTGCAATCACTAATAAATTATTAAACGTTAAAAACACAGCATTGAGGAACATCAAGAATGCCAGAATAATGCTATATCCAGATCTGAGGGAAATGGTGAGTCTTTCTGTTATGCTCTCAGCTAGGTCACTTGCAACAGTAGTATTGTTCTGTATCTATCCATAATGGAGAACTGAAGATTTTATTAGAACTGTTCACACAAGATGTGATTCATCTTCTATACGGACAAGACTCTTGTACTTACATAATCACATGGTGTGATGCTTCCCAGGGGAACCCAGGGTTGTGAGGCACCTCACTACCACTTACTCTTAGCATGAAGGAGCGTGTCTGTGCTCACCAGGGGGGAGATGCAGCTCCCCAACTCTACCAGCCACAGGTGATGCAAGCACTCCTCTCTAGACCTACACAGGCCCTGCGCTGTCTCTCTCTCTCCAGACTGGTGATAGGTAAATTTCAGCCCACGAGGCCTCTGAGTGTCTCCCTGGCTTGACCAGCCCCTGTTCCACTGGACACTAGCAACAGATTTGTTGCTTCCAAAGAAGCAGTACACCCCAGCTTACAAATTCTATCTCAGATCACTGCTCGGCTTAACACACAGCATTTAGATATGTTTATAGGAAAACAAATAAAAGTTTATATAACAAAGTATAGAGATTATTCAAGTGATAGCAGGTAGAAGTATTGGAAACAAACGATTACATATAAAATAAATTCATAAGACGCGTTCTAGAACCTGGACCTACTTAGCTAGATACTTCCATGATTTATAGAACAATGCTCACCCTAAGTCGTCCCAGTGTTTTACAACCAGGTTTAGCCGTGATCATCCACTCATGAGATAAGTCACTCTGTCAGCTTGCCCAGCAGTGAAAGATCCAGGGTGTCTGGCTGCATCCCTAGATATATCAGAACAATCCATTCTCCTTATTCATAGACAGGATGCCCATCCAAACAGCTGGTTATTTTTTCCTGCATACTCCTTACTTACAGATTTTGCAGTTTCTTATTCAGCATCTGGCTCACCATGCAAACAAGCATACATTGGGAGGTGAAACTATGCAGAATGATCAGACAGAAAGATAAATATCTGTAACCCCCTGCTTGAAAGGAACCTCTCCAAGACATGTCACCTCCTGTTTACCTGCCTTAAGAACTTAATTTTTAGAATAGACACAGCTCCTTAAATATCATCCAGACATACATTTCACAATGATTATGATGATGAGTGGGCTCTTGGCAAAAACCTCACGTCACCCTTTAGTAAATTAGTATGCATATATCCAGCCCAGGGCATTCCTGTAACACCCTCAGCACTGTGGCACGGGGACCCTCATCATATGTGGTGCTCTGTTTTATATTTATTACAGTCAATAAAATAGCTGTCTGATAGTCAGTCTGCACAAAAGTGAACTCAGAAGTCACCTTTATTGTCATAATTTCCAAGATGCTTTTTAGTTTGAGTCAAAGAGTATGCTAAGAAAATTGTCACATGACAGAAAGACAACCACTGTGTCAACTGTATCTTCACCCCTCTTTTCATTTGAAAAATGCCCTGTCCCCATTTTATCCCCCCTCCCCCAATATTTTCTTTTTAATCTAGCACTAAAGAAAACACATTAATCTAACAAGATTTAATCCTGGTAAATCTTGCATTGTGGAGGGTATTGCTCTACCAGCCTTGCTACGGTTCCTTCTGGAGCAATTATCTTTGCTTCCTTCAATGCAAAATACTATACTAATCTAAAGTTACCATAAGGTGTCATGAAGGTCAAATCTATGGTTCCTGACTTAATGGTTACTTGTGCACACTGCGCATTATATATGGTTGGATAATACAAAATAGTACAGCCAGATCCGCAGCCAGTGTGAATCAGAGTAGCTCCACTGACTTCAGTTACTTCAGTTGACTATGCTAGTTGAGCATAAATCCTTATATGTGCATACGCAGCCTGTGTGACATTTACAGTGGAAGCCATGACTTTCGATTTCCAGATTTGTGTGTATTTTTTACTTCTGCCATAACATTGCATTAATTCCATACTTTATTTCAAAATCCAGTTTCCAGCTTATTTCAGAAATTTACACTTTGAGACTACATCTAAAGTTTCAGGCGTAATTATTATAAACTTTGCACCCAAATTTGCATCTCAAAACCACACTGGTAAATACTAAGGGACCCGATCGATTTATACCTCCAAAGCACCAGCTGGAAAGCAGTGCAGAGATTAAGCTGAGTTAGCATTAACTACAAGACCAGCACTAATAACCTCATCTTGCAACCATTTAAAGAACTGCAACAATACATTTTCCCCCTCTATCAACATGATGTGGCATCTGTTTTTAGAACAGAGGCAGCTTGCTGCATTTAATTAATTATTCTAAGAGTTGTAGCTTGTGAGACCCAGATTCTGATACTCAAATAAACTTCATAAGAACAGACTTTTATTTATGGCATTGTACAACTTTGCTTCCTTCAGTTTCCACTTGACAAGTCAGGGTTTTATGGGCATATAGAGAACGGGCAAAGGACATGTAGATAGTTGATGGCCCTCCTGTCACTTTCATTACTAAGGTTATCATGAGGGAAGTTATGGATGAGTAAATATAAGCATCTGCCATTCTTTACAGCATAGCCTGTGTTGGTAGGATTTACTTATCCAGTAAATCCATTCTTTTGGTTAAGTTAATATCAAACTAAAGCAGTGTTATCTTGTTTAATGATCTTTGATGCCTGTTGTTGAATGTTTCGTTATGACATCCAATGTGGAGCTGGCCAGTACAAAGCCATCAGGCTGGGGTGAAATTCTGACTCAGCTGAAGTCAATGGAAATATTCCCATTGACTTCAACAGGGCTAGGATTTCACCCTGGATGTTTAACCAGTGGGCTATCCCATGACTGACCTGTAATCAACTGTCTTCTTTATAAATGATGTATATGTGAGGCCCTTCTTTTTAGGCATTATTCTTCTGCCCGCAGATTTATCAGCTGTGAAATAGATGTTTACGAGATAGAAGAAACACATGATACAATGTCAGGAGCAAAATATTTTGGTAGGTTTGATTTGGTATCTAGAAACCATCAGATTAAAGTGGCACCTGAGGACTGAGAGAACACTGCCTTTGTGAAACCCTATGGACTGTTTCAATTCCACAAAATATCTTTAAGACTCATGAATTTACCAGGGCTGTAGTAAATGCACCAGGGCTGTAGTATCAGTAAATGACCTAACCCACGTTTTGAGAACTGAAGACATCCTCATGCACTTAGTTGACTTCGTTCATTTCCATAAAACATGGGAGGAATATCTGGTAGAAGTAGACAGGATTCTAAAGCCTTTTGAGGAGGTAGGATTTAAACTTGCAAGAAACAAAGATCTGTTAGCAGGGAGTCACAGTACCTTCCTAGGACATATAGTCAGTGATAGTGGGTCGAAGCCCCAGAAACTGAGCATCATGCAAACCTGAAAGTGGCTTGTAGGCCTATGAGGATACTTACAGGAGATTTTATTTTAAATTCTCAGAGCAGGCAGCACCATTATATCAGCCAACTAAGGGCAATTTTGTCTGGATGGAGTGATACCAAAAAAGCACGTGAGTTACTGAAGGAAGGACTGCTAAACCATGCTATGCTTAAATTCCCAGATCCATCCTGTCTGCTCATGGTAACCTGTGATGCCTCAAAACTTGCTGTTGGAGTTACATTTAAACAAATTGATTGGCTCAGTTTGTGCAGTGGCTTTTGGAGGTTGAAAATTAATAGACAACTACAGAACTGGAGTGTATGGTTATTGTGGAAGCCCTCAGGGCCCATCATCCCGACGTAGTAGGTATGGAATTCACAATGGGGACACACCAGAGTGCACTGCAGTGGCTCCTTAGCAAGCACAACCCAGAAGGGCGCCTCTGGAAATTAAGACACATACTGTGTGAATATACATTCACGGTTCATAAACCTGGAAAGTAAAATGCGGTTGCAGATGCTCTTGGCTGGGGGAGGACAGTGAGAATAGCCTCAGGCTGGACTTGTGAGGATGTCTGGCAAGAACAGTCTAAGGACCCTGAGTTATGCTCCAACAGATCTACAGAAGGAGAACTTGACTGGGGAGGGTCAATGCAGGTAAGGAACAATTATCTATTGATCTGGGCTCCAGCTGCCAATTTGATGATGTATAAAGGTAACAGGATTGTTGCCAGCAAGCTTACAGAGAATGGTACTGCAGCATCATTGCGGTAATGAAGCAGCAGGCTATCTGGACACTGAGGTAGGTTTTCAACTGATTTTTTGGGATGAGCATAGCTGCAGATGTTAATGACTCTGTACTTTCCTGTCTTACCTGTCAAGAAAGGCAAGTGCCAGCAAGAAGAGCCAGAACTCCTTTAAGGGAAATGTCCCAATCTCATAAACCCTAGGAGTACATACAGATTGACTTGCAAGGCCCTCTACCAGAAGAAAAATCTGTATTTTTTGGTAATGTATAACACCTTCTCAAAGGATGTGGTGGCACAACCACTGAAGGATAAAAGTACTGAGTCAGCTACAGTTGCATTGATGAAACAAGTTGTGTTGCAGTTCAGCCCACCGAACTACATTTGCAGTGATCGGGGAAAGAATTTGAATCCTGGGTGGTAGACAAGATTTGCCGACAGCTACAGCCAAGCAAGGTGAGGACCAGAGTTACCCATCCTGTGAGAAATGGTGGAGAGGAGTGAGTAAACCATACCATTCAGTCTAGTCAGTGAACACCAACACTAGGACATTAGGTCACTTTTTGATGTCTTTGCATACACCACCAGCCAGCACTCAGCTATCCATTACTCTCCTTATCACATTATTTTTGAACTCCTCAGACCTACGCTTTCCTGTGACTTGATGTTCAGGCTGCAGGAACTGGGGAGGCCACTTGCACCTGTGTGATGTAGCAGTCTTATATCATGACCTGAGGACAGCATTCGAGAAGGTAGCAGAACAGATGAGCCAGAAGTGAGCATGCCAGTCACAAGATGCCAGGAAAAGGAAAATTATTTGCCCATCCAGGAAGAAGAGAAAGTGTTCCTATGCAACTGGAAAAAGCAGCCAAGAAAAAAATCCCAAATTTAAACCTTTCTGGAGGGAATCTTATGCAGTGATTAAGAATTTAAACAACTTGCCACTGCTGATATAAAAAGCAAAACCTCGCCCCTCTTTGTAGTTCATCGAGAATTGGGTGTATAGATTCTTTGAAAGAAAGGGAAGCACAAAGACTGAGGATCCACAACAACTATTCCAGAGGGATGTGGTAGAGGATTTGGAGATACCCCAGCAGGATCCTGTGGCTCTTAAATGGGAGACCTGTTGTGGGCAAGGGATGTTCTTGAGACCTCAACACGCTGCCATCTTCAACAGACAGTCTATCCACAGCAGATAGGCCTGATGTCAAGGACATGTACCCTGCAGTCACTGATTATCCAACAAGTGAGGTGTCCATGACTGAACAATACAAGTCGAGTGAGCAGACAAAGACAGATAGCTGTGTGGATGGCAAAATACGTGGTCTTCTAGGAATTACTATTTAAATGCTTAATTAACTGCAGGGAAGTTGCAATGTTTAATGTATACAGCAACTCTACCAGTAGACAGTGCTATTCCTTACCTGAGTGTTAAATTGTTGGCTTAGATGTTAGGTTGTTGATCTGCCCTGAAGGGTTACTTTGAAGTTCAGTCCTGCCTCTGTGACCTGGAGTTGATGCTTGCAGTATCCAAATAAAGCGCTGGGATTCAGCCAGTGCGTATTACACCATCACCTAGTCCAGGGTTTCTCAACCCATGGGTCAGAACCCAAAACTGGGTCACCAGAATGTTTCAAAGGGTGACGTGGCAGTTCCTGCGGCTCCTGTCCCACGAGGCTCACAGGCTCACCTCCCTGCTGTAGGCACAGCAACCTCTGAGGTCACAGCACCACTCAGGTTTGCCTCAGCCATCATGATGATAGGAGTCCAGGTAGGCCAAATTTGAGTGAGTGTCTGAGTTTGGGGGATGCAACCAAAAAAGCTGGGGGGGGGGTGGATGTGACCCTGCAAGCTCCCTATGCATCATGTCTGATAGGGGACACAAATATGCTTTGCTTGTCCAGGTGTTAAAATGCCTAGTTACAGCTCTGCCCCAGGGTCTCCAACCCCAAGCTAGTTACTGAGTCACGACAGGCCATAAACATTTACAAATGGGTCCTGAGGCCCAAAAGGTTGTGAACCACTGGTCTATCTTTCTCTAGCCTACTTCCTGTGAGATACCTGGCATGGCTCTATGCCACACCAGTGCTCTAAGCCCTCTATCAGTGGTCTCATTGCTGTCAATGAGCGTTCCTCTTGCCATGGGTTTGCAGGACTGGTTGCTTAAAAATAAAATGCCCTTGTTGTCCATTGCAGTCCATTGGAAATTACATTGGTAATTTCTGCAATGACCTACTTTTAGCCCCAAACACCACAGAACTGTTTATGATCTTTTCTCTTGGACTTTTTGGACTACTGGTTTCATGGAATGATAGCAGGAAATTCTGAATAATCCATGAATTTAATTTGTTTTGGCTAGTTCCCAACAGGGTAATTTCTTTCTTCCTTCTCAAATTCCCCTGAGAATTCAACTGAGAGATGATACTCTTCTGCACTTCCTGTAGCATAGTATTGGTTTGGGTTAATTAACTTTAGTGTGTACATACCCTTAGAGAGTTGTGTATTTGTTATTCACCATGATAAAGAACTGTTTCAATAGTAATTTACAGTGTAAAAGGAAGTTTCTGTCTGTCATATTCTGAGATATGGGAAAAATGCGTTCATGTCTCTCTACATTTTCATGATATTATATCAATTCAGTGCCACAGCTAAATATTTCTTTCCTGTTAGTAGCACACTTTTCATAATTAAAGATGAGTCCGTCCCTTTACCCCCACCGCACAGGGACTAACTGCAGCAGAACCAATGTATTGCTACAAGTGGACAGGATTTGAGGACCTCCTTCACACAAAGATGCAGAGCTGAGAAAGGCAGCAACACAGGGGACAGGCCAGCAGATCTGTCATCCAGCCATTCATCCCCATGTATACAATGCAGGATAGCCCTGGGCTTACTGCTCTACATCTGTTCTATGGCCTATGGTGCAATATTTAATCTACACACACCCCAAACTTTCTCTGTTCTGCCCAGAACCCAGCCTGGCAACTTGGGCTGGGCTCAAAGGAGAGTATTCACTCTTAACTGCAAGGAGAAAAACAGTATGTTAATGCATATTTCCTTTTTTTAATGCTATTTTTCTGTATTAGGGTCTTTCCAACACAAATACCACAGACAAGATGTTCTCTGTCATATTCATTGTCACACACTGAAAACAGCTTAAATGAGGAAGTAATTACAACAACAAAAAAATCAATCCTCCGGCAGTTACAAAGTATGTTAATTTGACATTTAAAGCCTGCTGTGACATCTGCCAATGTTACATACCCTGTGTTTCATCAGAATAGTAAGAACTGGCCAACCCACTGGCAAGCAGCAAATGTACTAATAGTGGAAGAAAAGCAGTACTTAGAGGTACTTAGACTTCACCAATTGTATAAGACCATTCCTATTAAACTAGACTATTTCGCTTTCCAACAAATGTTGATTGGATACAGTAGTTAACCTCTCAATGAATATTTATGTGCACTGCACATAATTATACTATAGCTGACGCAGACAACCTCTCTTGGCTTTCCAGGGTATAAAGTATTCTCACACCTCTTGGTTAAGTGGAAATCCTGGCAGCTAGTAGAGCAATAAAATTTCTGCCAGGAGAAACTAATCTTTGTATAACATGATTGTTTTACCCATTATGTAGTGTAATCCAGTGAGATTGCTTAATAGTCCTGGGAATGGCCTAAAACAAAGAATGAGTCCAGTATGCAGCTAAAAAGGAAAAATCATCCTTATATTCAGAACATATCCAGAAATTTAATAAATTATTCGGGCTGTACAGCCAGGTCCAAAGCTGAGGTAAATTCCTTTCTGTCAATGGAATTTTGCCAGTTAAGTAATGGCCTATATATATTGGTGGTGCCAACAGTAAGAACACTATGGTATTCAAGGGGCCAGCGAGTTCCAGAATTTTAATAACCATGTGGGTTAGATGTGCTCCAGTCAGTTAGACAATAATGTTTTAAATGTGGGCAGCTAGCTGGAGCTCTGTCTAGGAAAATACAGCCACCATTGCTGACACTAAAGGAGCTGCACTTCTGATAGCAACAGAGATAAATTTTAGAAAAAGTTCTACAGACATCAGATACCACCACAGTGATGGGCATGGGGTAAGAACCCAAATCGAGTAGAATGATCTTCTGCTAATGATCTGCTCTGACATCCACTGCGGAACAGACATGAACGGATTCAGTCTCCTCAGGGTATCAATCTACTGCTTTTGCAAAAGACTTATTTGGTAGTGGCAGGCTGAGAAGCATTAAGTCCACCTCACGATAGTGTCTCCAAAGGCATAATTGGGTTTATATCTCTTGTTGCAACTCTTGGGAGTTCAGACCCAAAAGCTGCTTTCCTTCATCAGCACTCTGACAATGGGGGGAGAAGAGAGACCTGCCATGAGACAAGTTGAAGTTAATTATAAAGAATGTTTTTAAGAAGCCAGGTATGGCATCTTCCTTTCCCTTTTCCAAGGCATGGAGGTTAACATCTCTGTCATCAGTGTAGAGTGATCACCTTTCTTCTTTACCATCTCAGTATACAATGGGCCACGGCACTATTAGTTTTGAAGTTTAGGGATATCAAAGATTTTGGCAAGGCTTGGTTATTTCTCCTAGATGTAGCTCGCTTGCACCAGAGATGACACAGTGGAGCCTCCACATCACCTGAACAGATATTTGTGTGCATTTCATGAGCAAGAAGATCTGCTCCACCTCGTCGGATATCATTTTAAAGGACAATTTGAGGGTGGGAAAAAAACCTGGCCTTATTTACTCATTTAAAATTTTCTATTTAAAACAAATCTGCCTATATCGTAAAGCACGTTTCAAGATCGATGTGGGAGGGATTTTCCCATTCCTTCTTATTACGTGCTGAGTCAGATGAATACTGAAAACAAGTATTTATGAGCATTCTTGTGAATAAAACTTTCCACTTTGTTTTACCTTTTTATTCACTTGAGACATTAATCCAATCCCCACTGAATTCACTAGAAGTCTTTCCACTGATTTCAGTCAGCATTGGATTCATGTACCTTTGGGTGAGTGATTTTTTTATTTGCAAGAATGTTTAAAGAAGGTGAAAAGCGTCAAATAGTACAAATAAATATCACTGAGAATATTTGCACTGGAAGCTTTTGCGCAACTGTTTGAAAAATTGTATTGCTTGCACAATATATTTGAACAATGATGATGATATGTGGACAATTTGTGAATAAACAAACAGGACCGCAGCTATAAATGTCTAACCATGGATTGGAAATAAAACCAGCACAATGAATAATGAATTCCAAATACTCAGAGACTAGTTCTTGAATAATCCATAGGCTAAAATTTGTCCACACACATAATTCAAACAATTAGGAACATGCCTGATAGAATCCCAACCTGATTGTTGATAATTAATAAACAGAATAAAAGTGCTGACTTCATTGATTAAAGTATTCACAAAGATTACTTCAGACAGCTCTAATTGCTTAAGACACTTGCATAAACATAGGATTGTTTCTATTTCATCTGCCTCTGATGTCTATTCCTTACCTGAGTGAGATTTCCTTTGCCAAACCTTATCAGTACACACCAACCCAGAAAAAATCTGAAGGGAAAAAAATGAAAAGCAAGGAGAGACAATTACTGTAGAGAGTGAATATTATTTATCCTGTTAAATGGATCATGTTACCTTTTGTAAGTTGGCACTGGTCCTGAGGCCACTCCATCTGACCTTTCTGATAAACAAATCTCCTAGAAACGCTGAACCTACAAAGTGAAAAACTAGTTCCTTATTTCAGCATTCAGCAAGCAAGCTGAGGAAGAGAAAAAGGTGTCATTACAGCTGAGTCCAATATACAGTGAAGCAAGACGATATTTGAAATTTTTATTTTATTTTTGTGTTATATTTGCAAAGGATGTTAACATATTGAAAGCTGGCAGTTTGAGAATGAAACCAATTCTTCAGCTGTTTAACACAGTAAGTTTAATGATCTACTGTACGTTTGTGTGTTTGTCTGCCCTTTCCTCTTATATCATGTTTGCTTTGTCAAGATTATGTTGCTGAAATGACTTTCTTGAGCTCCTAGTTTCAAAAAAACTACTGAAATTTATTATATTTTCAGTTTAATGTAAGAGCTTTCCAGACAGCAAGTTTTAATTTAAATCTAATCAAAAATTAAATTTTGTATGATTTGTGCCTTTTAAGCATATTGTTTAACAAAATTAAAGTCAACAAAGTAACACTTTTTTAATTCATACTAATATCTGGATGTCCAATTGTGAATTATAGAATTCTGCATACAGACAACCAAGTGATCTCTTATTAAAAAAAAACAAATGTAATCCATCACAAAATATACTTCTGTTAATTTATTTGGTGAACGTAGCTTAGTTTTATTTATAATACTTCACAATATACTAACAAATGTTGTAAAGATTACAAAGCCATCGTAGCAGTAGATCTCACTACAACATTGATATGATGAAAAACAGAGAAATTGCATGATTTTGTGCATGATTTATGGAAAGAGTGGATTTCAAATGTATCTCCGTTTTAGGCTTGGTCTACACTTACCCCAGTGATTCAGCAGTAAGCGACGGGAGTTACGCAAACTACACAGAAAACTTGCGTAACTCCCATAGACTGCTGTGCGTCTCTTCTGCACGCTCTCTTCGCTGCACTGTGCTGACAGGAACCGCGTTCCCATCGACACAGCGCTACACTGGATCAACGGAGCGGGCCTTCACTGGCCACTCAGTCAGTCCAGATAAGTCGATCTGACGGTGGCAACCTTAATGAACACACGCTTTGATTACTCTTTATCTCAAAGATGGGTGAATAAGGGGGAAAAAAATTCTATGGATATTCATCATAGTTGTGATGAATTCATTTCAGTTATGTTCAAGAAAATTGTTTTTACTTCCTGCAGACATTTGAGGCATTGGACTGGACTGGATTAGATTGGATTGGCCCAAATGTTTGTGGAAAGCAAAAGTTGCATATGTCAGAAGTTGCAAAAAATAAATTTTAAATTTGCACCCTCAAGAATTTAGGTCAGGAGTACTGCTAGAGTTAACCAATGAGAGAACAGAACCAATACCACACGATTATCTATTTTAAATTAAGCAACACAGATCAAATTTCACAAGCCACATTCAATTGATCAAGGGAGGTAAAAAGCCAGCCAATGTTTGAATAAACAGCTAATAAATGGATCTGAGGAAATCATCAACTGTTTGTAGATATTCTGTCAGCAAAATGAGAGGCCCCATTTGCTGAATAAATTATTTATCATTAATTATTTCCTTACCTGTATTATCTATCAATCCATTTCTAGAGGGACTATTACTATAATACCCAGGAACTACACCTTCATACATCATGCAACATAAAACAGATTACTACACTTAATTATCAGATAAATTGTCATTATAGATTGATAATTAACTTTTTGCTTTATTATTTAATTACATAATAACAATTATATTTATTTCAAAACATCCTGCTTCCCTGACGAAAAGAAAATAACACAAGTTAGCCTTGTCTTAAATGATTGTTAGATTTTATTTGCTTAGCCTTTCAGTAAATTATAATTTGATATAGCCCATTTATCCTGCTTAAAAAGAGAAAGGAGTCATGGGCATTGGTGGTTTCCCTGTTATCTCTAATATAGTACAGTACTGCAGTCTCACTTCTTGGCAGAAAAAGGCCTAAGAAAAACTAAGAGACTCTTGCCCCAATCAAGCCAAGCACTTAGCTATATCCTTAATCTTAAACACTTAATTAGTCTAATTGAAAGTAATGGCACTGTTTGATCTTAAAGTTAAGCATGCTCCTGCATAGTTTGCTCAGAGCCTCTCAACTATTAAAGGTCTTATTTGCTCCTGAAACCTTTAAGAGCAGAGCCCTTTTCAGATATCCTTCCCAAGACCCTGTATATACACTACAAGCGAAACTGCCCTATAAGAAAATCACATGAAGGAAAATTGTTTTAGTGCATGATCATGGAAGGTGAGAAGTATATCTTTTACAAGTATATCTGCAGTGCCCACCATTGTTATATCGGAGTACTGAACATAGTACCTTAGATTCACATAGCATTTTCCAAGAAAGCATCGAATGCAATATTGCATGGTAAGGCTGTCCTACTTGAAAATGCTGAGGCTGATTCTGGAGAAAGGTACAATAATCACATGTATTATGTCACAGCCCATCCTACTAATAAGGAGAATATACACAAAAGCCTCACACCCCAGGTGAAAGGATGAATGTAAGGCCCACTGAACATTTCAAATTTCCCCAGTCATCTTAAACCCCAGGAGCATCTGCACTAAATAACTTTGTACCTATGATTTCCCAGAATACAAAAGATTAATAGTACTCAACATTTTTTTTTCTTTTGGTGGGATGTTTAGCAGTTGCACACACGAGGCTATAATTACACACATGCATCTCTATCAGTGTATATCTGTTTCTTTGTCGGTTCATGCTGGCATATTAAATGTAAGTGCCCATAAAACACGTAAAGAATGTGTGTGGAAAGAAGAGAATCAAAAGTTTCAAGTAACAAGGAAGTTTCAAGTAACAAGGAAACAAAGATGCTGAACAAAGTTAGATTTTCAACGAGGCATATTTTCTACAGCTGGATCTGTAGGGGGATAGAAATACGTTTATAATACATCCATTCTAACATGAATGTACATTAGAATGTACATTAGAATGTACAGTGATAGATGTAGGCAGTTTTTGAGATCCTTAAATAGGAAAGAAACTCTCTTCCGTTCATGATCATGAATGTTTAATTTTCAAACGTGGCTAATCATTTTTGGTGCCCAAGATGAGGAATCTGATTTTCAGAAAGTACTAACTATCCACCCTCTGAAAGCAGGTTCCTTTAAGGCATTTCAAGTTGGGCACCCAAAAATCACTAGTCACTTTGGATCATTTAAATCTATAGATCAAATTTGTCCATTGGCCAACTGCATCGACTTACAGTTATATTAAATTCCATTGACTTTAGTTGTTCCAGTTAAACTAGGGCTGAATATGTCACTGTATAATAAATAAAAATAATGACATATCAATGAATAGTAGTCAGGAATTTGCTTTTCAGTCATACTCTTAAACAGCACCTGGTTTTCAGCAAGGGATAATAATTAATTTAACCTCATGTATTTCATATCCTTTTCTATAATTAATAGAAAATATAATATGAAGTATAATATATAAATATAAAATATAAAAATATGATTAATAGATCATGTGAAATACATGAGATTCAATCAGGAGCATTTCGTTTGAATATGGAGATTTCTTTTCTGCTTGTGTTCTTTCTAATTGCAATAGATCTGCATGCTGTAACTAAAGTATGCAACAACCAGTTTGCAATTATTCTCTGGAACAGGATGAAGACTCCTACCCCAAAGAAGAATATCATCTAAATAGGGAGATTGACCCACATGAGGAGAACGTTGATTTGTCAGGAAACAGTGACTCAGAAAGTGACATCTCCCAGCCCTGTGAAGCAAAGGCTATATCAATTGCAATGGACAGTAAAATGCCTCCAGTTGGGTGTGTCCAGAGAAGAAGTTACAGCGAGCCTCCAGTCCTGCTAATGGTTCCATCGAAGAAGCATGAGGAAAACTATAGTGCACCTTTCCAGTTTGACAGGCACGCACCAGGCAGAATTTCCACCTCCCCAACTCTAAGGAGGCTAAGGAATAGTGTGGCGTCTGTCTCGCAAGCTTCAGGATTTAAGGAGTGCTTTGATGGCACCAGGTGGGGAAGCCAGAGGGAGCCGGCTGGTTCTCTGCAGCATATTTGTAAAAATCCACCTCGGTGTACTATGTATGCCTCTTCCTCCTTTTCATTACCCTCCTGTACTCATGAAAAATTGCTATCTTCCAAAGGAAACTCTGAAAATCCATCAGCTGCTTTGGAGTCTTTTGACCCCATATCAAAGCTGCCTCATCAAAAAGATCATCTCGGCAATGGTAGTTCTGATACAGGGCTTCAAAATGTTTGGAAGCTCAACACTGCTACCCTGCCTGCAGGAGAACAAGGTTCCCAGCCCAACACTGCTCAGCAGGAATGTGTTCAGGTAACATGGGAGAGAATGGAATATTCCATCCCTTTTTTCAGCTCTGTATGCTTGACTTATATTTCAAAGTAAATGATCGGCAAATAAACCAAGCCACTGGGCCTGTTAGATTGAACTGCAGCCTGACCTGGGTCCCATTGTTTGAATAGACATGTCTGTTTTAGTCCGGAAGGAAGGTTTCTCCTTCACGTTTGGTGAGAAAGCCCTGAATTAGAAAAACACTTACGTCAATGATTAACTTTCAGCATGTGATTCAGCCCATCCCCATCTCATTTATTCAGCTTTGCTGAATAAAGACAGACTTAAGCATATGCTTTGCTGAATCAGGGCCCAAAGCTTATTTTTTACTTAACTCTAAATATACTTACTTATTTTTTTCTCAAATATAGAAAGAAATTATTGCTATCAATTGAGGTGCAGTCCCATTTCCTCAGAAACATCTTACAGAGTCTGCAATTATATTTTCGTTGCAAACTGATGCTCCATAAAAAGGATCAGATTACTTTCTTTTATAACAAGTAACAATTTCTCACTTTCTTTCAGAAAAAGGAACTACTTATATCAAGGTATGTATTGATTTGTTTTAGCTTATTCTAAGATGAAATCCCTTATTCTTTGAAAAATTTAGTCTAGTTCAGATCTGATAGTGGAAAACACACATTTAATTACAGGATAACTCGCTAGTGTATACTGAAGCTTGTTAATGAGATTTATTTGAGAGGCCCTCTGTCTGGCACACCCTGATATGTTTGTGCAATATTGCAGTTGGACTATCTGAGACAGCTACACAATAGTTTTGAATTGATAAACAGGTCTAACCATTTGGTTTAGCTAACCTTTCCAGTGTCAGATTTCATCTGTTGAAGAATGTAACATCTCAAAATTTTAAGTGACTTTTTTCCTAAGATAGCTTTGGAGAATAACTAGCAGAATAGCTCTATATTGTTCTTACATGTAAGAGAATCAGATTGAGGATTACTGCTGGGTGAAGGGATTGTTAACCTGACAGTCCAGAAGAAAATACTTGGATTCGCTGTTTTGAAGAGCTACACAGCAGCTTGCTGACACGATACAGTGCTGTAAAGGGCAGTTTTCTGTAACCCATCTCACCGAGCTCTTAGAACAGTTGGATGAATGCCGCAGAGAATTTTCAGGGAATATTCACTTGAATTTCAAACTGAATTTGCTTCTGCTATGCTTGTAGCCCTTTTGTATCTTCTTTCTGTAAACATTTGAGCAACTGAATTTTACGTAAAGAACAAACAAAAATAGCAACAAGAACATAAAAGCAAGAAAACCAGAACCACCCTACCTATCAGTTCTTTGTTTCTAGGTGTTATACTCATTTCAATCAACAATCCCTTGAAAATTTGGGGTGGGACACCTGGAGGTTGCAGGAGCAGTAAAACTGTTAATGCCGGGTTAGCGATGCTTTCAGATGGCCAGAAACTAAACTAAGCAGCAGGCATAGCCTCACAAGCAGCATTCAAATGAAGTGTTCGTGATACATTATAATGTGACTTACTCACTTAGGTATTGGCAGGACTCTAATGTGAGTGAATTTCAAAAGTGAGGGTTAATTTGTTCAATGCATCACATGGGGAAGGACATTCCTAAGGTGTGCTCCAGTGTGCATGTGCTTAAAAGTGCATGCCCATGGGTGGGGCCAGTTCCCCGAATTTTCTGAATTGCTGTAATTCCCAGTTCACATTTCAGCCTTTGGAGCTTTCAGCAAAGGGAGAGACGGACAGAAAGGTCTCTGAATCCAGCCAGGCAAACGGGAAACTAACAGCTACTACAGGAATTGCCATTCTGAGCTGTCTGTGTCACAGCAACACTGCATAGATACAGGGCCAGTGACAGCATGAATGTTTGTGTGAGCAGGGGATAGAGTTCTGTTAAAATCTACCTACCGGTGGGTAGCTCTGAAAACTTCTGATGATTGAATTGGACAAAAGTTCAGCACTCAGAGCTTCAGCTGGGGTAATTTAGTTAACTTCACTGGAGCTGCATCAATTTACGCTGGTTGAGGATCTGGCTCGCCAAGTGTATCTGTATGACATGCAATCTCGTCTGGACCTGTTTAACAAAGAAATCAGAGAGGAAATCTCACAAAAGGAGTCATCTACAGGAAATACTAAAAATGTTCAAGTTCAGTAATTGAATGTAATTCAAGTTCTGGGCAAAGCATTTATTCAACTCTCATGTCATCCAAATCAGTTAATTTAACCCTATGGCTAGCCCCTTTGTATCGCAGCAAGAAACAACTAGGGGCATATCAGAGAATTCTCTCCCAATTAGAAGAATGCTATAAGGCCTGGCTGTATCCTATTAGCACTACTTCACAGACCATTCAGAAGAGCCTATAAGGCAGAGATGTATCCCTGCACCTGTAATCCTAATAGACTTGCCTTTTCCTCTCAGTTTACTATGAATTCATCGTCTCCTTCACCATTCCACTGACCAGCTGTAGAATTAACTACCTAAATGATCAAGCTTTCCCCCCAGAGATGCCCCTCTCATCCTCAAGTGTAACAAGGAGGACAGTCCATTTTCAGTGGAATAAGGGACACGGGCTTATCCATTTTTGAAATCCTGTTCATTCACTTGTGATCTCTGAATGAATTTCCTTATAATACTGTCTGAGTATGTCATGTACTAATTTAATACTACAACCTCCTACAATGCTGATCTTTGTAGTCTAATTGATTTTATTCTTACATGAAACAGATTTATTTTAGTAACATCTTTCAAAACATTTTAAAAACCAAACATGGGGCATCATATAGATCATGTATTTCCTGTCACATCTGAGGTGTATTAGAGGTGTAGTTTGGATAAAATTATGAACACATTAAGGTGCGCACCTTAAAAGCATACCGTGCAAAGTTTCATTCCATTGCTAGGAGTGGCTGTACACAGTGTCTGTTTGATTTTTCTAGAACCTGATTTACTTAAAGGTTTTTAATCATTTTCTATAACATTACGTTATGAACCTTTGACATTGTGTTGTTTCGCTGGCAAAACAGATTTAAGAGGAAGAATTATTGCACAAATATTTGCAACCCGTGTTTGCTTGAGTTCATCCCTATGGTAAACACAGCCCTTTCATTCAAGCCCTTAAACATGAAATTGTTCCCCTGCTCCCAAGGAAAAAAAAAGCTGAAGAAAATGAAAACCTACAAACACTTTGTAGGCAGAAAATAATGGTGAAATGTTGCTTTTCATTGTAGAGAATTTAAACTCTGATAATTCAGCTGCACGAGGTTCCAGCTTTCTTTCTCCAGTAAAACCAATGAAAGAAGCCATTATAAACTTTGACTCAGATGGTTCCCAGATTTACTTTGGCTCTCAGATTTACACATCTAAGTGTGCCTGCATGGTTTAGACATGCACGTCACTGATGCATACATACAAATTAGGGTTGCATGCACATGTGTAACCTCAGCTTGAATATACATGTGGGGATTTGCACATGCAAAACAGTGAGCACAGTTAAGTGCACGTGTCTTTAAAAAATGAAGAACTATATCCTGATTTTTGATTATGCTACCATTTAATTTGGTGACAAGGAACGGTAAAGGACCACCTGTTTGTTTTCACTGTTGTCAAACTAACATTCAGTGTCAAATATGATTGTCATTAGCTCTTTTTAAAGATCAGTAATAGAATTTTCTGAATTGGTATCATGAATCCAAGCTGATAGAAATCCGCTGATCTTCACAGTCGAGCAGTTATAACACAGGAACTTATTTATTCTGTTGCATTAGCTGGCTTGTATTGTAAAATAAGTGTCATCGAGGTTACCTCTACTGGAATTAAAAGTAGTTTCAGAATCAGTTTTAAAACTGGGCTCTTGTACCATGACCATTGTTATCGTTTCACATTTGCAAGGTAGTAGCAGCCAGAGTGCCCAGTCAGGGCTCTGTGCTAGGCACATGGGCGTGCTAGGCACACACATGACAAAAAGACAGTTCCAGTCCAAAGAATTTACAATCTCAGGATTAGATTTGGATTACATGAGAAATAAATCTCAAAGCCTCATTATAAACCAAAACAATAACAGTACATTTGAAAACGAAATTCACTCAAACACATACTTACATTTAAATGAACAACTCTCACTCCCCCATGCATCAGATAGATCTAACAAAAAATGGACTAGCCTTCTATTGGTAACAACAACAGTTGGAAAGAGCTGTTTGTCTTACATCAGCGAGCATGTTAAGGAATATTATACTCCAAATGTTAGAAAATGTTTGAGTAATCACAAACTGAACTGAACACTCTCCAGAGACTGTAAATTTGAAAACATCAAACGGCCAAAAAGAAGTGAAATATACAAAGGAATACTCAAACTTTTAAAAAATCCCATAAACTTCTTTTCTGTTTTTCTATCTTTTCTTGAAATCACATGAGTTATGTCAGAGATTAAATCAGCCCTCTTTACCTATGCAGGCCAAAGACACCTACAACCATGGACAACCATGTGTGGCTTGTCTTCATTATGGTGCTAAACGGTGCCGCAGCCATCAATGCAGCAGCAGTAATCGAGCGGATCTGGTGAAGACACACTGTCAATGGGAAAGCACTCTCCTGTCAACTCCAGTAATCCACCAGAATGAGAAGCGTAAGTTATGGCAACAGGAGAGCGTCTCCTATTGACATAGCGTAGTGAAGACAGCATGGCAGGTCAATATAAGGTTACTTTGACTTCAGTAACATTACTTATGTAATGTAACTTGCATACCTTATATTGACCTGGCATCATAGTGAAGACAAGCCCTTAGTTAACATCCCATGGTGCTGCTATTCAAACAGTTTCTTGTAGGTTCTTCAACATGAAACACTGAATGCATTTAAATGCTTCTGCAAGAACTTTAACCTTTTGTTTTTCCACCCTTAAATATTCAAGCCCTGACATTGGCTGTAAACTCTATAAATATCTTACTAAAGATGGTTCCTTATTCTTTTATTAAATGCAACCTTTGGCTAACACATAGGATTCATGAGTCATAGAGGCAAATGTACAGCCCAAATTAATTATAAGAGAGACCCAAATGAAAACAAACCCTTACAAGCATTGAAAACGGCAAGAACCAATGTTACCAACAAACTGCTCAATATTGCATCAGTGACTGTTGGTTGCACCTATGTGAAGGCATCCAAGTAGCAGCTGATGCAGGTAACATCAGAAACATGTAAGAAGAGATCAAGAAAGCCTTGGTTCCAACTTCAGAGAAAACAGCCCCAGTGAAATCAACAACAGGGAACACAATCAACAACTGCCCCAAGCAGATGGCTTGCTAGGTAGAACACCATTCTGAGCTTTACTTTCCTGAAAATATCATTATGGACACAGCCATCAATGCCACCAAAAGCCTGTCTCTTATGAACCAACCTGATGATGAACCAATTGTCGAGGAGTTTAGCCTTGCTATAGATGGCATCCCCAAAGGAAAGGCCCCCAGGAAAGACTGCATACTGTCACAGGTCATAACATGCGAGAAATCTATCCTACTGCAACACCTTTACGAGTTGCTCTGTCTGTGCTGGAAAGGCAGCAAAGTGGGACTGGGTAAGACCTGATGAATTATAAAGTAAAAAATGCTGTAGGAGTCCATTTTAGTTTAATTCATTGTCAAAGGAGCAGTGAGGAAAATTATTACAGCACTGTATATTTTATTACTTTATCTTTTGAGACTTCTTCTGATGTGTCTGGTATGCCTGTTGGCTTAGGAGTGACAATAATAGTGCCAGCAAGAGGGATTTGGACATTTTCTGAATGGGGTCCAGTTTTCTGCTCATTAAATTACTGATTTTTTTTAAACGTACTAGACAGTGCCCAAGTGCAATATTGTTTTGGGTGTTTTGCTTGCTGTTAATTATTGGCAATGAGCGCTTAAATTAATCACCTCTGTAATAATATTAGGAGAGGCACTAACGTTTTTTAATCTTGTAGTTCATGTAGGTCAACAGAACGCAGACGTAGCTCCGTGGTGATAACCTTGCCCGGACTTGAGGTGTTCCCTGGAGACCTCCTGGTGTCAGACAATGCTGCTAACTACCTGCAACACTCACCATTGCTGCTAAATGCAGGTCAGGTACAGGGTGGGTTTTGATTATTTCAAACCAATAAAGCCCATGCATAAACTTATATTTTTTAAAAAGTGAAATTATGCATGAGGCATAAACCAGCACCACTCCGGATTCAGACATTCAGAGTTGAATCTGCCAGGTGCTAATGTAAAAATTCCCTGTGGCTTTATTCTTATCATTCTTCTATCCTGATCAGCTGCATGATACAATTGATCAGTGAATTCTGCCTAGAATAGTGTTGGTGTTTAGCACCATCGTTAGTTTATAATGTGGGCCACTTACTCCAAAAGACATTCTGTGAGATAAATAAGATGAGTCAAAACCCATTAAAAAACTCGGGAATTAAGCTATGTATAGTGAACTATGAAGGGATATCAGATGATGCACAGTCTTATGGGATATTATCGTTGAACCATTCAGTTGACTAAAACACAAATTTTAAAATGTGGTTTGGAACCTCAATTTTAATATAATGAATCTTTAAGCACGTGCTATCATGAATCAGGGCCTAAGTTGTCAGGGTTTGTTTACATGAGACCATGTAACAGTATTACTATACCAATATAATTATTCTGGGATAAGAGTGTCCGCAAGGGAAGTTATACCAGTATAACTATAGTGGTGTAATTATGCTGGTAAACTTATCTATGTAGACAAGCCTTTAGATGCCAGAAATTAACATATATGCTTGGTGGTCTTGAAAGTTGAATGACTTCATTTTTTAAAAACTAACCTGGAGTCTAACTGCCCATTTCGTGGTAAGAAATTAACAGTAGCGGTGTTCAGCACCTGTAACTCATATTTGACGATGAGAAGTATGAGCACTCAGCAACTGTGAAAATCCAGAATTGGTACACATCACCATTGTCATCAATGGGTTTTAGCCCAGCCCCATAAACTGCTTGATCAGAGCTGTTAAATTTTAGTTAAATAGAAATTTCTTCTCCTTAAGAATTGTATTTGTCTCCTTCAAGAAAAGAGCAATCAATTCATTTTAATAGTTTTCTTTTTGTTTTCATACTCAATGATGTATTTGTTTTAATTTTACCCATTAGAGTCCAAAAAATCAAGGTGGCCATTCTCCAGAAAAGGAGCTGTGAGTATCTGACAATATAATTTTTCCTATAATGGCGCTTCCCACAGATTAATGCTGTGAAAGGCTAATGTGGTTGTTCATTTGACTGTCTCTGCAGAAAGACAGTGCAGATGAAATTAAAAATCAATGCCCTAATTCAGTCAAGTACTTAAACACATGCTTAATTTTAAGAACATGAGTAATCACCACTGAAGTCAATGGAATATAAGAAGTACCATCTTGGATTAGACCATCAAGATCAATATCTTGTATCTGACAGTGAAAAGTTCCAGAGGGGTAACCGTGTTAGTCTGTATACAGCAAAAACAACCCACTTCATTATTGCATCTGGTGAAGTGGGTTGCAGCCCACGAAAGCTTATGCCTGCAGAAATTTGTTAGTCTTTAAAGTGCTACAGGACTCTGTAGCAGAGACCATAATCAGATGCTTCAGAGGAAGGTGTAAGAATCCCACAATAGGCAGATGTGGGGTAATCTGTCCCTGATATAGGTCTCACCCTGATTTCTAATAGATACTAATCGGTTTAAGTCCTGAAGCACAAGGTTTAATAACCCTGCCAAAAATTTTGTTGGCATTAATTACAATAACTTTCGATATTTTTGCTAGGCATATAGCCCTCCGATCCCTTTTTAATCTTGTAAAGTTCTTGGCTTTCCTATGGCCACAGGTCATTGAGGCCAAGAAATGAACAATGGGGCTATTCAAATGCTATTCAAAGTTAAGTACCTGTTTAAGTATGCTAATGAATTAGGGTCAAAATCACTTTGTCAACGGTCTTAACTGAAGGATAACATGCTGCAATAAAGCAAATCTGATGCATTGAAATAATACTATTTACCAGTAGTTGAAGACTCCTGCTAAGAACAAAGTCAGCCTAACCCTGAATTGGTTTTATTCTTTAAGCCCTGACCTTGCAATGTAATCTGCTAGTGCAGTCCTTATTCCTGCCCCATTTGTGTATATAAATACTTCCCAAGTGTGTCTGAATGAAATAATATATGACTTTCTACTGAAAGGATCTGCTGTTTCCACTTGCAGATGCACATAGGATCATTTGAAAATAAGTCACCTGCCTATGTGCAATTAAGCCTTGGGTTTTGTTTTGTTTTTTTTTTAATTTATTATCAACCAGTAATTCTGAAAAAAAAAATTAGTCACAACATCAAAATTATCTTCTGAGGAAACCAAAGATGTTTGACATGAGTGCTCTAACTATAGTCAAAGATTGAAAACTCACCTACTGCTCCTTTACGTGTTTAGTCAGTACAGTGATCAGGGTTATAAGTACCTACATAGCTAGACTGATGGCTCAGAAAAAAGTTAAATGAATAGTCTATCAACAAAATATATTCAAAGTTCATGTATCTGCACTGGTAGCTTGGACAACGAAAACAGATGAGTAAATTTCACTTTTAGTTAGTCAATTTCACCTTCCTGTTCTCACACATTAACACAACTAAAGTTGAGTGAATAATTTGAATTGAATAATGTCTCTTTCTGTTAGCAAAATCCTCTGTGTATTTGTCATTCAAAATTATTCACAAATATTTCCATCTCCAATCAAATAGCTTGTGTGAGTTTATTGAAAATATTAGGTATTTTAACTTCAAAATTCTTATTGTCATAGGCTCCGGCCTCGCAAACACTTATGCATATATAGCTTAATGTGATTGAGTAGTCTGATTGAGTTCAATACCTTAATAAAAACAGTGACACTGATATTTGCTGCATTCTGTGATCTTAATGGTAAAAAGCCAGTTTCCTAGATCAGATATTTGCTTTTGTTTTTCTTTACTTTGTTTAAAGGCAAATACATTCTTCATATGTTAATTTTCTAGAGGCATAAAAAATTAGCTACATTATTATGGTTCTAGTTTGCCAGAACCTCCAGCTGACATTCAGTACTTTCTGAATGGGGCTATTTGCATGCTGAAAGTTAAGCCTGTGCATAAGTATTTGTAGGATTGGGGCTTGAGATTGAGAAATTTGAGGTTCAAATGTTTAAAATTTGCAACAAACTGCAAACAAGCTGTTCAAATGGCAAGAAATATCTGCTAATAATTTTGAAGTCCACTCCAAAAGTGAGTTCACTGGGATTATCCATGGACGTAAAGTTAAGCACATGCCGAAGCATTCGCAGGATCAGTGCCTCAGTTACAAAATGCAAGTCATATTATTTCTGCTCACTGATCCAATCTTGTGGAACTAACCATCACAGAATAAAGGGTGAATTTGAAATATTATAATTAAATACACATTTCAAAATTTGCTTTTGGCAAATACTCCAATATTCATCTTAAAATTCATTTTTGAGAGTGTGTTTGTTAATAGAGTACAAGTACGCAAATGGTCTCTGTAAGCAAATAAGAAACACAGTCAAGTCAACACTAACTTTGAAATTCTAACAAATATTTATATCACTAGCACAACGCTGTGGGGTTTGGTTTGCAAATGCTCCAGGCAATGCTTGTTTTAAAAATATTTCCATTGATTCTTTTCTTTCTTTCTTTTTTTAATGATTTATTTCATGGAAAAGTTTCTTTTTCTTAGTGTTCATAAAATTTTATTTTTACCAAAAAAAAAATCCTAAATATTCTGGCAAATTTGACCAGCCAGTGTCACTTTAAACGTGTGGTTTAAACCAGGTGAAGAATTCAATATTAAAATATTTTGAAAAAATATTTACCCTCATACATTTCCTGGTCACATATCTCTGAACTTTGCATGAGCAAAGCAAGCAGAGTTTATTCTCCGATGGGTATTATTGGTTGTGATATTCTAAGTTAGCAACAGTCAAAGACTCCTTCACTGTGCAACTCAATCTCATTGTGCCAAAGGGCCACCTTGACCTTGGCTCCTATCCATATGCACTTTGTAGAAGCAAATGACAGCGCTGCATCCACACTCCTTTCACTGGCCATGTTTACATTGGTTGGCAAAGAAACCACACATTATGGTGCAGATTAAAACAAAATTACTAAAGCTAATAAGCATATTATTTACCTCTTTAAAGTATAATGTGTAGAATTTATCTTTAAACAGAGTAAAGACAAACAAAAGCAAATGTCTGATCTGGAAAACTCTCTTGCAACCATTAAGATCGCAGACTGCAGCGGATATGAATTTCACAGTTTTAAGGTATTGAATTACTCAGTATATTACACTGACATCCTTCTCCATTGCACTCAAAACTTTTTTCCCTTCTGCCAGGAATCATAGGACTGGAAGGGACCTCGAGACATCTTCTAGTCTCAAGGGGTCTTCTAATCAACATAGGCAATCTACATGCAGAATCTGCATATAAAGTTAGGGTACAATTGTTGCAACAAAAGCTAGCTCATCTTAAAACACAAGTCTAGGGGTCAGGCAAATTTGGAATTTATGCCCAGCTCTGCTAGACTTCACATGACCTTGGTCACTCGGGGTATGTCTACACCTCAGCTCAGAAGATGCCTCCTAGCTCGGGGAGAGACTCACACTAGCTTCGCTCAAGCTAGCGTCCTAAAAATAGCAGTGTGAACACTGTGAGCCTACCTGCCCGAGTCAAAGGCCACCTGACTATCCAGGGTCAGAGCTCAGGTGGCTCGCCTGACCCTCTGCCCATACTGCAATGATCACAATGCTATTTTTAGCATGCTGGCTCGAGCAAAGCCAACTTGAGTGGCTGCCCCAGTATGGGAGGCTTGCTCCCAGCTGCTGCATAGACGTACTGTTGAGGTCTCTGTTCCTTGATATCACCATCTGTAAAACAGAAATAATAATACATGTCTGCTTCAGAGGAATGATGTGAGGTTAAATTCATTAATGTTTGCAAACCACCCCCGAGATCCTTGGGTGGAAGGTGCTACATAAATGTAAAGAAATATTCTGCATTGCTATTATTATATATATATGCTTAATAATACCCAAGAGTAAAATACTAATATTTTGATTTTTTTACTATTAAACATCCAACCAAAGGATGAGAACTGTGGTTTACTTGGTCCTGCCACAGTGCAGGAGGTTGGACTAGATGACTTCCTGAGCAGCCCTGCCAGCCCTACATTTCTATGATTCAGACTGTATTTAAATACATTGCATAAAGATTGCAACATTTTACGTCTCAGTCAGTTTTTTGCATTAAATGAATCGGTTAATTTTCCTTCCCCCCAACCAACAGAATAAAACTTGGCATGACATTATAAAGAGTCAGCAGGCTGAGCACGAAGACCCTGATGATCCGTTAGAAATAAGGAAAAAAGAAGCAGTGTGGGAACTTTTTACAAGTGAATGCACGTACTTTCTGGATCGCTTATTGGTTCTCAAGATGGTAACTTTAGATTTATTTCTCCAGTAGATTAAATTTGTTACTTGTCCTGCTGTAAGTGGGGCAGGAAGAAAGTTATCTATAGCCTTTCCTTCTTGTAGCTCTATGGAAATTATTGTATATTCCACCTGTCTTGTTTTTTAAACCTGTTTCCACAATTCTCTTTGGTTTTCATCTCCTCCTGATTAAATCTTTTCCTTTGTATACCTCTTCTTAGTGCTTTGCATCGTCTCTCTTGGTTCAGTGCCCTCTGTACTCCCAATAGCAGCAGCAGCAGCCGTTTAATTGTTTCTTTCACTATCTCTCAACTCCCATTCTCAGACTGATAATGCTATACTTTCCATTATTGCTAGTCCATTTCATTTTGTTCTCTTGGCTTATCAGCTTAGTTTGAAAAGGACTAATGGGGTGTGGTTGTGTTACCCAGACTAGCACCTGAAAATGCATCAATTCAGCAGGGCAGTAATTCCAGTATTTCATGCTCCCCTCCCATCCAGCAGAAAAAAATAAAATCAAACCTAACCTTATCCTGATTAAAATTAGGAGCATTTTCAAAGATGAGCAAGCTGTGGTAAGGCTCTACTACTAACATTTAGGCATATGTCCTTTTCCTTTAGAGGTGATAAAGGAAGATCTCTCAAGAGAGTTTACACACCACACACACACACTTACTTTCACCACCTCTGCCACTAGCTTTTCAAAGGAAGACAGATAGGGTCCAGTGAGAAACTGCCTTTTTAAAAAGCATGTTTCATGCTGAAAAGGTGGCTTAGCAGTAGAAAAAAAATGCTGCAAAGTCTGGTGAATGAGGAAGAACATAATGAGCTCCATTATGGTGGGGCAGAAATAGTAGGGGTTTATTAAACAGTTGGGAAAAGCCAGCATAAACGTGTCCTGCCATCTAGAAACAGTAGAGGATCACTGAGGACCTCAGCTACCTGCAAGCAATTCTCCTGGTAGGAATGGGAGATGATGAGCACAGAGTAAGAACCTAGAAGGAAAGGTAGGCAGAGATAGCTATAGGCCTTGCGCAGCTCACAAACGCCAGTCTTCCCTCCCCCATCCCATCCCCATTTTTAATTATCCCTCCAGCAGAGAAAACATATTTGCTTATGAAAGAGTTTGGCAACTGTCACAGTTCAATTTATTTCTCGCTGCTCTAAATACTGCTCACTATGCAATGCTCTGCTTGGTCTAATGAAGCTAAGCCGAGATTTGAGACCATGGAGAGTTTCCTCCTCAAAGTTCTTTCTCTCAGGCTCTCAGAGCATTCGTCCATGGCAGCTAAACCAATGCAGGCATAAGCTCAAGCACTCACTCCCTTCAGCCCTCCCCTAGCACCTTGGGCAACATCAGTAAACATTTCTAGTAAACGATCTCTATTTCTCAGATCATTTTTCACTGATTTGGGGCCATTGTTTGGTAGAAATCACAGTAATTCAGCACAACCCCACAGAGCCACGCTGCAGCACCTGCTGTGTGATATATTCAGTATTTGTCACATGCGTTCCCGGTGCTCATTCGGTGCAGGGGAAATTCACCCAAAAAGAAGAAAGCCTGAACAAGCCTCTCCAAATGGTGGCCCTACAGCAATTATATAGTATAGTGGGACTCTTTCACCCTCCATGCTGGAGAGTACAGAGCAACACGGAAGTAGACAGAAAGGGTTGGGCTGGATCTAGGTTAGAGGGCAAGGGCTTACGAAGAGTGGGGTTCATGACCACCAGGTGTGCAATTGCATGGATCTGTGGGTCTGAATCCTGCATCCAGGACTTCCGAGGCCTCAGCCCCCATTCCTGACCACAGGACAGAGCTACAGCCATGACAAGCCTACAGTGCTGTCAATGTGCTGCCTGTGAATGGATTCTGTGACTTCGGTCATTTTATAGTTCCTGTCCATTATTTAGGCTCTGTGCAGGCCATGGAAAAGCTTGCTCCTACATGGCATCAGCACAGCTATTTTGCAGTCTGCCAATCAAATTGCTGGTAAATATATCTGCCCTCTGCAAATGAATGGGTTTGTTAAAGTTTAATTAATACAGATGGTGAAGTAGTATGGCTCTATTGTCTCTTTAAAGATATTCATGAATACGCTGAAATACCTGCAAAACAAGGAGTTCCTCTTGGATGTGGATTTATGGGGGCTTTTTGCAAACTTGGAGGAGTTAAACCAGGTGAGAAAAAAAGAAATCTCATTTAGACCAAAGGCTGACAGTATAGTTAAAAGGGAGCCCACAAAGAACGGTCAGATCCACATTTCAGTGTCTGTGTCTTGAACCCCTCTCTTTTTGGCAAAACAATTTGGAGGAGGCTTCATTAGTCCAAATGACTTTCCTATGATTTCAGGAGTAGGCACAGAGCCATTTGCGTTTTGGGCCCGGCTGTTGTCTGATGGTTTCTTATTTTGAAGTAAATGTCATATGAAGAGCTTGGCATTAGCTTTTTAAAATAGAGGCTTGTTAAAAGCATGGTTTTTGGCAGCCCTCATTATACAAACATTAGGGCAGAATAATCACAACAGCTAGCTCCATACAACAGCGAATTCTCCATATCAAACAAGCACATAGACATGAAGTGTTTGCTGTGCTCTGGTCCCAGTGTGCTACTCTGGAAAGACACAGGAAATGGAGACCACCCACATCTTCCCAGCTGGGGATTCCCCAGCATGGAAGAATCCCTGACAGGTGTAAAGCTGAGATGCTTGACTCCTGTGCTATTCACCCTGCAGTTTCTGGGGCAAGGTGGAGAGAAGACATGCCCTTAGTGCACGGTGTTCTGGCTATCCTCAGCTGGCGGTCAGTCCCCTTGGGGATCTTTTCCAATACGTGCAATCAAAGTAGTTCCTAGGCTGCTCTGACTTGTACTGGGGTCAGAAAAGGCTCAAGGATTCCTAACACTACCCACCCTGAGTGTAAACTTGGCAAAGCAGAGACCTTGGCCTAAGATCTCTATTTTACAAGGACAGAGCATTCGCTGCAAGGAATTTTAAGGCCAAGACAAGTTAGTCATGATTGCAATTGATAATACCTACCATCCCCTCAAACTAAAATAGTCATTACCTGGCTTTAATGGCAAAGAGAAACTCTGTCCTACCTTTGACAGCATCAAATAAAACAAAAGAGATTATTTACAAACTGATTCTTTTAACTGAATAAAAAATTATGAGTATAAGAGCAAACACAGCAACCACACTGAATAGGGGGGACATTGGGAACAGTTTCTGATTCTGTTGGTTGAATGAGCACTATAGAAGATGATTGTTCAGATCAGATTCTACTATATTAAGAGAACTGTATGTTGCAATCTCCCCCCTCAAAGTTACACTTACCCTGGTCATTCACATCTCACGTTTCCTTGCTCCTCTTCTACTAGCACAGAGTGCGTTTACTTTCTGTTATAAGGATTGCAAAGATTAATTAGTCTCTGCACCGTGACTGGAACACACAAAGGGCTAAATATTATTTGTATAGCTCTGCTGGTGTGAGGCACTATGAGCTAGTAGATATGGACAAGCAGGAGATGTTATTTCTACTCCCATCTGTGCCACTGGCTCGCTGGATGACATTGGCCCAATCAGTTAATCTCTCTGTGTCTTTGTTTCCTCTGCCACCCTCTATCTTTCTTGTCTATTTAGAAGGTAATTGCTTCAAGGCAAGGGCCTATTTTTTACTGTGCATATACGGGGCCTAGCCCAAAGGGCCTTTAAATGTTACTATAATACAACATAATAATGAAAATAATAATTGATACTGCAATAAGTGAAAATGCCCTCAGTTCCCGCTCGCGTTCCTAGAGAAACAACGGATTCTGATAAGCAAAACCTCAGGATAAACATGCATCAGGACTTTGCCTGGCCCTATCTTTGGTGATTAAGGTGGGAAGGGAGATTAATTATGTGCAATGTAAGGATGAACATGCCCCAGGGTCGCTTAAGGTACAGTTATGACTTTAGTGTTGTTTTTAATACTTTTCCCATTCTGGATTTTTGTTTTTGTTTCTGTAATCTTTGCATGTATATGTGGTAGAATAACATCTATCATGGTCAAAGTAGCTGCTCCAGATGACACCAAAACGTTTGCCATAAAAGAAACGTTTGTGGCGAAGTATATAAAATACACTGCCAAAATGCTAGCGTAAATACAGTTCCATGAGTAATTCCCCAAAAGCTATGTAGACCCATACATTTACCAAACATAGCAGCTGTAATTAAAATCCCAGCATTTTCATGTAGTATACTAAGGTATTGGAAATACAGTGGTTATTTTTTATTCTGGCTCTACAGGAATATTATGAGATACCCAATACCACCGCATGGTATATATAGACTTCATAGTAAATTTTTCTATGGCTGCACAGATGTGGAGATTCAGATAAGACCATTAGAAACTAACTGAAAATATTTTTAAAGCACTTCATTTGAGAGAACGTCTTGCTTGCAAAGCCAGTTTTCATATTCTGGTCCCTTTGCAGTTTTAAATACATGTTTTCATTATCTTCAGGAAATTGAAATAAGGCTTGAACATAAATTACAAATGCTTTCCAAAAGGGTTTGAAGACCCGTTTAATCACGTTGCACCTATAGAGTTCAGGCACATCAGATCCGATTCTCAGCAGTATACCGCGTTGATTTTTGTAATTCCCAATTTTCATTGGTGTTTAATACTCACATCAGTGATGTAGCTGTGTTCTAAAATAAATGCAATTGGAAAAATATAATCTAGTTTCATTGTTTTTGTTAAACAGAACTTGACAAGACCTAAGTGGGTGTTTTCAACAGGTTTGTTTTAGCTTCTGGCTAACTCAAGCATTTGGGCCATGATTTTGAAACTGATTCTGCCCATTGACTTAAAGTCAGTCAAGTGGAGCTCTGTGCAAGTACAGAGGCCTGCTGAGTGTGGTGTCACTTGCAGGGTCTGGACCTTAAGATATTTAGTGGTAAAAATAAATCTCAGAAGATAAATCAAACTCTTTTTTTTTTTCTTTCCTTGGTTAGATGAGTCTCAGTTTTGTGACTGATTTTTTCAAAATTGTAAAGGACCATGTCACTGCATCTGAATCCTCCCTGGATTTCATCTCTGTACTCACAAAGGTAACGCGGTCAGAAATGGTCTGTAGTACTACTCAATGTAAAGCAGAAAGTTTGTGGGGTTGCTTTCTTGGTCACATTCTACTTTTTCCGAAGACCTCCGAAACGCTATACTAGGAGGAATAAAGCTGTCTAATGGGAGCTTCAGAGCTACAGTCACCCTTCTAAGGACAATGTCACAATAACTCGCATGCATAAAAAAATGCAAATTTGGTTTTTAAATTAATTAATTAATTCACAGCACTGTTTCGAGTAGTCGAGTAGGTTGCACTCATCATGTTGATAGATTGTTGTTATTAGAGCTGGCCCATCTGAAACAAACAGATTTGGTCATCACTTTTGCAGACTCAGCCAAACTCGTTTGCATGCACACTTGTAGGGCTGGTTAGAGATTCCCTCCTAGTCAGATTATATGGGAGGCATCTGTAGTTTTACTTTCCTCCGTGGGCACTGTAGCTCCATTCGTTCGGTACCAATTCCTGTCATATTCTAGATATCGTGAGTGGAATCCTGGCCCCAGTGAAGCCAATGGCAAAATGCTCATTGACTTCAGTGGGGCCAGGATTATTGCACCTCTTGTGTTTAGATGTTAATATATTAAAACACATTACTGTATACGTCATAACATATTTTCTCTGGATTTTTCTCCTTTCCAGGTTTCTCCTTCCTGCAATATCCTCTCTACACCTTTCCCTTAACATTTACCTGCCTCTAAATTTCTCCTTCCATCTGTGTTCTCTTTTTCCTTTAACCCATCTGGTCACCATATCAGTTAAGTGAGGGAAAGCTGTTGACATAGTCCCGCTCAGCAAACAACTGGCAGCAATTGCTGCCTTCTCTCTTCCCCAAGCACATCCTACCCTCCAACTCCACTGCTTCTGTGCTCTGTAGTGGTGCCTACATTAGCAATTGTCAGGGACTCCCCCACCAGCACGATATCTCCTGTGCTGCTCACAAGTGATAGCAACAGTGGAAATACTAGTGTAGACAGGGCACCGACACGTTTACCCCAGGCTTATCTAGTTCTGGAGCTGCACTGGTGGTAAAGCACCATTGGAGACTTCCTGAAAAACGCTAACATAGACTCTGCCACAAGACCCTGTGTATTCATATGCCATGTATGCACGAGGATGGCTCTTTATACAAACCCTTGCAATGCTTGTGTCCATTGAGAAAAAAGGGGTACAGCCCTCATGGGTCCGCCATCCACATTATCTTTAGCCTTTCTTTTAGAATAGGCTTTGCACTCAGTGGGTGAAAGCCTGGCCCCGCTGAAGTCAATGGGAGTTTGCCATTGACTTCTTTGGGGCCAGGCTTTCACCACACATTTTTAAGTGCCACTGACTTTAGTTCATTCATAAATATGAGACTATGCAAAGCTGTTACATAGCCTAGCATTTTTATCATCTACTTTACCTTTCCTGCAATAAAGTCTCAACACGTCAGATGCCCATAGAATTGCTAGAGTTGTGGCAGGCTTCTTTAAGAAAGTAGTTTTCTTTGGCAAGTTTACTTTCTATTGTACCCCAATTTTTCCCATTACTTTTTGCTTGAGATTTGATTATATCTTACAAAAACTAAGAAAATGGATTGTCTGCCCTGTTGTTTTGCCCCTCACCTTGACATTCCTCTTTTTTAATCTTGTTAAACGTCTAAATCTTTTGTCTTGCAGTACTTTCAAGGTAACCTCTGTCAGACACACCAGATTTATTGCCTTCACTACACTTCAGCTGTTTTTTACTTGGAGAACCTGAGGCAGAGAGAAGATTTTGGAATCTATCTGAAAGTAAAGTGTTGGTTTTGCTCTCCTTTTTTAGTCTTCAGTTATCCGATCCTATTGCAGTACTTTAAAAAGAGATTGAAAAAGCTATTTTAGATAACATTCTATGTAGTTTTTTCTTTACATCCAAGAGATACCACAGGTTTAAATACACTGAGTGGAATCCTAGCTCCATTGAAGTCAATGGAAAAATTTCCATTGACATGATCCGCCTTCAGTGGCACCAAGTTTTCATCCACTGCATTCATAGAGCTCCTTCCCACTGGTAACTGCATTTTAATGCTCATTCAGTTTGTGAAATCTATAAATACAGAATAATTAGAAGCTAGAACTAGCTTCCACCAGGAGCGAGTTAAGCAGCTGGGCTGTTAATCCAAACCTGTCATATGTTACCTACTACTGGGAGGTAGAAGCAGCAGGATAGGCCAATGAACAATGTCCTGGGATGTCTGCAAATGTTGGGATTGGAGTGGAGCATTTGACATAACTAAGCACCTGATGCAATGTTCCCTTCTTGAGATTTCCCAACACTGAGGGCAGAAGCTAATATAACTGCCTATTTTCAGCAGGGCTGTGGATTTTGTATTTTATGTGAGCTCAAAATTCACATCTTGTAAAAAAAAAAATCACAGATTCTGTGACTTAGGGCACATCTATACAGCCCACAGAAACAAGCCTCCAATCAATAGACTCGGGCACACTGCTGCACTAAAATTAGCTGTGGAGACCTTGCAAGTTGGGCTGGAGCTCTAATGGGTAGGAGGGGGGTGGGCTTCAGAGCCAGAGCTCCAGCCTCGACTTAAAAGTGCTGTCTACACACCCA
Source organism: Mesoclemmys tuberculata (assembly GCA_007922155.1). Classification (NCBI taxonomy): domain Eukaryota; kingdom Metazoa; phylum Chordata; order Testudines; family Chelidae; genus Mesoclemmys; species Mesoclemmys tuberculata. Next base: position 72,422,011 of record ML675616.1, read on the forward strand.
TTTTTAGCATGGCAGACTGAACCCTGCAAGCCTGAGTCTGTCAACCCAAGCTGTGAGATTCAGTGCTGTGGGGCCAGACTGTGATCCTCTTACCGCCACTGATGACTCACACAAGCAGTCAGGTGAACGTCAATGGGCCTATTCTTACGAGTAACTGCTCACCAGTGCAAGGAAAGGGTTCACAGGCTAGTCCTCAGGAACCCTTAACATAGAAACAGAATGTGGAAGCATGAGAGGACCCAGCCACTCCTCCAGTACGTGCAGACAAGGAGTAACAATTCCCAACCTCAAGCATTCAAAAATCATGAGTCGGGCCCCAAAAAAATCAGATGAAGGGTTTAAAAACCAAGAGATCTTAAAAGTAATATATATGGGATTCTTTTTATTTGCCTTCCTATGTCTCAGCCTTTTGGATGCACATAGGTCACATCTTCAAGCTTTTCTCTGCAGCCATGCAAGCTGAAGACTTTTCTTTTTAAATGAAAGCTGAGATTTTTACATAATCACTTGACTCCAGGAACTGTTGCTTTAATGAGAATACCAAATATCATGAGACTTATACTAAAATCACAAAAGAGGTGGCACAACTGGGGACTAGATGATTCAAGATGCTTTTGTGTGAACTGGAGAGGCTGGTGTGGAGGTTTTGTCACTTAACCTCTGTCTTTATTTGAAGCATTCTTTATAGTCACATGGTCCTATCTGACTTTACAAGCAAAACATTCAGAATAAGATCTGTGCCTTACTGATTCATTCTGAGCCCGAATTCTTTTTGCAGAGGGAAATTAAAAAGGCGTGTTTAAACCAAGCTAATAGCACCAAACACATGAAAGAGCATGGTAGTGCTTTTGTGTGTTTCTGTGAGCCTGTGAACCCAAGGGAGCTTGAACCTTTTTCCCCCCTTTAGATATTTGTATCACTATGACCCTGTTGTCGGGCCAATACACCCTGTCCCCCTTCAGGATGGGGCAGAGGCTGTTATAACCCCGTGGCTGAGTCCAATTGCCTGCCTTAAGCCTCAGGGCCGTGTGGGCTGGTGGCCGGAGTCAATAGATCGGCCCCTCTTTGCGAGGCTGCGTGGGCTAATAGGCAGAGTCAGTAAGACTACCTTCCTCACAGGGACGAGTGGCCTAGTGGCCAGAGTCAATAGGCAGCCCTCAATCTCAGGACTGTGTGGCCTAGTGGCCAGAGTAGGGATTGGCTGCCAGAGTGGAGGCTGGGGAAGGGTGACTTGGGCCCTCCCTACTACACTGGGTCCCAGTCCCAACCCCTATTTGCCACTGGGTCAGTGGTGATCCGACTGAAATATGCTGCCCAAGCTCCCAGTTCTATGCCCAGATAAATGTCTAGTCCCCCTGGGCTACTTCCTACCCTGTCTCACGCTCCACGGGTCTCCTGGATGATCAGCTGGCGCAGCTCCCGATGACTCTTCTTCCTGGGCTTCCACTGGCAGTCAGGTATCAGCCTAGGTCTTAGCATGCCTGGGATCCAGGGTCTGGGGCTCCAGCAGCTGCTGGACGGGAACCTGCAAGGTGCGTCCTCTGTCAGCGATCAGCCCCAGCTGAGCTGAGCTTCTCCCTTTTGTGCTGAGGCTCCAGTTGGAGCATTCCCAGCATAGCTGAGGGGCCAGCGCGTCCTCAGCTCACACTGTGGGATTAACCCCTGCCGAACCAGCGCAGGGTTGGTACATTCCATCTCAGACCCATCTGGCAGGGAAGAGAATCTCTTTGAGAGCACAGAGTGGAAATAAAGCTGCAGATCATTGATGTAAGTGTCATTTTTACTCCTTGAGATACATTTTGTTTTATTGTATTTGAAACTATTTGGGAAGAGAAGAGAAAAACACTACACTGAGTGGCTTGGCTTTTCCCTTCCATGTGGCTGTACCTCCATTAACTTGACCTAAACTCTTGCCAAGCTGGAAGAGTTGTTTATGGATTTCTAAAGGGACCACAATTGGTCAAGTTTTGCTCTTAGTTACACTGCATATATCTGAAATCAATGGTGTTAATCCAGATTTACACTAACAGAATTTAGCCCATAGACTGCATGGGATTTTATTTTTCACTTTTATTTATCTTAAGCATCACACAGACCAAAAGCACCACATAAGTACTAAATAATTGTCAACCATTTCAAGCGCGCTCAGCTTTCAGAGTGTACTCTATTTACACCTGTAAAATGAGCTCTCTCTTATGCACAGCTTCAGGGGGATAGCCAGGTATCCTGCTCCCAGCTAGGAGTATTTGGGATCTGAATAGCTCCAGTACCACCAGGAGTCTCCCAGTGGTAACAGAGGTCTAAGGGCACACCTACGGGAAAAACTTATTCTTTTATAAGCGGTCAAAAATTGGAGATGAAATGGCTCCAGCGAAACTCCTTACTGAGAATTAATGGTATAGTGTAGAAAGGTATTCCTAGTAATCAGGATAATGTCTGAAATGTGAAATTATCTGTACAAAAGATTAACCTGTGGGACTGATTCAGCTCCTCATGAAGTGAAAGGGACCCTTTCCATTGACTTCACTGGGAGCTGGATTGGGCCCTCACTAAATAAGAAGTTCATCATAATTGGATCCCCATTTCATTTCAGTCAGGTTACGATGCAACAAGTTGCTTATTAACTGCCTTGTCAGCAAGCAAACTGAGGTTGTGGACCCTAAAACAGGCTTCCTTTGTATTCAACAGTGGTGTGAGCAAAATGAGCAGTGCAAACGACTACATCTGCCCGAACTGCTGGTGGCTCCTTTACACAGACTGACCCGATATCCCCTTCTCCTTAACAACATCTGGAAGAGAAGTACTGATGCAGCACAGAAGGTCGCCATCTGCTCTATTAAGGAAAAGGTGGAAAAAGCCATACGTAAGTAGATGACAGTAAAAGCCAAGTTCTCAGTTCAGCAATTTCTCTGAGAGTTTATGCTCTTGAGGTTCAAATGTAAAGAGGATTTTTTTTTACACCGTGTGAAGATGCAATTGGTTGCATGAAAAATTCATTTTGATCCCTTTAAGGCCTTTTCTTTTTCTTAAAATTGCCTGGTACCATTCTCATATTGTCAGCATCTCTCTTCAATAGGGTCATGCAGCGTATAAATCAGTCAGTCACTTGTATTTACAGTGAATCATTTGCATTGACTTGCAAACAGCTGAGAGCAGTTAACAAATTGGAACGAATCAAGGAAAATCTCAGACAAAGAGGTCTTGGAGATGGAGTCATGTCTGGGAAGGATTTAATTGTTTAAAGACTAAAATTCCACACACAAGCGGCATATTATGCCAACAACCTTTCTCAGAATGATAGAGTCTTAACATGGAAGGTACCTAGGGAGCCATCTCAGCTAAGAAAAACTTTCTCCAGCTTGTGCAAAAGAAAATGGATGGGTCCAAACCCAGTTTTATCCTGGACTCTGTTTTCTATAATTGATCTATCAATTGTCATTTCCTGGAACCCACAATCTGCAGCTGTAAATATCTAGTAGCTCTGAGGTTAGTTATGAAACAAATTTATTCTCAAGTGCCCTGATCCAGCTCCCACTGTCATCAATGAAAGGCATTACTGGACAGAAAGTGAAAAGAGTTACTGGTGTATGCCTGGCCTAGTGACTTCTGCCCAGGATTACAAATCAGGAAGTGGCTTTGGGCCACGTACAATGTCTGCCTTCATGTCCTCCTCTGTAAAGCAGGAACACCACAACTTACTTGCCTTGCTGGGATGGTGTGAGGGGTAACATTACCTCCAGCATTCCCTTCCTTGCTCTGTGTGTGTGCATGCATGTACGCACATGTAGCCATACTGTGTGCAAAATGGTTGTGCATATAAAATAAGGAAGGCTATAGAAGTTAAACTAGTAAAAAACTTTCTCACGCTATTAGTGTCCAATTTGGTATAACAACTTTTTTTTAAACTTCTGTTTAAGACAAAATCATAAATGAACCCTCCGACTCACATCTTTTTCAAGTGTCAACCTGGTAACATGACAGCCAATACATCACAACAGTGTATTCAACCCTGTTTAAACAGGTGGGGTGAAATCCTGCCCTCAGGGAAGAAGGGAAGCTCTGCAATTGAACTCAATGGAAGCAGAATTTCACAGATGACTCACACTGTAAGCTTTGAAAGCCCCAGAGGCTCAGATCCTACCAGAAGTTTTTAGGCGTGAAATCACTGGGAGTTCGCCACCGAAATACCTTTGAGAGTCTAGTCCAGAGTTCTTCCACTTCCACTGCAGTCTGTCAGCATCACCCAATCTTGGGCCCAGTTGCCAGCTACAGGTATAATTGATATTTTGTATTTTTCAGGAGATCTTGAGGGTAAAGTAAAATGGCTGGACAACTTTCAGAAATTTAGGCAGCTGCAGGAGGTTATAATTTGGCGTCCGCTTTGGGATCGTGACAAAAGGTTCTTTGTGCCAGAGGTAAGCAGTGAATTCAGCACTATTTAATTGTTATCCTCAGGACATTTTCTGTGAAGAAAGTTTTCATTGAGTTCCTACATTTGCCCAACCTTAGTGTTGTGGTCTAAAGATGATCCTCATCTGTCTTGTAACTAATGTGGATGTATATTATTATTATTTATATTCTGGTAGTAGATGGAGGCCCCAATCAAGGGTGGGGTGCTTTGTGCAAGGCGCTGGGCAGACACACGCACCGATATTCTTAGCCTTGAACAACTTACAATCTTTGTGCTTAGCTTTACTCACAGAAGTAGTTCAGAGTGGGAGAGAAGGACTCGGCCAATCTGGTCTCCACTGCTGAATCTCTGGTATTAACCAGAGTTATCCTTTTCCCTTCTGAAGTTCATGGGCTGCCTTTTGGAAAGGGGAAAGGTTTCTACTCCACTCTGCCCTGAGCTTGGGATGTCACCTGGTCCAACAACCTATGGGAGATCCACACTGCTTACTCCAGGGAGCTGAGGAAGTATCCCAACCCAAGAATAACAGAGGGTAGATACAAATATTACTTCTTCATGAGCTGGTTTTGAAGCAGAGCCATGCAAAATTGTTCCCTTCCTCCCCCCCACCCTCCCTCCGATGAACCAAAGAAATTCACATTAGCATTTGAATAATGTAAAAAAGATAGGAATTTTCCATGAGACTGTGTTTTGCTTTCTGCTGAGGTGACCCCTTGACCTCTCCTTGTCCTCAAAGCCCTCCGTTTACATTATGGTACAGTCGCTAAGTCAGGCTCGTCTTGATGTTCAGTGCTGTTAAATTCATTAAACTCACTCTAAAGAAGATCCCAGTTTGACTTTTCAAAGAATTAAACTTGTTTAATCCATAGCATTGCTGAAAAAAACCATGGCCGTGCTCAGTTGGTAGCTGTCTGACATGCTTAGTTTGATAGAAACCTGAATATCCTATAAATATGAAGAGTATTTCTCAGACTACTTATCAATTTCCAGTTCGGGGTCAAATTTGTGTGATTCTCTTTTCTATTTTTTCTTCCAAGTGTCTGAAACATATTTTAAGAGAAAACATGAGTGAAAACATCCTGTCTTCCACAAACAGACAGCTTATTCATGAAGGGAGGTTAACTCTTGCAGGTAAATGTCACTTTGCTCATGTGCTAGTATTACAGCACCATATTCTGTGCATGGTCAGTACAGCATGGATCTGTGCCCCACTTATTAATATGCCAAAAACAGTATGTCATGCAGAGAGGGAAAAAGAGCCAAACTGCCAAGGGCAGTGTAATCTGTGTAATTGTTTATCATCACATCTGGATGGTCAACGTGCTAAATGCTGAAGAAATCTGCTTGCTTGACCAATGTCCAAATGTCAGAGAGGGTTTTTTATTGTGATATTCAGGGTTGTGACTCAGGAAACAGAGAGGAAGTTGAGATCGTTCTGTAAAAAAGGGTCCTGATTACTGTGTGATTGATCTATATATTCAAGCATTTCTAATGCCTCCATCTCTGTACTAGTATCTAAGTGCCATACAGAAGATTAAGGAAAGAATCAAAACGTTCTTTTTTTCATCCCTCCCAAGTTGTAAACAGCTTTTCAAAGGGATTAGTCTTGGTGGATGTCTTCAACGAGGAAGGTGTTACCATGCTAGACTGTTTCCTCCCTTAGTAAGGGAAAGCTTATGCAAACAGGGGACTTTTGAGACTATCCCACCAGTGACATGATCTTGCACAGCTGCAGTATATTACAGTGTTGGAACATGTCTTTCATGGCAATCCCAACCACATGGTGTCATGCTGTTGTGGTGGCACAACATCACACAACTTCGTATCTCCGCAACACAAGCATCATGGTGTAAAGATGTGCAGGTTTGTCTCACTGGATGAATGAGACAACGTCCCTACCTGAGCGTGAGGCAGCAGAGGTTGAGCACTCTCTTCCGTACCTGAGAGTGAGGTAGAAGCTGGGCAGTGTCAGCGTCCCCGTCCTTATCCAAGTGCAGGGAAGACAGAGCACAGAAGAGGCACTGAGAGTAGCACAGTGTGGGGCTGGGGGGGGGAGGTGGGGTGAGGAGGGGAGATAAAGGTATCAACAGTGGTTTAGACATGAGGGAAAAAAAGCCTTCAATTTAAAGTTCCCTGATTAGTGCAGCCAGGCACCGAGGCAAAGAGAAGTTGTGGTTCGCCTTTCTCCCATCCTCACAATTATCATCATAAACTGGGGAAAGAGGGGGACCAGATAAGATTTCTCCTTCCCGCAGACACAGGCAACCATAGGGAGATGAAGATTTAAGGCAGTAGAAGAACAGGCACAATTGTAGGGACATAAAGGAATACAATTCTTTTTTAGCTTACAAAAGTCCACTGCTATTGTTTCGGAGGGGTTGGGAGAAGGAGCCAGAGAACAAATTATTTGAATCTTCTCATCCCCAAAATTTTAGCCAGCACCACCCGTCACCTAAGACATCCTCTGTGGACGAGATGAAGTACTGGTCCTTATCGAGGATCTCCATTTCTTGCAGGAACAAACTTAATTTGAAGACAGACAGGATGACTCAGCCATAACTCTTGCAGAAACAAGTTTGCAAGCTCAATTTATTTTAGCTAACTTAAGCAATCGAAGAGAGCACATGGGTTGGCAACATTTCTTGATCTTTTCATTTTCAAGATGAAAACAAAACACATAATTCTAACCAGGAAGAGATGCTGCAGATGGGAAGAAAGCATCTCCTAAAGACTCAGATTTAAAAACACACACAATCTGATACTGAGGACTGCTGCGCTTCTCCAAGCCCAGTGTCAACACCCAGAAGCACCCAGCATTTTTACTCAGATAATTCTCTCGAAACTGGGTTGTTTTTTACTATGCCTTGAAACTGAAAGGAAAACGAGTAAAACGTTGATCATAGCTTCCATCCGAAAACAGATTTACTTCCTAGACTCCCCATATCAGGGATGCTGTGTGAAAGATGCAGTTCTTGGTAGCTGACTCACAGCTGTGCAATTCATGGCTGAAAATCCTCGGGCTGGCTACAAACCTTGCCACCTTCAAAACGAGAACATCAGTTCTTTGAGTAGCGTCTCTCTAAGTCCTCCACTGGTAGTTGTGCTTGTGTCCCTGCACTGCTTGTGGGAGAACTTCAGTAGCAGTGTCTGTTGGGCCTGCACATTCGCTATCTCTCCTCATGCTGTGCCACAAGGTTAGCCGGCACACTCCAAGCTAACCCTCCTCAATTCCTTCTCAACTACCCAGAACTAGAGACAGAGCCATTAGCAGTCCGTTCAGATTATTGTGCTTCACACTTAGTTTCCCAGTTATCATGCTTGTCGTAGATCTAGTTGTAATTCTTCCGTTCTTTTCCACCCTTAAAATAAAAATATATTTTTTAAAATGTTTCCTCCCATCTGTTGTCCCCCACAGGGGACCCTTTCCCTTAGCTGGGCATGGCCGGCTCCCCGGGCTTCAAGAAGTGCTGCAATGTGGCGATCCCAGTTGCAGATAAGCACGTTCAGCATATTTGCTGCCTCAGTGAGGGCCACATAGAGCAGAAGTATAGCCTGTGCCAGCAGCTCCAGCCAAGATCCCGCAAAGACAGAGAGCTCTGCCAAAAGATCATCTTTAGAGAGGCAGGTCTCCATCCCCAATCGCCTGGCAGATGTGAGTCTTCCCCACAACTTTCTACATCTAAGGGTAGTGGGTTGAAGAAACAGGCTGGGGACCCCTCTCACTAGTCTTCTCAGAAGAAAGTAGGAAGTGCCATAAGTGAGCCCAGAGACAGCCGCAAGTGATCGCCATCTCAATCAGCATCTTTGACACCGTCAGCACCAAGACCATCTCAGTCCAGCACCCATGCTTCACAATGGCCAATAGTATAGCTGACTGGCCCACGGACCTAACTGGCATGGGGCACTAAGTCTTCAGTAGTGAAGGACAAGAGAACGCACTCTAAAAAGGCCCCCCCAGTATGTGAATTGACCTAAGTACTGCCAGTGACACTGGTGCAGACAAGGTCTCCATTTTCCTTGGCACCACCATCAATGCTGGGACATTCGGTACTGGTGCAATTCCACCAGCCCAGAGACATTGGCGTATGGGATGCACCAGAGTCCCTGCCTCTTGGGACCAAGTTTTTATTCTACACAGGGGGTCTCTCTGTACCTATGCCATGCCTCTCTGCTGTCTAGTGAGGGTTCAGATAGTGAGTGGAGGTGGTTGCACATTACTCCTCCCAATCGCCATTTGGGGCCCACTACCAACAAGGCCTGAAAGTATACACACAGACGGCTCCATCACCATCTTCGTACGGCCACCTGGGGCACCTCCACCAGGTCCTATGCCACCACAATGGCCATATTGGGATTCTTGGGTGGTGCACCAAAAGCCTGCTTCTCAGACTTCAAGTCTTGCCTGAGAACTCTCCAGGCACACTCCCTCTGCCACAGCATCCAGGGCCTTGGAACTACCTCAGAATATAGAGAAACGGGAAGCTGGTACTGAGGAGGAAATAACACCAAAGACCATACCCTCCTCTTCTCTGGATGAAGCCATCATGCCTCCCCCACCATCTCTGGCAGACGACTTCTGTCTTTTCCAGGAGCTGGCAAAGAGGATGGCAGACATGCTCCAGATATGACTAAATGAAGTCAAGGACGCCCCCATCAGTTCCTTTCTATCCTCCACTCTTCCTCCTCCTCAAAGATTGCCCTCCCAGTTAACAAAGCCATTTTAGACCCAGCAAAGACTGTATGGCAAACCCCGGCACCAGCAGCATCAACTTGCAAGCAAACAGACAAAAATTATTATGTCCCCACCAAGGAATTGGAATTTCTATTTTCCCATCTGCCACCCAACTCCATTGAGGTGGATGCCGTCAATTCCCATGGCTGACAACACCAGTCCAGAGCTATGCCCTATGATAGGGACTGGAAGCACCTTGATCTTTTTGGCAGAAAGGCTTTTTCTTTGGTCACTTTACAATTCTGTATCACCAACTATGAGGCCCTTATGGCCAAGTATAAGTACATAAATTACTCTAAACATAACAACTTTATTGAAAAGTTGCCAGAGGTACATCAGAACACCTTTGAGGCCATTATCCAGGAGTGCCAATTAGTGGCAAAAACATCACTAGAATTGGTCCTCGACAATGACAACAGCAGTGAGTTCCATCTCCACAGATGTGATGATGCAACAGGCGTCATGGCTTCACTTGTCAGGATTTCAAAAAGAGGTGCAAGTCCACAGTGGAAGATCTTCCTTTTGAAGGCATGATGCTCTTTGCTGAGAAGACTGATGCCTCCCTTCATACTCGAAGGATTCTAGGGTTACCCTCCAGTAGCTGGGTATCTATACACTGGGACAAAAGAGATGATTTAATCCTCAATCTTAGTATAGACCACATGTATCTCAACACCAAACTCAGTGCCATTACGAGCTGCAAAGAAAGAAATGGAAATTCCCAAAATACAAATCATCTGACCCACAACCTTCATTCCAACCCTCTACATCTCAACACCACTTTTGACGGACAGGTTGAGGCACCATTAGACCATTCCCACCGACTAACACAACCAAATATCATTGCACGCCCATTTGGTCACTGATTGGCAGCATTCCACAGTGCCTGGGAATGCATAATGTCAGACTGACGGTTCTTAGAGATCATCTGATCCAGGTACTTCATCTATTCACCTCCCTACTCCCTCCACAATTCCCCTCCTTGTCTCTCTTCAAGGACTCTTCTCATGAGAGTTTACCACCACCAGAGATAGATCACTTCTTCCAGTTAAGACCCATAAAACCAGTACCTCAGCATCTAGGAGGCAAAGGGTTCTACTCTCATTATTTCCTAATACACAAAGGAAGGGAGGTTGGAGACTCATGCTAGACCTCCGAACTCTCAATGAGTTTGTCAAGGCTCAGAAATTCAAGATGGTCATCTTATTAACAACCATTCCAACACTTCAATAGGGAGTCTGGTTAATGGCCCTCAACCTTCAGGACAATTGCTTTCATATCTCAATCCTACTGGCTCACAGACGATTTCTCAGGTTCACTCTGGGACATGACCATTACCAAAACAGAGTCCTCCTCTTTAGGCTCTCATTGGCCCTGAGAGTATTTTCCAAAGTTCTCTCCATAATAGCCATTCATTTACACTCTCTAGGGATAATGATTTACCCATACCTGGACAATTGCCTCCTCAGAACCCGATCTCTCCAAGAGGCCCACCAAGTCATCGACACTATGATACACTTATTTACTGAACTGGGTCTGCAGATCAACACCAAAAGCCAACTCTCACTCTAGTGCAACTCCTGTAATTCACAGGGGCCAACCTGGATGCGTTACAGTCCTCCTACCTCAACACAGGTTCTTATCCCTGGTTTCACTCATAGAAACTATTCAATACAGCCTACAAATATTAGCCAGGCTCTGCCTCCAACTTTTGGGTCATATGGCAGCAAATACAGTGGTGATACCACATGCCAGGCTTCACAGCCTCCAACTTTGGTTCAGTTTGGTTTACAGACCAAAGACGGAGAGGCTGAACAAACCCATCACTAACCACTAGGATCAAAAACTCCTTAGATGGGTGGAGGGACCTAGCCAACATGTGCAAAGAGATTTCCTTCTCGTAGACATCACCATTATCACTCCTTACCCCTGACACATCACTCATAGGATGAGGCGTGCCTTTAAACAGCTTCATGACACAAGGCAAATGGTCACACATCAATCTCCTTGAATTGAGCGTGGTCAGCCCACTTCCTCCTGCTGATCACAAGATCACACACAATGATGCTAACAGACAATATAGCCTGCATGTAGCTACATCAACTGACAAGTGGGAGACCAGATCACCCTCCCTATGCATGGAAGCAATGAAGTTATGAGATTGGTGCATTTCCCACATTACACTGTCTGCAGTTTACCTTCCAAGCATACAAAACTTGATAGCAGACAGTTTCAGTCACAAAGTCCCACATGACCTATGGGTGTAAGATAGACCCAACAGTATTTCATGACCTATTCAGATGATGGGGGACATCATCCACCGACCTGTTTGCCACTCACTTGAACAAGAAAAGTCCACACTGCTGCTCCAGAGCAGGGATGGGACAGCACTTCCTGGGCAATGCTCTCCTCCCCTGGAACGAGGACCTTCTCTACGCCTTTCCTCCATTTCCCCTGCTGTTGAAGGTCCTGATTCACTGGAACAGACCTGGTACCCCTACCACGACATGCCCACCATGCTCTCCCCCGGCCATTCCACACCTCTTCTTGCAGAATGAAGGACAGAGCCTACATCCCAACTTTGGGATTCTCCACCTCAAGTCATGGTTTCTGCTTGGTTCGGGTTCAAGATGCTCTGTTACACAGTAGGAAGTCCTCAACACGACGCACTTACCTGCAGAAATGGTCCAGGTTTCAGTTTGGTACATGTCCCGACAAATCTCCCCAACATCTGCAATTCTTCCACATACCCAAGACTATTCCCTAATCCTTAAAAAGTTCAGGATTATCCCTAAACTCTCTTAGGGTCCATCTAGCAGCTATAACAGCTTCAGCAACCTGTAGAAGGGTACTCAGTGCATCACACCCAACTACCAAAAATTTCCTCAAAAGGTGCAGTAAACTTCCCTCAACCTCAAATTCCTTCCCCCATATGGGACCTAAAGCTGGTACTGAAAGGCTTTGACTAGGCCTCCCTGCAAACCCATGGTCACCTGTTCGCTGATATATCTATCAATGAAAACAGCCTTCCTGATAGCAGTTACCTCGACTAGAAAAATAGGAGAGATAGCAGCTCTGATGACACATCTCCCTACACACTACTTTTGCCAGACAAGGTTATGCTCAGGCTGCATCCAAATTTCATTCCTAAGGTAACCTCTCCATTCCACACGAATCAGTTGATTCATCTTCCAATCTTCTACCCCAAGCCTCATCAAGACAACAGGGAGGCTATACCCTAGATGTCAGAAGAGCCCTGGCCTTCTACCCTGACAGGACAAAGGTCTTCAGGAAATCTCCAAAGCTTTTCCTCTCCATTGTGGAATGATCCAAGGGCTCAGTAGTATCAGCCCAAAGGCTCTCTAAACGGGTCTCAAGTGCCTCAGTCAGTGTTACCAAGTTCACAACATGAGCCCTCCAGACTCTATTTGTACACACGCCACGAGGTCGATCTCCTCATCATCCTTCTTCAAGGATTTCCCTACTTCAGAGATTTGTAGAGCAGTGACATGGGCATCAGTCCACACTTTCACAGAACACTAAGCGATCGCTGGGGACTCTGCCTCCGACACCATCTTCGACTCCATGGTGCTGTCATCTGTAACTGACCTGACTCCGAAGTCCCGTGTCTCCAGAAGGGATACTGCTCAGGAGTCACCTACAGTGGAGCACCCATATGGACACTCAAAGAAGAAGTTACTCACCCTGTGCAGTGACGATGGTTCTTTGAGATGTGTCCCCCTATGCGTGCTCCACAAAGCACCCTCCTCCCCCCTACTTCGGAGTTCTTGTCTATAATTCTGTGGTGGAGAAGGAACTGAGGGGAGCACAAGGAAAGACCGTACGTGTGTGAGCCCAACAGACACTGCTACCAAAGTTCTCCAATCAGCAGCACAGGGACACAAGCACACCTACAGTGGAGAAAACAGATTTTAAACAAATAAAATGGGGCATCTTGGCTCTTGTAGTCTCCTGAATCCCTGGTGAGGTAAAAGGAGATTCCCATTGTAGCTTCCAGAGCCTCCCAGCCAAGCCCCTGACTTGCCTATGTGCACTCAGTCGACGTGTACAGGGCCCCCAACTCAGGGGCAACCTTTCATGCAGGGGGAAAAATCCCACATACTCAAAAACTCCAGGGCCAGGAAGTGGGCATGTTGTAGCATTGCGAGGAATACAGGAGGGACCCATCTACACATTGTGTCAAGAGCCAATGGACCAGAGCAGGGAGCCAGTCCAGCCCTGAGGGACAGGAGCCATAGTGAAGTAAGTGCAGGGGAAGTGCACTCCAACTGTCACTCCCCAGACCTCCCATTCCAAGTAGGCCATGAACTGCCATTTTGTACTAGCCCCCAAAAGTCTTTAATTCAGGGCTGCTTCCTGCAAGTGACCAGTCCAGGACATAGTTAACCTCTAGTAGCTATTGCTATTGCCTCCTGCAGCCTCAATAAACCAAGTAGTTTTCAGACCAAAACATTTCAGAACAAGGTCTCAGAGAACTATTTTCCCATCCTCCAGATTGCCTGTAAGTGAGAGATATGGCCATCCCACTCTGACCTGTAACCTTGAGAAGAGAAATGCATTTTGGGAGATTGTTTGTTTTGAGACAAATATTATGAGTATGGAATTTCCTAATGGCACCAACTTTTAAAGTTAAAGTTTTACTTAATGCTGGCCCTTTTGAGTGCTCCTATCGAGGACCTCAGAAGTAACAGGGAGAGGTGAAGGGGATGAAGACATCAGATATAAAAGGCTGATAAGTGTTACAGGTGACCAGTGATAGCATGAAAGGGCGTGGTCTGGAGTCAATACAAATAAGCATTATACAATAAGAATATTGCTGATAAGAGAGCAGAGGGACAGACAAGGGGGAAAGGCAGGAAAGGAAAAGGCCTGCAGAAGAGAAAGGAAGTGATTCTGGAAGAGACTACAGCAGCAGGACAGGACTATGCAAGGAATTTAAAAAACAAAACGGGAGTTTGGAAAAGTGTAAAGGGAGCCCTAAAGATGGATTGAGGTGAAGGCTCTGAACGCTGGGAGTCCGATTCAACAGACTCCCAGAGCTCTAAATGGTCTGCAACATTCCAAGCTTCGTGGGTTTTCCTATTTCCCTTTTAAAACATCACCTTTGCTTCTGCATTATTGCTCATCGGTTATACCACCAGAATACCAAGAGCCTCCAATCAGGACCTCCTCCTTGAAGACTTCAAAACAAACATATAAAAAAATAACTTGCACTTAAATGACTTTTGTTTCACTATTCTTGTTACCTCCAAGCTAGTGATGGAAGTTGATTCCACTCTATTTTGTGTAATTATTGATGGACCTTTATAATGCCCTCAATGTGAAAATCTGAGTTGCATCATTTAGTTGAAATGTGGTACAACTATTAAGGGATCCAGAAGAACACTGGAATGCTCCCTCTTTATGCATCTGCAGTTGCCATAGGGTTAATATTCCCTAGTGCCCCATGACTGAGTTGTTTGTTTGAGAGCGTGCTGCTCTTTGTAGCTGTCTTCAAAGATATTCTAAATATGATCTGAGTTATTTTGGCAATGAGAAACTTCTGGTCTTCTATGATAATGTGACTGCAACGTGCCACAAATATGAATGGCCAAAATGACAAAGCAGAATGCCTTTCAAGTCCGGAGCGTGTAACAGTACAGAAGAGATGATGCAGCAGTGTGCCAGATTTGGAGGCCTGCTTCTTTGTCAAAAGAATCTTCAAAAATCCAAATGTTTCATGCTCTGCATCCTGAAAAATATGCTTGACTTTTTTTTCATTAATTGCCTTAGGTCATTCAAATCTAAAAGTAAGATGTGCCACATTACGCAGATCTGCTTTAGAATAGAAACTGCAGTTCCTCCAAACAATCATGCTACTGTTTTGTTTTTCTCCTCAGAAAGTACAAGGATCCTTGATGTCTTTCTCTTTCTATTCAATGATTTCCTATTAATTACCAAAACTAAACGCAACAAAAAGGTAACAAAGGGCAGAAATGCTCACGTTAACTGTATGTGTGTTTTTTGCATCCTGGAAAGTATTTATGAAAGTGTATTGGAAGAATTATTTTTAAGAGAAAAATGAAAGTGGAGTAATTTATATGAAGGATAGCGATCCATTTTTATATATATATAAAAAATGGATATATATATCCATTTTTTATATATATATAGCAAAGAGCAAAACACACCATAATAGTTCTTCAAGGCGGTTTAAATTACAAGAGATGTTTATAAAGGCTGTATGTTATACGGTTGATATGGTGTCCAAGGTTTGTATTATTGTCCATTTCTTTAATTCCTTTACCATTCCCCCCAGTTTCTGTACCCCAAATACTGGATCCCTAAAACCAACAACATTTTCTGAAGTGTACCGGGCACTCTAATGGTACATATCAATCCTATAAACCTGCAGTCTTTTATGTAATGGGTGTTAGAAATCAAAACCTTTGGGAGCAAGTGGGGAAAAGTCTAAAAAATAGTGAAAACATTAACCTAGTGGATAGAATAGTAAAAAACTCAGAAGCTCTGGGGTCTATCTCTGGCTATGCCACTGCCCATGTGTGTGGCCTGGGATTAGTCATGTCTAATGCCCATGTATAAAATGGGCGTACTGAGACCTTCTTTGTAAAGCACTTTGAGATCTGCCGATGCAATGCACTACACAAGAGTGAGGTATCATTATTCACCACCAAAAGGCACCTGGCCTTTGAGGCACTTCAGGCTTCAGTGTCTTTGAGTACAAAGTCAGTTAAATTTATGAAGCTCAAGTAATGTCTTAGCAAAGGTGACAGGCTGTAATGCAATAGATTACTGCAGGAGACAGTGGTTTTTAACAGACGGCCGCTGTCACATTTTATCGGTTTTGAAAGGGCACAGGTTCGGGTCTATGCCAGCAACACCGTGGCACAGACACTATTCCCAGTCATCTGGACCACACTCACAGGGCCCTCAGGAGGGGCTGTCCCAGGTATGCGTGAATCGTGGTTTAGAGGCACCGCATCACGTGTGGCCCTTTGCAAATTTCTCTTTATACATGAGAGTGCTGAGCCATGCGTATGGACTGCCGAGGCACTTCTGCACGTGGCATGTTTTCCAGCAGTGATAAACCCACATGTGTGGAGAAAACAGCAACCTGTGAGAAACAATGCATTGGAAAAAAACTAGTGTTGTGTACGCTCGGGTTTGGCTTTGATTTTTAATATACAGGTTAGCTGCGTATTTTGGAGCTTATTTTCAGACCATAGCAGAAAAATAGGTTTTATTTTGGGGCTTATCATCTACATGAGGCCTCTGAGCACATTCTGCAGGGAAAACCAGCTGTGAGCAATGTTTCGTGGCTCGAGTTTGTAAAAATGCATATCAGATTGCACATATATGATCAAGTGCTTTCCCTTCCCCTTTTCAGAAATCCGGGGGCTCAGACATAGGTTTAATACCTGTATGCCCTTCCTTTACTCCTGAGCTGCAGTCTCTGGTAAAAGATGGTGGTTCTTGTACAGTCCTGGACCAGCCCATTCCATTAGACAGACTGACACTAAAAAACATCGATCCGTTCCATGTCACAGGTACGTTTGATGTGTGTTTTCTATATTTCATAAGGCAGCTTTCTATGTACTGCGCGCACACACGAGAGAGAGAGAGAGAGAGAGAGAGAGAGTGTGTGTGTATACAGGCGCTACCCCAAGACACTGAAGGAAGCATAGATATCCTAGCAGATTACATTTCTTTATTTCTGTGCCAAGTATTAGCTTGACTTGGCTGTTCTATACTGCCTCCATGGTCTTATATTTGGGAAGATGGGGCCCTTTCTCAGTATGTTTTCACTTGTTTTGCATTCCTGCAGTGTTGTCCCTAACGATTCCCTGTGAAGACTTGTGTGCTATTCCCTGTAGGCTCCTAAAGTCTACATAACTGCTGTTTGAATATTCTATAGCAGGGGATCCTGAGAAAGCAGAGAGGAAAAGGCCCCCTGATTTCTGCATCACATGCACTCGCCCACTCACCTTCCTCTCGCCCCTGCATAGTGGCTCCTAAGGAAGTCCTGCCATCAGAAAGCTCCTTTGAGAGTCACTCCCTCCTGGTTCTTGGGAGTCGGGAGTGAGGGGAGTTCCAGGGATGACAATGGAAGCCATGCAAGTCATTGAAGCCTCTCCATTATAACTTGTGATCCTTTCCCCTGTGGATTTGGACAGAAGGAGAATCCAGCTTTGTCCCAGGGCTGTGGATCCTTGTAAAGTGACCCTAGATTTTTGGGAGGGGAATTTACCACCTTTAATGCTGTCTTAAGTTTAGCTCCTCCTAGAGCCCAACAATGAGTTATACAGAGTAGAAACAACACAGAGCTGTCTGTTAAAAATGATTAGGCCCCATGTACAGGTCCAGTTAACTGTCAAAATCCTACTTCTTGTCCATTGAGCAATATAGCCCCCCAATTTACAGATATGAAAAATAAAACCAAAAGACTACAGAATTTCTGATAGCCTTGAAATTCATCCAACCTGACTCATCAGCATTCAGCACCACTGGCACGACAGGAAGGAAAGAGAACAAACAACTAAAGAGGAGCTAAAAGTACTAACATCAGAAATTTTAAAAACTGGCTTTTTAAATGTGCTGCAGACATTGTCTGTCTCTCTGGGTGTCTCTAAATGCGTCTCCCGACCAACACAGCCTAAATCCAGCAAACAAATGGCATATGACTTGTGCTATAGCTAGCAGGTGATGGTAAGGGCAACATCTGGCTCTCTGATCTTGTGTGTGCTAGCTTGGGCATACACAGATTCTTGTTGCTCAAGAAACCTCTTGGGCATATATTGTGTGAAATCCAAGGAGCTGGACTATTGCAATGAAACGAAATTTTTGCCAGTGTACAGTACTTCAGCTCTCTGCCAGATCACATGTAAAAGCTGCAACAGATCTGCAACCCAGGTTATCAAACTGCTAGGTCTTATGGCTCTCTCACTGCCTATGTCCCCTCTTCAATCCGCCAATTAAGGTAACCTTAATGCCCCCACTTGTTTACTTTTCCCACTCCTGTCTCTGTCTGGACCTGATTCTCATGGGGGACTTCAATCACCCTAACATCTGCTGGAAGAGCAATACAGCAGGGCACAAACAATCCAGGAAGTTTTTGGACTGTGTCGCAGATAACTTCCTGGTGCAAGTGCTGGAGCAACCAACTAGGGGCCGTGCTGCTCTTGACCTGCTGCTCACAAACAGAGATTTGGTAGGGGAAGTAGAAGTGGGTGACAACCTAGGCAGCAGTGACCATGAGACGGTCAAGTTCAGGATCCTGACAACAGGAAGAAAGGAGAACAGCAGGATACGGACCATGGACTTCAGAAATTTTGACTCCCTCAGGGAGCTGATGGGCAGAATCCCCTGGGAGGCTAATATGAGGGGGAAAGTAATCCAAGAGAGCTGGCTGTATTTTAAAGAAACTTTATTGAGGACACAGGAACAAACCATCCTGATGTGCAGAAAGAATGGCAAGTGTGGTAGGCGACATCCTGCAGTGCTGAAGGAACAGGTCCAGGACTATTTAGAAAGACTGGACATACACAAGTCCATGGGGCCTGATGCAATGCACCTGAGGGTGCTGAGGGAGTTAGCTGATGTGATTTCAGAGCCATTGGCTATTATCTTTGAAAACTTGTGGCAACAGGGGGAGGTCCCAGATGACTGGAAAAAGACAAATATAGTGCCCATCTTCAAGGAAGAGAAGAAAGAGGATCCAGGGAACTATAGGCCTGTCAGCCTCACCTCAATCCCTTGAAAATCATGGAGCAGGTCCTCAAGGAATCCATTTTAAGGCACTTAAAAGAGAGGTAGGTGATCAGGAGCAGTCACCATGGATTCACCAAGGGAAAGTCGTGCCTGACCAACCTGATTGCTTTCTATGAAGAGGTGACTGGTTCTGTGGATGAGGGGAAAGCGGTGGATGTAATATACCTTGATTTTAGCAAAGCTTTTGATACGGTCTCCCACAGTATTCTTATCAGCAAGTTAAAAAAGTATGGGTTGGATGAATGGACTACAAAATGGATAGAGAATTGGCTAGAGCAAAGGGCTCAACAACTAGTGATCAATGGCTCCATGTCTAGCTGGCAGCCGGTCACAAGTGGAGTGCCCAGGGGTCGGTCCTGGGGCCGGTTTTGTTCAACATCTTCATTAATGATCTGGAAGAGGGGGTAGATTGCACCCTCAGCAAGTTTGCAGATGACACTAAGCTAGGGGGCGTGGTAGATACCCTAGAAGGGAGGGATAGGATACAGAAGGACCTAAACAAATTGGAGAATTGGGCCAAAAGACATCTGATGAGGTTCAATATGGACAAGTGCAGAGTCCTGCACTTAGGACAGAAGAATCCCATGCACAGCTACAGACTGGGAGCCGAAGGCCTAGGCAGTAGTTCTGCAGAAAAGGTTCTCGGGGTTACAGTGGACGACAAGCTGGATATGAGTCAACAGTGTGCCCTGGTTGCCAAGAAAGCTAATGGCATATTGGGCTGCATTAGTAAGAGCATTGCCAGCAGATTACAGGAAGTGATTATTCCCCTCTATTCGGCATTCGTGAGGCCGCATTTGGAGTATTGTGTCCAGTTTTGGGCCCCCCACTACAAAAACGATGTGGACAAGTTGGAGAGAGTCCAGCGGAGGGCAATAAAAATGATTAGGGGGCTAGAGCAAAAGACTTATGAGGAGAGGCTGAAAGAACTAGGCCTGTTTAGTCTGCAGAAGAGAAGAATGAGGGGGGATTTGATAGCAGCCTTTAACTACCTGAAAGAGGGTTCCAGAGAGGATGGAGCTAGGCTGTTTTCAGTGGTGGCAGATGACAGAACAAGGAGCAACGGTCTCAAGTTGCAGTGGGGGAGGTCTAGGTTGGACATTAGGAAAAAGTTTTTCAATAGGAGAGTGGTGAAGCATTGGAATGGGTTACCTAGGGAGGTGGTGGCATCTCCATCTTTAGAGGTTTTTAAGCTGAGGCTTGACAAAACCCTGGCTGGGATGATTTAGCTGAGGATAGTCCTCCTGAGGTCCCTTCCAACTCTCATATTCTATGATTCTATGATCTTCCATGCTGTCCACTGTGCATGGGACACCTCTGTTTCCCAGGACACCAGGTTCCCACTTCCTTCACATTCAGATCCTGTCTAAAGACTCATTTCTTCCACAATGTCCACAAACTCTAATGATGCCAGAATACTTCTCCATCACCACATCTTAGTGCAGAAAGGAGTAATTCAGAACAACTCATTAAAAAACTGCAACTTAATTCCTTCTCTGGTTGCTTAGTGAATCCTGTCTCCTCTGAGTCTGTGTTTTAGAGTGAAAACTCCCCAGGGAAGGGACTGACTTCATTTTTGTGTCTTGTACAAGTGCTGGACACATCACTGGTACTTAACAGTAAAAAATAAGAATAACGGGGATAACGATATCACATGACAGATGTAGTGGCTTCTGATCTGAGCAGAAGACCTTAAGCATAAAGGTTCCTTTACATGTTAAATTCATTATGAGTTCAGATTAGTGCAAAGTAACAGCATCAAAGAGGAGGTAGGGCAGAGGCTGTAAATAATTCCTCCCCAGGAACACAGGAAGGCAGTCTCATTTCTTTTAAAAGGCACCAAGGGTTTGAATCACTCACTTTCCAGTGCTAGTGTTACAGCATAATTTCATCACTGGGGCTGAATTTAAATGAAGGATTTCATTCTGAGACAAGGTGGGTGTGTTACTTATTGGACCAGCTTCTACTGGTGAGAGAGACAAGCTTTCGAGTTTATGCAGAGCTCTTCCGCAGGTCTGGGAAAGGTACTCCAAGTATCAAAGCTAAATGCAAGGTGGAATCGATCTTCCAGACCTGAAGAAGAGCTGTGTGAGCTCAAAAGCTTGTCTCTCTCACCAGTAGAAGCTGGTCCAATAAAAGATAGTAACTCACACACCTTGTCTCTCTAATGTCCTTGAACCAACATGGCTATAACTACACTGGATTTCATTCTTCTGATTTACTGGCAGGGCTTTGTTGTTAATATTCTGACTTTGATCCAAAATTCAGTTACTAATGTGTGTATCATTAAGTTTCTCCCC
>ML675616.1:72443252-72476184 GCA_007922155.1 Mesoclemmys tuberculata
GGGGGAAAAAAGGCAAATCTTTGGGGGTCAGAAGGACTTGCATTACCTTAGTCCTTGATAGCCCATTGGGGCTTCATATTCATGTCCTCCAACTAAGTAAATATATAAAAACCTCTACACCCTTTCCTAGCATTCTACAAAACATCTGCCTTGTATACCATCTTGCACTCGAGTCCTGTCTATCTGGCCACATTAAGAGTCAACTGCATTTCCCACTGAAAGTGACTTTAAAATTCTTATTCAGACCTGCCCTGGTTGTTTATAGGATTCGCATGCAATTTTCCCCACAGGCTTTTTCCAGTACTAGCCCTATGGGCTGGCATTACACCAAATGCAGCAGAAGGAACTCTGGGACTAGTGCAAAGACAACTAGATAGCAGAAGATGTGACATACCCCTTCAAACGTTTTCTAAAAGCTAGTTGTGGGGACTGAAGCCTGGGACGATCCATTTGGGAACTGGGCGAATCCACTGCTCATGATCTGGGATATGATGTTACGGAGCCTACCTAGACCTCCCGTAACAGTCTGGCAGTGGAATTTTTAGAGTTAAGTAACTGGATAGTACTGGTGTTAGAGTGCAAAGTATTTACAACTTCAGCTGATTCCTTCTGGAGTTAAGTAATGGCCCGTGCACAGCATTAGCACAGGCATTTTTTATTTAATTTCCGAATTCTTTTAAGAAAATATTTTCTGTACTTAATAAAGTTATTAAGTATTCCTCCACTTAGGTTTTGAAGTCTGTTCCCTACTGAGGTGGATGTGGTAGGACAGAGGGGAGTTCCCAGCTGCTCGAGGGAATTTTCTGCAAGGCTGAACTAACAGCTGCAGCAGAGAGGATTACACTGTGATAGCTGTAACTCTGCAACGGACAAAGGAGACATAGGGGTGTTTTTGGGGGGGGGGGACAGGTATTTTTTTAAATGAAAATCTTAGAATATACAGAATACAGCAGGCACACCCAAAAGTAACAGGATCCAAAATTTCCCCTCAGATCATCACGCTTGTCTGCAGTGTGAAGGGAGATTGTGGGGACAATTTGGCTGTGTGTTTGAATGAGATATTTACAATCCCATTAAAGCTGGCTCCGCAGTGATCTAAGAGGAGCAGATGCTGGGCTGGACATGCTGCATGGAAAATATTAAATGGGGATTTGATGAATTCTGCTAAAACCCTGAGCAGTGATTTTTAATCCCAGGCTACTTTATTTTCATATTTTCTCCCACCCTCAAACCTATCAGTGCCCGTACTGTTTGCTACAGATTGTGTCCATGGCAGCTTTTAGGATTAGTTATTTATTTGTACTGTGGTAGTGCCAGAGACACAGGCCTAGAGCAGGACTCCATTGTGTTAGCTGCTGTACAAACACAGGAGAAGATGGCCCATGCCCCAAAGAGTTCACACTGCAGCCATCTTTGATCTGATCCTGATTTTAAAAAAGTCATTAGAAAGATTTCTCTCTTTAAATAGTGAAAAGAGATTGGATATTTTCAGCCCAAAAGATAAATGTCCTATAAAGCTGTGGGCTTGTGAAAACAGGGAAGCATAGATTCTTTGTCATGAATGTTATTGAGAGTCTCTTACAGTAGTTCAGAAAATATCTTTAAAACAAAATAGCTGTATTCCCTGTAGATCACAGACATAAGGGATAAGAGTTCTGAGTTATATCCCCAGTGCTGCTATGGACTTACTGTACTTACGGATTCAAGCTAGTAATTTAACCACTCCATGGCTCACTTTCCCTATCTGTAGAATGAGGATTATATATCATATACCTAGTGGTATCTCCCAAGAGTGTTTTAAGGTTTGATTGACACTTGGTGATGCTCTGTTGAGCGCAGGGCCCCCACATGGGGGGAAAGGGTACACTTTACTGGGACCCAGAGGCCCTGGGGGGCCTGACCAAGCTGCAAGCCCCATTACAATGAGGAAAAAATTTGTCATGGCTCATGAGATTGTATGTATGGGATGAGGGATTGTGGTATGTGTGTTGGAGGGGCCCATGTTACAAGTTTGTATTGGGCCCAAAAAAGTTATGCTTGGAACCTGGATGAGTGGCATTTTATAAGAGCAAGTACTCACTAAAGTACATTGTTCCAAAGCAAACTGTGTGAACTAGAGAAATGGTTACCAAAAAGGTACCTCAATTATACCAAATTTAGAGACAACTGGCATGTCTTGGCAGCCCGAACTCTGTAGTGCACTCTGAGATACATGGTTTTAAAAGCTAACCTCAGACCAGGGAGGTGATTCCACCCTGCACACTCCAAATTGAATTTTGCTTTGTCCTCCCAACGCTACTAAACAGAAAATAAATGGACTAGGTTCTGATCTCACTGATATGAATGGAAGCTTGGAATAAAAAAGTTAATGAAATCAGAATCCGGCCCATTCCAAGTCCTGCGATGTACAGTACAAAATGCAGGAGGAAGAGAGGGTGTATTAGAAACACTGCATCCCAGAATTCAGGGAACAAGGAAAAATCCCCGTAACTTCTCACACTAAATATCTGGGATGAAATCCTGGCTCCATTGAAGTCAGGGGGAATTTTGCTATTGATCTGAATGAAGCCAAGGTTTCACCCTTAAATACATATTTGTGTGCAGTAAGGGCCTTCTGAGAAACCCTCTATCTAGAACAGAGTGGGGTATACACCACTGAAAACAGCAACAAAATAAAGCAGTTAATCAAATCCAAGAAGATTCAGCAGCACATGCTTGGCTGAAGAGGGATGGGATACACATGCTTAAAGACAAACCCGTGCTCGAGACTTCTGTTGAATTAGAGCCTCTTTGCAGTCCCACCTTGAAATCGAAATCAACATTCAGTGTTAGAGGCCATGAAGTAATGTCTGCAGGGAATTTTCTACACAACGCAAGTAAATTAATGACCACAAGCAACAGGCACCATCGTAAGGAGGAGCTAGGAAAAGTGATGTGCTCTCTCTTTCTCTTTCAAAACACTCTTGTCTGGTACTGTCCCCTCAGGAGACCTTGTTTCTAAAAATAAATTGACTTTACAAGGGATGGCCATGCTACAGCCACAGTATTTCATAGCAGTAATTTAACAAGTAAACTTTCCAACAACTGGTTGGAAAACAATACTCAGAGTAGTTATCAATATTTCACAGTCAAGCTGGAAGGGCATATCAAGTGGGGTCCCACAGGGATCAGTCCTGGGCCCAGTTCTATTCAGTAGCTCCATAAATCATTTGGATAATGGCATAGAGAACACAGTTATGAAGTCTGCAGATGATGCTAAACTGGGAGGGCTTGCAGGCGCTTTGGAGGACGGGATTAGAATTCAAAACAATCTTGACAAACTAGAGAAATGGTCTGAAATAAAGAGGATGAAATTCAACTGCGAAGTACTCCACTTGGGAAGGAACAATCAGTTGTACACACACAAAATGGGAAATGACTGCCTAGGAAGGAGTACTGCAGGAAAGGATCTGAGGGTTACACTGGCTAGAGGAGGATTTGCCCAGAGCAGGCACTGCAGAAGACAATCCCAAGAACTATCTTTCACAGGACCCTATCGTAAGCCTTGATGTCAGGAGCGTGACAGGAGCCCTGTCACAACACGCAGTGATGTGGAGATTCCAGGCAGTGATGCAGCCTACAGTTGGAGAAGAGGTGTTATCTGCAAGATCCCTGAAAAGAGGGACCATCTCATTTGTGACGATTGGAGTGGGGTGACACTCCAATCTGTCCCTGGAAAAGCTTTTGACATTATCAGTTTAAATAGGAGGAAAACTGCTGTTGCCAAGGTAGGACAGGGTGGATTTCAACCCACTAGGCAGTATTCAGATCAGATTTTCACCTTGCAAAAACTTATTGAGAACAGCTTAGAATACCAATGGTTTTCAATGTAATTGATTTGATAAAAGTGTTTGATAGAGAAGCTCTCTGGAAGGGCCTGAGACTCTGTGAATTCAAGCAAACATTGTTAATTGGATAAAAGCCTTATATGGTGAGCCTGCATGCTGTATCAGGACAGAGAATGGATTGTTATTGGTGTAAGACAAGGTTGCATACTGTCCCCACTTCTCTTCTCCACTGTCAGACTTTATTATGAGAAGAGCAATGGCTGCTGCCAAGATGACTGATTTGGCCAAGAGAGAACCTGCAAGGACTAGATTTTGCAGATGATACAGTCGTACTGGATATCAGTGTAGATGGAATGAAATGACTCTTTATGAGCAAAAGAACAGAACCTATGGCAAAATGGCCCTTCTTGGCAGTACGCGGAAGATCATGATTACGGAGATAGGAGAGAATGCTGTCATCACTGATGGATGTGTGATTGATGGAGAAGAGTAAGAATGACATGGTTACGGTGATTCAGCCAGGTCATCAGGCTACCCCATGGCAGAAGGCCAAGCTACGTCTTAGACTGGATTCCATCTGGAGGGAAGAGAAGTCGTGGAAGACAAAGAATGACCTATCGCAGCATGATCAAAAAGAAACTTGTTTCCATTATGGCAAAATCTGATGGAGTCAAACATCTTGCTCTGGACAGAGAGCAATGGAAAAAATGGGGTGCCTCATAGAAGATGCTAAGCCTAAGTAAGGAGCTGATAGGACAGCCATAATTCACACAGGCTGTCTAAATTACACCTGGGACCTCTCCAGTCACATAAGCATCCCAGTAACAGGATGGTGCAAAGGGGGTTTAAAACTAACATAACCCACCCCACCTCCAGGCTGCAAGTTTTGTCTCTTAGGGCACAACACAGAATCTCCCCAAATATTTTCAGATCAGTACATAGCACTTCTCTTTAGACTGTGGTTCGTTCTTAACAGGACTAAAAAACAGCTAACTGCAGAACCAGCTTTTTGAAATAATGTGGTATTTCTTCATAGCATAAAATTCAAACTGCCAGTGTGTGATTCTCTAATAAGCAATCAGAAAAGCTGATCTTCCAAGGTGAAACAAAGATATGATTTATACACAGTGAATCAGTCAAATAGGCTTTTGATAAGATGGCTTACCTTGTGTGTATTCTTTCATGTTTTGTTTTATAGTCCTTGGGCTGCAAAATGCTTTTCTAATACAACATGAAAATAGATATCAGCAGTGCATTGGAGTCTTCTTACTACAAGCACAAACAGAGACTGTCAAGGTAAGTCCTGTATTTTACAGAACCTTTTTAAAATTACATTTATAAAAAGAAAGCTCTTTCCTAAAGGGTGTGCAATTTAAGCTACTATATCTGACAGAAACATGATCCGATTTACTCTTATGTAAAACAAATCATGCCCCATGTTATAGACGTTGTAATTACAGCACCCATGTACAGATTTTAAGTTAGGACTCAAGCAGGTCACATACTAGTTTGATAGATTTCAATTTCTGACCTTTTAAAGGTTCTTTCTGTTCCTGCATTACAGGAATCAAGAAACTGAGCATTCCCAAAAACCAGAACAACTTTATGTAATAATGTTAAGACCATAAAACTTTGACACTCAGTCTAATTATCCCACGCCACACATTGCATGTATTATCATTTTTGCATATATATATAATCATGTAAATGTATAACACTATTTTAATTTTACACCAGTGGGTATGGTATGAAAACTTACCTGTCTTCAAGAAAGTCAGTATGATTCCAAGAGCATGTGAATTCCCCTTCTGCTGCACACCACACTACATTTTGAGTAATAGACCCTTCCATGTGATTTATTTGCAGTATCTAACTGGGGGCTAGGCACTTCACAGAACATAACAGATTGGTTCTGTAAGTTGTATTTCATTCACTAGCACTGGGAAAAACAAAAGGAGACTTTCAGATAACACTAACTCTTAAAAATGTCTACAGACCATGGTAGACAGAGTGCCCCAGGGAAAGGCAATAAATACACCCTTTCTACTTTTAAGTCACTGGTTCTCATCTGAAATAGGCTCTGAAAGTAGTTACAATCTAGGAGTACTGCAATACTTAGCCCTCCAAAACTGGCAGTGTTCCAGTTTACTTCCATCTTCTCCGAGTCCTGCAACATACGTTTGAACAATAAAATCCTGATATTAAATAGCATCTGCATTACAGGTTAATAATAAAGCAACAACACATGATCTATTTGTTCCACATTATTTTTAAAAGGTAGATCACCTTTTTGAGTGGACAGTATTTTGAAGGCCTACGTGAAATGAGCTGGACTTGTTTATACACCTCACAATCAGCACAATTTTCAACTAGCTCAGCCAAGTGGCCCTGACTTTTACAGCTGGTGTGGTGGGTCCAAGAATAGAGATACTCTCTGCGCTCCTCTGACAAGTTTGAGATCAGGACCAGGATCTCGAAGTAGATGGGGTACTTCAAAAAAAAGACAGTCCAATGCATGGAGCACCAGAGTGATATGTTCTCATTACCCTGTCCTAGTCAGAAAAGGCTGCTGCATCCTGCATTCTTACATTTATTTAGATTTACGGGCTGTTCTGTATTACAGCTAAATCAGGCTCCCTGTACTGCTGCATAGCCCAGTCAGACGCCATTCAGACGACAGTTGAGAATGCACGAGTGCTAAGTTAACTGAAAAGTTGCACAGTGTCACTTTGGCAGAGCTGGGCATAGACTCCAAGCCTCTAATCTGACTGCCCCAAGTCTCATTGGCACCGCTACACTGCTTCTCAGAAAGGATCCAAGTGGTTGGCTTTTCTGGCCCACACCACGAGATCACATCCGTCCTCCCAGAGCCAGGAACTGAGCCCAAGAATCCTGAACCTGGCATTTCACTGTTATCCAGCACACAGTTGTATCACTGTGATGGGGCGTAACAGGCCTTTTGAGGCCCCCTGCTGGAGACTTTGTGGGCCTGACGCGCTGCACCCCAGGAAAAGGAGCAGTGAAGATGGGTCCGCCAGGCATGACTAGGGAGGCTACAGGGAAGCAGCCAGACTAAAGCAAGCTCAGTTAAAAGGAGCTGCCGGGCTGAGCGGCTCAGTTTCTGACTGGGCGCAGAGGAGTAAGGAGGGTGCTCCCTGCTGGTGCTCAAGTGAGACTGGTTCTGGTGGCATTTGCATTCCGTGAGCAAGGAGGGGGTGGAGGACTTTGGCCCTGAAATAAGGGTGAAGAGCAAGGGGTTACGTGGGAAGCAGCCCAGGGGATCGCAGCAGCAACAGAGTTAAAGGAAGCAGCACGTGGTTGCTATTTGTAGGGTCCTTTCGTTGGGACCCAGAGTAGTGGGGTAGGCTGGGGTCCCCCCTACCGGCCACTGGCAGCGTGGCCAATGTCCCAAGAAGGGGGAAATGTCATGTAGAAGCCCAAGCACAAGGCTGGAATTTAAAGGGATCTAGGATGGGGCTGAAGACCCTGTACAGCACCAACCATTTGCTGAACTGTTACCCTGGGAAGGGGACTGAACGTGAAGAAATGACCTGGCTGGGGAGCTGGGGTGAAAAGAATTGATAAGACAGAGTCTGAACCCAGAGACAGGGCTGCAGATACCAACCAGGGCACAGTGATAGGCCTGTTGGAAGGAGTTTGTTTGTTCGTTCACATATTGATTGTGTGTGATCTGGCCAGAGGGCTGGGCCACTGAAGATCCATCTGACATGGGGCACAGGAGCAAAGAGAGCGAGCGTATGCAGGTGTGCACACGAACAACAAGAGCCACTCATGAGAGGTGAATGTCCCCCATCACAATCACCCACTTCAAAGTGCGTCTGTCTCTCTTCCCCCACACCCAGCTGCTCCACAGGCAAGATACCCATTACTCCCTTAGATCAAAAGTTAGAAGTCTGTGCCAAAAATATAAAAGGTCCAGTATTCAAACATTATTCATGATTTGTATGGGGGTTCCTTAGAGTTGCCCATGATTGCATTTGATTTTCTATCTTTCTATTTTTAAAACAGGGTTTATTTAATTCCTCCAGTAAGAAAACATCCTTAAAAACAGATTAAAATGCTTTTAAACTATAAAACCTATTAATTATAGTATGCCATGCAATAAAACACATTTTGGCTTCTTGCCACACATTTTGATTGCTTATGTCAAACATTGGCTGGACTGAAGGTTGAGCGATATGGCTGGGGTTGAGGGTGCGGGGGTTGTTTGTTTTGTTTTTACTCTGATGTGTTCCCTAAATATAGTGGTACACTGTCTAACTCTGGAGATGAT
The DNA here is from genome assembly GCA_007922155.1 of Mesoclemmys tuberculata. Taxonomy (NCBI): domain Eukaryota; kingdom Metazoa; phylum Chordata; order Testudines; family Chelidae; genus Mesoclemmys; species Mesoclemmys tuberculata. Next base: position 72,451,374 of record ML675616.1, read on the forward strand.
GAACATAGGCAGTCATGGCTAGGTCTGTACCCGATGAGACACAAGAGGTCAGCTATTAGCCTCCAGGCCATCCAGGTGGGAAAAGACATTTCTGAGTACTTCTTTTCATTTGGTGTCCTGGAGCTGCAAAGAGTCCATTAGGCCCCTGAGACTCACACCACCTGCAGCCCCAGGAACGGATGCTCTCAGCAAAGAGACAGTTATGGATCTTCAAAGCACTGCTCTCTTCCCAACCAACACCACCTCCATGCTGCCCAGATTGAGTTTTAGCCAGGTGATTTTCACGTAGGTGTTTCTCTCACTAAGGCACTGGGACATGAGAAAGTTCTCTGCTTTTGACGATAAAAGGCTGTAGAGCTGGGTGCTATCAGCATACTGGTGGCATTGAAGGCCACAGGGTTTACTTCTTCTAGAGATGACAGATACATACATATCATGCAGGAAGGAAGAGCAGATCAAATCTTGTGGGACGCCACAGACAAGGTCTCTGAGAGGAGCAGCAGACGCCTGTCACAATCCTCTGTGATACAACAAGAAAAACTGGTGCTATCTTAGTATGACTGTCTGTGCTCACTAGAGTCTTAAGCAGGTCAACGGCGTCTTGTGATCAGTTGTGCTGATGATTTAACAGTATTAACAAGGAAGTTTGCCTGTTGCCAATGGGTAAGAAGACACCATCCACAAACATGACGAGTGTCATCCTTGCACTACAGCCCAGTTAGAAGCCCAGCTGGAAATAATACGCCATGGCTTCTCAATCACCTTTTCTATGGGAGAGCTTGAGACTGCATGGAAGTTGAACTGAACTTGTACCATGCTTCAATTTTGTCCTGCCCTTTATCTGTTCAATACTGTAACCTATGCTCCACTCCTTGCACATATAGGCTAATCAAGAATGGAAAGTACCTGTTTTTGGATCAGAGAAAAGTTATTTGTGTGACTAAAAAGAAACCAGGCCCTGATTCTCCATTGTCGAACTGTGCTTGGACACAATGATGGATGAATGGCAGCTGCAGCCAGCCAGTTGCAGCTTCCTGATACTTGAGTGAATGGCCCTGGAATAAATTAAGATAGCAGGGGGCCTACTCTGGCATAAGGTCTCTAAGAGACCTTAGTTCCATGAAGGATCGTGAGTTCTGAAGCTCCACTTCTTACCCATGTTCCTCCGCTGACGATGGAGGTGAGGAGATGTTTGGTGCGAGAAGCAGCAGAGAGTTTCTCTATCCACAGAGATTTTGGCTGTTTTAAGGCCACTTTGCACACTTATACAGCATAAAATGCCTTTAGGCAGACTGGAGAATCTGAATCTGAAGGTTATGGAACAAAATATGGACATAAATCAACTCCTCTTTTAGAAGTAAGCTATGAGAAGGTGCCTCACCAAACACTATACAATTTATCTTTATAGATTCAAGACTCTAAAACTTCATGTATTTTAGTTATTAAAACTCTTTTAGGTCCTCAAAGTTTATCAGGTATTATTTTTCTTATTACAGAAAACATGGATGTCACAGATAGAAACTGCAGTCTCCAATTATGCCAATGGACATGAAACTCAGAAAAGCTCCTCTTTCAGTTTGCCAACTGAATCGTCTGAAATTTAATCGTGTAAATAAAAGATTGACAGCTCCAGTTTGAAGCCAGTCTACATGGTGGTAACAAAATGATTTATTTTAACAATCCTTGTTAGCTTCTGGTAACACTGGGACTTGACTGGTTGGGAGCTGGGCATGGTGCATGCATCTTGGCAAAAGCGGAGCTAGACATGAAAGAGACACAAAGCAGAGGGATGGTGAGCTCAGTGAAACAACTGAATCACTCTTGGGTGCCCTCTAGCTTCTCTCAGAGGAAGGCTCTGGTCACAGGGCTGTGCTGCTGTTATTCCACTGAGAGCAGGAGAGGGAAAATTATCTTGGAAATTGTGTGTCCAGGGGGGAAAAGCAAGGACGGATTATTTTCTGAGTTCACTCACTGTCCTAATAAATTCCAGTAGCACTGGGGCTTTACGGAATCTTTTGCCAAAAATCCTCATTTGTGGTTGGGTGACAGAAGATGGGACTAGTACCTAGTCCACCACAAAAAAAGAATGTTACGTGTGCTAATACCATATTTGTAAGGGAAATTTTCAAAGGCACAAATGATGCCCAATTCCCACTGGCTTTCACGGCTAACTGCTCTTTGCACCTTTGAAAATCAATCCCTTAAATCTCACACTGACTGAGTGAACCGATAATGTTACAATACACATAGTCAGACTGAAATCACATTGCACAAAAGGTCTTTTAACTAAGCAAGGAATAAATGTCAAGGTGTATCACTTTAGCTAAATTGGTCAACAGACCTCACATGGATGATTATCCCAAAGGTAATATATATATTATTCTATAGTTGCCAGAGCTCTCATTCTACAATACTGGATCTCAATCATGACTAGGCTTTGAGGTTTGAATGGCTACTGCTTACCTTTCTTGGACAGCTCCATTTCACTTCAGACAGAAAGTATTTACTTTGGATCACGACAGTTCACTGTGATTTAGTACTTCAGCGGTCAAACTAAGCACTAAGGCTATATCCAACATATCTACATTACCCAGGATCAGTTTCTTAAGATAAATGTTAAAGAGGCAAAGTACATACAAGGTTTACATATACTCTACAGCTGTCTGAAAGAGTGTATTTTAGTTTCACTCAGCACCAGATTGCGAGAGTCAGCATGAGCATCAGTAACATTACTGGGTGAATCACACTAAAATTAGAGCCCGTGTTATTTTGTGTTTCACAAATGCAAAACACCACAAAATAAAACAAAAAACAACAATTAACAAAATAAAATGTCACTCACTCAAATTTGACCTGATCACCCCTCTGTCATCATGATGCACGGGCAGCTGGGCCAAATATGAGTGTCGCTGCGACTGCAAGCACCAGGTTGCAACACCCAGAGCAGGAAGCTAGGCCCAGCCTCACAGGACAGGTGTTGGGAGAGCGCAGGATGGGGGCTCACTCTGCAAACCTTGCCCCAGAGAGTGTGGGGGGAGAATGGATCAAACAAAGCAAGACAAAATTCCCACAAAATCAAATAAAATTATACCAAGTAAAAAAGAAATGTAAAGGGATCTCTTGATGACTCAGCATACAATGATAATCGTGAGTGAATTGAAGCATTTGAATATTCAACAACAGGACATACATTTTTCAGTAGAAACCATCATAGTGTTAGCGCTTGTCTTAACTCAGGTGTTCCCCTAACCGAGCTCCTGTCCACACACAAAACCCTCTCAGGTGCTGGCTCTACACCTGGGCTAGCTGGCCTGTCTTGGATTACATGCTGAAGGCCGAGTGCTCCTTACACCTGGGCTGGTAACCCATCCACTTTCCAATGAGGACTCAGGCTGGATCACTTGAGTGCTGATAGTCCGCCAGTGCATTCCCACAATTCCCCCCCTGTGCCTCAAAAGACAGATAAGTTCTCCCACAATTCGCTGGGAAGACTCAGAGCTGCTCAGCTTAGTGCAGCACTAAGAACCAGGGGATATGATCCCAGAAGTCCTAGTACCAGAAGTGCAGCACCAATGAGGACATAGTAATTTGAGTATGGCTTTGCAATGTGGCTGCTCATACCTGAAGTCAGATAACCCGGGTGCTTAGACCTGAATGCCAATCCCTGAGTTAACACTACAATGAAGAGAGACCCACAGAAGAGTGTTCAGGTGCTAAGTAAAAGGCCATTGTTCGACTAGGAAGCAGTCTTTGAGCCTCTCTCACTCGTGCCAGAGCAATACAAATGAGACTGGACATAATATAAAGGTAACACTGTCATTGACAGAAGGGACTGACTGATATACATTACTCTGCCAATGTCCAATACACACAATAGACTTCTCTAGTGAGTGAGTGTGGAGACAGATTTTGAGACAGAGGGAAAAAGCAAATCACTCTGAATGAAACTGGTGAGGCTGAATTGATTAAATAATGGCCCTCAACACCTCCTCCTGCTAGTGAAAACTTTCTTGGCATTTCCTGTAGGAGCAAGAAAATCAAAAGTCAAGCCTGCACTCCACTTTCTTGCTTCCTGACAATCAGTTTCTAAACTAATATAACCCACAGTTCAGAATAATGTTGTTTAAAATGGGACAAGATCATTTGAAAATCACAAAACTGGTCTATTAGAAAGATCTAATTTTATTATCATTCCTTTAACAGATTAGAAAACAAAAGTAACATTTCAACAAGCATCTGTCCATCATACTTTATACAGAATTAAGTGATGCATGGTATCATTTTCTTGTCCACAACTATAGTCACCATCCAATCGCAGAGTTTAGGAATTGCAGTGCATACTGGACTAAACCCTTTCACAATGTAAGGCACAACTACATGATCACAATTAGTAAACACAACACTGAAAGTAAGACTTAAAAATCAAACTGATGAAAAATTTTTCATGCAAAGTCTATCTACACATACGTAATCTTTGTATTATGCCCATTCTGAGTGTATGATCCGGGTTAAAAGAAATGCAGTGTTCTGTAGGTAAAACTGCATCATAAGGCAAATGTCATACATTATCTCTAAATAGTGGGTTAGAAACGTAAAACTTTTCAATTCTATTTTGTACAACAACACAAAAAATTTTATGCCCAATATTCACATCTGCAACGATAATAAAGTGATCATTAAAATTCAGAAAAGAGGCAAACAAGGCAATATAATTTGTAGTACGCGTCCATTACACAAATCCATTCATCAAGTTTATGTCTAGAGTACTGGGAAAAAAGGCTAAATTAACAGTGGATTAATTAGTGGATGATGCTATGGCAACGCTCCCTATAACAACCATTGTAGCCCAACAGACCATAACTATGAAAGCTTGTGGTAGTGATTTATTTCCTGTTCAACAGCTAGAGTTCATAGGATTAAAACTACAGAGGCAAAAAAGAGCAACTGAGTCTACAATAATTAGAATCTACTGGATACTGTTTAAACACATACTAAAAGACTAACTTTTTTTGGTGACAGACACTTGCAAATTTGGCAGTCACTATACTGTTATGTAACACTACAATGAGGAAACCCTATTAAACTGGACTACTTAGTTGAATTACACACAGAGAGGTAGTTTAAATAAAATCTTATACATGGCATTGAGTGATGGGCTGGGTTTTTTTTTTGTTTTTTTTTTAATTTTCTTACAAAAGTGATAAATCCTATACAAGCAGCATTTTGGACACATTTCTATAAAAAGTTCCAGTATTTGCTAACCCAGTGAGACAGTCTTTTAATATCCCTTTGGTGTCAGGAGCTGGGATTTAACAAGATGATACAATAAAGTAAAGTACTTTGCAATAGAGCCAACAGCGGGAGCTCTGGACCGGCCAGCACTAGCCTGTTGACATATAAACAATGAACAAGCCACTCTCTTCACCCCTTTACCTCCCCAGAAAAGACAGGCAATGAAACCTGGGGTTTTATTTTTAATTGGAGGAGGGGAGCGAGTAGGGAAGGAACCTTCACCAAATTTTTTGCTTCTAAAACAATACTGTTCTGACAGGGTTAAAGTCAGAGAGTTTTCCCATTTCATATCTTCAAATGTAATCCAGTGAAAAGATACTCATGAACCGGCTATATGATGAGTGCATAGTATAATATGGTGTGTTGTGGACAAAGGCAGAAATGGTTAATGTTAACCACTAGCAGTGTCTTTGTTTTCTTAAAATCTTAATTGAAGTGGTGTGTTATGCTCTCTCTCTCTAAAAATGCGGATTGCTTTATTTAGAGCCCCTGCGGAAGGTGGATGGGGGGGGGGAGAATTGACAAAGGTGCATGTTTCTGTAGAAGAATTTTATTTTTCTGTTATTACTATTTCTGAAAAGGAGACCATTGAGTGACTTCTGGTGTAACTGTGTGTATATGTGTTATTTCAAACTTACCCTATAACCTAAGATGAGTAGAAGGGTTGTTACTTGGAGAATGAAAACTAACTGGCATGGTTTTCTTAAATACGTAAAGTTCATATATCATTTTAAATCTTAAGATACAGCTTTATAAACACAGCAGTGCTTTTTAAAGACCATGTGAATTCCTTTGTTGTGTGTCCCCTTAGGTTGTGCTCCCCTAAGTTGCAAAGGAATTATGAGTGCAACTTCCCTTAACAACAAAGGGGAGTTATTTATATAATTCAGTGAGCAATCCAGCTAAGAATACTGTAGATTGGTTACTACATCTATGCATTCAAAACTGCCATTCCATTTATTGTATATTATATTCATTATGCTAGAAAGAAAAAAGTGCATAGTGCAAGTGACAATGCTATTTCCTACTCCAGAGGTTTTCGGAGGTTCCAGTGAAGAAATTCATCAGTTCTCAACCTCTTCAAACCATAGTGTCATTACAGAGCTTTCACTCGTCACTCTAGACAATGTTTATTTTCTTCTGGTCTTATACTCCAGCATTCTCCTTTCTAACTCCAGGTATTTGTCATTAATTTCAAATGTTGTATGAAGCATTTATTCCCATATTGCATTTAAGTTGCATTAACAAACTGGAAAATACTTGAGTTTCCTGGGGCCACTACTGCTCTCTGGAGAATATTCTGCTTTATGGGTCATTTCCTTTACGTCAAGCAACAGTTGGGTCAATGGCAATCAATTGTTTTTGCAAGGATCTGCAAACATAACAAGGCTACTTCACATTTTTGTTCCCAAAAATCTTTTCCTACTTCACTAAGAAAAGATTTTCCAATGAGATGATCTCAATAGTCTAAGTCATTCAAAGAGAGACAAAAAATTACTCCCCCAATGAGCACCTGGTACTCCAGGATACAATACAGGTGGGTTATTCCTCATCTTCCAAGAACAGAGGGGCCTCTTTAAAACAAAAACAAAAAAACTCCACCTCTCTTTAGCTTCACACAGCAGTACCAGCAGATGGAGCTACTCAGAAAAGTGACTGCCTCTCTAACTCCTCAGGGTCTCAGATCAGCTCACAGAAGCAGACAAAGCTTCCTCCAAGGCTTTCTATCTCCAGGTTGGAGCTTCTTCTATTATAATTTTTAATTTTTCTCTCTTTGGGGCCCCATGGTAGACAGAAGATTTTTGGACAACAGGAGGCTGCAGGAAACCAGCACCGGTGGAGAAAACATGGCAGCATAGCAGCTAAGATCAAAGGAGCTCCTGCTCATGACCCAGTTACACAATACTGTATTGCCTTCCACCCTGTACAGCAATGTGGTATGCAGACTTTAGCAGTTTGAGGCAGAAATGCAGCAAAAAAAGCTGGCTCTGTAGGATCTCCAAGCCAGTGGTCCTGGGCTATTCATAACTTCAGGCCAAGATGAAACATACCAGCAAGGGCTGACTCCAGCAGCAGAAATATGGCAGGCCAGTCAAACTATGTGGGGCAGAAATTCACCAGCAGGCCCTGCCATTTGAAAGCAACAAATCAGAAGTTCTTGGCCACTCTTCTGCTCTAACCGGGGTGAAATATGGTGTTAAGGACCCTCTCCAGCCAGTAAGTCAGAGGGTTAGGAAAATCCCACAGGGTAGGACCTCCCACTGCTTTCAGACTGCTTTGCCCAGTTGTTCCACAAAAGGCATTAGCCAGTTCTTGCTGCGTTTGGCATCCTGAACCTTTCTCCCTCAACAGCTCTGTCAGCCTCCTCTCTCGAAGGGCTGTTCTGATTCCTACAGACTCTGAAACCAAAAGCACAGTTAAAAAAATCCCCACTCCAATGGCTGAGATTTCCATATTTATTACGAGTCACAACTATATCAGGGCAGCCTGTGGGTGCTGAGCATTGATTGTATTCCCCCTCTCAGCTCCTTCCCAGATGGTTGTGCAGCATGGCCTCATCCGCTATTTTCCCACTTTAGCCTATTCTGCTAACCTACCAGTGCCAGCTGACCTTCTCTTCCCTGTCTGTCCTTCTTTTTTACCTTGCCTGCCTTTTTACTACACCAGCCAATTGCTTTGCTTACCAATGGTAGCTGGAATCTACAGGCAGAGGTGTGATTAAAACTTTTCTCCTTCCATTTCCCTTCATGCGTGCCATATTGGCCTAGCCTAGCAGCTTTCATCCAGGCAACACTGCTGAGAGTGTCCAGTTGCTCAGACCCCCACCCACCAGCTCAAACAGACATTTAAATGGCTGTGATCTTGCACTAAAATATCAGTGTTAAGGGAGCAGAGTACACCATTTTGTTGTAAAACCACTTTAAACAAGCCTTAAAGCTCACAGAGTGTTACTGCATGAGCAAGGAGTTTCATTTCTTTCCCCCCTTAATACTTGCCTCTATAAATAGGGTAGAGGGTTTGTTTGTTTGTTTTTAAATCATTCCCAACTCTTCAAGGGGCAGGTCACATAGCCTGGGGCAGCAGCAAAAGCTGTTGATGCAGACGCAGAAGCGGCAGGGTCTTCACAACCATGAGGGTGGATAGCTCCATAAACTGAGGGTTACTCTACCATTGCTGAGCTTGTTAATTCATGCCCTTGATAAAAAGTCCTTAGGTAATGTGACCAAATTTTAAAAGGCATTCCAAAAGGGTAAGGGGGAGAATAAAGGGAAAAGAATAAAGAGAAACATAAAACACCCATCACCTTGGGCTTCCACCATTTTTCCTTTAGAACAGAGCTTTATCCAAAGTTTTCCACTATTCCAAATCCAATTAAAAAAAATCTACATCAGACAGATCTCTACTCTGAGGAATTTACCACATAAAGCATCCAGTGATTAAAACCACTTATATTTGAGTAAGAGAGTAGATGCCAATTTGACTCATGACAATGAGAACTAAAGTGAGTACTCAGCTCAAATTCCTACATATGCCAGGTCAGCATCCTTGAACCTGCAATGCCAGCGGAAATGCCTATTCCAGGAACCTCTCCAATTTCCAGGCCTATAGCACCTGAGATTTTCCATTCTAGAGCATGAGTATTCAGAAGAGCTTCCTACTCAAATCTAGAAACTCCAAAATCTGAGCATTTCAAGAAATTAAGAGTCCCAGTCTGTCTCACAACCAGGGATATATTGGAATTTCTTCTAGATGGGCTCTTGACTGGGCCTGAGACATGGCTTTCTGAAGGTCTAAGTCTCAGCGTTAAGGAGCATTAGAACATATTCCTTCCACTTCTACCTTGTTTGTAGCACCCTCTCCTTTCCCAATACGTTAAAGCCGTGCATCTGTAGGGACACCAACAGGAACTAGTACAATGATTTGATGCTTCAGGTAATCTCTTTCTTCTTTCAATATGTGGAGGAGTCTTTCCCATCCTTTCTATTCAAATGCTTTTCCTGTTAGCAGTTCCATTGGCCAGCAGAATAAGTAAATTTGGTGGCCTTATCTGGAATCCTTATGTGCATTTTTTTCCAAAAGAGGTAATTTTCAAACCTGCACCAGAATTCTTTGTCCCCCAAAATTATGGTTTTTTTCTTGAACCATCCTATTTATTGGCTTTTGTATTCTAAACCATTTGCAATCAGTGCACACTTCAGATGGGGATGGCATATTCAAATTTTGTTTAGCCAAAACTATTCCTTGAAGAAAACAAGATGCAATTTCAGGATTAGAGGGATTACGAAAGGGTGCCGAGCATTGATATCACTAATGCCAGATAATGAAATTCAGGAGTTTGTCAGGCTTACAAACAAACTGTTGACAAAAGACTTCCTCCTTGTTTCTGTGTGGGCTCATTCCATCAGGCATATGTCATTTCCTGTGCAGGTCAACAGCGTGCATCATTCAAGTAATTCTGCTGTATGGCGCTCTAGTCTTCAATGCATTTCTTTATCTATGACACTTTAAAATAGATGGGTTGTCTTCAACTGATAGAACTTCCAGACAGAAGCTTTTTTTTTCTTTGTTTTCTGTCTTTAAATCTCTTCATATGATGGGGGAAGGAAGAAGAAAATCAAGCAAGCAAACAAAAATATCAACCCTCATATAAGAGCTGGTTTTCCGTTTGATGTAATTTTTTTGTTTTTTTGAGTTTCCCCTTTGGAGAGATTGATTTTGCTGCTGGCTGCTTCCCAGTAGTAATATTCATGGAGCACCAGATGCCCATGAGGGTGAAAGGTAAAATTTCCTTACTTACCCACAACTTTTGCTCCTTTGAAGTGGGCACCTGGTGATCCATGAGACCCCACTCAGGGTATCACTTAATTCCCATTAAATTTCAGTCTTCCTTTTCCTCCAATACAGCATTCCTACAGAAAGAGGGAGAAATTTTGGAATTTCCTCACATTGGGATGTTACCGTGCTGTAAGTCTTCATTTTCGTATCTGGAGATGGCTAATCTTCCATAATGTTTATGCATTAGAACTTACCATTAGTCTTTTTACCTTTGGTAGTTATTGGGGAGTTAAAGAGGCAATGAGTTATCTGAACAGCTTCACCTTCTGGCATTATGTTGTGAAACTGGAGGTGGGGGGATTTTTTAAAAAGCCTCTGTTTGGAAGATGAGGAGGAATGGATCACCCAGCAGGAGGAGCCCACTTCAGAGAAGAAAAAAATTACAGGTAAGTACATTTTCCTTTTTCTGCCAACACAAGGAAGAGAGGTATACATATGCATCACTTTTAGAAATTTCTCAAGCACAAGTAGAGAGAAGAAAATATGACAGTAACAGAGTCTAAAACTGTATCCTCCGCTCTTAATGAAGTCTGACTGTTTTGTATATAAATAAAACAGCAGGAGTCTCAACCAACATTCTGAGCAGGGCAAATCATTAAACTACTATTTCAAGAAAGACCCATGATTAAGAAAAACGCAAGCATCACAGGTTCAGGAGAAGCAGTGGAAAGACCAAGTCTGTTAAGGATAGAATGATCTCAACCTTTTCCAGTTAATGTGGGGGACAAGAAGAAGAGAACATATAGAATGCTGGAGTCTCAGAAGATAGGTCATCAGTAGGAAACCTAGCTTAGGACAGTTGATGGGTGCTCCTCAGAGACAAACCAAGGACCTTCAAGGTCTTCCATTGTTACTGGGGAAAGAAAAAGAATAGAACTAAGGATAATTTTTTTATATGTGCACAGATAGGAAAAGCTATAAATCAATATGGGAGAGCTTTATGCAATATTCCTAAAACAGAAGCCAAACCTGCAATCCTGATTCTAACTTGTCTGTACAAATGCTAGTACCTTACAGTACATGTAAAGATATGCCAATATCCGAATGCTGTAGTTGGGCAATGACTTAGGCACTGATAATAATGTAAGAACAGCCATACTGGGTCAGACCAAGGGTCCATCTAGCCCAGTATCCTGTCTTCCAACAGAGTCCAATGCCAGGTGCTTCAGAGGGAATGAACAGAACAAGTAATCATCAAATGATCCATACCGTCACCCATTCCCAGCTTGTAGCAAACAGTGGCTAGGGACACTTCAGAGCATGTTTTGCATAGCAATAAGCTCTGTGTGGACACACCACTGTGCCCACAGAGATCCCCATACAGGTCAACAGGATTCCATGTGGGTACAGGTGTTTGCCCCCATTGCTGGATTGGAGCCTTAGAAAGAAAAATTCAAGAGCAAGAGAAGAGAAAAACAACTCCAAAAGAAAGTACTAGGGGGTTATAAAGAATGTTAGTTATGCAATCAAATGCAACAATAAAAATGTGATTTTGCCACTGAAGCAGCAATAGTTGATACTTAAATCCTTGCACATTTTTCCAACTCACTGTGTTGAAAGAAACAAGATAAACTGCAATATCACATAAATGTTTCTTTTTAACACAAAAATTAAAGATTAAAAAAATACATTGTTACTTCTCTGTTTAAACTTTATTTACAAATAACTGGGTATTTCTAACCTAGACATAAAAGCTCTTTCTTGGGTAAATGGAAATAAGCGGAGGATGATCTGAGCTCATGTCTCACAAAAAATACAATAGTATTACTTGGTATCAATAAAACATTTTAAAATATACTAAATTTTGCAAGTGTTACAATCATTGTCCAAACTGAATAGTAGTCTGAGTGCTGTACGAAGTGCATCAACAGAAATTCTAATTCTAGTGTAAAGTTTGGGTGTCATTGGATGTGATCAGTTATCCTTGTAAGTCGTTAAAACAAGTATCACAAACACGGACAGGCTTCTTAGAAGAAGGAGTTAAGGCATTCTTTGCTGAGCACTCAGCGCAAAAGATATTTCCACACTGTCTACAGTGATGCTGCGAAAGATGAAAACAACAAATAATGAATGTCAAATACAGTATAGTGGGCACAGTACATTAAAAGAAATTAATAAATGAAGTATCAGATCAATTACATTTTTAAATTTCAGATGTGCATTTGAATTTTTAATACTGGGGGCTAAGTGGCACTTTGGGTTTATACACAACTCCATTTCTAAAGGGCACAAGGATAAAATTTTCAAGAGTTTAAGTGAGCCTAAGCCCCATTGACTTTCAAGGAATCAGAGGCTCCTAAATTACTTTTAATGGGACTTAGAGTTACTTGAAAGTTTTATCCTCAATCTTCTTTAAGTCCATGAGATACATGTTTCATGGATTTAACCAAATCCCTTCAAATGACTGAAATCACCCTATAATTCAATACAATTGTTGATGGTGACAAAAGGACAACAACCTGTAACATACTGAACAAATCTTCTAGAATTAAGTTTACTGTTGTTGCGGCATGGTATGCACCATCTCTAGTGGGGGCTGGGGAGATGCTAATGAACTTTCTCCATCATAAGCCTTTGAAGCCACCCTCCTTGGAGAAATGCATATACTAGTTCAAACTGGATTCTTCAAGGATCACAGAAAAGACTTTTGGACAAAAGCCTGGGTTTTAAACTGTCTTAGGGCTTTCTTCCTAATCCAGCCATAAGACAGGACACCTGGTCTACAGAGGGCCCCAAACCTTGGAAGGACTTTGCCTGCTGAGACCTCAAGACTGGGTGCTTGTTCTGTGCTGAAACCCTGATGAACTTGAATCCACAAAGATGCCCCTAAGATGGAGTATTATGCACTTGCCAGAGCCCATGTGAGAGCTGGGATGAATTCTGGCATGCTTATTAGCAGCATGTAGGTTGTTTTATTGTTATTAGTATGTTTTCTCTGTAACATTTTTTACTTAAGAATAAAATGGACTTGCTTAGAAAGAACTGTGTGGTAACTTATATCTTTAACAATTACATTGTTCTCTGTTTCTGAAGAGAAAGCAAGCGGGCATCTTAGTCTGAGAACGACACACTGGGAATGACAGGGAAACGGCCAGCTTGAAATGCCCCGGTCAGAAGTGAGAGTGATGAGTGTATTCACCCAAGAAAGGCTGGGGAGCTGGAAACCAAGAGTGGGTGCCCATGCTGAACCACTAAGCAGAAATACAGGTGCAGTTTCCCTGAACTGTGACTCAGGAAACACCAAAGGACTACAAATGGTCGGGGGGGAGATGGGAGGGAGGATTCAGGACAGGATTACATTGATGGAGCTGTGTGTGCATCTTGTTTTTCTATATCTAGTCAGTGCTTAAAAAGTAATTCAAAACCAAAATATCAGATCAAAGTCATGCCTGTTGTAAGCAAGTATAACTACTGATTTCAACAGAATTACATTCACTTACATCAGACCTGAATTTAAATTTACAGAAATAAACCATACTGATAGAAGTACCTTTATACTGGTGAAACCTGTGTCCACACTAGGGCTTTGTACCACTTCAACTATATCTAGTTCTACACAGATCTAGCTAAAGCAGCATAAAACCTGTGTGTAGACAAAGCCTTAGAGTGGTTTATTTATAACATTTAAAGTAATACAAACCATCTATGTTTCTGAGATGTACTGAAGTTAGGAGAACTTTTTAAGATACTTTGCTCCAACTACAAAACAGTTCAGAAAGAAAACAAGTTCTAAAGAAACCCCCACAAAGGCACACATACCCTTCTGACTGTCACTGAGAAGCCTTTCCCACAGGCCATACAGTTCTGTACCTCGTTGTCTTCTGCCCACTTTCTGTTTAGGGCTTGTGTGTGTTTGATCTAGATGAATAAAACAAATACACACTTTTTTAAATGCAAGTCCATTTCTTATTGATGTCCTCTACTACGTTACATATGCTGTATGCATCAAGATAAGGCACTGAGGATTATTCATGGTGATTCAATAGTTACAATGCCAGATCAATTATTTAAAAAAAAAAAAAAAAAAAAAAGCTCTCTGAAGTCCAAACTATGGGCTCAATTCTGAAATTACATGAAGCTCCCACTTATATCAACTGCATCCTGAGGTGCACTGAGCAACATTTTAACCACTCTGGAATGACAATACACAATTCAAGTCAAAATAGTTTTCATCACTACATACTGGTATTTGAATGCTTAGTCACCGCAATGTGATTTATACCTGTAGTGACTGGTTTTCTCGGCCTAGCTCCTGCATTGCTGCAGTTGTATTGTCCAGCTTTTTTTTCAGTTCCAGGAGTTTAGCTTGAAGTTTTTCAATTTCTCCCTCACTTTTAATACACCTGAAGATGGATAGCAAATAGTAAATTAAATGTATACAAAGCAATTCCTATGCTATTTGGAAAATGTCATGACTAAAAGGTTTGGCCATGTATCCATAACAAATAAACGTATCACTGTAATTGACTATTGTATTTCTTTGCTGGGACACTGACGTATTATTTTAACAATTCACCTAAGAACACGAGTGTCACTCTCAGAACCAGTACCAAATGGGGAAAGTGGGGCCCAGATTTCAGAGGAGGCTCAGGACTGAATGCACTCCCGCCAGCTGGAGCGTGCTGTTCTGCAGAAGTGCAAAACTGAACAATCTCAGTAAGCGGTAGCAGCATTTCTGGATGGCCACTTTGCAGCAAATCAAACAGAAAGGAGGTGAGAGGAAAAAAATAAAGATTACTTGCCTGTAACCAAGATTTTTCAAGATGCACTCTACATATTCACAACTTTTGGGATGTGCACTGACCAGCACCATTGAATGATGCAACTGTCTACTAGCAGTGCATATCTGAATATTCACACACCCCCTCCATAACCTACACTCAGCATCTGAATGTGTTCTGAGGACAGGGCTATAAAAGGCGGCATGGTAGAGGTTACTGCCTCAATTATTTCCACTGCTAATGCAGAGCCGGAACAGTTAGAACTTCGCGGAAGAGGGAAAGGAGGGCAAGGAGTGTGACTATATAGAGCCCATCTTGAAGAACCTCACTTACAGGCAACTAACCTCATTTCTTCTTTGAGTGTCCTCTGCACACTTCCATTCTTGGAACAGTTTATCCAGCAGTATTAAAGGAATTCGGATGTTGGGTAAGAAAGAAGTTCTAGCTAAACAAAGACTGCAGAACCGATCTACCAAACAAGCATCCAACTTAGTTGTAATATCTAATACACAATGATTTGCAAAGGTATACACTGAACTCCATGGGGTGTCTCTACAAATTTCAATTATTGGAACCTTTCTTAGAAGGACCATACACACTGCCAGCGATCTAGCAGAGTGTGCTCTCAACATAGTTCTGAGGCACTCTTCTTATAAGTTTCTATTATATATAGTTTGACCCATCTGGACAATAATTGTGATGAAATGGGATTTCCTTCACAGTTACCTGTATATGAAATAAACAATTGGTGTGACAACCTGAAACTCTTGGTTCCTTCTCAAAAGAACACTCTTAGCATTCAAATAATGTAACGTCTTTTCCCCTTTATTTTAATGTGGTTTGGGGGAAAAAAACACTGGTAGAGTAATGGATTGCTTAACACTGGGTAAGGACAAAGAACTACTTCGCCTTTATGAAAAAACTAAATGGAGCCGTGATGTTCATTAATCCGCTTAACTGATGTTATTGCTATAATAAAAGTAGTCTTCATTGAAAGAGGAAATAGAGAACAAGCAGATAATGGTTTGAAAGGAAGCGACAAGCTGTGAAAGCATTACGTTTAAATTCCAAGCAGGAACAGGCTTTCTTGTAGGAAGAGAAAAAGTTAGTATAACTGTTTAGAAACCTTTTATCATACCATGAGCAAATACTGATTTTACCATCTATCGGTACATGAAACATTGCAATTGCAGCTGAATGTACCCTAAGTGACATAACAAATAAACCTTTGCTCTTTAGAAACAACAATTAAACAAATGCTCTAAGATGGATTGTACAGGAGCAGTACCCTTATTAGCAACCCATAATGAAAATATTTCCATTTCAACACACAAAATTTTGCAGCCAAACATTTTCTCACATTTAGTAACACATGATGTACATCTACAGAGAAAGATTTCTTTAATGCTGTCAAATGCCTATTACCCATTCCGTCAGATTTAAAGAGAGTGGATATGAATGATACACATTCCCTTGACTGACTGCAGGTCCAGTGACAATGGTAGTTGTTTGAGGTTCCCTTTTGAAAGAAGGAGTAAGTTCATGTACCACTGCTGTCTCAGCTATGCTAGGGTGCTAACTATCATCTTGTCTGAGTCCTGTCTGATCTTCTTCACAACCATCAACATTAAAAGGAATGCTGGGAAAGCATACCTCCAATCTATACCCTAACTGAGGAGGAAAGCATCAGTTAGACGGTGTGGGTCTATTCCTTCCCTTGAACAAAACAAACAGCATTTGGTGTTGAACCTTGTGGCAGACAGATCTATATTTGGAGTAACCCCAGAGCAAAACTAGCCCTAATTACAGTACTCTTTAAGGCCCATTTGTGCCTGTGGGAGGATTCTCTACTCAGTTGGTCCACTAGTTGGTTGAAGGACCCTGCTACATGCTGAGCTACTGTATACACCTCATGAAGAATACACCACTTCCAAAACTGTATTGCCTCTTTGCAAAGCTGTGAAGAGCAGACTCCTCCTTGTTTGTTTATATAATACATTGCTGTCATATTTTCTGTGGCTAGCTGAACAACACATCCTTTCACCAGAGGGAGGAAAAGTCTGAATGCCAACTGGAGTGCTCTTAACTCCAGAACACTGATATGAAGGTAAGACTTGTACTGCTTCCAGAGCCCTCTAGTTACATGGTTATTGAGATGTGCACCCCATCCTGTTTTTGAGGCATCTGTTGTAATTATCATGGAAGCTGAGGGAGATTTTAACCTCACTCCTTTCATTGCATGATCCCGATCCATTCAAGAGTTTTTTGGATTTTGTTTGGAACAGGAATTATTAGCTTCATGTCATCTACTCCAGATTTGAAGTTTTCTGCCACCCAGTGTTGAAGAGGTCTCATCTTCAGTTTCACATAAGATGTGATACATGTGATTGATGTCATGAGACCTAGTAGGAAGAGGAAGAACTTCACTTCCCAAAATGGATTCTGAAGTACAAACTGAATTGTATATTAATCTTCAGTAACTTGTCCTCTGAAAAGTAAGCCCTCACTAGTCTGGAGTCTGGAATTGTTCCTATGAAAGGGATACTCTGTGAAGGCATTAGCAGTGATATCTTTTCATTGGAAGCTGCTTTTAGGAGATGATCATCTAGATACAGAAACATAAAAATCCCTTGTCTTCTCAGAAAAGCTGCCATTACTGACAGGCATTTTGTAAAGACTCTAAAGGGAAGGACATTGCATTGGAAATGATTCTGTCCTATGGTGAAAGGCAGGTACTTCCGGTGTGATGGTCTTATTGAAATATTAAAGGAAGCATCTTTTATGTCAAAAGCAGCAAAATCCAGATAGGAAAGGTCAAATTTAGGTCAAAATCCAGATAGGAAAGGGACACAATAAGGGAGCCCAGAATTAACATTCTTAAGTGAAACCTTCAAATATATCTGATTAGCTTCCCCAGATCCAGAACTGGGCAGACCTCTATCCTCCTTTGGATTAGGAAATAATGGGAGTAGAAACCCCGATTTCTGAAATTTACCAGGACCTCTTCTATCAGTCCCTCTGTGAGCAGAAAGTTGATTCCTGATCTTAACACTGACTCATCAGAGGAGTTTCTGAATATGGAGGAGGCGGGGAGCTTGTTTTGGAGGAAAGATTTTCCCCTTTATAGTGGCCAAAACCTACTTATCCATAGTGAACTTTTGCCACTCAGTTTAAAGTTGGCAAAAACAGTCTTCAAATAATAGGGGATGGAATCCAAAGTTGGTTTGCTGCTCTCTAATCCCATGTCAAACTGAAGATCTAACTATCAGTAAAGAAGTAGTGGAGGATGTATTCTTTTGTCTCAGCTTAGACTTAAATGGACATCTTCTCTACTAATGTTTTAAAGATGACGACTGCTGTTGTTGTTGCTACTGGTAGTATTATCTATCTTTGTTGAAACAGGAAGATGAAAAACAATGAGCATAATACTGTGTTTGATATCTGAAGGCAGGTGTAGGAACTCCTCTTAAAAAACTATAAGAGACCTGACTGCTATCCTAGTCTCTTTCATTTCTCCAACAACTCATCTATTTTTTAAACTAAACAGATCATCCCTCTCAAAAGGAAGGTCTTCAATCTTCAACCTTCCTTCTTGGGGCAGAGAAGAGGTGTATAACCATGCATGTCTGTGGCCAGTTACTGGTACAGCTGATATCATCCTGTTTTTAGTGAGGCATCTAAAACATTAAAAAAAAATCTCAATGCATGTTTAGCAACATTTTGACCCTCATAGTCTGCAGTGTTCCTCATGAAGATTCTTTTTACAAAGAGAGATCTTGTCCCTGAGGTGAAATAGGTATCTAGCCATGACAGCTAGGTAGTTAGCTATCAGCACGTTTAGAGAAGCTGAAGAAAATACCTTTCATTCCACAGAACATAATTATTTCTCTTCTCTGTCATTGGAGTAGAATGTAAATGTCCTGTTATTGAACATTGCATTGCTGCAGCTACTACAAGAGAGTGAGAGGGAAGATGCACATACAAGCAAGAAAACCTGTCATATGGGATTTCATACAACCAATCAGCTTTCTTAGCAATCAGTTGAAAAGAAGATGGCATATTCCATGCTGATTTTGCTGGCTAGCAGAGACCTTCCCAAAGAGGCAGTCACCTTCTAAGTAGATGTATTCCCCAGTATCAAGAACAGGATGCAGAGCTTCCTAATGTGAAACCAAAGTAATTTTAATGTAAACACCATTCTGCTTACTGACTCTTGGAGTTCTATAGAATCCTCAGATGGTGAGGGAACTAAGACTATTCCAACATTTTCCTCGGGGGAGGATTTGCCGGTGGGTTCTAGGTCTTGATACACAATATCAGCTTGTGAAGATACATCAACATGATTCCTCATCACAGAGAATATCCTGAATTTTTGTAGGGGACCTACCTCGGTCTCAGATCCACAAGTGTAGGATCTGAAAGCCCTGGATCCAACACATTAGGATCTGCTGAAGTTTCTTTGCCTCAGTGTGGAACCAAGGTCATCACAACTGAATGAGGTTGAAATGGAAACCCCGGAATTGGCCAGTATGGCCAGTGTATCCAGGAAGATACTTGCTCCTCATGCCAATTTGTCCACTTCTGTATCATCTCACAGTCAAGAGGAAACATCAACTTGCAATAATTTTTGCCACAAAAACAGCCTTGAGGTCAAGACTTCAGGTAGACTGATGTATCCATCTCCTCTTCCGAAAGTGGATCCAAATGCAGATTTGACAAGGAACCAATACAACATAGGTTTGACAAGGAACCAATACAACCATAACAACAACACAGGTGAGATAGTTTTTCTAGGTGAACCCGTACGTGTGTTTGGGAAGGAGGTGATACCATCGCAGAAGATCCATGTGTCAAGGAATCCACCCTGTGTTTTTTGTGAGAGGGAGAGCATTTTGTTGGATCCTTATCCAAATCTCTCCCTTTTCCTGGAGAAGTATGAAATGAATCTGATAAATGCAGTTTCACACGTACCTGAGTGGCAACCACCACTAAAAGTACCAGTGCTGATACAATAGAGGGATCCATAGATTTTTTAGGCCCTGACCGAATAAAGTGATCTCAGTGTCTGGTCTCTCTCACACCTGCATGTTTGCTATCTGAAGAAGTCAATGAGTTCCCTGAATAGAAGACAAAGCAAGACCCAAAAAGATGCTTGGTCTTGAGCTTTCTTCTTTTTCAGAACTGAAGGTCCTAGTTCCAAAGAGGCCTCAGGTGTGGAATGCATATTGTCTAAAGTCATTTCTATTATCATGTTCCTTTTTTGTAAGCAGGTCTAAGGTTTTTGTTGCTGATTGGTCAGTCTTCTTCAATTTTGTATGCTGAAAAAGGTTCACATCTGTCTGTGGTAGCGGTTGGAAGGAATTGAGGCAGTAAAACTGCTTCCATGCCCCATTCTATAGCCCCACCCTCAGAATATGCTCAAACATTGATGGATGGGAGATGCATTGAGGGGGCACGTGAACGTTCAAAATAGGCACTGATAGTAGAAATCTGCACCATTCAACGGCACCGGTTGGCAGATATCCCAAGAGTAGCAATATGCAGAGGGCATTCAAAAAAAGAACCTGGTTTACTGGGGACCCTCCCTAGCCCCAATAATTGCCCAGTTGCAAAATTTAGTTTGTTAAAGCCTAATTTCAAAACATTTTCATTTCTGGGTCTATAACATTGCTACAGAAAACTGGCTCTGAAGAGTTTAGCACAGCACAATAAAAGACAGCTGGAGATTTAAGCAGCTATTATAAAGTGTCACTAGCCCTTTCTTCTTGCAGAGATAGAGCTCAGAACATAACTTGTTTGTTAAGGAAACTTCATAATCAGAAAAAGTTTCCTCACAGAGAGCCTCACAAGGGGTTTCCTTCATCTCACAAGGGGGGGGGGTTCCCCCTCATGAAAACCTAATGATGTCCTCCTATGCTGCAAGCCCATTACTCTCACTCAGTCCCCTCCTTACCCTGCAGGCCTCCGGCAATCAGGAGAAAAGGCGCTCTGCTTCTGCAGAGTTTAGGAGATCTGTAGTAGGGGTAGCAGGAGGATCTTAAGAGGTCAGAAGCCTAGAATTGGAAACCAAGAGGTCTGAAGGAGAGGGGAACGTCTAGTGAGTCTGAGAGAAAGCACATCTGTCCCCTTCATAAGCTTTAGGAGGGTTGCAGGAGGCCCAACAAGATACTGAGTCATGGAAGTGGTCACTGGTGACCACATTCGAAAGCCCAAAAGCCTCCTTTGTATTACTGGGGGCTGACAAGTCTATTCTAGATCACTGGGAAGTTGGTAAACCTATTCTGACTCAGAGACAGAGGATCTTCAGAGGTGGGAACCCTAAGGCCTCTAAGACTCATGGAAGCCACTGACCATCCATCCTATAGCTTGCAAGTGCAAGATGGATTTTGAGAGGCTCTTAATTAAGGACTTGCAGGGGGAGGACACAAGCCTCTTAAGGTCAACATGGGCTGGAGCCCTGGTAAGCATCTTGAGGAGACAACTCATGATGCACCTCCTGAGGTTTGCAGGAGGTGGGCACCTCATCAAAAAGCCCACAGAGTATGGGACTCTTGGTTGGTTAGTTGGTTGACTGGTTGAACAACCTACTAAGACTTGCTGGGGGCAAGAAGGGGAGCCTTCACTCTTTAGAAACCCCTGTTTGGAGCATCATGAGCAGTACATACATACAAAAAGTACCTAGAATACTAGGAAAATTGAAACACTATTTTTCAAATTTTAATTTATCCCTTTCCTAATAAGCAAACAAAACCACCCTCCCACATCACTAACTGACTTACCTCTCCAGCAATGCTCTCCTCTCATCCTGATTATTTTGCACTGTTGCTTCTAATACTGCAATCTCCCCACGCAAATCATCCGTCTGTTTCTCTAGCTCACTGACCCTCCTTTGACTGCTCTGCCACTCTTTCTTCATTGTAGCTAAGTTTTCATTCAGAGCTGTGATCTGCATGGAGAGCTTGGCCTCCATCTCCTCGTGTTTTCTGTTTTCTTCTTCTTTCTGTTTTATCTCTGTGTGCTGAAAAAAAGGAAACATTGCACAATGAGCTATCAAATAACTATGGGAAAGACTGTGCTCGGCAGAGTTCGTACCCAGGTTAGCGTGTCACCAATTGTAACATCAGAATTAAAATGATGGTAACGCTTATCTCTGGTACATCTTTTTGATATTTTACAGCTAGCAGGCATCTGTTTCCAAAGAGTCACTTTTTCTTGTAAGTGAAAGAAAACTAAATTCTGCCCTTTTGGTATTGTTCATCTGAGGCAAGGAAATGAAGAACTGCGTATTTACACTTTCAAAACTAAAGTTACTTTTAATCCATAAATGGCTATCAAAGAAAACAAAATGGCTGCTTAAAATCCCACTTTGGGTTCGTATCTATTTGTCAAAACACTACTTAGCCTACTGTACCCTGAGTTTTCCTACAATATAATCTGCCTGACATTGAAGGTTTATGGAAATATTTACAAATCATTGATTAAAAATGTAAATGATATGAGATTAAAATTAACTCTGCCACCCATCATCTTTGAAAAGCTCCAGAGACATGCTAAAGACACACAAGTCCTATACAGTCTGTACATGCTCACCAGTTTAGTTTCAATCTCAACCCATTGCTTCTTCAGTTCTTCCTCTTTCTTTTTCAACTGATCTTTGATAACTTGCTGATTCTTCTTCTCCTGTTCAACAGCTAAATTCATGTTATCTACTTTGCCCTGCAGCTCTAGTTTCTGTTGAATCAATAGGTGTTTAGCATCCTTTAGATTAGTCACCTCCTGTTAAAATACAAGTTTAAACTATCACACAGGGTCAAAAATAAAGTAGTAAAACTTGCCTGTGAACCAGCTTCAGACCTACCATAACTATTTCCAGGGATATGAGAGCAAATACCTTTACCGCACAAAATATCAACTGATCATGACACCGTAACATTTTTTTTTTAATTTTAAGTTCCTTACCTAGGCTACAAATTACATCTTATATTACTACAAACAGAAAAAAATATTTTTTTTCAAATTTACTTTACCACCAAAATAGTGGAAATTACATTTCCTTATTTTCTGCATTTCTGTCAAGTATTAAGTTTGTCAATTTCACTTTTCTTTAAGTTGGATTCTAATCATTTCAATGTCAGGTTTTCTGCACTAGGGAAGTATACAAGGTGCGAGTTACAAACCCTGTGGTGGCAAGGAGTGAATATTTGTTTGTTTATTTATTTATTTTAATCCAGTGGAAACAATTATTGCATGGGAGTACTTCTTACAGGTCTTAAGTTTGTAAATATTTACCTATATATTGTACTGGAAATAAGGTATTCCCTCTATTTTTTTAAGCTAACTTGACAGGAATCATTCTTCCTTAAATCCACAGCCCAATATGCATGTATTCTCTGGCGAATAAGGAGTGCTAGTTTTTCATAGCTACCTTTCACGGCAAGTCAAGACAAAACGTATCACAAGGGTACAGCTCTTTTTCTCCTTTTAAACCAGTGGGTGGATAATACGGGCCATACATACTTGATTTCATAAGTGGAGATATTTTTGGTTTCAGTCAGGCTGCGACCACAGAGAACAAAAGGTGACTATTAAGATGACATCCCAGTTTACATGTGTTTTAAAACTCTCTGCAGCTCCATAAATGCCTTCTTTTTTAGGATAGAGGTTTGAGGAAGTGTATGTCAATTGTAGTTTGCATTCTCAAAATCAAAAAGCACTGTGTGCTGAATTCTCTGGAAGTAACGATCATTTTAGACACTGGATCACAAAAGGACACCTGAAAGCCATAATTTTTTGCATTTCCATAGAACTTATAAATATCTACGCTATTTTAAAATTTATTTATTTTGTATTAGTCTCTAATCTTTTTATGGGAGGAACTGTGTCTTCATTTATAGTCACAAAAACACCTAAAACATTGAGGAGGCCAGCAGAGGCAAATAAATTATTAATAAATATTATATGTAATAAAATGTAGCCAGACTGCCTTTTAAAAGTATCAATTTTCAGTAGAGACAGAAAAGATTTAGAGATGTAAAATGTAATGAGCACTTGTAATACAAAGACTAAAAAAAATTCCATTCAACACCCAATCCTCCAAATCTTTCTTTCAAAGTGAAGTATCCTTAAGATTTCTAACATCTAGGCTGGGTCCACACTGACAGCGGCAAATTCGCTGCCGTCGGATTGATTGCTCTAGATTGACTGAGCGGTCTGTATAGAAAACCACTCTGGTAAGTGGCATAGCGCTGCGTCGAAGGGAGCGCTGTCCCTTTCAACACAGCGCAGTGTAGACGGCACACAGAGCAGACGCCGCAAAGTCGACGGGAGATACGCAAGTGTTTTACGTCACTTGCATATCTCCTGTCGACTGCCGCCAAATCGCAAAGGTAAGTGTGGACCAGGCTTTAGTCTTGTCTCAAGAGTGATTCTTAAAGAAGTTTCAACAAAATTGGTTTAGCTAATGGTGGTTTGGTATTTTAATGTTATAAATCAATTACATGCACTTAAGAATGACAGTCAGGTATACTTTTATTTTTAATGAAAGTACATATATTTTAATTAGGAGTGTTACTTTTAAAAATTTGAGTTCTGGTTGGATGCAATTTAAAAAATAGCATACAATCCTCCCCCCCCACCAACTTCACATTTTCCATGGCTTTCCTTATCAGTCAGAACATACACCTTAATAAACCTAAGATGTTGTTTTGCTTTGGTTTTGGTTTTTGTTTGTTTGTTGTTGTGTGGCTTGGAGAGGTTGTTTATTTTTTTCACTTCTCAGTATTTGGGGGAACAGATTGAGAACTTTTCGTCCTGTCCACATTTATGAAAACCTTGGGAGAAAGCCTGGACAGTTAATTGCTTAGAGTCATTTATATAAAGGGAGACAGCATGGTCTAGCGTTAGAGTACAGAACCTGAAGTCAGGAGACCTGGATCATAACTAGCATAGCCAGTTTTGCTGCA